>OX090903.1:2158660-3408660 GCA_944319695.1 Tiphia femorata
TTTCCTGAATTTTACCAAATACCGAGTAGATCTGCGAGATTGTGTGCGAAAATTGCGTACACAGTCGTGGGAAGAGGAATTTTTGATTTTCGATTATTGCAATGAATATTTCAAATATTGTCTTTAGAGTAAAGCAACACTTTCCTTCGAACTTCAGTATTACGTTGTATTATAAATAATGTACTTCTTAATATGATCTTAAGTAATCCGAAAACTAGACATTTAATCTTATGTCAAAATCCCTACAGATATATATAAATAGATATGTATAGATATAGATAAATATAGTTACATTATCAGTGAATACACTATATATAGGCGTGACAGGCCTAAAGCATCCTCTAAACAAAATCGAATGAATTTATAATTATTAACACCAAAGCTACTAAAAACAGATCAAATGACCGATCAACAAGGGAAATATCTCTATATGGAAAAAATCTTCGGTACATTTAGTGTTAATATTACAGCAATCTGTACTCCATATAAATCTAAGAAAGTACACTGAAATATAATGACTGTAATTTAAAAAGATGTATGATATAACAAAAACTATAGGTGCACACACCTGTCAGGCCTAATATATTCACATATATTATGTATACAACGTAGATATTGCACAGGATATGTCATATAATTGTGTGGAGCATCTTGTGTAGATGAAAAATTTATTGCGACTGTTCGTAAGTATCTTCAAAATCCAGGGATTGAAATAAACAGTCTTTATGATTTACAATACTGTTTAAATACTTTATTGTCTTGAACAAGAGGTACATGTATAAGTATAAATATATTCTCAATATATTCATAGTATTAATAAAAAATTATATAAAAATTTGATTTCACATAGAATATGTAGATCTCAGTATAATAGGTGGAAGCGTAAGACAGATTGCCCCAATCAAATAAGTTGTTTTACTGCCTATACACCAAAAGGCTGTACAAAACACATAATGTCATTATACTATATTAATACGGATTTAATTATATTGCAAAATAATGTTTTTATAGAATACTTTACTATTGATATGTACCTGAGGAAGCTACAATCGGTCCACATGCTCGTGCTAAAGCTCCTAACGATCGAAATATACCTGTAATCGTACCCTTCTGATTTTCGGGTCCAATATGTGTTACTAATGTCATCATGCACGTCACAACCATAGCCGTGGCTAAAATTTGAGTTAACGATATTTAAGTTAACTTAACAATACCCTAAAATTATTTAGTGCATAAAATTTATTTATACCCTTATATCAGCTATATTGCGGGAAGCTGGTTAATTGAAAGTACTTACAAACAGCAAAAAGGAATATGCCCATACATAATGTAAATATATTTTCCGCTACTCCGATACACACAAAAGCTGGAATTATCAACCAAAGGCCCTAAAATACAAAGGTAATTACATTGATATAAAGACAAAATAAAAAAAAGAATTTTGAATGTGGTTACTTACCAATTCACTAACACTCTTTGTTTTATGAGAAGGTATCCTTCTTACCCAACTTCCTTGTAAAATGGCCATAACTAATCCTATTCCAAGGAACATCCATCCTTGTTGCATACTCGTAAAGCCAAAAGAATAATGAGTCAGAAAAGTTAAGGTAAATTCCAAACCACTATATATGAATAGATAAATAAAATACGTATGTCCTAATGTCTTCAAATTTTGTTGATCTACAAAAACATGTAAAGTTTAATTGGTGAAGAAGTAATGATGTCATCTACCAGTTGATTTGCATAAAAATGATTGCATACCGTACCATGCTTTTTTAGGCCAGTTACTCCATTAAATTGAAATATATCTATAATATTAATATAAGTCATCACTCCAGACATTCCACTGGCTAAACTTTTTGCCCTATATCTCATAGGTAAAGTTTCCTTGAAAGTATAAGCAACGAAGAACAAGTCACTTATACTAAGAAATAGAGCAAAGAGAGCAGGTAATATATACCATGTACCTTCTCTATTTCCACTTGAAATACACGCAAAAAAAGCTCCTATCATAGGTCCTATCACGAATCCTATCGAAAATGCTATACCTACAAGTGCCTGAAAATCACACAATTGAAATTGCAATTGATATTAATCTGTAAATTAATGCAAATATATTTTGCATGATTATCATTGTATATGTTTGATTGTAAAATATTAACCATTGCTCTTCCACGATTTTGGGGTGAAGTAACATCGCTAATAATAGCCATAGATAAGCTAATATTTCCTTTACTTATACCACCAACAATTCTTGCTAATACAAATATAGCAAAATTTGTAGATAGCGCCCAAAGAATGTATGATAATGCAATGCCTGATAAACAGAACAGCATTATAGGTTTCCTTCCATATACGTCAGATAATGCTCCAATTAGAGGTGATCCCAAAAATTGAAGAAAAGAATATAAAGATCCAAGAAAACCTAATAACAAAATTAACTGTATGAAAATATGGTAACAAAAAAAGAGGTCTTTTAATTAACAAATATTGTGTGCCTTAAAATATACAGTATTGAAAAAATGAAACACATTAATAGTGTGCATATAGTTTCTTTAAGGACACATAAGGTCACAGATGACAACTAAGGTATTATTGTTTGTCTTTTCATTTCAATACTACATATTTTGGCGCATATATTACGTCTTATTTACCTCCATATAATACAGTGCTAATTCTATCTGGGGCATTAAAATATTTTTGTAGACTTTGTATGTAGTATAAAAATGTAAAATATAATCCTTTTCCGTTCTCCACTTCTTTATAATAATCTAAGAGCGCTGGTAGCAGCGGCAGTATCATAGTAAATGCTAACAAGTCCAAAAGTAATGAAATAAATATTATCATTACTGCATTTGTTTTTGTTTCATCTTTTTTCTCCATTTTCTGATTGTAGAAATTGTGCGTATTATAATAACATATCCTTTACACTATACTTTACTCAATCTGATACCACATAAAACAGTCTTTCTGTTAAGTTTAAGAATCTCTATTTTTTGTATATATTATTCAAAAAGTGTTTTATAAAATTGTTTCCTTGATTGTGCCAAGTTCTCATGTTCTAAAATTAATATCACACTATATATAATAATGCTACCCCATACGGTAGAATTGCAATACTGACACAACTTTTTCAAGTAATTTTGTACAATGATTGTTGCTTTATCTGTCAGCCTTGTTTACCCAAGTGCATAATTATTGGCCAAATTACAACACTGTATTTCGTGTTTGATAAATTTTCGACGGCACATGTTTCTAGTCCAATGATAAAACACGAAATGAGAACGCTTTCTAATTGTATCATCGTAGGAATCGTTGAAAAACATTCGTCTTCAAAAGTGAAAGGCTTAACCTATTTTTGACATCTCCAATGATTTGGCGGCAAACAGCTGTCGCTACGGTCGATACAATAGTATTCTGATATACCTTTCCTTATAAATGTTGCGAATGGTACAAAAGTGCTTGCAAAGTAACGCATTGTGAAAAGTATTAATTCTGAATAATAGAATGCATTTAACAAGTAATTCATATCAATTGCCACATTACACGACCCACCATAGGTAAAGAAGAGATCGCTGATATCAATAAACTCCCAGTTCAACCAAATTGGTGAAATACCAAGTATTGCATTGTCGCAAACCAATCCCAAGTACGTATTCTATGTAATAAGTAGAATATAAGAACGTTTATTATTTATACTTTGACCTATGTTCAAAGTGTACACATTGAAGTAAACGGTTCTTATCTCTAAATAGATTGTATAAGAGATATACTAATTTTTGAATGAGCGTATATTCGGTTACATAGCCTAACATTGTTTTTATTTGCCAGTGAAGCGAAAAATAGCCCTCACAGGCGCACCCAACAACATTATGTACGTTCGACTTCCGGTTGTGAGCGATATAGCGATGACACACACGCCGCACTCGCTTGTATATGTGCAGCAACCCACTTCCTCAATGAACAAAGATCTTTTCAAACCGATCCCAAACTGTAACGCTGCTCCTCGGATCGATCACTTTCAAATACGTTGCAATTGAATACTTTTTCTTTCTCAAACTTATTCCCTAGCGATACTTGAGATATATTTTTTTGGTACGTTTGACAATTATACATTACGGATTAAAGAGAATTCTTTCATGGCATACTCTACGAGTAGTTCGAAAGAATAAATATCACGCGTAAAACCTATCACGTGGAAATACAAGCAAAACTCACAAAGGTATACGTTTATAGGTACGTGTATATGTGTATCCACACGCTGCTTAATATAAATATATGTTTATGTCTGCTTTGTCGATTACCATGCTTCTTTTGTTAATGTAAAGAAACAGATTATTTCACTGGAGACAAAGAAATAATAACAAGCGCGGTTCATACAATAGAAAATCTGTACCGTATCTGCACATATTACCACATCTTCAAATGTCTACTGCTTCGCCTAAACGAGCATTGCAAAGATTAATTACAAACGAATCATTTTCTTCGACGTAACCTGCGCTAATCTTTAAATCACCCTTCGTTCGTTTAAACGTAACTATTTCTTAAGTACACTTTATTTCTTAAATTTACAGCTGCATTTCGTAACGATACGCGAACTGTACACTATACTAACTTCTTCATTAAAAACAAAGAGGAACCTTATATCGAGAATATATTTTTTAAAAACAATGGAAAACTTTCGCTTGTAAAGGAGAATATCAATTACCAATTTACGTTACTCGCACTTCATTTGTCTACGATTTATCGCGTTGCTTCAATACACCGGTCTCAATAATACGTGCACAGCTAATCTAAATTCGTAGAGAGACAAACCGTGTCTGCCTATCGAGCAAACCGTGTGTCCTATAATGGATACGCCTATAATCGAATGCCATACGGAAGTAGGATGTTTATTTACAAAGTCGAGGCATTTAACGACTAGCGTACATGTAAGAGCAGGTGGTAAGAGGCAACAGCGGTGTACCGCGGTAAAATTTAAGCAAGGGACCGAACGCTTGCCATCTGGGCCCTATTGGGCGCAGGGCGCATACGGCACCTTCGTGAGCCCTCGTGCCGTCACTCGTATCAGTACATATCGAGATTTTCAAACGTTCGAAAGAATCGTTCGAAGAGCCACGCGCAGACATTGACGATAGACCAGAACAATTAACGACGAAACTTTAATTTACATTAATTTCTCGCGATGACAAAGACCTGCTGCATATTGGTCAACCTGGTGAAACGCATGTTCGTTGGAAAACTCTTATTCCTAAGAAGAGAATCAATAAACTCCTGCGCGACCCTGTTATCGTCTTCGACAATAATTCGTATCAAGGGACGCGTAGGCTTTTATCGCGTCTACGTATTTGCGCCCTACAAAAATTCAGTTTCCTCCTACTTTAAGCTAAAGCTATTTTCTTACATAGCCTAGAGTCGCTCTCGATTTATTTCCACAAACTTTGTTAACCCACGCTCACAATCCTTCACCTCTACTACTGTTTATCAACATTTATTGTTCTTTACGAAAACAAATTGCGACAGACCAATGTAGTCTCTTGAATTTCTCGAACGTAACGCGAGTACGAGGATGGCAAGGGCTTCTCGCAGTAGGAAGGAAAGAAAATCTCATTGCACGCATAAATGCCGATACAATCGGCTCCTCGCAGGAACGGTTATTGACAGGTCTTTGGTGCTACGAACAGGTATACACAGAGACAAAGAACCGTTCGAGAAGCGACAGGGTGCTGGCGGTAAGAGACAGAAAGCGTGGAAGGAGAGAAAGAGAAAGAGAATGAGAGAGAAAGAAAGAAAGGAAGAGAGGGGGAGAGAGAGAGGAGAGCAATCGAGGTGGGCAGACGGATAGAGAAATCCGTCGGTAGGCAAAATTCGAAATTTCTCAGAAGTTTGGCCCTTCGGGCGTCGCACGGTAGAAATCCCACGGACAACGAGGGACAAAGAGAATTTTCGGCTAGCGGGGCACATTATACCGGCTAGCAAGCTGCAATGTACTACTACGCGCTGCACAAAGTCTTACTTGCGGAGTAAGCCCTGTAGGTATACGAGGCAGGGCACCGCAGGATCTTTGGGCGAAGGGAGAAGCAGGCATATTGGTGTGCCCCCGTAAACACCAGTAGAGAAACCTTTTCTCTCTCTCTTTTCTTTACTCTCTGCTTCGCTCGATTTACAAGGTCTCCTTATAAGGGCGATATTAAAGGGAAGATGGTCCAGCAACCCCCGAGCACAAGGCGAGGGGCACGCGGCGCATCAGCGTGAAAACGAAATGCGGATGGGATTTATGGCAGGGTGCGCGCGAACGGACCGCGGAGAATAGGACGGAGCGTGAAGGACAAACGCGAACTGGAGAGACCGCGAAAACGAAGGTGGGATAAGGGTGGCGAGATTTTGTCGCGCCGCAGTGGAAAGTGAAGAAGAGAGAAAGAGAGAAGAAAGAGAGAGAGGAGAGAGAGAGAGAGAGAGAGAGAGAGAGAGGTACCCGTGAAAAAAACGGAGGGAAAATAAGAAGGAACGAGAGGAGATTGTGTTGTGCGTAGTGTGTCGAGTGGCGCGCAAGCTGTGTATACCTATATACTGTGCAGTACCCTCCGCGTAGGCATAAGCATAAGTATATGTAAGCGCGTGCCCGCGCAACCGACAGCAGATGCGCTCACGACGCAGCTGTCTCCTACAAGTGGTTCTCAATCATCTTTTCTCCATTTTCCTACCCCTTCGAATGCACGCGAGCGACACACAAAGGAAGTACAGGAGAAATCAGCGTTCTACGCTCTTTCGATTATCTCTTCGCGAATAGAGCGGCTCGTAACGATACGCGAATCTCCCGCTCTCTAGAGTATCAATGCATTCTCGTTCGGTCCGTAAGGTGCGCATTAGGTAAACATCGATGTCGAATGAAAATACCGTTTCTATTCGACGCGAGTTTCGTTAGGGTGTATTGAACGGATTTTGCGCATAGCCGGGTGGCGACACTAAAGATGACGAACTTGTTTTTATTATTTCTTTGCGCCACCGCATTGCTTGTTTTCATTTGTCGGTGAGCAAAACTTTTATGTCCCTTTGAGAATGTACATTCGTTTTTCCTTCACGGATATCGGTTGGAAGTGTTTGTGAAATGCTTTGTACATTAATATACCGAATAGATGTGAAGACTCTGGTGGTCGTTGGTAGCACTCTGATTTAATAAATCGTGTTTTGGATTAGTCTTGAAAGTGTTTACAATATTATAACGAGTAACTAATGATACTCGGGTCGAATGCAAATGCGTTACACAGAGGTCTGGAGAAAAACTGCAAAATCGCAGAACGATAATACGAAAATATAAAACGGGAGCAGCTTAATTGAGTACGTAGGGTGAACGATTATTCGCAAAAGAGTTTACAATTCTACAGCGAGTAATTAACGCTAAATCTACCCAAAATTTGTCCCATGCGGATATTTGCCTTGTTGGCTGGTTATTTTGACCGGTTTCGGTTGTTTAGTGTTAACAATACCCGTGCTAATGAAAATATGTTACCTAAAGCGTCGAAGAAAAAGTACGAACCCTATTTCAATAATTAGTTCATTATTCTTAAAAGTCTTTACAATATTACAGCAAGTAATAAAGAATACTTGCGTCGTATGAAAGTCTCACAAACCGTCCAAGAAAAAGTGCGAACCTGCAAAATATCGCAAGAGACAATGCAAAACTTCTCGATCGAGTAGCACGTGTCAGTAGGACAGCGACCGTTTTACGTTTTATGCCATCTGATTAATCAGCCTAGGTACCTGAGGTTTAACTGGCCCATTTCAGGTCTGCTTTCCGAACCGGTGGTACCCTAGCCGGAAAGAGCGGAAGAGTAGAATGCACGCTGTTCTTAAAAGGTGGCAGCAAAATCCGAAGACAGCTGATACAATTTTGGCGGGCTCCTTTGCCGGCGCGTAGGTACGCGAAAAGGGGGTGAAAGAAGGAAGAGTGGAGGGGAGACGAGGGCGAGAAGATGAAAAGAATAAAGACGAAGGACAGGGCCCGAAAAGAAAAGGAGAGCCGAGAAAAAGGACAAAAAGGAAGAAAGAGGGAGCTGCGAGATCCGTTGTTGCTGCTGCTCTTCTTGCTCTCCTTCTCTCCTTCTCTCTCTCTCTCTCTCTCTTCTTCTTCTTCTTCTTCTCTCTATGTTCTGTTGCAGTTAAATAAGAATAAGCCCCCACCATAGCAGGACGCGCGGGGCACCTATATAGCCAGAGGCATTCATGTAGTTGGGGCCCAAAAGGAATAAAGAGGCGGGACACCTGGCTATGGGCAGCAGTTTGCCCGAGAACGCACTGCGCGAAACATCGTCCTACCTACCGGCTTTTTTCCTCGCCTCCTCGCTTTACCATCGAGAGCCACCCAACGAAACCCAACGCCGACCAACAAGTTGGACCCGGGCCGAGCCAGTGGTCGCTTGCTAACAGGACGGAAGAGAAGATTTTTCAAGCAGTGAAGAAAACTAGTGTTGTGCAAGTGGATCGAGCTTTTAATAATAACCGACCTGCGCGTGACTTAATTACAAGATTACGTTTACTTATCGAATTCACCATTGAGATCTGCGTATCTACGAATTAGGAATTAAGATATGGCACGAATTAACCGAGATTTTCGTGCGTCGTAAAATAACCGTGACAAATGCAGTCGCAGTACCGCGTGTGAGATCCGTACGAGTAAATGGAAAATTGGTTCGTCGCTCTTCTCGTTATTAATTCGTCGAGAAAAAGTCGACCGGCGAATAGCGCAGGATGCTTCTGTCCACCGTAGCCTAGTCGAAATGCGGCGGTATTGAAAAACGAAAAAGTGATCGATTGTGTTAGTATTGAATTTCAAAGAATTCGAGAAGGAGGATGTCGCTCACGTTGTGCAATCTCGGATAATGCGCCACGCGAGTTTCTCGAACTTAATTGAATTGCGCGTTAGGCTGTTACGGTAACACCACGTTAGTTTACAAAGGAACGGCGCTGTCACGTAATAGGAATGGGCAGAGGGCGCCTGGACTTTCGTTCAGTTAGAGATTCTCGTCCGGTACCCCGTGAGCTTTCATCCTTCGTTCTCACTCACGCGTTCGTCATGTTTCATGCGCCGCGCTCCTCCTCTCGCACCCTCCGTTCTACTCGTCTACTTAACACACCAATTTTTCTCCCTTTCTCTCCCTCGTCTAGCAGCCCGTTGGATGCCTCCTCGTAGGGCTCGCACCCGACCTTGAGCTATGATTTGTGATTCGAAGTAGACGCGTGCTCTCCGATTTGGAGACTGAGCACCAAGGCCAAACTCGGAGAGTTCGCATGGTGCTAAATGTGATGTGCCTCTTTGCGAAGTGCGATTTAAGATTAGTGACATTAAGTAAGTAAAAGATCGATTTTCAAATGACAAGGCGAATCGATCGAGAAGTTATTTCCGTGGATTGATCATTTTCATAATTAGAGTAACGGGCTATTTCGCACTCCTATTGAGATCGATGGATAATTCGCGTTATCAGTTTTGAGAAACTACGAGGAACGCGCTTATGCTTGCTTGAAAATTAAAACGCCGGGTCTGCTCGGCTCGCACGCCAGCCCTGAGGCTCTTTTGTGGCCCCGGGTCGCAAATTGGAGCGGAATGACCACTATCGAGAGAGTCGAAGAGTTTGTCGTTGGACGGTGGCCGCTTTTGACCTTCTTCTTTAATGTCCAAAAGAAGAATTCACATGCATGCGGACGCGCGAATGATGTTTGCATTGAAGATAGGCCGAGATTTGTGTCAATGTTTCGTATAAATGTAAATTATCAATATTGCACTTGTCCCGGCCTATCGGAATGCATTGTGTCCCGTCTACCGACTTGTGGAAAAGAAGCGTGAGAAAGCGTGAAAGAAGGATGGGCGAAGGGAGAAGAGAAGAGAAGAAGGAAGAGGGACGCGGCAGTATCGGCCGATGGAACGGAACGGCACAGCCCACGAGCGCCTTGTTCCTTGAGATTTCCGGCAGGTGGGGATGTGGGCATTATTTGTGAGATTTAATCAAATTGCACTCGTCCCGGCCTGCTGGATTATCTTCGCACAACATCGTCAGCCCCTGGAACACAAATCGTTTGCGAAAACTACTCTGCGCAGTCGTCCTGTTTGAGTTCACGTGCGCGTTACACAAAAAGTATTCTCTCGTACCTTATATCGATAATAGAGAATTGCAGGCGAAGAAGGAAGGCGCCCATTTGTTCGAACTGTTTGTACCCGATGGATCTTTAAATAAAGCAGAAAAGCGTAATCCGTTTATTTCTCCATTTCTTCAGTCCTCCTCGATGTCGGCAGGCGTACGAATTTCAAAATTTCTCGCTGCGAACGACGTTATCGTTGCTTAAAAATAAATGCTAATTCGTCGTTTCCTGAGAAGCATCTGTTTCAATTTCAACGTTATTCCGAAATTTAAAGTATGCTTTTTTTCGGTTGCTAGTAAGATCCCTTTTATATAACGTCCTCGAACTTAAAGCCATATTGTAAATCAGAACTGTAAGGAGAAACGAAACATATTGATAAAATGGGTTTTCCACATGACAAACGTATGCTCGTAAATTTTTTAAAAGCTCCTGGAAACGCAATTTATCCTAATTACTTAACGACATAAAAAGAAACAAAATATACTTAGCATTCCCAATAATTTCATTACTGAAACGAATAGAGTTACGTTGTTGTTTGCAAAAGAAACATCTCGATCATTCGTAAAAATTTCTACATTTTCTTAATAAAAACAAAATCGGTTAAGCCTTTACATTTAAAAATCACCCTTACGCATATACGGGCTACCTTCTTATTCTCGAATTTATGTTCACTCGCGTTTCCGGATCGATCGCGAGCAAGGAGTCCGCTGAGCACGTGAAATGGAAAAGACATTCGAACCGTGGCGCTCTCGCCTCGTCTCCCTTTATTAACAATCTCACGAATTTGAAAGGAAAGCCGCACATCCCCCTTTGTACGGCTGGTATAACCGCTCCACGAAACGGTTGCAGCGAGAAATCGAGGAGAAAGGGCGAAAGAAAAGGAAGCGTAAAAAAAAGAGAACAACTATCCAAGGGCTCCGTCAGGCCCGTATAGTCGCAGAACCAAGAATCTCGTGGAGAGGGACGATACATTGGGGGGTTTCTTACGGGAACGGTGCGCCGCGGCGAATCCGGTGCCCAGGTGTGAAAAGAAATGGATTTTAGATATACTATATCTTTTTACCCCCTTCCAGTTCTCGTATAGACGTTGAATTCTCGGATGGTGCTGCCCCGCGATCCTGTTTCTGCTTCCTTCGTCGTGCCCCTGTAAATCAAGCATTTTAATTCCTTTCGTGGCACGGGGGTAGTACAAAGGAAAAGAACGACTCGATCAAAAGGGCCGTGGAAGAAGGAACAGGGGTTACGTTACGTTCGATCGAATAAGAAAGCACAATAAAAGTAGTGGGGCCCCCATAGAGCACAAATCCTGTTTTTCATTCATATCCCTGGGCAGAAGACGTGTGCGCACCGTGCAAGCATCCCCTTTAAAGAGTCCCACGGTTTGAAATAAAACACCTGGCTTTGTCCGTACATGCGTACCCACACGCACGATCATTATGCACGCGCTCACTCAGCCAGGCGCACGCACGCGCTCACACTGACGTTCTCACGGGAAAGAAGCGTTCGCCGCCTCCTCGCTCTCGCTCGCTCATCTATCCTTCTGGACTGGTTTCGGCTTCCTTATAAACTTTATTCAATTCTCTGTAATATGCCAAAGGGTTCGCGGTATGTGTACCCAGCATTCATATGCTAAACAATAAATTCGCTGAAAGAAACGCGAATATCTATCTTGCGTCTTGGGTCCCAGCTGGCCCCATCCGCGCGGGGAGATGTGAAAAGAAATTATTCGAACGAAAGAAAGCTACGATACGTTTGCTCGTCCAAACGGATTTTCCGACGCGATCGTTAACCGTCTGACAAGGAAAGCGCAAATCCTTACCAGGACAGCTCTAACCACAGGGCTAAATATGGGCTATAGCCCCAGAGCGCAAGTCTTTCGGGGACGGCAATTTTTATTGGTGGTACATTTTTTTGTTATTATTAGTTATTTAGTTATGTTTTTGTATATTGTAATGGTAATAAATTGATTTTTTCTAGCTCTGACACTTTTGTATAACTTTGCCGGTCACGCGCGACTTCAGCAGGAAGAAAAAGCGAGAAAATAATAACATACATATAGCAACTATGTAACATGTAAATATAAGGGCGCTACATATAGGTGTTATATGAATGTTACATTCACGTGGTAAGGTGTTTTATGATTGTTATATGCATGCTATATGTAATACTTTTTTCGCGTATTAACCAGGGAAAATAAGAAACTACAATCTTTTGATACCAGTTTTTATTTTTTATAGTAACATTGCGAATAATATACATGTCATATACGAACACATAAAAAAGATAAAGTAAAAACTCACCTACATTAGATTAACGAATAATAGGCAAATCTAAACGTTCTTTTGACGCAGCTCGCTTGAAGCGTTGTTTAGCAAATCTAAATCACTCTGCTGCTACGCCTTTAAATACCTTATGGATACAAACGACAATTGCACAGATAGCATCTGTAATAATAAAATAACGTAACCCATTTTTGTATAATGATAACTTCTTACCTATTCAGCGAGGAACGCTTGATCGAAAAGACATTGATTTGACGTTGAAATTGCTTCATCGAAATGAGATAGATCTTTATACAGTATCGATCAGTTTTCGATGTCGATAGTTTGTCAATTTTGATCAATTATCGATGTTGATATAATTTGGGCGTTTTTCTTTCACGCCCGAGCGTGAAAGGAAAACACCTTTTGTCTCCCCAATTTCACTAGTAGATTTTTTATTAGTAGATTCATAACGTGTATTAGGGTAAACCGGGGTAATTGTGACGATGTTTAATTTTATGCATTAATATAAGACATAAAATGAGGTAATATAAGAGTCTAAAGCAAGATCTAAAAAGATGCTGCGTTTGGTTGTTTTACTAACCCATTTTATATGTTATGTTAATACATAAAATTAAACATCGTCACAATTACCACAGCATATATGTAATACTCGACTATATTGCTAGCCACGTACATTCCTATAAGCGGGAGCGGTGCCGAGAAAGTGAGACAGAACATCGTACTTTCGAACATATGCGCATGCGTTAGCAGCTGCACGCATGCGCAGTTGCGCCAAAGTACGAAGTGAGAGGATAGATAACTATGGTGAGAGTGAGAGGTTGATATATACAGGGTGAGTTTTAATGGATGGACCAACCATTTACCATCGGAGTGAGTTACCGATTCCAGTCTGTTAGTATTCGTGATCGCCACCAAGGTCGCCACTTGAATCTTCCATGCGTCCTGCAAAACCGGATTTTAGGTGAGTTTTATTAACATTATGATATACATATTTTGTAAATGTTTTGGAATTGATACTTCATAACGGGATTACATAATATAAGTTTAACGTTAAATTACAGCGTAGAAATATTATTTTTACCGTTTTACTGAAATATTTTACATTATTATAACATTAAGAAGTACTTATGTGATAACGTTACATGTTACAAAATATGAAGATAAGAATAAGAAAAATAAATAAAGGTAATTGATTGCACGCGTTACGAGCGCGCAATTTTTTTATTTTTTATTAAACGTCTTATTACGCGTGCGCCAATTACCTTTATTTATTTTTCTTATTCTTATCTTCATATTTTATAACATGTAACGTTATCAAATAAATACTTCTTAATGTTATAATAATGTAAAATATTTCAGTAAAACGGTAAAAATAATATTTCTACGCTGTAATTTAACGTTAAACTTATATTATGTAATCCCGTTATGAAGTATCAATTCCAAAACATTTACAAAATATGTATATCATAATGTTAATAAAACTCACCTAAAATCCGATTTTGCAGGACGCATGGAAGATTCAAGTGGCGACCTTGGTGGCGATCACGAATACTAACAGACTGGAATCGGTAATTCACTCCGATGGTAAATGGTTGGTCCATCCATTAAAACTCACCCTGTATGTCTGCACCGTGGTGGTTGCGTCGCCTCTTCAGTCCATTAGCGATATAGTAGTATTACATATACGAGGTGTGGCAGAAAAGTAATGAGACTGGCAACACTGCAAGCGATCTAGCAACGCTGCGTGGTTTTCCTTGATAGAGCACGTGTATCAATACCTTCCCATAGTTCAGGGCGAATTTCAACTCCTTCCGTTAACTACACGATTTTTATGACTGCTATTAGCGAAGTTGTGTTTTAGTTGTGCGTCACGCAAAATGGAACAGCACAATTTGGAGCAACGTTGTGCCATTAAATGTTGCGTTAAGCTTGGAGAATCGGCAAGTGCGACGTTTGTAAAGTTAAAACAGGCCTACGGGGTACATTCTTTGTCCCGAGCTCAAGTTTTTCGCTGGCACAGATCATTTTTGGAAGGCAGAGAACACGTTGAAGATGAACGCCGTTCAGGGAGGCCTTCAAGTTCGAAAACCGATGAAAACATCGAACGTGTGAACACTCTTGTGAGATCAGACTGTCGTATAACATTAAGAATGTTGAGTGTACAATTAAATTTGAACCGATTTACGGTTCATCAAATTTTGACTGAACATTTGCACATGCGAAAGGTCTGTGCTAAACTGGTGCCGAAAAACCTCACAATTCAGCAGAAGGACATTCGAAAAAGCAAGTGTCTTGATCTTCTTGACAGAATCGCTAATGAGCAAGATTTCTTTAGTCGTGTGATCACAGGTGATGAATCATGGATTTTTGAATACGATCCTGAGACCAAGAGGCAAAGTCAGGAGTGGCACACTGCAAAGTCTCCTCGACCAAAGAAAGCTCGAATGAGCAAATCGAAGATCAAGTCAATGCTGATTTGTTTTTTTGACAAAAGAGGAATCGTCCACGAAGAATTTGTTCCACCAGGACAAACTGTCAACCAAGTTTTTTATAAAGACGTGCTTGAAAGGCTCAGAAAAAGGGTCAATCACGTGAGACCAGACATTGCAGACAAATGGATGCTCCATCACGACAACACCCCATGTCACACTGCCCTCTCCATAACAGAATTTTTGACCTTAAAAGGCATTCCTGTGGTTCCCCAGCCCCCTTATTCACCTGACCTCAGTCCGTGTGACTTTTTCCTTTTTCCGAAACTGAAAAATGTCCTCAAAGGACGTCATTTCGGAACTTTAGAAAATATCCAAAAGAATGTAACGAACATGCTAAACACCATACCGATTGAAGACTTCCAGCGCTGCTACCGACAATGGAAACAACGTCTCCTTCGGTGTGTAGCTGCCCAAGGGAACTACTTTGAAGGGGATAACATTGTTGTTTGAAAAAAATAAAAACTTTGGTAAATAAAATCAGTCTCATTACTTTTCTGCCACACCTTGTATGTACCCCAGTTTACCCCAACACACCTTGTTTGCACGCCTACTAAATTTGTAGAAAAAGGATCTACCGAGGTCGGGACGTGCAGGAAATGAACTGAGAAACGTGTAATCCGTGTAATACTGATTTATTGAAACGTGTGTGGTAATGGCCCCCTGGCTGACGAGAAGATGCAAGTAGACTGCACGAGAATTAGGGAGGATTCACACCTTGGCAGAAAAACAGAAAGGAGAAAAGCAGCAACCAATCAAAACTCGCGCTGGTAATCGACAGTTTCTGCTTTTCACAGAAATAGAAAAGCAAAATGACTGCTCAGTACCAGCGCGATTTTTGATTGGTTCTGCTTTTCTGCTTTCTGTTTTTCTGCCAAGGTGTGAATCCTCCCTAAGGGAAAAACAGAAAGCAGAAAAGCAGCAACCAATCAAAACTCTCGCTGATCACAGAAACAGAAAAGCAAAATAACTGCTCAGTACCAGCGCGAGTTTTGATTGGTTGCTGCTTTTCTGCTTTCTGTTTTTCTGCCAAGGTGTGAATCCTCCCTTATGGATAATTTCTCGTGATCGACCACCGGCGCAGCCGTGGCGATCGACTGACGTCATCGCTTATGGGAAGTCCCGTATCGCCACGTATCGCTCTCCACACCAATTCCCAAGATATAGACATCTCGATTTATAACAAACTACGTCGCCGTAGTTGATTATTTTCGTTACGAAATGAACGAAACGAAAGTGTGAACACCCGACCACATTTTGAATGTTCCAGATGTAATCAAATTGGCAGGATGGTATTTTTACATTACGATCGAAATTGTAGCGTAAAAAACGGGTGATTTACACGAACAAAGATGGCTGCCCCTAAGTATAAGTTTTTCATGATTTTCGCACGAAGCACGCTCGAACGATCAACACTCTTTGTTGCTCGATACGTCCTCAATATCACAGATATTAACAAAAATTAGTTTTTTGGGTTTCGATCCACAAATAACACGTAGTTTGTATCCCCTCGATTCAGCTGTCAATCTGCTCTGTAGTTGCTAAAGCTGGATTTATAAACTTTCGCCACCGTTCCGCCACCGTTACCGTTCGCAGTCACCGTTACCGTTCCCAAGTTCAAAGATACGATTACTATGTATGCGTTTATAAAGCGTCGCTGCCGTCGCCGTTGGTCGTTCGTACGAACGACCGGCGAACGACCACCGTTCAAAGTTGACCAACTTTTATGTTTCACCGTTGCCGTTCGCCGTCGTTGAAGCATCGACCAATAGGATGATAGAATCTGACCGCGTCTAACCTCAAACAGTGCGTACGCACGACCGAGTTTATAAATTGACAATCACCAAGGGCAACTGCGAGCGGTGACGGCAACAGCGAACGGCAACGGTGGCGGAACGGTGGCGAAAGTTTATAAATCCAGCTTAATAATAGATCAGGCATTCGCCGACGGGTGGTATACCAATCGAAATCCATCACTGTGATTGGCTGTGACATCGTTCAGATCCTACGTTCAGATACATAGAGATACACCCAAGTGCAAAGTCGGTGTTCCTCTGAGGGAATGTGAACCGGCCTTTCCTTATTCTGAGCAGGGCGTTTGTAATAACCCATATACATTTGGCGCCTTTTTAAATTTGAGTAACACCAGTAGGACAATTTAATTGCGATTAAAAAATTGCGATTGAGATATGTCATTGAGAAACTGCGTGGATCACTAAAGGCGGAAGACACGGTGCAATTACAGTAATAAAACTGCGCTTGAATATAGACAATAATTATTTGTGTTATAAATTATCTGCTTAATTAAGCAGATATGTATATATTAACCACAAATGATAACTTTAACCCCAGCAACTTTGTGATACATGAATTTTATGGAGAAGAAACCTGCTTTTGCTGGGACGGCAATAAGCTTGCCGTATTTCCTTATTCAAATAGCAATGAGAATAGACCTATTGAACTATTAACAACACCTGGGAATGTACACAAAGTACATAGTTTTTCTGGTAGAATTTTCATCACTTGCTACCCAACTGGTATTTATAAAATATCAAGGGATCGAGACTTTGCTGTTTTAAGTAAAAGCGCTATTGGAATAGGAACTGTTTTCTACGAAGTACTTATTCCGAAAGATAATTATTTGTTTTTAGATAATAAACAAAACAAGTCAAGTAAAACACTCTTTCACATTTCATCGACAAAGTGTTTCAATGAAATATCTGTTTTGCATTTAAAGAGAGAGACAACAGATGTACACTTTAGGAGAGCTTTGCTAAAAAGGCAAGAACATAATGAGGATTTGTGCATGATTCGAAATGGAAAAAATCTCTTTGTATTGGCAAATGAAATGGTCCAAATTGTTTATAATTGTGACCATTCTATTACAGAGATAATGCCACTATACAATGGTAACATGATTGTAGGATTAATTCTTCTTATAAGCACGGATTCAATAATTATAGTACATATGCAAAAAAATGATCTATTGTTTGAAAAAGTTAATCTTGAAACAAAAATTCAAGCACTATGTGCAGGTATGTGTCAAAAATTACAAAATGTATTATGGAT
Organism: Tiphia femorata; assembly: GCA_944319695.1. Classification (NCBI taxonomy): domain Eukaryota; kingdom Metazoa; phylum Arthropoda; class Insecta; order Hymenoptera; family Tiphiidae; genus Tiphia; species Tiphia femorata. The sequence continues at coordinate 2,176,638 of OX090903.1, forward strand.
TTTACATTCCGATAATGTAAAATTATATTACACAAAGAAAGATCTCAACAAACATGCCAATCAAGCCAGAGTAAAAACAGAAGCTAAAAGTTTTGTCTGTCTACAAGTTTACAATGCAGAATTTATAATAGGACTTTCCGAGGATAAGCAATTGACAAAGATGCCTATAGACATGATTGAGAGCTTAATGAACTATCAACATGAAGAATTCATTGATCTTCACAGTGACATGTTAAAGGGTACAGAAAATATAGTCGACAGAATTTGTGAGAAAGCAAAGACATTGAAACTTTTAAATCAAATGGTACTCGATGAAGAAGATCAAATAAGAAGATTGAATTTGTATGCTAACAAAGTAAAAATACACGATTACCCTGCGATACTATTACAAAGAATTGCAAATGAAATGTATATTTCTATAAATTTTCACAGTATGTTACCTAAGAACACTAAAGTTGCCGTTTCATTTGAGTCTAAAGGCCAAAGAGTATTCTGCATAAAAGAAGTGGCTAATGTAGATATGCTAATTGAAATGCCTATCCCACATGGAAAACTGTCAAATTCCTTTTCAGTGACTATAGACTTGATTACTTTGACGAACGAGGGGTGTGGATGGTGCCTTATAAGGAATGTTATTCGTGAATCAAGTAGTACCAAAAGTAAAAGCATTGCGGCGCAAAACAATAAGACCAATTTTGTAAATGCTAAGTTAATGTTATTAAAAAGATTAATGACACAAAGTATTCTAGATATTGATAAATTGTCAGAGATTAAAAAAATGATACGAAATGAAATGGGGTACTCTTAATATAAATATTAACTTAATTCAATTTCGTTATGTTATTAATTAACTTCAAAGTACACAAATATCCTTTTGCCATAAAATTAATACATATTTGCATTCACGTAATTTGTCTTATGCTTTTATAAAATTGTACCAAATGTATTTCGCTGACCTTAAAATTGATTTATTATTTGTATATTTATATGTAAGACAAATTATGTGTACTTTGTACATTTGGTCTGGTAAAGACTGTGTCATTTGTTAAATTTGTATTAAACCATATTATTATTAGAGCATTATTATTTACAACATTTTCCTCCTATTTCATTCAATTTACATAAGTATAATCATACTTTGGCTGTGACTTACTGTCAATGCTGTATTTACTTGGTATACAAAAAGAGCTGTGTTGTTCTCGCTTTGTTAGGTATATTTACTCTGAGATAATTAGGAACATTCAAGTATTTTAAATTTTTCTGCAGAGTATACAATAGGTACGTCCTATGCAGTAATTGTAAATACTTTTTGTAAGAATACCAACATTGTTTCACACTCTTAATTACCATCTTCGGGATATTGAATTAACATTAGTTCCTACAGTATCATGACTTATGTCTGATTGTCTCATTTCTTATTGTTACATTCTTGCCATATTCATATTTCAGTTCCCAAGTTTTCACTAGTAATAATATTACTAAAATGGAATTTTACCATTTAGACCATGAAGGTACTACCTGGCGGGAACGACGTTAATGTGAGTTGTACACGCTAGTATAATACTGGTGTGACACAAATGTTCATAACTTATTAAAATACTTTCAAAGTCTTTTGTCCTCGTCCAAAAAAGTAGTCTCATACTAAAGGATGCATCACTTCCACGTATCAAAAACGTTAAACAGTTTCACTCTTGGGAGAAGTACGTGTTCAGCTAGGAATAAAGAAATTCACAGTTTCTCCGAACTGGGCACTTCAACGATACTCCCAATACTGGAACTTTTTTTCGACTGCCTGGAGGGATGGCGAATACTGTTTGGCGTTCTAGGGCCACCAAGACGATCTTGAAATGCCTCCAACGATTTCGCGCTCCTTTTAGACCCATCAGCAGGACGATCTCTGCTCCTTGCACTAACGTCCAGATCGCGCCTCCACAATTTGGCGAAGCAAGCCTTAAAATTCTCGGAGAAGACGCCATAAAGAAGAGGATTCACCACTGTGTTTAGTTCTGCCACTACTAGGGTCCATAAAAAATGGTGAGATCTTAGGAAGAAACGCGTGTCCTCGGTTGGCCTTCTTCCATCGAGATAGATCAGCAACATTACGATGGTAATGGGCAACCACATTACTAGGACCGCTACCACGTTCAATAGTAGAATTCTCACTACTCGAAGATGCTTGTGCAAACGAATTTCCTCGTGATGCGAGAGACTTCCAGCACGAGCTTGTCGACCAGTCATTGATGTCATCGACAATTTTCTTCCTGCCCAAGGCATAAATGTTCCTACTACAGATAATTCCGAGTCCCTCCTGCCCGCGGTGCTTGCATCTGCGCCCTGCAGAATATAATTTTATTGTATAAATCAATTCAAATATTATTAGAATATCAATTATTGATATGCAAAATGTGCGTAGAAATTCGAAATAGAATTTGTAGAACGTAGAATGATATTCTCGGCCCGAAATTATATTACCTTAACTGATAATCACAATTTTTACCGCGTATAAGATGCCAGTTATGAGAAAGATTTGATAATAAGGTCCGAGCTTTTACCAGGTATAACATATCAGTTGATAATAAGGTGCTCGTGAAGAGGCCAAAACGTTGCTGAATTTAGAAATCAAAAATTCCTTCTACCTTCGATGAAAGTAAAAATGTAAAGCTTATTCACGAGGAAACTAAGAAGTGGTACAAGATCTCACCTGAGCAACACACGACACGGCCCACCTACTGCGAGTATTGAGAATCCTCTGGAAAATCCTCTGATAATGATAGACCAGAAGTGCCATTGGCAGGAGACAGGCAATAATTATTATAGGAATTGTGAAACATAGGGACACGTTCACGACGTCGCTTCGTGGAAAAACAAGAGTGCAAATCGTTAATCCACCTGCAACATCCTGGTAGAATTGTCGAAGAAATGTGAGAAAGATGAAAGAAGCATTCCAATCAGCAATGCTCTGAACTAGTATGCACCATTAAACGCAATAAAAGTAGGAAATTATCCGTACCTTTGGTTCGAACCAAAAAGCAACTGGTAAAAAGAGGGAAATTGCTATTATCCATGTTATCAGACTAGCGATTAGCACTCGTGGAATAGACAAAACGCTTCTGTAAGGAGGAACGGCCAGGCATCTGTGTCTATCCATTGAGATGAACGTCAGGGTCCACAAGAGCACAAAACCGCATACAAACTGTAATTGGAGAAAATAATAATTTGCGAGTTCTTATTGTTGACGGCGGGCAGGTCGAGACAACTGAAGTATCAATAAAAATGTCTATAAACGAGAAAGCAAGGAAATTACTGTTTAAATACGGTGATTCGACTGGATGCAAAAACATGATGAAAAAAAATAGATTGTATTATCGGTATAAATACTTTAACTAAAAGTAGACGGAAATATACGTTATGCGGCAGATATGAAGAATAAGTAGGCTACATGTATCCTAACAATCTATGTTTGTATACGCACAGGGTGAGCTCTGTCCATGCAAGGTGTGAAGAAATCCAATGTATAATTCAAATTCGGCAAGAATCGAACCGTGAATAAAGCTTCTATCCTGAACCATCGGACATAATCTTAGTCGCTTGATCCATATTATAAAAAAGGCAGGACATGGACCAGTTCTGATGAATGAAGCAACAAACTTGCATTATTGCGCATCGTCCACGAGTCAAAGTGTTTTTCTACAGTTTTCTTCACATTGGTCTCCTTCCGATAATCTGAACCGCTGCCATTATCAGTTTCTCCGAAGCTTCCTTATGGAGCGGATGTTATAATAAGACACGATCTTTACAGTGTCGCACGGAACAATGTTGCCATTAATACAGCTCATTGATCGACAGCATATTTATAGTCATCCTTCAAGGCATGATTACAGCCTTGATCCATAAGGGAGGAAAGATTTATCGAGTGACAACAACCCGTCCCTCTAATCTCTATAAATAGATTTCTACCTTTTTATTCATTCGGCTGAAAGGTGTAGCTTATCTTATCGCGAATATACCCTAATACTTAATTTCCATTTTTCACGAGACTACTATCGACGATGGTATAAAAATGCAAAACGATCTCGAATTATCTGCATCGTGTAAAGCACAGCATTTTTCTGGTATCATTTATCAAGTTCTAGTGACACATACACTTTATTCGTCTATTATCGATAAATTTAAATGCGAGGATATTAGCAAGGTTTGTGAGCATTGATAAATGAGAGGAAGTGAGTGTGGCATTTCACTGAAGTATACGCGACGTTTAAAATGTTCCTTGTGCGTTAAAGGTTAAAAATAGAAGGGTGACCGTATTAAAGATAATCACGAAAGCGTAAGACGCCATCCGGTTTACTACATCCTCGGCACTTGTGCGTCTACCTGGGAATATGGTAAGAGTCGACAAGTGATTTCACCCAGCTTCCAGGACTGTGTCAGTCTAGTGTAAGCAATGGCAGGCACCCCAAGAGCGAATAGAAGATCGGCTGCTGCCAAGTTGACCAGGCATAAATTCGTCGGCGTTTTCATCTCCTTGTAACGAAGTACGCATCCTGCGATTCCCAAGTTGGCGCCAACGGACACAACAAAGGTAATGGCCAGTATCACGACCTGGGAAGGAAAATGAGCTTCGTTAAAAGGATCTAAAAAGCGACCTAAGTCAGGTGTGGGCGGAGAATCTGCGAACTCTTGGAGGCTTGTTTACCGTAATCATTTTTATTGTATTTCTACTAACACATTGTTCACCGGTCACAAGTTAACTCGTGTTTACATGGCGACACGTTGGCCGGATTTAATTCGTGTCTGCACGTGCATTATCTATTTTAATTTGCGAAACTCGGGGCAATATAGAATATTTAAATAATATTTGTAGAAATACACATAGAAAGAATAGTCGGTGACAAGGGATAGCTTCTGGGTAAAATGGCCGGTCAACAACATGTTACACGGCGTGAACTACTCCAGGAAAAAGGAGAATGCATCGTCGAAATTAAAAGTGGCTTTCCATAGTAAAAACCTTCGCAACCCTAGTCCAGGTTGTAAAGGAATCTAATTTCCGAGTTTCAAGTCCTCGACCACAATTAATGCGCATAGAAAAAGGAGTCTCATTAAAAGGACTTGTGCTTCTAGTAAATACAAGGGTATGTTAGACCGTGAAGAATATTCCAGGAAAGACGAAAATGCATCCTCGAAATTAAAAGTGTTCTTTTACGGTAAAAAGCTTATTTAGCCCTGGTCCAGGGTGCAAAGAAATCTAATTTTCGGGTTCTCATTACGCACGCATAGAACCCTCGCAACTGACTTTCCTCTCAAGAGCTTCTTTTACAACGTTTACCAGATTACGACAGCGAGCAAGAAAATGATGGATTATCGCACGCAGATGAACGTTGGCAGGGAAAGCCCACTCGTTGCTCATTCTCCTCCCCTAATCCCATCGTAGCGAACATTCGGTGATTAGAGAAGAATTTACGGTCTAACGGTGAAGGGTCCTTCGCAGCCTTGTCCCTATTTTACAAAAAAAGTGGGACATACTTTTAGCATTGTTCGCCCCACTAATGAGATGCTCGCGTTTGAGTGGTGTCTCTACTAATTAAAAGCTTCAGCCGCGGCAGTCATTTATTAGACGAAGTTTCGTCGTGCTGCAATACCTTTCCCCTTCGCTTTAGCGAAGTTCAATGCCAGCTTTAAGGACGCGCCTTGGAATAAGAACTCGAGAGGATCGAAAAGTTACATCTCACAATGCTTCGAAAAGAACAATTATTTTCATCCTGGTTCGTTGCACTCTTATCCATCAATGATCGCAGAACTTTTCACAGAAACGCGTAATCCTACAGTGAAATTTCAAAGTGCGGGCTCGCTTTTAATAGCGTTACATTAATTACGTTATACTTCAGTGGCGTGCGTGCCCCTTTAGGCATGCTGCGAATCGATTGACGATGAAAACAATGAGAGAATTTTAAAAGCTTCAGCCACAGCCCTCGTTTATTAGTCACGACCACAAACAGGGTGATTTATTAGAAGAAGTTTTGCCGTATTGCAGTACCTGCCTCTTGCGCTTCAGCGAAGTTCAATGCCAGCTTTAAGGTCGCGCCTTGGAATAAGAACTCGAGAGGATCGAAAAGTTACATCTCACAATGCTTCGAAAAGAACAATTATTTTCATCCTGGTTCGTTACATTCTTATCTATCAATGATCGCAGAACTTTTCACAGAAGTTCGTAATCCAACAACGAGTTTTCACAGCGAGGGCTCGCTTTTAATAGCGTTACATTAATTACGTTATACTTCAGTGGCGCGCGTGCCCCTTTAGGCATGCTGCGAATCGATTGACGATGAAAACAATGAGAGAATTTTAAAAGCTTCAGCCACAGCCCTCGTTTATTAGTCACGACCACAAACAGGGTGATTTATTAGAAGAAGTTTTGCCGTATTGCAGTACCTGCCTCTTGCGTTTCAGCGAAGTTCAATGCCAGCTTTAAGGTCGCGCCTTGGAATAAGAACTCGAGAGGATCGAAAAGTTACATCTCACAATGCTTCGAAAAGAACAATTATTTTCATCCTGGTTCGTTACATTCTTATCTATCAATGATCGCAGAACTTTTCACAGAAGTTCGTAATCCAACAACGAGTTTTCACAGCGAGGGCTCGCTTTTAATAGCGTTACATTAATTACGTTATACTTCAGTGGCGCGCGTGCCCCTTTAGGCACGCTGAGAATCGATTAACGATGAAAAGAACGAGAGAATTTTAAAAGCTTCAGCCACAGCCCTCGTTTATTAGTCACGACCGAAAACAGGGTGATTTATTAGAAGAAGTTTCGCCGCGTTGCAGTACCTGCCTCTTGTGCTTCAGCAAAGTTCAATGCCAGCTTTAAGGTCGCGCCTTGGAATAAGAACTCGAGAGGATCGAAAAGTTACATCCCACAGTGCTTCAAAAGGAACAATTATTTTCATCCTGGTTCGTTACATTCTTATCTATCAATGATCGCAGAACTTTTCACAGAAGTTCGTAATCCAACAACGAGTTTTCACAGCGAGGGCTCGCTTTTAATAGCGTTACATTAATTACGTTATACTTCAGTGGCGCGCGTGCCCCTTTAGGCACGCTGAGAATCGATTGACGATGAAAAGAACGAGAGAATTTTAAAAGCTTCAGCCACAGCCCTCGTTTATTAGTCACGACCGAAAACAGGGTGATTTATTAGAAGAAGTTTCGCCGCGTTGCAGTACCTGCCTCTTGTGCTTCAGCAAAGTTCAATGCCAGCTTTAAGGTCGCGCCTTGGAATAAGAACTCGAGAGGATCGAAAAGTTACATCCCACAGTGCTTCAAAAGGAACAATTATTTTCTTCCTGGTTCGTTACATTCTTATCTATCAATGATCGCAGAACTTTTCACAGAAGTTCGTAATCCAACAACGAGTTTTCACAGCGAGGGCTCGCTTTTAATAGCGTTACATTAATTACGTTATACTTCAGTGGCGCGCGTGCCCCTTTAGGCACGCTGAGAATCGATTGACGATGAAAAGAACGAGAGAATTTTAAAAGCTTCAGCCACAGCCCTCGTTTATTAGTCACGACCGAAAACAGGGTGATTTATTAGAAGAAGTTTCGCCGCGTTGCAGTACCTGCCTCTTGTGCTTCAGCAAAGTTCAATGCCAGCTTTAAGGTCGCGCCTTGGAATAAGAACTCGAGAGGATCGAAAAGTTACATCCCACAGTGCTTCAAAAGGAACAATTATTTTCATCCTGGTTCGTTACATTCTTATCTATCAATGATCGCAGAACTTTTCACAGAACTTCGTAATCCAACAACGAGTTTTCACAGCGAGGGCTCGCTTTTAATAGCATTACATTAATTACGATCCAGTGCCGCGCGCGCGCCTCCTTAGGGAAACTACGAATCGATTGGCGGTGAAAACAATAAGTGAAATTTCAAACTATTTATCCACCAGCTCCGCTTCTCCTCACCTCCACGCCACTTGCCCCTTTCCTATCTCCGAACTGGCTGTAATAAGTGAAGTAGTATCGTGGACCCCATTCCTTGTCTTCTCCCCAGAGATAGGACGAATTCATTTCTGATTCTCTGGCGATCTTCTCCTTCTCTTCTCTCTTCTTCCACCTTCGAATGGCCTGTCACGTTCTCTCAATGCTCTCGAACTTTTCCATCATCATTCTACCTGCTCGACTTTATCAATTTTTTTCGATACCAAAAACGCTTGCACGAATATCAATTAAATTTGTTACAACAACAACGATGCTTTCCGGTCAACGATCCTTGATGGAGTTCTCTGGCCCACGTGCAATAAGGTCCTTCAAAAAGAAACTTTTATCCTCCTTCCAATAGATTCCTTTTTTCCTCTTGCCTCTGGTGCACCTAGAACAAACGTTTCCGTTAATATCACTCAATTGACATGCACCTGCGAAGCCGCGACTCGTCACAGTCGATCGCTTTAATTGAAATTGGTTTGCATTGGACCGCCATTTACCGTTTCACTTGGACGGGAGTTTCCTCCTTTTCAGGGGAAACCGCAGACACAACGTGCACCAGGATTAATCAGTACGAAATGCGACGATAAGCATCGTGCGCGTATACTACAGGCTCGCGATTAGAAAGGCTCTTCCGCTCGGAGACTGGAGGATCAAAGTCCCCGCCAAACGACGTTTCAATGAAATCGACTTGGAGAACGTCAGATGCACTATGTTCTCTCGTTTCTGTTAAGAAACGTTAGATTCTTGATTCTTTTTATCGTCCTTGAAGAAAAAGAAAGAGATTTGCGAAAAGAGAGAATCGTTTGTTCACGGTTTGGTGCGTTTGGAGCATGCAAATGAGAGGAGGTGAGCTGATAAATTGTTTATCACAGATTATGTATTATTATATTTATTATGGTTATACTGTTTCTCGTAGAGTGTTTATAATAGATTCGTTCATTTGTACTTTTCTCCTCATCACCGACAAAAAACATTTCTACATTCTCATTCTCTCTCGAGACACACCGTCGCTCATTTCCAACCTATCTCCAACTAATTCTCAACTCTTGCGCTTTTCCAATTAATCTCTTGAAGAAGCCCCCCTTTTTTGTCCCCATCGTTTCTCCTCTTAGGCCAGATGTTTGTCGCACAATAAAGAGAGTCCGCAGAAACTGCCCGTTTTTCCAACCCTCGATTTTAAAATCGACTTATATGTCAAATGATACCTTATGATGAGACATTATTAAAAAAAAGGTTTCACGTTGAGCATACGTCTGGTTTCTGAGATATACCGGGTGTTTCAACCCACTCGGGTCACCCGATTCTTTCGTAAATGGGACATTTTAGAAAAAAATGTTTCAGACAAAAGTTGTAAGGCTTAAAAAGACGTATTCAACGAGAGTAGTTATTTGACCTAGGATGGCATTGTCAGGGACACGTGAAGGTCAACTTAATTTTTTTAAATAGAATTATATAATTTCTCTTGCTCATATCTTACATTCACTGGCTGGATCTTGGTGGCGAACAATGAATAGTTTATGAGATACTTTGTACTTTATATCGAAATGTTCGATAATAAAGTGAAAAATATCTCGCAAACTATTGAATTTTCGAGAACTCTAGCTTGATATTTTTATGTGCAGAATAGTCAGTGGAATTATATAATCGAAGAAAAATTATATAATTCCATGTAAAAAAATGAATTTGACCTTCACGTGTCCTTGACAATGCCATCCTAGGTCAAATAACTACTCTCGTTGAATACGTATTTTTAAGCCTTACAACTTTTGTCTGAAACATTTTTCTCTAAAATGTCCCGTTTACGTAAGAATCGGGTGACCCGGGTGGGCTGAAACACCCGGTATATCTCAAAAACCAGACGTATGCTCAACGTGAAACTTTTTTTTTATTAATGTCTCATCATAAGCTATCAATTGACATATGAGTCAATTTTAAAATCGAGGGCGGAAAAACGGGCGAAAAACGGGGTGTTTCTGCGGACCCTCTTTCCATGCCTCTCCAATAAGAAGGGAATATATTATTAATATATTATAAATAACGTAACTGTCTCCCATTAGCATTTAAGGACAACGGCGGTAAACACGACGCAATTGCTGAAGCAAATAATAAAGTCATAAAAGAAACAAAACCGAATACCTCAATCTGCACTTGAGATTCACGTCAGCGGATAAACTAAAAAGAAAAAAATCAAAGATAATGTATAAAAATACGTAAAATAAAGTATTATTATTATTCTTCGAGTAAACTGTAGGATGTAATTTGAAACGGCTGTATTGGCCGTTACGGTCGTTATAAGTGCCACGTCATTGGCACGCACTTATTTTGTATATATTATCAGAATTAATACGACCGTTAATAATGAGTTCTGAAGAAGCGAAGATGTAACCGTATTAAGCCGGATGAAGAGTCCATGGGATTTTAGGAACATCGAGCCCTTGGATTAACGCGAAAAATGACAGAACGGTCTGTTTCTTCTTGACGACACGGTCGATATTGGCTGACCGTTGTTATCACCAGGCCTGCATCATTATGCAACGTGACAGATGGACGCGCGCTAGCTCCTCGATATCCTCCGTTTAAATGGCAGTCGTATAAAGTGCCCTGATTCAATCAGTCGGCCGAGAATTCTGGAAGGTCCTGATTGAGTCGGCCTCGTGGAAAACTCGACGCTTTGACGATCATGAGAAAAAGAAGGCGATAGGATGTGTCGCTGGGTTGGCCGAAAGGATCCGTGCTCTTTTTTTTTTACTAAGGTGAGTGTACCGTCGAATCTTATTGTTAGTATAGCAATCGCTCTTCTTACTTGTAGACTTTTAATCAATTTCACCCATAACCGAAAATTCTGGTAGATATTTGACCTCGTTAAAAGTCAGCCGGTTTGATAATGATGAGAAAAAGAAGTCCATAGAATGTGTCACTGGGCTGGTCGACGGCATTCGTGCTTCTTTGTACAAAGGTGAGGGTCTCGTTGATCTTTGGTACAGCGATTGCTCGGCGCTGTTCATCTATTTCTGAAGGTTGGACCCTTCGAAGAAAACGGCGACCATGATCAACTGACGCTTCCTCGAAACCGAGCAACAGTCGTACTTCTTCCATAAATTGTCGTTTTCTTCTCGCCTCGTGGCGGATCAGGCCGCAAACGACCGCTCGGACGTTTACTCCCATAAACTCGACATCGCAGATTTATGATTGCCAGGAGAATCGAGCATCCACTGGTGAACATCACGGGTTGCCTCGTTGCGCCGAGCCTGACGGAATATCTGCCAGGGCACGCCGTTACGCATGCCGGAAGCATTTACATTTCTAATCGCCCAACTTTCTCCAGCGTTGACTTCAATAAAGTAACGCACAATTATGAGAATTATTACCTGTTTTCTAAGTATTTTTTCAATAACTGCGTGTATAACTTGCAATCCTGAGATACATTGTAAACAATGAGAAATATTAATGCCAGGTGGTCTGAACGCTGCTGGCTGTTTAGTTAACTATCGATGGAGGTAATTATCCATTCAAATATCTATTTAGATGATTCACGATCATCGGGCATTGAAACCGTCACTCGAATTCGCAGTCAAAGTCTTAAACGAATTATTCATTCGATTTAGGCTTATCATATGCTTTTCGGTACCCGATTCTTGGGCACCTTGATTTTCTTCGGTTGGTCTCTAGAAATGTGTATTTTACAGAGACGAGAGAACTTCGTCTTCCAGCTGCTGTACTCCTGTGTACGTCGAAGAGTCAAATCCGAATAATTTATGTTCCTTTCGTTTGACGAACAGCGGTAGGCTCGACAGTCGAGAAACTGAAAAATCCTCGGCTTTCGCGAATCTGACGAACAACTTGTTTAGAAGGATGGTGCAACGCAGGGAAGCTGAGCGATAAAACAGTCGTTTCTGAATTAATCACCCACAGACTAAATTGATTGCTGTTTTACGAGGCTCGAGTCGTGCCAGAATAATACCGTCAGCTTGAAACAATGGAGCATATTTTCGCTAACACGAAATCCAGAGGATTATTGGCCAGTTATGGGGTCGTACTTCGTGCGTATAATTTGCTCCGAATAGTTTTCTTCTTTTCGCGATATTCCAATGTAGGCCACCTGGCTCTTGTGTAACGAGGCTCTTATCAGATAAGCGACAACTGAATCTCTGATTCAGATCAATCAGGAGACAGATCCTCTTCACTGACAATGAGAAAAAGTCTCACGTGCGATTTGCTAAGTGACAATTTTTCAAATCTATCACAGAACCTATGTTTTCTTCGATTGGTTACGGCTCGTTTGACGATATTGATTCATTGTGATTCTCAGCTTGACAGCCTTCGTTACTGGTGAAACGTGAGTTCTTTGCTATGATTCGTTAACTGGGGACCACGAATATTGTGAGATCGATTTCCTGCTCGAAAATAATAATCAGACGATCGTCGAACATGTTTCCACATCTGGCATAAATAATTGACGTTATTTCTCCTGCATTAGCTGGGTACAATTGGTTCTTCAAGTGACACTTTACTAACAAGGAATGATCCCCAACCCGGAAATTCAAAAAATTCTGAAATTTTGTGGAAATGTAGAGCAACACGTCCTGAATGCGACACTATTTTTTGGTTGATGCGGAAAAATTTTATAGCCTTAATACACGATTCTCTGCATGACGAAACGTACCATGTACCTTTTTTGAAGGAACTCGAAGATAATAAATATTATTATTAACAATTAAAAAAATTATCCATTAACATTTATATACATGTGTCAAAAGTGCTCGAAAAGAGCTATCTTCTGGCCGGAATGACAGTTTAAATCTTCCGTCTTTCGGGGGGAGGGGGGAGATATTGTTATAAACAATTATAATTTTGGAAATAATTTTCACGCTACTTTATAGTGCTCATAAAATCGTTTCAAACATTATTTAACTTTTTTTCAATGTCTGTTACCGTTTCGAAGATAACTGGCGTGGAAGAAATAATCGACTTTTCTGTAAGGGAGGTTTTCACCCCTTTAAACCGTTTTTCCGCATCAACAAAAAATAGTGTCGCATTCAGGACGTGTTGCTCTACATTTCCACAAAATTTCAGAATTTTTTGAATTTCCGGGTTGGGGATCATTCCTTGTAAGTGTCTCTTGAGCGAGAAAAAACTCTCACTTGTCGTTTCCTAAACGACCTGCTTCGAAATTAATTAAGCGCTCGAGGTTTTCTTCGATTAGTTCATTCGCCGATATTTATTAAGAAATTGTCGACTTAACAATCTTCATTGCTAATGGAATGTGAGTTCTTCGGGAATCTTTATTGGGCGATGGAGAAGAAGTTTTGGAGAAATTAATTCTTCGTATATTAATCGACGATCGACGAACATATTTCCCAATCCGACATAAACAATAGGTGTTTTTCTCCTATATTACCTGGAGTCAAATGGTTCCAGTAAACTATTAGATATTCCCTTGAGTGAGAAAGAATTCTCAGTTGTGAGTTGTTCAATGTAATGCTCCAAAATGAATCAAGCGGTCGACCTTTTTTCAATTCGCTTGTTCGACCATGTTCATTATAAATTTGTCGATAATCGGTAAATCATTGTATAACAGTTATCAACGATGGTGAAATGTGAAAGGTGTTTTCTTTCGTATTGACTGGCGTCAGCCGATCCTAATAAACCGTTGATATTCTCGTCAGAAGTCGAATGGTTTACCGAACTTATTTCCTTAGGGATCTCTGCAAGCTCCCAACAATTTCATCCGTAACTATGATTCTCTGTATCTTCCAGTCTATTCCCACATGGACACGCACGCACGAGAAGAAACCAGAGGGACAGTTTTCAATTTTGTAAATTTTTATAATGCGCGAGATAAAAATGCTTAGCTTGTTTAGTTAAAATATTCTCACACAAATACCGCAGTATTATTTACGTTGAAAAATGTGGCTGAGAAAAAATGACATACTTCTTTCTACATATTATATATGCATACAATACTATAAATAGATATGTATACAATTTATATCCACGGAGGACATATGTGTATATTTACAGTATTCTGCGTCTGTCGCTATAAATATGAGTACACGCACGTATTGTGCACAGTCAAACCTGTTTTTGTGCGATTTTTCCATTTACCGCATAAAAAAAAGTTTTTCCTTTTGAATGTGTCGCAAATAAAAGACTTAAAAGTTTCAAGTTACACGATATTTCTTTTTATGCGATTTCTTTACTGTCGTCCCTATCATCCGCTCAGTGAGAAATGAAACTTCGAATAGATATCGAATCGATATCAATACCATCAAAATACATCGATGCACCTCTATACATGAATAAATTAAAAAATTTCGATCTCTTTCGATATAGCGCTGCACATCATGCGGAGATTAATAAAATCAGTCAGTGCTGAAATTTGTTGGCGTGAAGTAAATCACGACGTGACCAGCAATGATCAGGAAAGTAATTATGTGGCGATTTTCTATCCAGCAGTATGGAAGACGACGAGAGACCTGTAACTATGTGATTTATATTGTGCTTTGAAATATATAAGTCGGTATTTTATTAATCTCCAAAACACAGTTGAAATTTTAAAATTTATTGGCGTATAGAGGTGCATCGATGCATTTTGATGGTATTGATATCAATTCGAAGTTTCATTTCTCACTGGGCGCACAAAAACAGGTTTGACTGTACATATGTGTATGTAGATAGGAATAAATTCGAAAATGTAATTATGGTAACGAGAGTTGGTTTAATTATCGGATAGAATGCAATTATCTCCTCGTTAGGACGGACAATTATATACCCACACGAATAGTTTCTTCTATGTGGATTGATGCATGCGTTACGGAGAGATGCGTCCCTTTACCGGTGCACGCGTGGCATTTATTTATGGAGTGCACGGTATCGCTGACAGCTAGGTTAGTTAACGTGGAATCGATAATTCTTCGTGTCGAAATTAAGTTCGATTTTTCGTCGTTGCTACTAAATTCGACATGCCGCCTCCTTTATCGCCTGGCGGATTTGAAAAGGGCGGGAATCTAATTACAACCTTTTCTTTTCCAACGATTATTTTCTCTTTTATCCGTTGAATCTACCAAGAAAATGAAAAGGCAGTGGCGTTGACACGATTTTCTTTGGTGAATTATTCGTTTGTAAATGCCTTCGATATCTTTCAGTTCCTTTGCGTTTCACACTCTCCTTCGTGAATTGCTGAAACGATTCGTCGATTCTCGTGTCAACAGGCTGTTACAAGTCAATCGAACCTGAACTTGGTTTTATAGATCGAAGATATCAATTGAGAGCCATGCGGAAAAATTAATAGCGTCATTGTATAATCATGAGAGACAAGGTAGTGTATTGGAGCGAATTTGTGTGTAAAAGGAAATTACACGCGGTAATGGACAGGACAGGAGATTTGTTTATTTCAAATGTAACAGCATCCATACCGAGTACGATTCTTTGAAAATTTGATTAAAGACAAATGATGTTTGTCTCTGCCTGGGCAGTTTTAATACTACGTTTAGAGTAGTGTTTGGGTATTTTTCGCGCGTTCGAGACTCATTGAAACGTCCTAAAATTGTACTTACAATGTTTTTCGTTGAACATACGAGATTCGATAAAGTGGTTGTACCGATTTCGATATAGCGTAATATCTCGATCCCGAATAAAAGAGGCAACTTCATTATCGTGCACTGTGCGCGTTCTTTTTAATTTAGAGCAATTTTGAAGCTGAGATTACAACTAGATGATTATGATTTATTAAATTGGAGCATTGATATTAATTTGCGAAAATTTCAATTTTTAAAGTAACGTTGATTTTGTCGATTGCCCTGGTCAGATATAGCTGGTTAGATCGAATATGAGATATATACTATAAATTAATTATAAAGAGAAATTATGTTTGAATTATAATTTCTATAAAAATCTTTTTTTAAATACTTGTGTCACTATATTGGTAACAGAATCGATTTAATTTCAATTAAAGGGTAATGGTATTTGGTGTGTTATACTCACGTGTTGTCAACGCTACTTTATTCGTTGCCTCTTCGTTTCTTCTGACAAGCGGAATGTTATGTTTTGTATCGATACGATTAAAATTAATTTTTGAAATCTTGTCATATAGAATGTCTATTTCTTTTTTCTAGAGATGATCAAAAGAGAGTAATAAAGTGGATGTTAATGGAAATTGTACGTAAATTTGAATCAAGCACCATCATCTTATCCGTCACCTCGCGCATTTTAAACATTTTAACAGTAATTGTCCGGGTTTTCACTGTCCAATCGTTATTTCACTATATTATTTTTTACTTGATAGTTACTCACGGGGTTATTACTTTATGCTCTTTACAGAGACGATTTTCGGTTTTTAACACGTACTCAAGATAATAGTTTTAAAGAAGAATAGTAACTTCACGGTCCACAGAAAATCATATCACGCGAAGAAACGCGCGAGATTGCGAAATAGATCTATGACAATAGTGGACAGTTGCGTGAGAGTACACAATAGCTCGTACGAATGCTTCCCTCCGACTGGCAAGCGGTATTTTGCCTTTGTCCATCGGGACTGCTCGTTGAGAGAAATCCCGCCGACCTGCGCAGCTTCCTTTTTAGCATTCCGTGTTTTTTTTTCCGTCAATTCTTTTCAAAGTTCAAACTAATTTTCGCAGAACGATAAGAAACGCACATTTCAACAATTGTCCGATTATTTACTAATTTTATTTTGGAGAAATTATTCGTTAAACATCGATTCATACTTCTCAATAATTTATTTTTTATTAGAGGGAAATGTAAAACAAATTAATTCATATGTATAAATGTTACGAACCTGTAAGAACGATTACATGGGCTACCTACGCTCGGTAAAAAGTTGCCCTCTAACGAATATTAAATGTTTACTCGCAATAATCACACACATGTTAATCGTAAAAATAAGCAATGGTTAAAGCAATGTTATAGACTCAATATGCAGTTTATATTTTATTATAACAGCTTAGGTCACGCATGTACGTTTGTTAGTACAGCAAATTTACATATGTATGTTAATTAAGAAACATAATCTTTAATATAATATGTACTACGTGCAGCTGTGCAAAACATTGTGAATAAATTATGGGTACTTAGAACTTTAAATGACAACAAACCATGCAGAGTAAAAATATGGCAGTAAATTGTAACTTTTTTCAGAGTAGAAACTATAAGCCATAAATACTTTGAGTAATATAAAGAAAAGTTTCCCTATTATTCTACTATGTATTGTACAATTTGTTCATTTCTTGATTACATTACAGACTATAGTTGTTTAAATTTCATATAAAAAATTCAACAACAAACCCCTTCGTATTAATTCTTAGCAGTACAAACTGAACATCTTTTTATATAATTTATATTATTTCATATGAAGGGTGTTTTGAAAGTCGTGTAATGCTTCATATACTGTAATTACATTAGCAAAACTATTTTTTTAACATTTCACAACTATACGAGAGTTTTCTTTTCTCCATTAATATAGCGATGTACATCATGCCATTAGAAAAGATACTTATTCTGCTATGGAGCTAGATTCTATATTACACCCTATAATATGCTTTTATTATACACACGAGAGACTATTTTTATTTACCTTGATAGGTATTATCATGAATTAAGAAAGTGCATTATAAATGATATAAAAGTCTTACTGTACGATAGATCGAAGTGAACTAAAGCTTTTTTAAACTCTTAGTAAACAATTCTCCATAACATAATGTTTATCCTTTCCTCGATACAAATACAGGTAAATTAATTATTGTGCAACATTATACTAAGAGAGCAATCATAAAACATAGCTACTGACAACAGGAATGTACACTGTACCATCTGGAGAGGTCTACCAAATTTGTATTATACTATATGGATAACTCTCATAAAGGCACTCAATGTAAATAAAAATGACTATATTAAGCATATACTAAGCTCATTCGGAATATTTTACAATGCATAAAAATAATTATTGCGGATGATAGATATAAGGTATAATATATCAAATACAACAAACCAAAACAGACCTTCAAAACTCCCTACACTTAGAGTAATTTCTATATATTTTATTAATTCGCATGCCTAACTGTTTTGTTAATTTGTACTGCATTTCAAATATGCAAGGTTCAGATAAATGTCTATTTTATGTATAATGAAACAAATGTTCACTTTTCAACATTTCTCTCATCTACAGAATTGAATTACTTTACTTCTTATCCCTGAATCAGCTGAGAAACTGTAGCCATGTTGTTCTTTGAATTGTAATAACTTGCTATAAATTCATAAATTAATCATAAGTTAATTACAGTATATTTTTACAAAAACATTCTAAAGTAAGTACTGGAGTGTACATTCATCAAAGACAGCCTTATTAGTAAAGCAATAGATCAACAAAATTATACGAATCTGGTATATAAACTCTGTGAAAAAAATTATACAAATATATATTATTTTAGTATATCCAGTAATATTTAAATTGTACAAACTGCAAACCAATTCATTTTAGTAACACATGTAAACGTTTTTTGTGCTAATAATATTTCTGTAGAATTAATATAAAATAATATTTAACTTTACAATAAAATCATAGTATCGAAATAAAATATGTGACTTCCTTTCACTTAAATGCTGTATGCTTGTATGGATACATAAAACTTTATTTGCATAAATATCTATGAAAAATGATTTGTTACTAATGTATGAAAACTTGGCAATTGTCCCTGAGTAATCTAAGTAACAATATAGAAGTACAAAATGGGCTGCAGTCCCTCAGCTAACTAGTAAAAATATAAAATGCATAGGGATATCATCATTGAATATAAATTTGTTCAATGATAAATATTTAAGTAATTTGTTAAGTACTTAATGCCACAACAGCGGTATGTGTCATGCCACTATTTCCTTTCCTTCGTTGCTTGACGGTACTATTAATGATACTGCCGACGTAAGTAAATACTGTCGACCATTCTGTAAGTGTTAAGAATGATCTTGTTTTGGTAAAAGATTTGTTCTCTCTTCGTCGTCAACAGATTTTTTCACAGCTAGAACGCGACCCGATTCTGACGGACGAGTGAGCATTTCTAAATCAACTCTATTCTGATGTTCTGTAGGACTTCCTACTCCTTGTACCTTGAATAAAAGCACATGGATTATTAACAAGTCAGACATATGTTACTTTAATAGGATATATTATTAATGCTAAGAAATTATTCCCACTTAACAGGATATTAAAATTGTATGCACCTTTACCGGTGAGTTTCTAAGCTTGCCATTATGATCGCTACGTGATGGAACAAACTTTGAGTTGGTTATAGGACTAGCACTAGCTGGAAGAGGCGATGTCGGGGCTGTAGCACTACGAACTGGTGATTGATTAATGTTTTTATCTTTATCACTTTCTTTTTCCTTATCTTTTAGGAGTATTGGAGATTCTGGTACACTGCGGTCATCTTCATCCAAAGAATGTAAGAACTGGAAAGTAATTATACAGTCTACTTGTAATGTGTCTCCTTATACTTTTTGTGTACCTTGGTTAATGATACACTTACCTTTTCTACTTCATCATCGAATTGCTCATTGTTGGGTAATGGATCTTTTTGACTTCTCTCTAAAAGTGTAGCTCTCTTTGCAGTAAGGTACAACGATCTCTTAATTCTTACATATAGTACTTCAGTCACTGCTCGAACAGTATAATCTGGCACAAATGTATGTCGAAGCATAGAATCCAAATTAACAGATTGGATACTGCCCAAAGTTTGAGGATTTGCATTTGTTGGTGATTCCGCTAATAGAATATAATGTATAAGACAATTGCTATAAAATCTGTAAGCAAACTTATAATGTAGTTAAGCTCTTACCCACTCCAATATTAGCACTTAATGCTTGAGATCCAAAATAAGTGAAAGGTCCACTTTCAAACATCATATTTTCTCTACCAACTGTAACTTCCACACGTCCTTCTAAGATCAATACAAAATAATCAACTGCTTTCCCTTGTTGATAAATTACTGCTGCTGCATCATTTCTAGCTTTTTCACGAGATTTTACTTTAATGTGGTAAATAATATCTTGCTTAAGTAAACGCCGCAAGATTGTTTCTGATATTGTATCAGATTTGAAAGCATCTACAACTGCGAATCAGGCAGAATGTGTAAGTGTGAACCAATTATATAAAAATATCTTCTAAATAGCTGTATCTGTTATTTTGCTTAAAATGAAACAAGTCTTCTTACTTGTAGACAAATATTGGTACATGGCCAGTGTTAATTGAGGTGATATATGAATACGTTGATTCTCCTTTTTCTCAGCAAACATTGTAAAATCTTGCATTTTAGGTCGTGCTTGTCTTTTCCGTTTACTTCTGTTATCAGCTGGAATTCAAAATATTTGATGTTGTAATAACACTGTTAAAAATTGATATAAAAATCATATTATCACTATTGTTACGTATACACATGGTGTCCCGCCGCTCACGGAGATGATTCTACGCATAAAAATGAGTCGAAATAAAGAATTTTTTTTTCCGGTCAAGGACGTTTTCGAGAAAATCGAAATTGAAAATGTATCCAGTACGCGTGCGTGTGCACAACCACGCGTTGATGTACTTAGCTATGCACTCTTAATTTCAGTTCTTATTTGTATATATAAACATAGTAGACATTTTATTGGTAATATAGGAGACAATAGGTAGATATCACTTTTTCCTTTGGCAAAACGTTAGTCAAGGCTTTGTTTTGGAAATATATATATATATATATTCATATACAACTTATGCTGTTGTTATATTAACTCAGTATTGTTATGTTTGAAAAATATATGTATATTTACTGCTGAATGTAATATGCAGCTGTCTGCAAGACTATAGAGCGTTTAATTAGTACATGAAACTAGAATTCATGTATTGAACATGCATGTTTTTTATCTCCTTAAAAATAATTCATCCACCAACAGTAATAAATATTAAGAAGTGTAATAAATACTTCTAAAAGTTTAGGCAACACTTACTGATAACATCTGTCTCGTCCACAATTTCTGCTTGAATTAATTCTTCTATAACATCTTCCAATGTAACCAAGCCTATTACTTCATAAAACGGATCCCCTTCACCCTCATTGTTAACTCGTTGCACAAAAGCCATATGTCCTTTGTGACCTAAACAATTTAATGGTCTAATTAATTATAACTTTCCATTCTGAAATAAAACAAAACAAAATGTTAAGTTTGCCTACCTTCCTTGAACTGACTGAACATTATGTCTAATGTTACATCTTCAAAAACAAAATTGCATGGGTTTTGGTAGAATTGACAAAGTGTTTTCAATGGCATATTGTCATCAGGATCAACAAATGCAAGATCCTTAATATAAAGCATTGTCACTATATTTGTTCTAGTTCCTTCATACACTGGTATTCGAGAATAACCTAGAATATGAACATTAAGGGAAAATTTAAAAAAAAAATATTATCAACTAATGAAGTTTTTAAGTAAGAGTTATGACTTTTACTGTATAAACAAATCATGCAAATTTATACTTCTTCTTATACATATAGATTTAAACTCCGTATTGTATAAATGTTTAATTTATTTCAGTTACACATTAACTAGATTGCCATAAATGAAAATATAACTCATACCTGACTTCATGATTTCGGACACAGTTTCAAAATCTAATATAGCGGCATAATCTAGCATATAAACATCTTCAATTCTTGTCATTATATCTAGAACAGTCTTTTTACGTAACTCTAATGCTCCGGCAATAATGTTCACTTCATCCTTTTCTAAATCATTGTAGCCAGTTGTTACCTGTAAGTTATATTATTCTAAATATGCAAAAGCGATAAACCAATAATATTCTGCATTTTTATAATTTCACTAAATAAGTTATTTTTACTAGCCAATTTTTTCAATTTCTTGATTAGTAGTTTGTATGAAACACTTATTACAACATTAATTTCCAGATATTATACACTTTTTTCACAGACATTTTATATCGAATGTGTTTCTCATTCTTATTCTTTCTTATTATGAATGTTACATAAATGTATAAAAAGGATTATCATGTTCAAGTTTCTTATTGATAAGTAATCTAGTACACATTCTGAATGTGGAAATCAATATCAATGTTATAGATATACATCTTATACCGGTCTGATCTGAGTTTTGACGTAAATACAGCTATTTATCATTGACTATCAAGACAAGACTACTGATAAGAACACTTTAATTCTAATTTGTAATAGCCCTTACCTTAACAAGTTCTTTCAATCGTTCACGATTATATACATTGCCTATTTCTTCCCCTAGTAAAATGTCTAAAACTTTACTAATAGGATAACTTAAAGGAAAGGTAACCAGCATTGTTATCTTCGTTAAATAAATTGTTTTTGCTCCTACGCATAGTCCATGCCTGCTGCAAAATGCCTATAAGTATAAAGAAAATCTACATTATATTTGCATAAATATATACTGCGCACAATATCTACTAATTTTCTTTATTATTATAAACAAACGTACTTGAGGACTAATTTCACCAAAAATTACAATAGCCAACGTGGAACAAATAACTGCGACTACTCCAGATGTCAAATCGTCCAGTAAAATAGTAAAAATTGAGTTAACAAGAACATTAGAAAACAAAATTGAACACAGTAAATAATTTCCATGATTTCTCACAGGTTGTATTGTTCTGGCATATCGTTTTTCCTAAAATAAGTGTAAAATGTATTATTGTTTTTTGTAAAGGACTGTATAAAAATAATTTTACTTACCCTTTCAGTACCAGTATTACAAAGTATTTTCAATTCAGTTCTATCCATTGCCATCAAACCCAAATTCAGTCCAGAAAACAAAGCAGAAAAGCTGAGACACGTGAGAATTATTACTATACTTAGCCAAAGGGGTAATAATTTCTCATAAGTATGAATCTGAAATGCCGTAACTGTAAATCATTGCTAACTATATTCAATTTCAAGTAATGCAATATACAGTTCACTGTTGCACATTGTAATATTTTGTAATAATAATACAAGTGTTAAAGAAGCAACTTACCGTTTTCCATGGTGCATTTCCTTGATGTTTGAAAAGTACAACATTGTTAGTGAAGCCTTCCTTTGCATACATTGGCTGCTTGATGCATATATAAAATGGCGATCCTAGTGGAAGCGTTATATTCACAGTTGCAGTATTTCCTTGTACATTTTCCACCTTAAGAAAATATAAGCATGCGCATACACATAACATGTACAAATACATATTTGAGGGACTCTTTTAAATACCATTTAATATACTCATTTACCAAATACAATGATACAAGATACTCAAATACAGGCTAAAAACTTTTTGGTGTAAAACAACTTTATTGAACTGAAATTTTGTTTCAAAACATCTAAATGAGTTTAGAATAATAAAAAATCACAAACAGAAGCGACATCTCATATTATTATATTAAGGTGGTCCCATTACATCCAGGTTATTCTACGATACATCGTAAGAATGTGTAGTTATTATACATAACTTACTTGGAATTCATCGCTTTTAATTTTATCACAAAGCGTACCCCTTTCTCCAGGCATATCTGTAAATGTTACTAATGTATCTTCTGTGATGTCCCTGCCAAACAATCTAATCATCGTTTTACTTCCAGCAAGAATTTCTGGTACTCCATTTTCAGTAAACGAAGGGTCTTTTTCGGCTATCTCTACTTTCAAGCCTTCTATGTGAGCTTCTGGATGGATATCAGGAAATGTTGCATCTTTGTCATTGGTAGAAGTTATCGCATTGGCACGACGCATGCGAAATTTGTCACTGAGAATAAAATGTGCTTTTAATAAAATAGTTTAAATCTCAATATCACGATATATTTACATAGTATATAAAGTTACATTACTGGTTTGATTTCACAATTTCATTAACCCATTTGCATCCAAGCGCGGAATATTCCGCGAAGCCGTGACTGTCTTCTATCACCGAGCGCGGAATATTCCGCGTACCCGCGACTATTTTCTATCACGCGGTGATACAGGCCAGCCGTCAGTTGAACGTGGCTGATGCCTGAACACGGCACCCTTAGAGTCATGATGCAAATGGGTTAATCTACGAGACAAAATCAATTAGGTCATGCATGGTCTACATTTACAATGAGCAGTATGTTTGGTGTGTAATTGTACATGCACTATTATACAGATCTGCAATAGTTTTATAAACTACATAATAATTATAAAATAACATGATAAGTTAATTCAAAGTTACTCGAAATTTTGTCTTATAAATAAATAAAATATTTTCAGCATTGTTCTACTTCAAAAAGTACAGTACATTCTATATTTTACTATTTTTATGCTACGTTCTCTCCCTTTCATAACACATCCCAAATAAAAGGTCAAGTGTATAGGGTGTGGGTAGTGGGTCAAGGTTAACAGGAGCTATCCCTTGTGTGAGAGATATATTCATGGATAAGGTGATATATTTACTACTTTGAAGATGGCATGTTGGAAGACATTTTTCAATGTACAATGCTTATAAAATTGATTCAGTAAGAGACTTTATTGTCATATACAGTTACAAGGAAATAACGAAATCTCATAATGTATTAAGAACAAAACAGTAATTAATAAGTCGTTTGATATTTATGGTTAATTTACAACAAACTTATAATACTAAGTTTGAGTTAATGCAACATTCAATTTAATGTTTTTGTTTCAGTTTCTTAACTGTATCTGTTTATAATAAATACACATTGGGAATCATTCATAATGTAGCAATTCTCTTTACTTAATACAAAAAGGATAAAGACATTATGTTAACAGTATAATTCAATGGCTGGTATAAGTTTGTTGACCTAGATGTATATAATCTACAGCCAGCAGATAAGAATGGATGGTAAGAAAAGCGTAATCAAATTAGAACATAAATGAAGCATCCAAAGAAATATAAAATGAAAAACTGAGGCAATAAAATATACAACTTTGAAAGTCTGTATACTTTCAACTATGCCCTTTTTTCTAAAAGCTTTCAACTGTCGGGATTAAAATTGTACACATAAGTAAAGTAAGGAACTGAGAATAATTTAAAATCTTTATTGGGTGCCAACAATCAATACTTCATACATTCATATATAAACGAACTTATAGAAAAACAAAAACTCATTATTGTGTATGCAATCAATTAAAAATGTAATGATATTATTTCAATACGAAAAGTGTTTTCTATAATATTGCTTTATTAAGACGCATACTAGAAAAATTATTTCCAAAAGGTGGTTACACTATATCATACGCTTCAAATAGATCGCATAGATTTACAATTAACTTCTTGAAAATACATACAGTAATACACAGATACTGTATATTATAAAACATACAATTCTCAAACATGCATGTAAGTATTACAATTCTGTGATGCTTTAAAGTATGTCTTGTCCAATACCAGAAATAGAGAACATTCGAATATAGACCTGACATAAATCTATTTTTATACATGTGAGGGGAGCAGCTCTAACTAGTGATTAAGCAGACTGGTACATCTTAAAACAGTGAATGAATTCACATATATTTATGTGATACTACCAAGAAAAGAAACTACTGTATCCAATTATGAACGATAAAGACAAGATCATTATTTTCATTCTATATTATGATCTTTTCTATAAGTTATTCCATAAAATTGTCAACATATTTAAAAAAACATTTTTGTTTCGCAACAATCATATGTGTAACCAAAATTACAATTTTAAGCTTGAATATATAAATCAGTTGTTAAATAAATACGTAGGTGCTAAAAGGAAAGACGTTCTTTTTAATTACATTAAGTACATTCCTTGTAGATTATAAGAAATATCTTCTGTCTTTCAATAAACAGATATATGTAATTTACAGGAATGAATAATGAATATCGCAACGAATGCATACAAATACTGTTTAGGCATACCTAAATTATCTGCACGTGTGTATAAAGAAACATATAGCGCATGCATACTAATTTTTTCAACAGATAAAAATTATATTTTTTTAAAAGTGTGCATGCAATGTGCATATAAGTAAGACATATACAAGTTTGATTCTGCCTATTTACTTAAGGAACACATGTACGCTATACGTCATAACAGAAATAACAAAGTAACATACAAACATGCCATTCTCAATTAAAGAAACTATAATACATGAGGTAAAACCAGACTGCCATTTTTAATTATATTTTTGCAGTACCGGATAGGACGGAATATTGTAAAATGACATCAGTTACGGAAAAGAAAGTAATCTCCATCCGAAACAGAACAGAAACATTTGTGTAAACGAATCTTCTGCTTGCCTCTTAATCATTCGAAAATATGGCATGTGTGGCATTCGTGCTCGCATAAAGAATACGATAACAATATGAAACGAAATGCGAACTTATGATTATAACACGAAAGGGTGGTTGATTTGCGATATGGGAATTTTTTAACGCCGCCCAAAAAATAACCCGTCATCGGAAAACTATTCCCGTGTGCGAGAGTTCTCCGAAATAAGTAATCGATGTCTTTGGATATTTGTCTATTTAATAACAAAGAACCCATACCCCGCCTTATTCTTTTATGTTGGGTCGGATGACTAATATCTGTCACGACGTATCGCGTTACGGGGGTAAAAGAATGTGGCCTGCTTTTTAACGGTACGTTAATCGGAAGAATAAAAAGAGGGAGGGAGGGAAAGAGAAGGAGAGGAGAAAACGAAAAAGAAACAAAAAAAAAAAGAAAGAAGAGAATCGTGCGGTTCCACTTACTGCGAACGCAACGGTAGATTCACCGCAAACTCGCTTCCAAGATTAGCCCATCGTTTGCCAAAACTTTCCAGACAGAAATAGAGCTTGGTAAGACTAAAATCGGGAAGTCGGAGGAACTCGTAAATCGCTTGGTCGCCTTTCGGTGCTGCCCATAGGTTCTCCAAGGCATTGGGTAGGACACAATCACTGGTGTGGTCCGGCGACCAACGTATTGACACATTGTTCCATAGACCGGTGCCCTGCACTTCTATCAGGTATCCGGACCGGACGATGTTTAATTCCCGATAACGTGGCTCCAGCGGGTTAATTACGCGTATCGATTTCACACCCAAATTTCCATACGTGTTGACCAGTCTCGTCAACACGTCGGCATTCGCTAGGTAAGGAATCGTGAGAACAAATAATAAAAGAGCTGCCGGTTTACTCGTACGATCAACATGTTGCGCCATCATGCGACAAGTGCACCACCGTGACAACTTCACTCGGTCGACTTTGCAGTACTATATTTATATCCTCGATCTACGACGCCGCGTATGCGCAATAACAAGGCCGCGACGTGTGTTCATCTCTGCTGCCGTCTGCTGTCAAGAATATGTAACAACTGTAAACGGAGCTCTCGGACGGCTTGCACAGACTCGTAGAGAATTCGAAAAGATAATAATTATGGATTACGCCCCCTTTCGTCCTTATGAATGATCTATTTTTTATGTAGCGTATAAAGATACGAATTGGCAATTTCTATTTTTATTATTTAGGGTAGAGGTGATTTTTGCTAATGGATGAAAGGTAAATCTCTGTATTTTTATGGGTGATTGTACTTCACGGTAAATATGGAATTGAATGGAAAAGATTTTTTTTTTACTGGTTTGTGATTATATATTTTGCCAAGTATAATTTGGAATAAGCACACATTCGTACTCGCTTTCTCGCATTTTGTTTTATTTTTAGAATAGCATAAGGCACCTGTTGCTCCAACTCCATGTTTGGCAACAGACGAATAGAGGAAGAGGTGAGAATTTCAAAAGTGGTCGATAAGCGTTTTATTGATTTAATCCTCGAAGTATTGTCTGCAGTGCTGCAATTTAAATGAATGCGTTTCATTCGCCTAGGGAAGGTAATTATTATGACTATTGTATAACCTTAATAATAAATAGTTTTATGAATGACGGGTACATCCAAATTTTGATTATGCTGTAGCGGTAGAATTATACATGTCAAAGGTCCTACATCCATTGGATCTTTGGATCTTGGCGGTAAGTTACCGTTGTAAGCGCATGCGTGGCGTCACACCCCCGTGAAGTGAAGATTACAAATTTTATTTGAAATTTAACAGACTTACAAATTTTGCCATTTTTTTAACGTGAAACGACATAAAACATAACTCGCCGACAATTCCCATTAGTTTGTAATTTATCCAATATATATTATTCATATTTTTCTGTCAAGAAATTCCATATTTATAAGCGGTAAGGTTAGGTTGAAAATTTACTTGGTCAATTTTAACAAAAATAATATTCCAACACTTTTTAGCAATGTCAGTCAATCCAAGAGGACGGTTACTAAATATAATCAAAAGATTTAAATTTGAAGAGATGGAATCAGCTGTCCTACCTTGTTTTCCAGAGGTATCTTGGAATGATATTAAATTGGAGTTAATCAAGCATCATTACAGTTTCAGTGTCAAAAATGTTGTATGCATTCTAGAAAATGTAATAGATGTAAGTTTTCTTAAATAAATATCTATTTATTCTTTTAGATGTTTATTTTTTAAACTAATTATTATGTCATATTTTACATCGTATTAATAGGACTCAAGATTAAAAGAAAAGGAGCTCAAAGATCGTTTATGTATGCTACAAGTAATCGGTATTGTTTTTCAGTTATTATTATTATAGTTTCCCAAATATTATTATATTTTAAGTATATTTTTCTTGCATGTTGAATTAATAGTATAATTGGTAGCAGATAATAGATCTTTAATTTAGTCTATTTATAGAAAACTAATGTTTACATTCCTTGTAGATGTGAGCAGGCATAGTCATCGTAAGACATGGTATGCATATGTTTTAAAAGAGTGTAGTGCTTCAATAGACTTCCCTACTCATGAACATTTTCAGAAGAGTATCATGCAAGCATGTCATACGTTGGATGTTAAAATTGCCACTCATGATATTGTAACATATATTTCTATGACAGAGAAACATAGCAAACGACAAGTAAAACACACAACTCCTGCCTTTTTTGCATTATTCTTGGGACAGAAGTATTTTTTTTGTTCAAAAAAATCTGTCCCAAAAAATTACGTTATGGCTGTAACAAATAGCCTGGGGTACGCAAATAGTATACAACTGAAACTAATGGGCAAAGATCTCAAATCGTTATTAAAACTGCTTTGGGCAAAAGACCAAACTAGCGTGGATGCCAATGCTATCATTAATTCACCAGTGTACAAGATCGCTACTCCTTTAATTAAGTAATAACGACATTTTAAACCTGTCAATAATACAGTAGATAATCACAATTGTAATTGTAATGGTTGTAACATTTTCAGGAGCACAGGGATAGATTGTACCCAGTATGAGCAACGTAGAGCGTATGTAAAAAAATGCTTTGGAGATAAGCCACCAACATTGGAATTACTTGTTATAAATGGCCCAGATGAGCCTTGGATAGCAGAAGATATCTTACTAAACATGCCGAATGAAACCGTACATGCAGGGTAATGTTCCAAGAAAGTATATTTATACTTGCATTTAGCAATTGTACTATAAAATTGATTCGAATTATACGTAAAACTGTATAAGTATTATAAATCCGTGATATCATCTATTGTAGAACAGCGCATTGCTGTAATAATTTATGTTTATAATAGAACATTAAAAATATAATCGTTGTATTTGATTTTTATATAAATTGTTTTAGGTGGGAATTTCGTAGTCGTAATATAGCCACTTTTTTAACAAAGTTAACTGAAAAACGCATATTTACAGTGCCACTACCTCAATATGTATCGAACCTTATGGTTATAGGAAAGAATAATTTGACGTTGGAGCATAGTGAAACAAAATAATGGAACTTGTTTAGAATATTGCGTAAAACTGACAGTATAATATTTTAATACATTTTTTTATTTAATTGACGAAGGCAAGTATGCCACTTAAATAATAGATTGTTATGCATAGCTTTTTAATGACTTTTCTATTTGTGCAATTAATGGTAACACTAATTAAGTATTATGTTTAATATTAATGCACTGTATAGAAACAAATAGTTTTTTAAATATATATTTAATCTTCTAGTCCAATGTTTAACTTAAGGATAAGTTTCTTACTTTTTATGAGACATAATGTAATTATAATAATTTGAATATTCCTGGTGTTTATCTTACCTCGGACTTGCTTTGAAAGCATTATTAATGCAAAATAAGTATATACCATTGTAAATTCAATAAAAACTTTGATTTTGAAGTTTTTATATAAAAAAACAATAATCTGTAAAAGTATTATGTAATGTATAAGAATGAAAACCATCTATAAAACTTTTATTTACTTTAGTATACACAAGACATGTATTAATTATAATGTTTATAAGTTATGAGTTTTGTAGTGGTGCTATTGAAAAGGATTAAATCTACCTAACAGGTCATCGTACTTATTACTAATTTTAGTACTCTATATATTTGTGTATAATGTATATACAGGGTGGGAGTTTTAACTTGATACAAGTAAATATCTCAAAAAATACGCATCGTACGAGAACAAGTCTGAGATGAAAAATATGTTTCAAATAAAAGTTACGTAGTTTTGAACGTACTATCAGAATCTGCAGAAAAGACTGGGGATACCCATTAAAAATTTCAAGGTTAACCCCCACACACCACCTGTAAAGAGGGGTGGGGTGTGGCTAATTTTAATGCACACAGGTGTTGTCTTTGAAACTATTAAATTTTCATCTTGGACTTTTCTCGTACGATGCGCATTTTTCGAGATATTTAGTTGTCTCAAGCTAAAATCCCCACTCTGTATCTAGTGATTACATGATAATAAATTGTATTTGCATGCTGTAAGAGTTACATAGTTATGTATATATTTTTTAGATATGTTCATACTTATATACTTATATTCAGTTTATTTCTGAATATTTTAACTCCATCTACGTACAATATATATGAGAGTTTGTATCACAAAATCAGAAAATATGTGGCATGCACATAGTGTACAATCTTATTAACTAGACACACTATCGTATTCTTCATCGTCGGATGTTACATCTGGGTCACTACTTTGCAATTCACATTTGGCACAACAACAAAGAAATAAATATAACGAACTTAAAGCTTTTTGTCGAGAATGTCTGCTTCGTTCTAGATCACATTCATCTAGATAACTTATGCAAATCTCTTCTTCGGGTTGAATATAACGAATTGCCTTCAATACTAATGTGTCGTTTGAGTAAGGAAATTCAACAATTGCATTTGGTACACAGCTGTGGTTTACGGATGATTGTAGAATATAGAGACCTGAACCTTCATTGTTGAGAAAGGAGCCAACCACTTTGTAAAAAAAAACGGACAGTTTGTAAAAATAATTTTACAGTATTATAACTCATATCATATATGACGTAGATGGTACAATTACATCCTATTTTAAATTTAAGACATACGATATCAAATCATAGTAGAAGCAAAATACTTGAGAACATACCTTCTTCCATGTCATCGTATATTCTATCTATTAATTTATCCACATGTATTCTTTCGTCTTTAGGAAGCTCCAAAGCAGAAACATTTTTTACCCAGCGACTGAAAGCACTCGTCCCAATACCTTGACCATTTGTTCCTATCAAAGCCAATAAACGTCTAAAGCCTTCGGGAGTAAACCACTAAAAGTAAGCAGCAATATGAATTAACTGACATTTATTATTTATAATAATAAGGTCTAGTCGTTATCGGATTTCACGTACATTTGGCGTAAACTCATTATCCAAAGCTTTCTGCATCATATTCCGAAGTACGTCTATTTGACCAACAAATTTTTCACCTAATAAATTGTGCGCTATTTCATGAGTGACGCTGACAGTGCGATGACAGAACTGAGAAAAGGTGGAAAGAATTTCTCCTTTATTATTAGCTTGATTGACAATGGCAACCATTCTAGCTAACAACATTATTGTTGCAGTTTCCGGTGGATAATGCATTTGTTTCCAGGTTTCATTTAATTGCGACAAAGGATGGGATTTATCCTTTTCTCTCGATTGTAAACATAATGTACTATGATATCTGTAAGATGTTATCACATAAACTCTAATGGCTTAATGCAAACGACCTTGTTCATTATACAAAACAAACATCGAATACATAAAGAATAACTCGCCGCGTACACAACCAAATGCAATAATTTAAAACATTTAAAGTAAATAATGAATTTGCTTCATCAGAAGTTATCTTCCTAACAACCATATTAACAGAGACTTCTATTACAGAGAATTACTTTTTATGAAAAGAGGAAAATTTACAAAAGATTAAAAAATGTAATTTACCTTTGAAATGCCTCATTCTGACACTCGATGCTACAATATTTTGTGCCGCAAGCACTGCATTCCGTAATCAAATGTTTTTGCGTTTCGCAGCATTCACTGTGCGGAAGATTAATGTCTGGTTTTCCTGTCAATCTGCGCACATTTTCTTCGGCAGTCTCCAGCGGTCTCAAGCAATCGTCACAAGCTAAATATCCATAATCCGAATTCCACGAGAACTGACAGCAGACTATAGGCTTTTCTTCTAATATGACATCACCTTCGTCGTACGCGCGTAATGCAAAAAGGCCCTTTCCCTATTGCAAAAAGGAATGCGCGCATTATAAGATACATCTTAAATAATAATTTGTTTATTGTTTTTATACGTATCCTTTTGGTAGAAACGAATATGTTTAAGATAGGATATAAGGACGAGAAAGCAATGTGATATTTATATGAGGTATTAGAAAATGATTTACTTTTTCTTTGTTGACAATCCTGATTTGAAATCCCTGGCAATCCATCCTTGTTTATTTGTCAATTAGTAAAATGCGATCAAATTTCAACCAACAAATACGCGGACACATGTTCACCGTGCAATACTACGGAAGTCAAATTGAGATGAGAAATTTATGAATAAGGCATAACAAATATTTGCTACTATTATTTGTGTGTAACGCCTATTAGCTATTATAATTAATGCTATTTGATTATATGAATGAGTTGCATGCATAAATCGGGCAGGTATGTAATTGATTTGGCAGTCGTAGCGGATATATATTTCTTACGCAACTTCCGTAAAGAACGAGCTTCGGATATAACTTACTTGTCGACAACCGCGACGACATCCTTTATTTAGTGCATATAGAAGAATATTCTCTGTGCCATTGGATCAACGGGGAGAATGAATGGAACGATGGCCATGGTAAACTAATAAACATTGCCTAATTTATTCGATAATAATAACGGTATAACAATTGTGAGAGATTCGGGTCATGATGGCGGTAGTTAAATCTTTGTAATAGAAGATTTTCACCACTCTCCGCTACGCTCGGATAATATTTTTCTTATCATTTTTTTCAATATATCTAACATGCGGCAAATATGTACGGTATTTTGGAGGCTCCTGTAAGAATTTAAATGTATTCCTTATTGATCTTTGGTCACAGTTATTTACCCCAGTGAATTTAAGAGTTTGTTCTGCGCAGTGAATTTGACATTACTGTTTATTTATATTACATCTTGTAATGAAACAACATTATCTATTGTATTAGTTAAAGTGTTTATTTAGTACAACAACTTGAGACGAAGAGAATGCTGCAGCATTGTCATTTCTTTGGATACCATGTTACGTTTAAATATTCATTTAGTATGTACATCTGGAAAGTGCGCATAGTTTTGACATGCATTGTAACGGTTTTTGATTTGTTTGTACAAAGGGTGGAGTACAATTGTTTGTATATAGCTGACTATATTTTTATTTTTAGACACCAACATCCCAGAATAATGTGGAACCGCCGAACAAGAAATCGAGAGTCGAAGGTACATTGCTAATGCAACCACATAGCCGTATGCCCATAATCGCTAAGAAATACAGATAAGTGTACAACTGGAAAATGTGGTGAACACAGAAGCAACCGGAAGTGTAATATATTTATAAGCGCAGGAAATGACAAAATTTAAGCAACTTAGGACTTTAAGGTGCTCTTTCTTAAATGCCGACAAATTGTCTATAACTGTCGAGTGGTCTATTGCAGTTTCAGAGTAATTTTTGGTAGGTTAGGGTAATAGGCGATCGTTGGCCCTGAATAAAACTAATGTATGGTTGTCCTTCTGTTCTGAGATGTTACAGCGGAGAGACAGTACAGAATCTGTGGCCTACGACTGAGCTGTGATCTTGAGCGTGCGCCAAACAAAGAAAGAGAACGCTACATTCGTTGAACAGAACAAATCTGAGTTTTGCAAACTCCTACTGACACAGCATCTCTTGTCGAGTACCAAATACGATGCGTATTTTAGATAGGTCAGCACTTTAGGGTAGTTTTTTGTTTAATCCTAATTGTGAGTCTCTTTTAAAATACTTGATGCGGCACGGTTAACATAGGATTACAAACAATTCTATTAATTTAAAATACTCCAAATCCTATTTCTTGAAGTATTTAATGTATGAGCGAACTGTTTGTTGGTCAAATAATAGAAAGATATTCTAATTAATTGAACAAATAACCTTTGAATTACATTTACATATTGAAAATTTACAATTTATACAAGGAAATATACTAAAAAGACGGGAACCGCTATAAAATAAATTGGTGTTAGAATTGTAAGAAAACAGTATCGTTCTGAAGCATTAGCATATTTTTGTACATATATTTGTCATGATATTACACATGCATATATGATTATTCACATGCATTGTGTGTACATAACATGTATGCATATATGTCTATGCAATTAACAGGATATTAAGTACAAATGGAGAGGCTTGTAATTAGGAAAAGCAGTGGCGATGCTATTCTTAAAAATCAGTCTGATATGTATAATTAGGTTTAAAATGTAACAGGTAAGTTGTACAAAAAGGATGTGTCAATTATGTTTAGGAGAAAAGACAGTCGTCAGTGAGTTACAGAACGAAGCGAACTTTTATTTTAGATAACAAATGCATTAGGTCGTGTAAAGATCATTAGATGTGGAACCCATGGGTGTATGTTGTACGTTTCTCAATTTCTGTGAGGAAGTATGATCGATCGTGTATCGAACATTGACTATACACAATAATGGCATCATATAGAGACTAGGTTGGTCTTTATGCTGCTATTATTCTAGTGTTCAACATTAATTCAATATTAATATTTTCTCAGAGAAAGTAGGTACAAGTCATGCTATTAGGTGTACCTTGTGTTAATCTTCCAATTGATGTACATAAATTTTACATTTGTAAACTGAACTTTAAACTGCATTCTTGCTTTCAACAATACTTAGTTCGCCACTGCTATATAGCAAGTGTCAGGGATAATTGCGTGGTAGGTTGGAAAAGGCAAAATCTAAGACCATGGCGCAGAAAATGCACTGAGAGTGTCCTCCTTTGCTTTGTGCTTACAGATTTGTGCGTCGCCTCAATCTCGGATAATTTGCGCACATCCGTCATTGCTCAGCCCAGAACACGGTTAGCCATTAATCAAACGATCGAATAAAGCTAACAGTCTTAGATCATGAAACTGCAAAAGTTAAAATAAAAGAATGAAAGGAGAAATCTTAACAAAACGTTTCAACGTGTTCTGATTTCTGTTTCAGAGACTAGCAGACCAAATTGGTTATGTTTGTATGATACCTAAACTAATTTATTGGTAGTCTGTTTTTTTGAGGCTAATAGTACAAAGAAATCTTAAATTTTTATATACTATTTGTTCATAAAATACAATAAAATTTGGCATTTGTTCCAACTGCAAACTGATTTTAACACTATTTAGTCGACTACTACTGTAGAAATGATTATATTGCTTCTGAAAAACCTGCCAGTTTTGGCGGTATAAGACATCTTAATGGAATGCAGGATGAAGACAGAGAATTCTGTTTCTCTGTTTGGGATGCATTTACATATGTATTTTTATGGTCTGCTTGTAAAACAGATGTATCTCATTGTTTTTTTGACTCTTTTAATTTCTTTAAACTTACAGTTTGAAGGAAGGTTCTACTGTGGAAACTGCTGCACGACATCATTACATTTTTCATCTCTTTTTAAGCCACACATACATCTTCCATGATTTTGTTTGAAAAAAGATTATAGTTTTTCTATCATCTCCGAAACTTTAAAAGATTAATATTTTATGCAGTTGTTAACTACAAGATTTAACTGCTTTAAATGTTGACATATTTCATAAAAATAAGTTACCTATCAGTCTTACATAATTGTATAGTACTATGTGTATACATATCATGTGTATTCAAATATGAAGTGGCAAAGCTTTATAATGCTATACAATAGTTTTGAACTGATGGTGACAAAGATTGCAAAGAACTGATACAATTCCTTTTTGTGTCAAAGCAGCTTTGATGAGCAATAAATTTACAAATCAAAGATCTGTTTTTAAGTTCTATTACTTGTCACTGGTTTGCACTTTGTAACATTATTAGCTTCTTCAAGATCTATAAATGTACCGTGTATTATGTATAAATATGTCAAGGAAAGATAGAGTGGCAGTATTTCACATATATAAGTATGGTGTTCTAGTGATGAAAACAAATATCTTTTCTAAAACCAGTCAGTGCCAACAATTTTGTGATTTCTTTTGTGTCATTTGTGTACCGTTTGATAATCTGTTAATCCTACATTTTGTTATACAATAATCCAAATTATCTTATTCTTATATGTATGTGATATAGTTGTCATGCTAATTTGTCAATTGTAAAAATCAACTTGATCAGAATGTTTGCTTTGCAAATTTGCTGTTCATTATGATCTACTGGTATAACAGCAGACAATTAGGTGTGATAATACTTCTGCCATCACAACAAAACTGCGAGTATGTGTACTGTGTCACACAATCTGGATATGTGATGGTGGATGTAATGAAGAAATTTCTCTGAGCCAATATAAATTTTTCTAAGATACAATTTTTTCGTAGGAAATGCAACAGAGTTCTTACCGGGGCCAATATATGATATCAACCAAATCGGACAAGTTGTTGCAGGTATATCAATTTTATACAAGCTATAAACTTTTTTTTCTTTGAATTTGATGTTTTTGAATGGTCCTTATTGTACGCTACATTTTTGTTTCCTATTAATGCATACAAATTTAAGAAACTAACATTTACTTATAATTCTTATTGAAACACAGTTAAAAATATTATGTGATGTATATTGTATGTGTGATATTTCTCTTGATCACATCAACTATAGTCATGTTGAATGTTGATAATAATACAATGAGCATTTAGCTGATAAGATCTGATAAATAACTGATTCTGTATGTATGTTACCAAAAATGGCTGAAATATCCATTAACATCTACTTCTTTTCTTTTAATATGTAGGTCCTGGAGCAAAGTATCTCACTTTGCCCGGGATTCTGGGAGCTGGGCTACCAAAAATTACATCCGAACAGCAAGACACAGTCAACAGAGCGAAGAAGTATGCTATGGAGCAAAGCATCAAAATGGTTTTGATGAAACAGACACTGGCTCATCAACAACAGGTAACTTTCATTAATTAGGCTAACAAACTTTACTCGCCTAATACATTCAGTGTTTCATTGTGCATTTTCATGTATTCAGAATATACAGTGTTGAGGTATTTACTGAGAAATAACATTTAATGACATTGTTTTCAATCAAAATATAATTTTTGAAGTAAGTAGCATTATGCCAATATGTATGCATTTTTATGTTATACACAATTGACATAGAGAGAATACCGTAAACATCATATTTGATATACACAAAATTTTGATACTAATAATAACGTATAGTTAAAAGAAAGTTTTGTCTATACTTATGAAAGAGTGTAGTTTTTGCTTTTACGTGGAATTATCTAACACAATTCTATGCTGCTATATTATTGTGACATTGTGTAAGTAAATATCATTGTGTCAAGCAAAATGAATGGATATTGTGTTGTAGCAAACTGAGAATTTTAATTAATCTCACATTAGTATTTTTTAAAAATAACTAAGAAAAAGCTTAATGCATAATTTACACATTTAATATTGGTTAATGTATTATCAGCTGTTGTAAGAAGTAAATCTAGTCCAGATTTCTTAAAATTTGACAACTACATAATAAATTAGCAATAACGCAATAGCATTCACAATGATTAATGCGTAAATATATAATTATTGAATATTAGATGACGACGATGTAAATAAATGAATGCACAATGGACACGCTATATGGACTTATAAAATCATCTAATATTTTTGGGGATTTTTATGTACTCATAAATCTGTGATGTCTTAAATAATATATAGATAATGTTTCCTCTACTTAGCTCTTTGCCAGTAATATAAAATTAAATAATTTAATGATACCATGCTCAGAAGTTAATATCTGTCCTTATAAATTTAGCTCATCCCGCCGAGTAATGAAAATTCTATATTACAATTGCAATGCTTAGCCTGTGTTCGTTAGATAATGCGAGTAAAGTAAAACATATCGAAAGAGAAACGAACACTGGAACCTAACTCTGATCGGTTGATTTTTTCTCCCTGCAGAAAAATAAGTTGGTCCTGCGGCAGCAAGTTTTATTGCTAATGTGCAGGTTAGTGTCAACCAAACCAAGACAGAAACAATATGAATCCGCCTTATGATCAAACACTCCTAAACGTTTCCCTGAGTTGCTACCATAAGAGAAGGTTAGATATATATTGAGATAGTAGTCGGCGGGAGCAGAGCTGTACCGGCGCTAAGGAGGACAAGTTTTTATGCATGAATCTCTGGAAGATTTAAAAATGAGATTAATATATATGCGCTTCTGAGCTCGACTATGTTTTCCTTTCTAGTAAAGGTATTGCCAGATGGAATAATGTATAAAAAAAACTTATGATCACAATGTTTTTATTTTTATATGTTGAGTTTTGTTGTGCATCATTATTTTTCTGTTAGTACTGTTGGAAACATGAATGGATTAAAATCTATTTTACAAATATTCAGGGAAATTGTTTTGGAAATTGTAGTATTGGAAATATTATATTTATAACTCGTGTAACTTTACCTGGAGCCAGGCCTTTGTAGCATGATTATGTTTTTTTTTTGCTATTCGTTCTCAAAATTTGGTTACCTAAGAAGGAGCAGTAGTTGAGCAATGAAGCTTGAATGGTAAAAGAGCTTGGGGGATTTTTGAATTGTGAACGAGACATGGTGTATGTAAGGGGGAGGGATATCAATAGAAGGCCTATGGTCCTTTGTGTTGCAGCAAATGGCTAGTCAACGGAATCAGGTGCAGAGACAGCAGGCTCTCGCCCTCATGTGCAGGTTTGTTTGTTCTTTGCCTTAGCCCTCGACATATTGTCCTCGATTCCCGCCACTGTGCTCAGAGGGATCTACTGTGTCCAAAATTCTTGGCAATTTCTTGTGCCTCGCACTCATTACTAGATATAGATTATTTTGAAACGTAAACTTTCACTAATGATAGTGGCTCGTGTAAATGTTATTACCTTAAAACAAATTATTTATATTTTAAGACTACTAAACATTATTAATCATTTATGACTAAGATAGATACATTGGATTCTATATTTGTTCTAGTCACTAACTCTGTCACATTTTCCTAGGTGAAGGTCCCTACATCCTTTCTATAATCGTATAGCAACAAAAATTAAAAGTCGGTTCATTAATTCTGTTATTTAATGAGTAAAGTCTTATTGGCATAAATAATATCAAACTTGGATAGCAATATTAATTATAGCATCTGCATAATTAAAGTAATTTTGTTCTTTTAAAATACATTGTGTTTTTAGAATAACTTTTCTTGTACATTACCGTATACGTTTGTATTATTAAAGCCAAGTATGTTTAAATGAAATTTTCTTCTTTAGTATCTAATACTTTGATTCGGGTTTGCAATTTTTCTAAAAATAAAAACTATAATGATTTCAGTGAAACATTCACTTTGATTATTACTAATCATTTTGTAACAGCTTCTGAGAATATAGTAAGCTCGGTTTTAATGTTTATAAATCAGATTGGTTGCTCCTTTATATTTTTTTTGTAGGTGATTATGTTATCTAATGTAGAAACAAAAAAAAATAGAATAATAAGATAAATATCTAATTTGACTTTAGTTCTAGAAAAATTCTTTATTTGTTCAAATTAAGGGTTCTTGACCTTCGAATCATACAACATTCCAGTAAGTCACCTATTAATTTGATACACTTAACTTTTATTTGATTTATGACTCCTATATATTCAGGGTGTATGTGGGAAGCATCAGTTTCGAATTAAAGGAGGATACTATCAGGCAAGCTTTTTTGCCTTTTGGACCAATCAAATCTATCAACATGTCTTGGGATCCAGTGACACAGAAGCATAAAGGTTTTGCTTTCGTCGAATATGAAATACCAGAAGCAGCACAACTTGCATTGGAACAAATGAATGGTGTCATGATTGGTGGACGCAACATCAAGGTAGCGGGACGTACCTATATAACGAATTTCCTGTCCCCCAGCAATCCTATCATCCCGCCGGAGGTCGGCAAATTTTTATTTAGTTTCACAAATAATAATTTTGATTGAACTGCATTACATTGGAATGCAGTTTGATCAGTAGTCACATTAGAGTATTGAATGTTTTTTTTTTCTTTTTTTCTCCATGAACCACAATAATCCTGCTTCAAATGTAAAATAGTACATTTAGAAAATATTAGAGTATGGTAGATTATATTAGATTGAAGCTAGTTTGGCTAGTTTATACTGTTGAATTTCCTGAAATCTGGTTTAACTAAACTAATAAAGAAAGTTTTATTTAATGG
The DNA here is from genome assembly GCA_944319695.1 of Tiphia femorata. Taxonomy (NCBI): domain Eukaryota; kingdom Metazoa; phylum Arthropoda; class Insecta; order Hymenoptera; family Tiphiidae; genus Tiphia; species Tiphia femorata. The sequence continues at coordinate 2,217,338 of OX090903.1, forward strand.
TGTGCTGATTGTGATAATGTTTTTAACAATATTATTTATTGCATAAACTCAATCATGGAGAAATAACAATAGAATATGTCCTGGTCATTACTTATTCAGAATGTTGAAGTTAAATAAGGTTTAAAGATGCATAGACATTGTTTTGGAGGAATGTAGAGTTTTTTTTTATATGTTTGAAATATAATTATACTTGCATTCATTTATGAAAAACAAATCAACAATTTTGAATATACGTAAACAGTTTGTTACAATGAAATGTTTAATATTTAATGTTTTTCATAGGTAGTAGGACGTCCATCGAATATGCCTCAAGCGCAATCTGTAATAGATGAGATTACTGAGGAAAGTAAACATTATAACCGCATTTACATTGCATCTATTCACCAAGACTTAACCGAGGATGATATTAAATCAGTATTCGAAGCATTTGGACCAATTACTTACTGCAAACTTGCGCAGGGCAGTTCACCTCACCGACATAAAGGTTATGGCTTCATTGAATATGAAACAATGCAAGCTGCTTTAGAAGCTATTGCATCTATGAACTTGTTTGACTTGGGTGGCCAATATTTAAGAGTAGGAAGAGCTATCACACCACCAAACGCCCTCATGGGACCACCAAGTGGAACCAGTATGATGCCTACGGCTGCTGCTGTTGCAGCAGCAGCTGCTACAGCAAAGATTCAAGCAATGGATGCTGTTGCGAGTAATGCTGTTGCACTTGGCTTAACTAAATTAGGAGCCAGTGCACCGCCAATTTTAAATCAAGGTTAGCAATTAACATATTGTCACAATATGCTCTCTATTACAGTTCATTCCATGGAAGAACGGCAGTCGTTCGCGCATTCCCACTGACGCGCGAAACCGTAGCGAGGCCCGCATTCCCTCACTCTGTTACGCACAGCACCTCCTATGTCATATACATTGTGATACAATATTACGAATGAATAGCGAGAGTGCATTCCATAAATACCGTCTTCTGCGATTAACGAACTTCTCTGATTTAACACAATTGGATAATTAACTTCAGCATGAAAAAACATTACAGTCATTATATAAAATTTTACATACTGGTGAAAGTTAACATATATAATATATGTTGTTATAAATTCTGGATGTTCCGTATTAACGTGACACCCGGTATGCATCCACACAGAGTCTGGATGGTGTCATGACGCTTCTTGGCGAGAAAGCGCGCAAAGCGTCGGATAATCAGAGATGACATGCGCAGAATCGAACGAAAACTGGTCGGATTCGACTGCCGTTCTCCGATGGAATGAACTATATATGCCGGAATAGTAGTTCAGTAGTTTAGTGTTTTATGCACATATGAGACATTGAACTTTATCTTACAGCTCTACCAGGAATTGTAAGGCCTACAATATCTCCGGCAACTATAATGGCACCTCCGACTGTAGCAACCGTTGCTCCAGTAATACCTCCTCCAGGCATTGCTATACCACAGACCTTAACGAGACCGGCTGCTATTATCCAACCTATTCCTGGGCAGCCAGTGGTAATTCCACCGCCTGCTGTAGTTGCACCTACAATTGTAGGCACACCAGTAATATCTTTTTCTGTTTTGCATAGTATAAAGGTTTAATCTAATCAACATGAATTTACCAGTTTGCCTGTATTCTTTTCGCTTTTGACAGATACCAGTCACGACAACTGCAAATTCTGACATAATGAGGCGTGCTCAAGAACAAGCAGCCCACCAAAAGCAACAAGAAGAATTACAGAAAAAATTACTGGAAGAAACAGAGCCACAGACTTTACAACAACAGGAAAATATGTCAATTAAAGGACAAAGTGCCCGACACCTGGTTATGCAAAAACTCATGAGGAAAGTAGAATCTCGAGTTGTTATTTTAAGAAATATGGTGGCGCCAGAAGATATAGATGATAGTTTAAAAGAAGAAATTCAAGATGAGTGTTCGAAATTTGGCGTTGTAGAAAGAGTAATCATCTATAATGAACATCAGTCTGAAGATGATGAAGATGCAGAAGTCATTGTTAAGATATTTGTCGAGTTTTCTCAAATGAGTGGTAAGATGAACGATTAATCTTATTGTTATTACGAATTATTCCTTTTAGTATAACATAAGGTACTAGTAACATAAAAATTTAAGAAATTTATATAAATTGTTTATAGAATGAAATATATTAACACACATATACGGTTTTTACAGAGGCAGAACGAGCAAGAGACTCTTTAAACGGTCGCTATTTCGGTGGTAGACTTGTAAAAGGGGAACTATATGACCAAGCATTGTTCGACAATAGTGATTTCTCTGGTTGATTAGTGAAACTTGAATCATTTATTGCACATAAAATTCCGTCAATTCCTTTCATACAGAAGTACTAATATCCAAAGTTGACCGATAGTATTTGAACAATATATGATGTACCTACTAGTAACCTTTATTGTTACAATACTATTGCAAAGGTGGTCTAATATTTCTTTATATGTATTTAAAAAATGTTACATCCAAGTATGAACTGATAATTGTTTTGTGCAATTCCGATAACATTGTGAAACACTATTTATTTCGCATAAGATCAATTGCGCATGTGAAAAATTTTGATGCTATGAGAAATGAACAGTTTATGTTACAGTTAGGGAAAAATGATTATTTTAAATGTGAAGTTTATTTTCACTATTGGTCAACATACAGAGACAAAATTACTTTACCACATTAGTACTGAAGCACTTGACTTTAAATAAATTTACATATTAACAATAGATTTACCCAATAGGTATGGTATTTCGTAGCTGATATAGTATTCGAGTATAGTTATCAAGATGAGTGATTGGTTGTATGTGAAAATGGTATATACCTAAATGTGAATGTATAGATATAATAGGATAATAAATAAATTGTTTTACATATATATTTTGAAATGTGAAAAATAACAAAGTATTGCAGATTCATTTATTTGTAGATAGTTGTTTTTTTCAAATATAATTAGAACATTCTATATGGGACCTGAAACTATAACAAGATACATCCACTTTAAATATAAAGAGAAAAAACAACCTTTTAGTCGTAATTTTCTATTGTAGTTCTCCTTTATCAACAACTGCGATTACATCCTGATAAATTAATTAGTCTTTGGTTTATAACTCTGACCAAGGTTTGAATATTCTTCATAATTCGGAAAATTGATTGCTCCATGTTGTTGTGCTGGATCTTTTTTAGGTATTTCCGATTCTTTTGATTCTAATAACTGTTTTTCGTTTGCTTCTAACGCAGCTGCGTTTTTTTTCTTAGTCAATGCAATTTGATAATTTCTCTTCAGTTCTTCGTCTGTTGGTGGCTCTGTCCTACGATATCTCAACCATGATTCCCATTCAGGAGGTAATTCTTGTGTGTGGTCATCTTTGTTTACTGGTACAAAGTACCGTGCAGGTCGTCTTCGTGGACTGGTAATACCTAATCCTTCTTCGTAGTATTTTGTACCATAAAAATCTTGGCCTATTAAGGTGCGCCTGGTTGCAGGAGGTGTAAAGTACTGAATCAATTTCCTTGCTATGTTGATATAGTCTTTCAGTTCTTTAGCCATTTTGTTAATACATATTATGCTGTAAATCAAAATATTTGTTTTGTTTATGATAAGAAAACTGTTTGACATCCATACGACAATGTTAAATTTTAATATCTGTTATAGTTTAATCTTTTATAATTTGGCAATTATATTTTACATTTCTGCTTTAACATTCTGTGTTAGTAATATTACACAAATCACGAAATTCTATCCTATCATGATTAGTATAAAAAAAAATGCCACTGCAAATATGTTTGAGGCAGAATTGTAAAAAGTGTATTACATATTTTGTATTATAACCTCCAATAGATAGAAATATGTTTACATTATACAATAATGACTTTGATACAGGTTATTACTACCTCACGTGGTAGACAATGATACTATATAATGACAATTTCTGTTCACATAATTGTAAAACTAAACGTACCAAAGAAGTTTTTACTCTAAATTGTGTTTCGTACTAATGTCAATCGTGGACTGATGGGTACATGGTACATTTCAGAAGACCGTTTAAAATACATTTTCTCAATGGAGCATATTTTTAGCATCCATAAGTATAGCGATTTAGTATATTAATAAATTCAATAATATATCTATGTTGCTATACTTTTAGTTGTATTTGCTGCAACAATTCCGTCTGCAACATGCGCAACCATGCGCAACCGTTTTTAAACTACAATAGTTAGCGGTTACTGCGACTTAAAATTTAAAAATCTATATGCAACAGTTATTTTCTTAGCATACTTTTAGAAATAAAATGTAAATCTGTGCATCAGTTGTGATTATGTTTGCACATGCAAACAAATGGAACTCGGCAATGTCTTTCGTCGAAAACTTGTAAGTAGCTGGTACAATGAAAAGTCGCTTAACGCTCCAGGGAAGCAGCTATATAAATACCCAGTGCCCTGCTTATATTGTCCTCATTTTTGTTTATACTTTACATTTTCTAAATACCAAAGTTAAAACATAAGGACGTGAAATATGTGTATTATGTTACAGATAGTCATGTTAGCAAATGTTTCTAACCTTTTTTCATGTTACTATAGGTAGCATTTCTGCAAATGGATGGCGTGTGTACTTTACTACTGGAAGCTTTGAGTTTGTAATAAGATTATAGTTTCGTATGGCTTCAAATGTTACATTGCATTCGATCGATTTTATAATTGAATAAATGCGTCTTGCCCTACAGTAGACTATTCTCAATTTACTATGTCCGTCGCGATGATGAATAAAAATTTTTATGGAGAAAACAATGAATGTATTACCCACATGTCTTTCAACAGTAATTAAATAACTGCAATAATGGGTGCCTATTTGAAATTACTTTTTGGAAGTATTTTCGCGCAAGCCTTCGTAAAGGCGCATGTATAGGTTGCAAAAGGATTCGCCTCTGTACATTTCTGTCCAAATTAACTTCTAGTTTCAACTTGTCGGTAATAAGTACTATCTTCATCAATACCAGGCGGATACGACGAATTTCTCTACAGCTTCGATTATAAGCGATCAAAGATAAGCTGGTATATTGTGACGAGAAATTCTAAAATGTAGGAGATTAGACTGATAAAAAAGAAACTTGCATTTTTTGCCACTGAAAATTATGTTAAATCCACATCGATTTTACAAGCCAATCAATAGAGGGCCGTTAATAAATGCGTAATTGTGAGATAGCGCATTCTCTTGCAGAAGGTAATCGGATGAGCGCGGTGTACTCTTTGTATTTTTTATGATTCGTCTCTTATCGATCTTATCAGATAACAAGTATTTCGCGCAGTACAGGGCACTGAGCGAACTAGAGGCACCCTTGTGCCCTGGTTACGTCACTTCCAGGCGTGGTGAAGCATCGTGTGTGATGTGCGTGTGCTGAAAATGGCCGTGTACGTCTAGGATCATTGAGCCTTACCGATTCCCTCGATATCTCGCCCATTTCTTACGCGTATCCGCGTGTAAATAGTGCATTGAGTCGTTGCAAATGTTCCCCGTAAAGTTGTCAGTGTCGTGGAACTCGAATCTCGCGCGTTAAACCTGTAAAAGTTCGAACCCTCGACGATAAACTCGTTAGGAGGAAGGTGAGCGAAGGGTGCATCTACATATTTTCGTCTGGTCGACTATTTTATTTGGAAAGAGTATTTCTCCACAGGTATTCGTTCTCTCGCTCTTTACGCGAAACGCTGACCGTTCGCCAGTGGCTCTACAGTAGAGATTTATCGCGACAATTCGATATGATTTCGCGGAGAGAAAAGTCAATAGGTCTTGATAGACGTCGAGATGCATGGTAGAGTTTCGCATAGAATTTCATTCACGCGGTGGACGCGCCCTAACCCGCGTATATAACCATCGATGTTCGACAAGTTCATCACGTGAGTTTCGCATAGATTTCTCTTCCATTCTTTCTTTCGCTCACCGAGCATTCGCATCTCGGTAAAAAATGAGAAAGTGCAATTGCGAGATGATCAAACGCGACTGATGCTTACACTTGTCAAAATTATGTCAACTTTGTGACCGCCAGTCGACAATACTTGTCGCATTACAGGCCACGATGGGTATTTAATCGAAGTGCGAAAGTTCGACGAACAATTCTCTTTTTACGTTAGTCCACGAACGATAATATTCCTGCTTTGTTAAGTTTCAACCTGGAGGGAATTTTATTTGGAATATATACGCAAGAAAGATACATATGTCCGCGGTAAATGACATGAAACGGTTTCGCGACATTGCACAATTATCTTTGCTTCATCACATTAACGACATACGTTTGGCAAGTACTCAGAGTGCAATAGGATAAAGTGAATATCGAGTTTTTGTAGTAAATAGGAAAATTAAATGAGAATTGTCATTTGTATAATGCTGAATGTTACATTTGGTGAAATTGATGGAAAGCAAGTCTCCTTGTAATTGCAGTGCTGAACAGTTTCTTGTTACACGACAAGATGCAGGTCTGTTATCAAGACATACCTTTGTATTTTTAGTTAATGAAAAGAGTGATACTATTAAGATAAGTATATCTCGATAAATATCTGAGCTATTGTTCTCATTGTAGTTCTTGCCTTAGATTGCAATATCTCATGTATTGGTATAGGTTCCTTATCTATTTTCTTTCATTCCTATCCATTATCTTATATCGACAGTATGTAGCTCGTTTGTAAGATAATGTTTTATTTTGACTTACCATTTTCCTTACATCATTGATTTAAATAGAACTTTTGTCAGTAAACCGTTTCATATGATCTTTCTTGACATATCGTTTGTAAGAAATATTGCAAGTGTCATTTATGTAAGCAGCAAAGAAAATTAGTTAAATATTTTATCAGCAATATCGTAGGCCATTTTAAAATAAGTGTAATGAATTGTAAATTGTTCACTTCTTCGCAAAAATAAATTTAAACGTTGCAAGATACCGTTCCTAATTTATACGTCACTTGTAAGGACAATTATGTCAAATTATTTTTTAAAGCTTTAAATAGTCTTTTCGTGGACTATTTTTTTGCAAACACTAATATATATGATACTGACTGTTATTTAAATATTAACTTTTGAGCGTCTATTGCTGAAAGCATTTGTAAAAAATGTCATTTCATATAAAATAAATTTCTTTGTTACAGATATTTGGTGTTACAGTTTTTGGAATTGACATCAAGCGAGCTTGATTAACAATGGGTTGCATTTTTGTTATGTCTGTGAATACCTATACAACACAGATATATGTTTGCTAATGAGTGTCAAATATAGTTGTTCAAGATGCGGGAGGGGTCTCATACGATCCCCTGGTATCCAGTGGGGATCTAAACATAATCTTATGTTAAATCAGATCTATTATTATTTATGTTGAAATAATGAAGTAACTGTGAAGTGTTATAAATAGAAAAACAATTGTTTGACTATGTTTCTCATTCAGATACCAAGTAGTAATTTAATCGGTATCTTAAACATTGACTAAATTTATGCATGAACACTATTTTAAAGTTTGCATATGTATAGGTGTATTGAATGTTGTGAGTGAATCTACACATAATGTAAACTAGTGGTGTTTTAAGTGTACGCGAGAAACACAGGTTACATTTTTAAATATGTCGTTCTTATCAAACTTAAAGAAGGCATTCCACTTCGGTGGCAATGACGCGAAGAAGAAGAAATTGTATAATAACATCAAAATGGATTGCAATCCCGAAGAGTTTTGGGAAATGGTGGGTGAACTCGGAGATGGAGCATTTGGTAAAGTGTACAAGGTAAGAGTAAAATTGACAATATTATTTCATATACTATTTTCCACCTTGTCATCCTTATATTAATTTAATTGTATTAAACGAATTTCAATACTTATTTATTTTGAATTAAATTTAATATCCAATTCTACGCATGTATTTAAACCTATTGCACAAACGTATAACACACATTGCTTCATCTCTTAGGCACAACACAGGCAAACGCATCAACTTGCAGCAGCCAAAATGTGTGCATTGGAAGGGGAAGATGATCTTAGCGATTTCATGATTGAAATAGATATTCTCTCTGAATGCAAGTATCCAAATGTTGTTGAATTACACGAAGCTTATTTCATCGAAGGAAAATTATGGGTATGTGTACTTTGTAATTAGGAAGGTGTCTTTGCTCTGTGTTAATTTTAATAAGGATTCCCTTATGTACTACAGATGCTGATTGAATATTGCGATGGTGGAGCCGTTGATTCCATTATGGTTGAATTAGAGAAAGCACTAACAGAACCACAGATAGCATATGTATGTCAACATATGACAAAAGGTCTTGCTTTTTTACATAAGGCTAAAGTTATACACAGAGATCTTAAAGCAGGAAATGTTCTGCTAACAATGGCGGGTGGAGTAAAAATAGGTGAGTACTTATATATGGTACATATATACATATTACCTTGCTAGTTAGTTGGTGTATAGAAAGTGTAAAACAAAGTTCTAATGTAGACTATAAAAACTATAATATAGTACCAAATTCCAGCTGATTTTGGAGTATCTGCGAAGAACAAGCATACTCTCCAAAAACATGATACTTTCATTGGTACACCATACTGGATGGCACCTGAAGTTGTATTGTGTGAGACATTTAGAGACAATCCATATGATTTTAAAGTAAGTGGAAGACTACATTAATTATCTTGGATTATATTATTAATTAGATTTATACTAATGAATTGGATTATTAATGATTTATTTGGATTATTAATTCTGAATTACACATAAATATGTTTTAGTTTCTACACTCCTTATGAACTGTATTTTACTGTGTTTAATTTGGTAGGTGGATATTTGGTCTCTTGGTATAACCCTCATAGAATTTGCACAAATGGAACCTCCAAATCATGAAATGTCGCCAATGCGTGTTTTGCTTAAAATACAAAAGAGTGATCCACCAAAACTTGATCAACCTGGGAAATGGAGCAAGGATTTTAATGATTTTATTGCTAAAGCTCTAATAAAGGATCCAACATCGAGACCTACAGCAGATGAATTAATAAAACATCCATTTATTAATCGGAACTTAGATGCAAAACCAATTAGAGATTTGTTACTAGAGTATAAAGCTGATGTTGTTGAAGAAGAGTTGGTCGATGAAGAGGCTGAGGTATGTATTATTCTTTATTATGATCATATACGTGTATTTATTAAATGATCCTATAAGATTAATGATTAATATAGTATTAATATATCACTATATGCACATATATATGCTGCGTCTATTGCATCCTGTATAGTACTCCAACTGTGTATTTTGGCGAAGTATATCCTGCTTCCCATATTATAGTACTATCATAGAAAGAAAGACAACAAATAAGAGAAATATGTAGGCGTGCATGATTTATCCACAAAAATTCTGAAGTTGTTTTATAAGACAAATTCTTAATTTGCAAAATAATGTTTGTTACTTACTATGCACTGAAATAGCACAACAAATGACTAGTGACACACTCTCACTTTTATTCTTATTTATAAGTCTGCGTCTTTGACAAACGGTATGATATATCGCAAAAGCATGTTAGGGATTCAGTGAGTCATAGCAGTGCACAGCTTTAACTGTAGAATTAATACGTATATACATTGTTACACGCTTGCACTACGATAGAAGATGAAAAAAGCGAAAAAGCACAGAGAACAATATCAACGGATTGGTAAGCTGCTTCTGAGTGACATCTTACTAAATTTTTGTAATAGCTCAAGTAGCTAGTAATTCTTTTCGTAACTGTAATGTAACATATGTTTATTAAGCTGAATTATGTGAAATCATTCCATATTTTTCAACATATTGATTGCCAGTTACTCCATTTGTTATAATACGTTATTTACGTTTGTGTACATACTAAACTATGAATCACATGGATTATGAGTATTTACAATTGATAGTGACATTTATCAAAATTTTATGGCAATTACCTAAAATTTGATATCGGGTACCTTAATCTATTTCTATCATCTTTGAAATCTCACTCTTCTACTATTTTGTTAAATATTGATTAACATCTCAATAGGTACAAGCATTATTTTTAATAGAAATTTAATGTAAAAATGCAGTTATTACAATATTCATAGTAGCATATATTTTAACGAATGCTTGTGTGCTTATGCAGATATGCTATTTTCTGTTTTTTCAATATATAATAATATGCAATCGACGAATTTGCATTAAGAAGGATATGATGATACATGTTACTGCGACAAATTTTCTACGAAAAATTAATTGGAAGTACATTGAAGTCAGTAGAAATCAGAATACAAGTTTATTTTTATTAATATTATAGTTCTATGAGCATGTTCACCTTGCATAAACTATAACAGGTGTATACACAACTAACAATAAATATAAGATAGACTATGTTGAGAGGCACACTTCATGCTCTGCATTTTGTTGAAACAACGTGCTTAATAATATTGGCTTCATGAATAGGTTATGTAAATTAAATCATTTCTGATATTATTTTACAATATAATTAAGAATATTGTCTCCCGAATCTTTTTAACTTTTCTTACATTGTTTTTGTAATTATTTACGTATTAGTTTTAATGATCATTTGAATGAGCTGTTGTAATTTTTAAAATTTGGCTGTGCATGCGGCTCTCCTGGGCCTCACCAGCCCCATCACCCCTACGTTTGTCAGGTTAGTAGCTTATGCAATTACATGTTGCATTTGGGAGTTCTTTCCGTTTGTGTTATCATTGCTGTGCAGAATGTAATTTTTGTATTACAGTAGTGTGCGGCTTAAACAAATACCACAATAATTATTCAGGAAGAAACAAAGTCTGTCTTATACCTCCCATCAATGACATTAGTTTATTTATATTATATTAGATAAATCTCACTTAGATGCATATTACTTTAACTATGTTGTTCACTGTTGCATTAGAAACACCTGTCCACACAGTATTATTAATCCATAATGAATTGAGAAAAAGTTCCTTTTCGTTGTGTATGTATCATACAGTATTCTATAGTATAAAAGTATACTTTGTAAGTTTGTTCATTCTTTTGTTTTTACACTAGCCTAAGTAGGACTTTCTTCATGTATGTTTGCTAGATAGTCTTATTATTTTTGTTGCACAATCGTGTATTTAAATTTACTTCAATACAAACAACAAATGGTGAAACTATTTCAGGAGCAGCGCACGTCACAGCTTCCCCTGGAACTGGATCAACTCGGAGATGACTCTGCATCTGTGCGCAGTGACGCTGATGTTAAGGGTAAGCGTAGCTTCATTCAACTAAAATGTGCACGAAATGTGATAACTGTAGAGCACAAAAATAATGTATACAAACTTGTATTTTCACCGAACACGAAAGTTTCTTGCTGCTGTGTCTTAGTAAATAATGTAAAAAACATTGATGTTGTATTAACATTTGTTATGGTAACAGTTGTAGATCAGCGCATGGTTTAATACTAAATTTGTTGATTACTTTTTGTTACAGTACCCGAGAAAGAGACTCTTGTAGCATCACCTGTGTCTATTAAAAAAGAGGAAAGTCACAAACGTGAAATTAATAGAGATGGTGAAAAAGAAGATCGTACTAAAAAATTACGTAAAACTGAATCTAGAGAAAACATACCTGTCACCCTTGATAAGAAACAGGTATAAAGTTAAGAAGATAAATATTTAATTAATCGTAAAGATAATTAAACGTTTTGGTTTTCCTAGGCTCCAAAACCACCTGTTACCATTGATGCAAATGAACGTCGAATATCGAGGGAAAAAGGTCCTGCACCCCCACCTCCACCTATGCGGCAAGATAGTAAGAGCGAAGAAAAAGAGAATGTAAAATCTTCTGATAAAACGAACCTTACGGAGGTATTGAATCAACATAAACTCTCGGAGGAAAAGCATTTAGATAAAAATGTTGTATCGCAAAATCAAACAGTAGTAGAACAGAAAACTGAAACAAATGACTATAATAAGCCAGAAACGGCCTTTGATAAACAATGCAATTTAGATCATTCGCAAAAGATGTGGGTAAACGAATGTGAAGAGAAACAAAAATATTTATTTGACAAGACAAAGAAAACGGACATTAGGCAAAAGCCAGTGGATTCTAATGTGTCACTTCCACAAAAGAAACAACTAAGTACAAATGAAAAGAGGAAATCAGCTCCTGTTAAACCAGAACTTTCAGAAGATTGGGTAAAACCAGTGTACACCAAACAGTCTTCCCTGGAAGAGAAGAGCAGGTATGTGTTACTAAGTTGGGTTAGGTTTATACAGTATTTACTACAAAACAGTATCGCATAGAAATTATTTTTTATATTTATTTTCAGAATTGAAAAACAACTGCTATCCGAAGATATATTTAATCAAGAAAAGTACTTATTAGTAGAAGCAAAACATAAGAGCTTAGAAGAAAAACGGAAATCCGTCGAAGACAAATTGAATGCAGTATTTGAAAAACGAATTTCCATGGATCTTGGAAAGAGGGAAAGTGATGTATCAGTTGAAACATTGAAACATGCTACTAATTTACCGAATGTACCATTTGCAGAAAAGAGTACTATAAAAGCAAGTTCCACAGAAGACATTAAATTAAACTATGGTACATCTAACATTGAAAATGTAAAAAGTCATAGTGAAGGTTCATCCAGGAATGATTCATTGGAAAACTTATCTGACGAATTTGATGGAAAAAATAATAAACGCAAATGGTCAAACAAAGAGTGTACTTTTGATGATGGTGCAAGTGAAGTCACAAATCATGAACAAAAAGGTTCTAGCGTGAATGTATCAGTAGTAACATCAACACCTATTAGAAGTAGGAGCGCTTCTCGAATAGATAGTGGAGAAAATATTGTAGTCATTATGGGTATGGTCATTAAATTACTTATTTTTGAATGCTGCTGTAATATTATATTCATTTTGTAATGCTATTGTAGTATATAATAACTTTATATGTAAATTTGCATTAGGTAAAACTCAATCCGACCAAGAAGTTCGTCCAAACACATCAACCGTCCGTATTATGACTGATTCACCTGACCCATCAAATAGTCTTGCAAGCAACATAAGTCAAGTAACTGTTGTTACAACACATCCTCCGGTATTAGTGGATGCTGCTTCCACAGTGCCTCTATCACATCGTCCTTCACCAACGTCAGAAGTTGTAATTGTTGCAAACGAAACTAATAAAACTCAAGTAAACGAAACTTCTACAGAGGATGATGGATTCACTAGTCTGGACAGCTTAGAGTATGCACCTCAGGAACAACCAATAATTCTCACTGAAGCCACAAAATGCGTTGGTAAAAAATTAGATGAGTCTGAAGTTGTTATTGTGAGTCCTATTATACATGATATACAAGATACTAGTCATGTGTCTGTTGTTACTGTGGGAGATGACAAAGAACATGTAAAAGACTCGTCAATACTTAGTAAGCATAATGTAATTCGGACAGCTTCATCTCACAGTGATCTCAGTGTAACTGAAAAGTCAAGTTCAAAGAGTGACAGTGGTGATGAGACAAGCAAAATGTTGTTGGCAACTGCAGGCATTGAAGTTAACGAATCGGATGACATTGATAGAAATATGAAAAAAATGAATGGTGTAGTTCAAAGTGACAGATCATCATTAACTCAAATCGATGACAGGAATATAAAGGCAACAAAACATAAGGAAGGTAATGTTAAAACTTTCAAAGAAAAAAGGGTTTCGCCAGATAGTTTTGAAGGATCCAGGTCACAAAGTGATTCAGGTTCGACTAGATCGCATACTCCAAGCAAAAGTATAGATCGGTCTGATGCTGAATCTATATCAACAACCATAAGTCAAGATAGTCGTGGATCAAATAAAGAAAATCACTTAAGCCATGCTCCACCAACGGAAGGTGATGAGGAAGTAGTCTTACGCCGTAAACCAGATTATAATCGTGATGTATCTCGCCCACCCAGAACTAAGGAAGACATTCAAATGATGAATTTGAAGAAGAAAACGAGAAAGCGGACTAGGAAGTTTGAAATAGACGGAGTTGTAGTTACAACAACAACATCAAAAGTGATTTATGGCGATGATGAAAATGGTAAAGTGTATGATGATCAAATCTTTAGGAAGCAAGAATTGCGCGAATTAAAAATGCTGCAGAAAATGGAGCAGAAACAATTTCAAGATTTATCCCAAAAAGCTCAATTCAATAAAGATCAACAGGAAAAGAGGTTCGAACAAGAAAGGCAACTTTTGGAGCGGGGTGCAGAAGCAGATTTGGAAGCGCTTGCTAGACAGCAGCGACAACAGATTGAACGTGCAGAAGCACAACAAGAGGCCGATCTTAGATTGGCATCAAAGAAGATTCGTAGTGAACAGGAAAGAGAACTGAAACAATTCCGCGAGGGTTTAAAACAAGAACTGAGATTACTTAAACACGAAGTGGACCTGATGCCAAAGGAAAAACGGAAGAGTGCTTTTAAAATAAGAAAAGAAAAACTTGAAGCTGAACACGAGGAACGAGAAAAATTGTTCCTTGAAAAGCTTAACGAAAGTCATGAAATTTCATTAAGGAGGTTATCTGATAGCCATCGTGAAAAAATTGCTTTAATGGAAAGACAATTCTTGCAGCAAAAGCAGCAATTAATGAGGGCACGAGAAGCTGCAATTTGGGAATTGGAGGAACGGCAGATACATGAAAGACAACAATTATTGAAGAGACAACTGAAAGATATTTTCTTTTTACAAAGGCATCAAATGCTTATTCGACATGAGAAAGAATTAGAGCAAATGAAAAGAATGAATCAAAGAAAGGAAGAAGAGTTAATTAAGCGTCAGGCAGTTGAACGCAGAAATTTGCCGAAGAGAATTCGAAATGAAATGAAGGCACGTGAAATGATGTTTAGAGAGTCTATGAGAATTTCAATGTCATCTGCTTTAGTTGCCGATCCTGATGCTGAGCGTGAAAAATTAAAAAAGTTTCAAGAGAATGAAAAAAAAAGGTATAGAGCAGAACAGCAGCGTTTTGAGTTGAAACATTCGAGACAGTTAGAAGAGGTAAGAGCTCAGAGTGATGCAACTATCAAGGAACTTGAACAACTTCAAAATGAAAAAAGGAAGATGCTTATGGAACATGAAACACTGAAATTAAAGGAACTGGAAGAGGCAAATGGCAAAGAACTTCGAGAATGGAAAGCTCAGTTGAAACCTCGAAAACAGGTAAATATTATTTATAAACTATTAAAACTGTGTTCAAGTACCATTAACAAGTTCTAACCAAAATACTTTTTTCTCACAAGTTTACATATGATTCTTGAGTCAAGATGAAACTTTACACTAAAGCACTGTTCTAATAAAGTAATTGAGCATTTACAATAAATGTATTTACTATTTAATATTCATAAGATTTAAGGAATGAAATATTCAATTACATTAGAAGATTTAAGCGAATTCATGATCGATTTATGTATTAATTTAAATACAGTGGGATCAATTGAAAGATAGTATATATGTAGATATTATAATGTTATAAGGGTATTTTTAAGTCAATACAGGCAAACCATTGTATTTGTTTAATACAGTTAAAACATGTTAATACACAGACTTGTACAATAATGTACAGTAAAGCTGATGATAGCATAGTAGAAATATTTGCATATAGCGCATATTACAGCAACAATAACTATGCTTAAAAAAGAGAATGCACATAGTATTGAAATAAGTATTGATGTAATTGTTATAGAAGATAGAAGCTGAACTGGCCACTGAAATGGAGGCATTGGAAGCTCGCTACAGAGACTATTTGCCCTTGGGTTTTAGTGGTTTCTCCTTTTCTTCCTTTGATTATCCTAATGTTTCAATTTACGATACATGGGAAAAGTCTCCTAATTTACCCCGTTCGTTGCCTAACTTTCCATATCGTTTTACAATACCAAGGGTGTCACTAAGAATTGCTGGTTCAGAAACAAGTTCTGAGAACGGCATGCTTTCACGAAGTCATTCAAAGCCAGACTTAGTGCCACCTTCCTTACCTCGTAGATAGTATCCCTTCAAATCAGTTCCAATTGTGCTGTTGTGCGTTGCCTTGTTTATAGAGAAGTTTTAAGATGAACTACTACTTTATGAAATGATATAGACTCATAGTATGTCTTACAAATTTGCTAACAATTTACAGTCTGTCATAAATATCTGCAATGATGTATAAAAAATTTAATTTCTGAAACTTCTCTTATTCGTTTTAAGCATTATAAAATAATACTTTGTTTGCTTTAATAATTGTTGCTTGTATTATTTAATAATACTTTCACATTTGATATATACTAATAGATATATAAACACAGGTGAATTAAAGTTGTATATTGTTCATATCTTCCGAAGTGTTTAATTTCTGAAATGCATGCTGCAATATATTCATTGGTTAAAGTGAATTTGTACGGTCCAAATATAAATTTGTATATTATTTGATGAATAATAGAAAAAATAAGTTAGGACTATTTTTTTCATTTCTACTTATGCAAGTTCATACTGTGCATACACTTATCTAACTAAGATTCATAGTAAAACTTAACAAAAATATGCCTCGAAATTGTTACTATGCAGATTTGTGTTGTATTACATGTTTGAGCTCTAAACGTGGAATAAAATTTTCGATGGCTGTTATCACTTTGCTATCAAATAATAATTTTTGTTTGTCACATAACTGAATATTAACATTTTCGTAATACTTGTTTTTCCATTACTTAAATTAAGAGCAAAGTACGAAAATGTAGGAAAATAAATGTGGGTATTGTGGGTTATATGTTTTACTTATCCACATAGAATTATCCAAACAATGCTTACTTTGTGGGTTCCCGTGGAAGGTGCCTAATAAGGGTGCACGGCTAGTTTGTATAGTAGTCCCTACACATATATATATATATATTAATATACACATATGTATGTATATATTATGTACCCACCAACCTTAAGACAGTTATACGCACGTATATAAATAAAAGAGATTCCGCAATTGGATTTCAAACCAGTGCATACTGTATGTTACAAACAAGGTTAGTCAAAAACACACAACATTGGTATATTTCATGCGTTTCTTATATTGCAAACATACTACGACATTACGGATATGTATGTACATAGAACCTATCCATTTATTTTTAAGTTTTTATTTTTTGTTTATGTTATCACATACATACTGGTGGCATAAAACAAAATCATTCTTTTTTTTATTGTGAATAAATATGTTTGATTTGTACACTTCACATTACAGAGGCTTGAAGAACAATTTTCTCTTCAACTGGAGGAACAAGAAGCAATATATGGGCCTAGTGCAATTCCACTATGCCTTCCAGCAGATCTTCCTGACCTTACACACCACACTGCTGGTTCTACACGCAGTTCACTATCTTCAGTAAGCGAAGGCTAATATTATAATGTTACGAGCTTCAATGGTCGTTATAATGGTTACAAAGTTACGTTAAACGGCAAATATATGATCATGTGCGGTAGATCAATCTGTGAATAACTTATAATTAGAATAGACGATGCTGAGCTGTACTAAAAGTTTATTTTTTGTGCAAGTGAAGTCGTCGATGTAAAGGTACAGTGATAATTCACATAAGTAATTCTTCAATGCATCATGATTAAACAAGAGTAAGGGTTCTGTTTGGTTTAGAAATTTAACAGTCCAGTATAGCTTTTATAAGAAACTTTTTTCGACATGATTTTTCAGCAAATTTAGGGAAAAAACCTTGGAAATTCCAATATTTGTTTTACAGTTTTTAAAGCAGCTGTATTAGTTACAATGTTTTTGAAAACAGAAAGGTTTGAATTCGACAACACATAAATAATAACTACGTACCCTCATTTTCCAAACATGTGTTGTTGGAAGATTGATGTTAGCATGATACTTTATATTAAACTACTGGAGTTATTGTATTAGATAGCAGTAACATAGGATTCTTGAAAGTATTTGTACAATCCATTTAATCCGCCCAAACATTGTTCAGCGCAAACTGCATCTCACAGGACTTAATAGATAAAAAGCAAAAATTAGAGGGAATTTATTATTGTCAATTTGAAAAACCCACTGTTTATTAAAGAAGGTGGTACTGTATATGTTTGTAGCATATTTACGACTTTTATATATGTAGAATACACGTGCTGAAAGAAAATATACCATTACATGTCTAAAGAATTTTAAGATACAGTCATGAGTGAATTTGTGAGTAGAAGCATCATTATGGTATTTATTCAATCTTCCGTCTAGCGACATAAATGGGTGTTAAACATCATAAGTATATATTTAATAACTTCAGGGTTTTGCGCAGTGTACTGAAAGATAAATCCTGAAACAATAAGATGTAATGTCTAAACAGTAGTCACCATGTTCGATTAGGAAAGAAGTTATGCTGTTTGATAAAAGAATAGCAAAAACGCAACTGTTCTATCAAAGTATACATATATTTTAGTAAATAAACAATTGCACTAGAAATCAAAGGATAACACCAAATATATACAATGTATGATTGCTTGTTGCGTGGCTATATAGTCTGATAACATTTTAGAGAATCTCTTTCGTGCACATTTGGGACGAGCATGTGTGGCTAACACAAGTTGTAGGTGTAAACAAATTTTCGTGTAAAGATGTTTTCTTTTTATATTGTAAACTAACTTTTATATTGTTTTGCATACTTGCAATACTGTCTTTTAGTACTGTATCTATTAACATTGAATACAGAGATTGTGTACGGATATATATACGGATATATATATAAAAACTTGAGGTAAATATTGTTCAGTGTTTGGACATCCTGCAATTTGGTATAAGTACTTTCACGTTATGACGACTCGTTGAAAATAACCGTGTGTTTGGAGAACGTAATGTTCTGATGTTTTCTTATTATAGAAGATTGATTTCACACAGTGTAACATATCGGTGTAAAATGCAGTCTCCTAGGATTAGAGGAATTCATGAAAAATTGATTTTAAATCTAGTGAAGCATTTTATTATATAACTTTGCTTGGGTGTCTGGTAAAAACTGTATAAATTTGGAGAAATGTAAAAATGTTGTCATGAAACTTGAAGTTAGGTTGGAGAAATTCAAGTATATGGTACAATTATTCCACAATACTGCCTTTTCGAGTTTAGGCTAGAACATGTACCTGCCTCATTGAGTGTGCGATATAACATACTAAAGTCGTATCAAAATCTGATAATTCGAAATGGCTTTTTGTATTTCAGGTATAATTCAACATTTGCGAAGAAGAAAATTAAGATTTTCATATATCGTTCAAAAGTGTGTTTTTACATGAAAAAGTTCTTCATAATTGTTAAATTTAAAGAAATCCAAAGAGTAATTACATTTTCTTATCTGCAAAAGTTATTATTTTGATACCGTGGATATAAAAATAATATGTGATATTGTCATTACATTAGAGAATAAATAAACGATAGAAATATTCCAGATAAGTGCAATGAGAGTTCAGTAGCATAGAATTTAATATTAAAATACAACGGGGCAGAGCATTCCTACAAATACTTTAGATAAATTAAACTCAATGATTAGCAAAAGTGCTTATTAATATTATTATTTCACTAACGAAAGAAGCTTCTCCAGGGCCAAAATGCAGTATAATTATCGATTAATGTGAAACGGAAGTATGAATCAGGCTTTCTACCTATACTAATGCTACGAAGCTATAAATTAGGATCAAATACATCGCGATTCGCTGTTAGATTTACGAATTCTGAGACATCCTATGTCAGTTGTGTTAACTAATTTTGCCGGTATGTTTAACAGGAGAGATAAAAAGGAAAAAAACTTAAATGTATAATATTGTTTTCGCTGAGTCTCATAATTTAATGATTTTTCACCAAATGGCATTATATAAAATCATATTATACATATACATATATATTATTTTTATACTCTTCCAAAACCGTGATTTCATAACTTTAAAGCTCTTCCTTTGATATATCTTTCATGAAAATATAATTCCATTCCATTGCGATATTGCTTTATTTTCACGTCAAGGGTACAGGTTTACAATACGTTTTCTTTGAAGGTAAACTGTAATGCCAACCCGTGCGCGAGAGAATGTAAGGGATTATCTCATAAATTCATACTAGGGTTTATATTGTAAATTACGTTTTATCACTCTTTACAAGTAATGCACCTACTTTGTAGATAAGATTTGATTGTTTCATATATTTATATCGCGGATTAAGCGTTAATTATGCGTTAATAAGCGTCATAGCGTTATAGCTGACTGACCTCGAGACTGTAGAATACGGAGAGTGTATGTTCTTCCGCGTTGTTCTTATGCGAGCGTCGTCTGTAATCCCCGTACGTGATTAACATGGCGAGTTCTCTTCATACTTTTAGCTTGCTATATATGTTAATGAAAATGTCATTTTGTATATAAATGTTATATTAAGATCATGCGCAGCAAAAGGAAACAGTCTACGGTTTACACTTATTATGCGTGTACATAGAATGATTTTTTCTACGGCATTTGAGTATGAAGAAATCCTTTTGCTCTTGAAATTTTTATAAAAACCAACTATATACAGATGCACATATAACTAACGAGAATTCGTAATTATTAGGATACCTTTCCTTTCCAAATTCTAATCTTCGGTAGGATACATTTTTATGATCTTTTTAAGAAGTGTGTGTTCATGCACTCCATACTCCATTTTGCACTTTTCCAAATCACATTTAATGTAAACTGTGGGAGAACTTAATGTAAAATATTGCATGTAATATGAACCAAATTGGGGGATTGCATTTCAATGCGGTAGCCAATATTTCATAGGATTTTTTAAAATTGTTCATAATGTATTTGTTGCGTTGTTAGTATGTAAAGCGCAAGTATAGCATATTCGAAACTTTTGCATGAATTATACTTGCTTAAGGCACTTACGTTATTTACTTAAATGCCTGCTGAGTTTTGTTTATGAGAAAAGTGATTGTATTTCACTTGTCGTCGATAGTGAAAAATCGAGAGTAAAAAATCGGTTCATTATCGTGCGCCGGCGATTCTCGGTTACTTACTTTTTACATTATCATTAGAGAAATGTAGCGGGAACAGTGTAGCGATATACGACCCAATGTAACATAGATTTTTTTATCATTAATTGCTCAGAACTGCGTATAATTAAGTTCGCTATGATGATTAAAGTTAGATATTAATCACGTTATTCCTAAGTATGGTAACATTGTGTTATTAAGGAAACGATATAATAAATATTTTAATTCTATTGTCGCTTTATTTCTACACACTTTTTACGAAGCAATGTAAATAAGTATGTTCTGTGACGAGAATCCATCATTAACTAGTATTGTTCGTGTATGTTATACAAGAAATGTCTTATTATAGTTACGAATCAAGTTACACGATTTCTTGGTTCATTTTGTAGAAAAAGCGTACGTTTCTCAAATTTTATACACGAAGCGTTCATCAAAGACACGCTTGTCCGTTGGGCAGGTTTCTATAGCTCGTGCACGTCGGAAGTGAAAATATCGTTCTTTTACTCGGATCTTATCAAACCACAAAGATACGATAAGTCCGTCATAAGATTGTGACAATACTTATTACGATAACTGTGGTGGTTTCTTATTTTTTCCGTTTTCGGATTTTATTATGATATAAAAGTCGCCCGAGCAACTTAAATTCTAGTGTAGAGTACTTATTGATCCACGTGACTAAAACTGCGCCGTGAAGAAAATTTAAATCAGGTACTATATCGTTATAGGCCGAATAACAAACGATAATTATAGACGGTTAAGAACGAAACGATTTTGAAGTTAAGAAATGAGGGTGATGATAAGCGTCTATGATTTCGCTGTATACGGAATTAAATCATTCTTCGTCGCATCGGTTCACCAATATGGAGTTTAAATTGCTCACACTCCTAATTTGAGTTGTAGTTGAAGTGTTACAGGCGCACGTGTGACACTTGCTCCGCAGTTAGAGCCGATCGCGACCAATGCGCCCGAGTACTTGCGCATTCAAGTGTGTACTTTCCGCATAGATGGCATTCCGTGCCATTTATCGTTTCCGTGATCGATTATTCGCTTGTGAAATTTTTAAACAGTGTCTTCTCATAAATCGTGCCAGATAAGTTTACATATCTTGTTCCTTTACCTGAAATCATTTATCGGCTCAGATCACGTTTAATCCTGCCGACAGATCTGGCATGACGTGGCATGTGTATTACAATTATAGATGGCGGAGCAGACGATAAAACTGAGAGTTTGCGTGATCGGCGCAGGCGCAGCGGGACTCTGTGCTCTTCACCACTTGGCGGCAGATTCGAAATTTGAACCGATCGCTTATGAGCAGACCGCTACTATTGGAGGAACATGGGTCTACAGAGAGGAGATCGGCCTAGATCTCCACGGTTTACCGATTCATTCGAGCATGTATCGAAACCTCAAGTTCGTACACTTCCATTGGCACTACGAACATATTTATTCTCAATGATGTTTCATAAATTATCTTTCATCGCAGGACAAATTTGCCGGCCAAGATAATGAATTTTCCCGATTACATGACCATGGCACCGGTCCAACCGTGTTGCGTTACCCACGAAGAAGTGTTGAATTATTTGCGCGACTACGCTCGCCATTTCCAACTCTCCCAGCATATTAAGGTACAACGATAGATTTCCACAATGAACGGTGAGTTTATTATTTTCCTCCGCGCAGTTCAGCACTAAAGTGGAAGATGTTCGACTGATGAAATCGGGAAATCGTGAAACCTGGTCCGTGCGAACAAGAAATGTGATAACTCAGGAGACCGTGGAAGCTGTATTTGATGCGGTCATGGTCTGCAACGGGTACATTTATTATTTCAACATTACTCTGCATCTTTTATCTTCCATTCTCAAATTCTTCTTACCAATTTGACGAAATCTTTTGCACGTATGCTTTTCAGACATTATTCGGTACCGTATGTTCCGGTTTTGCCCGGCATCGAAAACTTCACGGGTACATCGTTGCACAGTCATTCCTACAGAAAACCGGAAGGATTTTTGGGAAAGGTCGTATTGATATTGGGCGCTTCTTCTTCTGGGATAGATATTGCTTTAGATTCAGCTGCTTACGCTACGCGTATATATTTGAGCCATAATCACGAGAGGTAAACGCACCACGGTGTTAATTACTCGTTAGAAAATTGATAAAACTTCCAATACGCGAGTCTAACAATATTTACTCCTCAAATATATAGACTATCCGCAGTCCTTCCGCCCAATGTGATTCAAGTGGTGGGTGTAGCCAGATTTGAAGGAACACATTTTGTCCTCCGTGACGACAGCATCATTACCGCAGACGTTTTCGTATACTGCACTGGGTATCATTATAGTTTCCCTTTCTTGGATAAAAGCTCTGACATTTCCGTGGATAAAAATTATGTAACACCACTCTACAAGCACTTGCTCAACATAAAGCATCCATCGATGTGCATTGTGGGTATACCCACGGTAGTAGTGCCGTTCCCCATGTTTCATGTACAGGTACGAAGCGTGAAATAATCTGGTAAGGATGTAGTTATATTTTGTTCGGATGCACAAGTAACAAGATAGCTTTATACTTTCTAGGTATTGTACTTTTTGAGTTTGTTCAAAAATCAGGTACAATTACCCAGTGAAGCTTGTATGCTGGAGGATGCGAAGTTAAAAACTGCGAAGAAGAGACACGCGCACAAATTGGCCAATCAACAATGGGACTACAATGATTCATTGGCAGATGCCGGTGGATTCGATCGTCTACCTCTATTGTATAAAAATGGCTACCAGTCATGGAGTGTTCTGAGAACCACGGATCTACTTCGCTACAAGAATTCGAAATTTGTCGTGTCAGAAGACGGGGAGAATGTTCAAGTGATTTTACCCAGCTAATCCGTAAAATGAGTCTACGCATCGCTTTCAATATTACTCAATATTGTAATTCAAAATGCATTTACAAAGGTTAAATTGTATAATTAATAGTTTGTATATCGTCGACAACGAAAAAAGAAAAGAAAAGAAGAGAAGAAAAAGAAAGTTCTATTTGCATACCATCGCATACGAGAATAAGGATGGTTTCGTAGGCGTGAAATAAATCTTGCTAGCGTTCGATTACGATAAATAACATGTCGAAAATAGTGAAAGCCAGCGCCACACAATGGTGTCGATGCATCCTGATCTTGGTGATGCAGACGATTCATCGAATGGCTAACGGACGTTGTCGAGACGTTTAAACTCCAGTTTTGTTTTTAACCCAATTTCTCAGTAGAACGACGTCCGTGTAAACCCCAGGCGACATTGGTAGACCACAGCCAGATCCCCAGGATGTTATACCAATTACTTGATTATTCCTATTGACTAACGGTCCACCCGAATCGCCCTAAGAAATAATGTAAGTGTAAATGTACGAACTTTCTTCATAATATGCCTATGATTCATTTACGCACCAAATTGCGAGTAATCCCAATAAAAAAAGCGAAACTCACCTTGCAGGTATCACTTCGTCCCCTTCTATAGCCGTAACATACTTGAGTTGCCGTAACGATATACTCTCCCAGGAAATCGAGTTTACACACCAGTCTGTTCACTCTTGGAAGTGTAACGCACTCCAATTGTTGAGACAATATCGGAGCATAAGTCTGAAAGCGAGTTTTTTTTTCCAAGTAAAAATTTGATCGCCGAAAACATTATCCAGGTAGAAAATCAAATTCCACGATTCGCCGATTTAATAAAAACGAGTTATATAATAATAGATTCATCGTTAAGCAGCGTTCATCGATAAGCAGCGACCCGGAATGATATACGTACAGTGAGAATGAAAGATGAGGAAGGATCTTACAAACCTGACGACTATACGATCTTTATGAAAAAATTTCTGAGACCGAGAAACCCATGTGACAGCAAACGACATTTCTTGAAAGGACCTTATGTGTTTTATACGTTTCAAAAGAATATTCGATTTATACGAGACACGTGTATAAATGCATACGGATTTTTGAATCTCGCTATAAACTCGACGAACGGAAAGTCTGAGCTGAGAACGAGGGAAGAGGCGATAATAATAATAAGAAGAAAAGTAACAAGAATGACAACAATGATAATTACCACAAGTAAGGGAGTCAAGGAGGCACGCGAAGAAGAGAAATACGCATACTGACCAGAAAATATCCCCAACCGCAAGCCTTGGCGAAGCGCACAGGGGTGCATTTATAACCGCCCTCTGGAAGCTTCACAGGTTGCGTCGCGTTATTGTACTCAAAGGGGGGATTCACTTTGAACACCGCGATGTCGTGGTCGGTTAGCTCAGGATTGAATCTTTCGTGCCATATCAAATCAGTTATCCGATGCACAACCCCACCTCGTCCCAATTTGTCGGACCCACTGCGAATCGTGATCTCCTCATATGGATCCTCCCGGTATCTGTAAGTTTGTTCACTTTCATTTTCCATTCACGAGCAACCGCACGTGTGTCCGTCCCAGTGAGAAATGAAACTTCGAATAGATATCGAATCGATATCAATACCATCAAAATACATCGATGCACCTCTATACATGAATAAATTTAAAAATTTCGATCTCTTTCGATATAGCGCTGCACATCATGCAGAGATTAATAAAATCAGTCAGTGCTGAAATTTGTTGGCGTGAAGTAAATCACGACGTGACCAGCAATGGCCAGAAAAGTAATTGTGTGGCGATTTTCTATCCAGCAGTGTGGAAGACGACGAGAGACCTGTAACTATGTGATTTATATTGCTGTGAAATATATAAGTCGGTATTTTAGTAATCTCCAAAACACAGTTGAAATTTTAAAATTTATTGGCGTATAGAGGTGCATCGATGCATTTTGATGGTATTGATATGAATTCGATATCAATTCGAAGTTTCATTTCTCACTGGGGTGAAGCGACTCGTCATCTGGATCCTGCAGGTATATCTGTGTTTCTTCAGTTTAATTTTATAGTCACGAGTACGCGGAACGCGTGTTACGAGTTTTCGCGTACATTCGTCCTTTCTAGATGACGTTAAGAGAAATGGCGGCGGTGAAGAGGAAAGTAAATAGAACTCACGCGGTGGCACAATGAGCTGCCGTTAATCCCCAGTCTTTGCTGATGATGGCAGCTCCGCATGCATGTCGACCATTTAGCATGAATGACAACTGCACATAATCACAATGGCGTTATCATTTTTCTTTTCAGGGAGGGGAGAATGCAAGAATCGTTGGGCATCAGAATTTCATTGCACAGTAGACTCTCGTATAAGGCGCCCAGTGAGAAATGAAACTTCGAATCGATATCGATTCGATATCAATACCATTAAAATGCATCGATGCACCTCTATACATCAATCAATTTAAAAATTTCCATCTATTTTGATATAGCGCTGCACATCATGCGGAGATTAATAAAATCAGTCAGTGCTGAAATTTGTTGGCGTGAAGTAAACGACGACGTGGCCAGCAATTACCAGAAAAGTAATTGCGTGGCGATTTTCTATCCAGTAGTATGGAAGACGACGAGAGGCCTGTTACTACGTGATTTATATTGCTTTGAAATATACATATAAGTCGGTAGTTTATTAATCTCCAAAACGCAGTTGAAATTTTAATATTTGTTGGTGTATAGAGGTGCATCGATGTATTTTGACGGTATTGATATCGATTCGATATCAATTCGATGTTTCATTTCTCACTGGGAGAGTTCCTATAATGCGCCGAATAATATTACGACTGTTGTTTTCACGCAAAGCGATTCCTTCTACAACGTGGGAAATAGTAATACTTTGTCTTTTGATCAATAGCGTGCATATGCCACTTGTTTTTAAAATACTGTTCCGTTTGATGAGATACAGAAAACAGACGTCGACGCAGTAATAATCATCGAAACGCCTTTCTATAGATTATATGTGATACGCGAGAAAAATTATCGCACTGCGTGATTTCTTATTACGCGAATTCATAGAACGCGCGACGCATCAACACCGTTGTACGGAAGTCAAGTGTATTCTTATACGTATTTGCATCGGGTGTAAAATAGTTATGGAAATGTAAATTTGATATACTTTAAAATTAAGTAAACAGTAATTCTCGTGGCGGTAATTTTGATATTCACGTATCGTTAATTCCGTTAGATTTCTTCCGATGGCTAATTGCCTCGTAGATAAAGAAGAACGTACTGTGTTCGCTTTGCTAGTAGGTCAAATATTTAAGGTTACACTCACCATATACGGTGCTTTCGTGATATTTACGTACGTTCCGCCAACGATCTTGTCCGGACTAGATGTTCCATCGATCACCCCTGCTTGCACTGTTAAATCCCATAAGCGATTAGTCCTTTACGAATTCTCGTTCATACAGTTACGAGTTTACGGTGTACTTATAGGTTATTCATTGTCGCGCAAATGTACTTGAGGTGTGCATACGGGCGCACTTGTACGTCGTAAACTAAGCTTTCTAACCGATACTCACGCGTGAGACACGCAACAATAAATGGGACCAGACTCTGCATATACATCTTTGAGCCGATTGTCTTGGCAGCAATCCGTGATGTTATATATACACTTTGCCACGCCGCAAAAGTTTTACTTTCATTTATCATTGCAAATTGTTCGAAAGATAAAGTTTAGCCAAGAGGGTATGCATAATGGCAAACTACACTTCGTCGTATCGTTATCGTTAAAAATTACCGGATATTGAGGGGCATGCGAACCATTATTATTTGTCACAAAAATAGTGTGCAGTAAAGGAGAATGCTGTGCAACGGAATTTCGCGCGGCGTAAAGGAAATTTTAAACGACGAACTAAATTAATATCTTCCTTTTATCGATAACCTTGAAGTATAGGTTAGTATATTGCTTTAAATTCATGAGAAATACTAATAATAGGATGCCATATTTTGTCCGGAGTGGACGGCACACACTTTAGACTGCGCAGACTGGGATGCGCAGAATATCGAAATACTTTGAAAGTGTCGAGTTTCGCCCGTTCTCGTGTTCGCAATCACGTATCGGCCATTGCATTCCGTTAGACAGTAGATAATATTAGGTGTACAAATGAATAATCCAAATCTTTTTTAAGCGGTTAAGAAATTAATTTTAAAATCTATTGACTTTCCCGCTTTTTGGCAGTTGTGTAATGTTGACATATGGCTATTGAAAATGATACTTGGTATAGAAGAAAACCTTACGTAACTTTCAAAAATATTCAGTTTAATAACGTCAGAAATTGCAACAAATAATGAGCATACTGACCCTGCATTCTCTACGAATTCCAACAAGGAAAAACCTCAGCAAAGATATGCAAATTAATTTGTTCTTTCCTCGGAGAAGTTATTGTATCGTACGATGTATGTGTATTTTGGTTTAACCGGTTCAAAAGCGGTGATTTCTGTCTGAACGATAAATAACGCCCTGGAGGCGCACGAAAGTACGACAACGATGATTTGCAGAAGCTGCTCGATGGAAATTCGGGACAAACGCAAAAAGAGCTTCCAAAGCAATTAGGAGCGACTAATATTATTTTGAAATTTAAGTAATTAACAGCTTTTTCAAAAAGTGCACAATTAAATTTGCAAAAAATTGGGTTATTCATTAGTACGCCTAATAGAATAAAAATCTAAGGATAGGTAAGTTGTATTTACAACTTCGGCTACTTCTATGTGACATTTGCGACAACAAGTAAACATCGTAAGCGTAACTTTCCGTAAGATATCTTTCTGTCGATTATAAATGTTTTACGATTTGCACGAAATTCGGTAACTCTGAAGCAGTAACCTCAATTAAGCTAGCACCCCCACCACTTCCAACGAAATTTTCATTAGTACAGGAATTTGTTCCTTTTTTGTTGCTATTTTGTTCCCGCAACCGCGATTTTGTTGCTCTAACGGTTTAGCAGGAAAAGCGATTTTTCTGTGGGGGTGCTAGCTTAACGTTAAGCTAGCACCCCCACTCGCGAAAAACAGACTTCCCGTAGGAATTTTTTAAATCGGTTTCGACAGGAATTTGTTGCTTTTTTGTTGCTTTTAGAAAAACCAAGTCTCGATTTTCTAACTCAGAAATTTATGTTCGAAAATCGAAAAAAACGAAAATGACGGGCGCGCCACAAGAGTAAAGTACCAGTTATAATTGAGACCCCGAGCTCGTTTTGGTCTTAAATTACTTCTAGAATTTGTTCCCCTCCGAATATGCAATCTCGATTTTGTTCCCCTCACGGTTTAGCAGGAAAAGCGGAAAAACATAAAGTGACCGTTACGCGCGACAAGAGTAAAGTACCACTGATAGTCGAGCCACCGAGCTCGTTTTGGTCTTAAATTACTTCTAGAATTTGTTCCCCTCCGAATATGCAATCTCGATTTTGTTCCCCAAACGGTTGAGCAGGAAAAGCGAAAAAAAGAAAAGTGACCGTTACGCACGACAAGAGTAAAGTACCACCGATTGGCGGTCCACAGAGTTCGTAAACTACGCCGTAAATATTTTCGGCCGCTCATTGTTACGTAATCTAAAGCAAATACAGGCCTGGATTGTTCATCGCCTCATTGTCTGCAATCAAGAATCTACGAGTGCAATCGGGAGAAAATAAAGCTTAGTGGAAGAGAAAGGAAATTCCCCCCAGTATGCGGCACAGAACACGACGTTCCATTTTAGTTTTTTAACATAAATCGTGGAGCAACAAAATCGAGATTGCAAATTCGAAGGGGAACAAATTCTAGAAGTAATTTAAGACCAAAACGAGCTCGGGGGATCGACTATCGGTGGTACTTTACTCTTGTCGTACGTAACGTTAAGCCAGCACCGTCATAGAAAAATCGCATGTCTCGAAAATTTCCACATGAAATAACTTCGTTAAAAAATTTGTTGCTCGGACGTGCTTGGTATCAAAATATTCGCAATGAAACATAGTTTCAGAAACTATCGGTCCCGATTTTGTTGCTCGTCTCAAAGTGCTAAAACAGAGGCTCGAAGTCGCCAGACTTGTACGTCGAAATCTATATGTCTCGTAAACTTTCCCAAGCAATCATTTCGTTAAAAAATTTGTTGCTCGGACGTGCTTGGTATCAAAATGTTCGCAATGAAACATAGTTTCAGAAACTATCGGTCCCGATTTTGTTGCTCGTCGCAAAGTGCTATATATAACTTTGCGACGAGCAACAAAATATAGTTTCTGAAACTATGTTTCATTGCGAATAAAAGTGCTATATATAACTTATACATTTCGAGCTAAACCGTTTGGGGAACAAAATGAAGATTGCATATTCGGAAGGAAACAAATTCTGGAAATAATTTAAGACCAAAACGAACTGTGTGGACCGCCAATCGGTGGTACTTTACTCTTGTCGTGCGTAACGGTCACTTTTCTTTTTTTCGCTTTTCCTGCTCAACCGTTTGGGGAACAAAATCGAGATTGCATATTCGGAGGGGAACAAATTCTAGAAGTAATTTAAGACCAAAACGAGCTCGGTGGCTCGACTATCAGTGGTACTTTACTCTTGTCGTGCGTAACGGTCACTTTTCTTTTTTTCGATTTTCGAACATAAATTTTTGAGTTAGAAAATCGAGACGTGGTTTTTCTAAAAGCAACAAAAAAGCAACAAATTCCTGTCGAAACCGATTTAAAAAATTCCTACGGGAAGTCTGTTTTTCGCGAGTGGGGGTGCTAGCTTAACGTTAAGCTAGCACCCCCACAGAAAAATCGCTTTTCCTGCTAAACCGTTAGAGCAACAAAATCGCGGTTGCGGGAACAAAATAGCAACAAAAAAGGAACAAATTCCTGTACTAATGAAAATTTCGTTGGAAGTGGTGGGGGTGCTAGCTTAATTGAGGTGAAGCAGTACCAGTGTAAGGTAATTCGGCGCCCTGGTCTGGTCACCATGTTGTCTCCTACTGATTTTTTTATAACGTATATTACATGTATTTGTGTTCAAAAAATTATTTTATAATTATTATTTTAGTTTCGTTACATTTTCTTAAATTTCAAGTAAGTGCAGTATTTTAAATTGCAACAGACAAACATTCTTAAATTTGAAAATGAACGCACTAAAAGACTGGAAAATAAAGTATCATTACAAACGGGTCCTGCATTAACACGTTGAGCTCGACGCCGATTTTGCTATCCTTTCCGTTCAGCCGGCGAGCAATCCCTTAACGGCGAGCTCTTAAGAGGTTTTTCTAAATACTACTGTTGCGAATGCCTTGTTTATGTTTCAAGATGTAACAAGGAGAAGAATATTAGTCATGACATGTCGCAAACAATTGTTCGATAGAAGAAGTATTCATCAATTGCAAAAAAGGAGGAGACGTTCATAAAGTCCGAAGATATTGTTCCGAATGCTATAATACAAATGCAAGAATGTTCCTTAACACTATTCCTACCGAAGATTTTTTCCTTATGGGGATTTCCCTTGAAAACGGTCATTTGACCTGCGTTTGGTAGGAATAGTGTTAATAAATCTCATTAAAATTACTACATTTATTTTTTAACATTGATCCTGCCCGTCCCAGGGACCGACGTTGCCCAAACGAAAAGTTCATTGTTAAACATTTTGCAGACTATACAAATAAAAAAAGATAACTGCAAAGAAAGAAATAACAACTAATGAAAATAAACATACTTAATAACTAGTCTACAGAGCGTTGCTATAATATTAGTATAATTATAATTTAGTACTTATAAGCAAGACTTTCTGGATTTAAAATCTTCGAAAATTTTTATTCTTTCATTTATATCTATGTTTTAGACAACACTCTCCATTCTCTGTCTGATGCGTGAATGGGAAATTCTACGAAGGCATGTTGAAGGCAATGCTGGTGCCCTGTGTAACGAGTTGAAGACCCTTTAAGCCAGATCCATTGCTCGCGTTTTCATGTAATAATAAACGACTAATTATAGAACCAAGTTGCAGAAAATAATTTCCCCTAGAAGCATTCCGATGCATCAAGTAAAACGGAACTTACTTATGAATCATTAAATTATCTTATATCCTGAATTTTGTTTCCTTTTATATGGATTTCCGAGAAGCATTACTCTCCCTAATTTAGCGCCCCCAAACTCGCGCCCCGGTCAGCCTCCTCGTAGAGCCGGCACCGCCTCACTCGTGCAAACAATACCCCGGCGTGTAGACGATGCACAATAGAAGCGTGCGGCGGTGGCTGCATTATCAGTACAACGTGATTTCCAGCTTTGCAAAGTTCGAAATGAGCCAATTGCTCGGTGGCTCGATAACCGTGCATTGAAACTCCCTTGTAACTAGCATTGAAGTCATCCTAATTTACGGGGTAACGTACTGTGGACATAAAGTCGTTTTTTAGTGGAAAAAGTCGTTCGACGGCTGAATTCTGAACCGATCGCGATGAAATTAGTGTTAAAGTACGCGTTATTTATTGTACTATAGCGGAGACCTGCGCTTTTTTGATATTACAATTTGTTAACCTCTTCAGCAGGAAAGACGTGCTAAGCACGTCGCGGTATCTGCTTCTAAAGTGGCAAAGGCGTGCTACGCCATTTTGAATTTCGAAATTTGCATCACGGTTTCGTAATCAGCGAACTCGCAAACCCTTGTATATCAAGATTGAAGGAATTGTGAACACCCTAACCAAATAATGATTGCCAAAAGTTCGGAACAATTTTGATTTTGTGTTAACCCTTTTAGTGCCGGGCGAAAAAGAGGTGCCTATGCGAGAATAACCGGCCGAATTTTTCACGGTTTTACTAGGGTTTGGGAAAATGCTCAGAAAAACCAGACCAGAAACAATATTTACATGATTCAAAAAGCAGCATATTAAGGACGAAATAGAGAACAAAACAATGACACTAGTTTTTATATATTCATTGAAAATTATATAAATAACAAAGGTATAAAAGATCATAAAGAAAGTAAAAGTCCACCCACACAGCACCAAAGTTCCAGATAAGTTCCAGCAACGTTGCAATATGACCTTCCTATAACATAACTTACTAACCTTCTTGAGACGTTAAATAAACACGTAGATCTTATAAATACATACCAAAAACATATTTTCCTCGCGTCGCATATACGTTCCAATAATGTTCAAATGTCTTATTATTAATAAGAATTTGCATCGACAGATGTCGCAGTCCATTTATTCATCTATTTTATTTATGTCCTTACTGCGTATGCGGAAAGCGAAAGTGGTTATTGCGTTTCTGTTGGCGGTTTCAAAAATATTATTGAAAATTGTATTAAAAGTTTCGGATTATATCGGCGTGTTGTAAGTATCAGTAACAGAAATACGTAAAGTACATAACTGAAAATAAAATTTCATTAAGGTTAACTTTACAGGCGAATAATCTCTATAAAAAGTATATGTAACCTATACGTTATTACAGATCTTTGCCTCCAAAGAGTGATTGCGGTGGGAGACGCAGCGTAAACTATTTATTAGTTTGCATAGCATTTAATATGTACGTATAGTAATTATTGTTGTAGAATGAATATACTTATCATATACATCTGCATAAGAGTTGTATTTTTATTTTCAATTATGTAAAATATCTGCGGGAAATTATAATGAAACCTTGGTGGAACATTAAATATAACATAATACACGGAATGTTACGCTAAAACGTCTCTAAAGGGTTACACCGAGACGTCTGTGGAATGTTGCGATGAAACATTCCTGTAGGCGGACATTCGCATATTTTAGCAACGTTCCTGGAACTTTGCAGTTACCTTTCGGGACATTGCCGCAACATTCGAATGTTGCAGTGCGACCACTATGAAACGTTTTTGAAACGTTCGCGTGCTGTGTGGGCAGTTCTCTCTTACAAAACGTATTTGCACATACAAAAAGTCACCTTTTCATCATAATTTTATATAGAACATTTATTACAAAGTATATACTTTGCATTTCCGATATATTTTGTAACAAGATAAATAATATTACATAACAAACATAAAAAATAACTCGAAGGTACATGGTAAGCGCCGGACGGATTATCTCTTCCGAAATACGTAATTATTATAGGTAATATAACGTTGCTGAAACAAAATTATGTTGTCATAAATATATTTGTGATATAATTTTGCATAATACTTCATTATAATAACATAAATATTTATTTTCATATTTATACCATCGGTGTTTATGTTAGATTTCATTAGCTCCAAGCGATAGGAAAAAGTCGTTGTCCACAAAGAGTTAAAACGAAAAACTATTTTTTTCTTTTCTTTTTTTAATTCTCTTGTAATGAAATTAGATCATTTATAACGTATTATAAATTTATTTTGAGATAGAGTTCTCCCGCAATGCGAATAGTAAAGCGCTATAAGGCGCGGGCCGATATATCGGCTCTGGCACTAAAAGGGTTAATTAACAAATTGCAATATCAAAAAAAGTGCAGGTCTCTGCTATAACACAATAAACAACGCGTATTTTAACATTAATTTCATCGCAATCGGTTCAGGATTCAGCCGTCGAACGACTTTTGTCAGTAAAACACGACTTTATGCCCTAGTGCAACGTCGTCAATCAAACGGAAGCGTTTATTTTTATCGAATCCTGAAAACTCCGCTTCGAAGGATCAACGATAGCTCCGATCTCCAAAAATATTTTCTTCCTCGTCGCAGGCGAGAGTTTCACGCATAGGCGCGTTACCACCTCCTCGCGTTTCGCGTTCTCACGACAAGTTACGTCTGTTGGCGAGTGCCAACAGGAGGCATTGCTTCTCACCTGGCGTTTGCCGCGGCGAGCTTTAAAAAGCTTTTGAAACAATGGCCCCGCGTAGTAGAGATTCTCGGGACGGTCCTCCTGAACCGTTTAGTGATGCGAGTTGTCGAGGGGTGGCGGTGGCGTAGTGCACCGCGAACGAAACCAACCCTCAGTCTGAAATTCGCCGCGTAACGTCACGGACACACGCGCGGGCGCCCCGCGTCGCCGCGTTGTGAGTAAAAAAAAAAAGGAAAAGAAAAGAGCAAGAAGAAGAATAATAGAGAAAGGAGAGCAGGAGGATCGTGCGTAAGCGTGTCGCAAAGTAAGATAATTGATAATTCTTGTGAGCCGAGGATTCCGTGTGAAAGTGTTCCCTTCGAGGTGGAAGCAAACTGGTGAGAAAGGAAGTCCGTGGTGACAATCGACGTGAGAGAGAAAGAGAGAAGGGGAGGGAGTGGGAGAAAGGACCTTTTAGGATCGACACAGTCACTTTAGAGGGACACCACGGTGCGGCCTTTCCGGTGAGTTTCTCTTCGAACATTGGCTAATCAGTGAGTGATATAATAAGAAATGGGAGCTCGTAGCTCCAGTCTGCGAAGAATCGCGAAAGCATTGGGGTGACTACTTCAACGGAACAGTGTTTGAGTAGAATGTATGAAGAGCAGGTTTCGAGGGAGGAATCTGCCGGCTCGAGCGACGCAGTGCATTATCTCCGTCCGTGGGTCGCGCACGCGCGAGCTGCTTTCTCCGCCGATTTCTTCGCTCGTTTTCGTTATGACGACGTCATCGTGGTTTCCGCGTGAGCATTTGGACACAAGCAAAAGCGGTAACACGCGAAAATTGCTCTTATCCGATGCGCTCGCGCTAACCTAATTTCATCGCCTTAAAACGTTTCTCTCGTTCGCCTTTATTTATTCCGATAAAGAACCTAGCCGAGACTGTCGTCCAAGTAGTTGATCGATTGCGGGGGATGAATATGAATGAAATAGAATTGTCCTTCTCGCTATGAATCCCGATTATGTAAAATTCCTGGCGATTTTGGTGTACGCGATGGATTAGCTCTCGTACGTTTCTTGTTTTGGGTCGTGGTGATTTGCGTGGCCGGTCGATTGCCCTTTGCTCATGCGTGAGAATCGCAGGGCTGGCTTGCGAGTTTGATTATCACTAGATTTACCGAAACCAGTCAGTTTGACTGGTTCAAATGGGAAATCGTGTTTATAAAAAGTGTTTGGTCAATCTAGTTTAAGGTGGTCGTGGTGCGATTATGGAAATACGCAAAGTACGTGGCGATACGGCCCTCTGTAATATTTATGCAATTACTTGTAGGAGGTTTCTCGGTCGAACGCGGCGCTATTCCTCCTCGTGAGTGCTGCTATATACTCGCGTGCGTTATCCTCATTTATTATAGACCGCGGCCTAACCTTCGCTTTTCTTTTCGTTCTTCGTTTCCTATTCCGGGCTCTCGACTAGCACGGAGGGCTCTTTTTTTCGGGTAATTTTATTAATGCGGGTCGACGCTCCTTCGTATAATTGATCATCTCGCTGTTTCACGGTTGATTATTTCATTTTGTTTTCTAATTTAAGAGTTCAGACAATTTTGCTGTAAGCTTTAAAAACGCACAATTATTTTTTATCCGCTTGAGGAATTCTAGGCAATCTTCGTCGTCTGATCGAGAAATTTAGATCAGTTTTGCCATCCATCGAGTTTAAGAAGACTTTGCGCGTGTCCAACACTGGGTCCACGATTGGATTCGCTAAAGTAATTTTAGGATGCGCAGCAGGAGAGAAATACTAGTCTCATTCGTTGTGCAATATATCGCGTAGACAGAGATTGTTTTGAATTTGACGAAATCACATAATTTTGCAGTCAACCTTAAAAATTAGGATTTCGGTTGTTATCCACTTTAAAGATCCAAAATGATTTTGTGATGCATGAATTTTGCATATACCTCTGATGAATCTATCGCCTTGTCGACGTTTGGTTTCGCCAATGTAACTTTATTCTATATAGTAAGAGAGAATTACTATGTTGCTTCATCATACAATAAGTTATATAGACAACGCTTCGTGCAAACGCGCATATTAAATGATTCATTAAAAACATTGCATTTGACGCTGGGCGGAGAGTTAATTAAGAGGATATTCTCCTTTTTCCCCACTCATTAATCGTATCCATACTCGCGTTCACTTGCTTCGTGAGATGCTCTTAATAAAAGGATTAGACGAGATCGTCGGAAAATCTCGCGAGAAGAACTTGCACATTTCTCCGATGACTAATCACAAATTCCTTTTGGAATTTTCACGATTGCTTAGCGGAAATTTGAGTCCCTATGATGTAAAAGAGACGAGCTGATGGGACACTTCTTGAAGAGGCTTGGTATATAATTTAAGATGCCACTTTCCTTTCAGCATGTTTCCTTTTCCTACATTTTCTAGTGCATCGTCATGGTTCGAAAGAGGGGAAGGGTCGATCTCGCAGTAGGGAAAAGACGCTTTTGGTTTCGCCTCATCTACCGTTGAAACTTCTTCTCGGCTTTACGCTCCAATGATACATTATTTATCCCGGTCACCTAGTCATGTAAATTTCTGGTTTATCCTCGCTGCACGATGTGCTTTCAACATTTCTGCTTGGTTTTCAATGCGTTCTCACTAGAGCTCTTACTATCCGAATATTCGAGTATCCGAGTAACTTATTATAAGTCGAGATCCGGATCAAGATCCGGATCTGAGTATCCGGATATCCGTAGGGGAGAGTGGGGTAGTTTGGGACATGGGGCACATTGGGACATTTCGATTTTTGCGGCAATTATTGTGATTTAGCAGTTGGCTGTCTTGTCAGAATCAGTTAGACACTAATTCCTTCAATGTCAGTCACTTTCACAATCACAGATAAAAAACTGTTGAAGATATTAAAGTTTTAGTGTTTTCGGGTATCCACATAAGCATTTCTTGTGTCTGTTCTTAAGGTTATAATTTGAGTAAAATAAATAATGAAGCTTTTGTTTGATGTTCAACATATTCCATCTTGTATTGACTTTATACAGTCAAGTTATGTTTATGAAATGCACAGAAGGAATAGTCGAATAGATGCGCTTTCCACTCGAAGTACCTGTGGGGTAGATTGGGCTTGTCCTCTCAATCCCGATGATCACACAGATCTAATACAAAAGTTCGAGGAAAATAGCACCCGTGAAAATACAAATAAAAAAAACGTCATAGAAAAAGAGCAGAGTTAGATTCAACAAATGAGGATACTGAGACAGAGGAAATTATTTAAAAAATGCAAAAGGATGAAGCAATGGATTCAGACATCGAAAATAATTTTGAATTAGAAGAAATTCAGAAGTATTATTATAACGTACAGTAACATTTTTAACATTCCTAATCTGTAAAAGGTAGATTATTTGTTTATTAACAATTCGCACTCGGCATTTTCCCGGCGCCTTTCATATTCTCCCCTCAGAGGGGATAACCGAATGCAAAGGATTAAATTGTGGACGGTAGTTTTTTCCAATAAATAGATTCGTGTGTTTTCTAACTGTAATTTCTAAGGAATTCCATCGCAGTCCCAAACTACCCCACCGTGGGGCAGATTCGGACATTTTGCACTTATTAACAAATTATTTCATTAACAATACACACGGTTTTTTTTTGCCTATTAGCCGGTATCGTCCTTTAACAAAAACCTCAACATATCTTATGTTTCTTACAAATTTTAAATTGGATGAAAATTTTGGAAAATACAGGCTCAAAATCCTTAACAGTCCCAATGTGCCCCACTTTCCCCTACTTGGATCCGAATATCCGAGTATCCGATTTCGGATCTTTTATCATGACGCCTCAGATATAAAGCTCTCCTTATTTGTATTCTGATTAACCCGAGTTTTGAGAAACATGCATTCAAGTTCAATGTAGTTTCCTGAGTCGTTTTTCGGTATAGTCATTAAAACATCATTAATCGACGATTTCTGCATCATGCCTATATTATGTAGATCCTTCTCTTTCTTCTGGTAAGAATCTTTTCCTCGGGAACTACTCCGCCCTCCCCCCTCCCCCCGATTGCTCGCACTCTTAAGTGTATATTTTCAAAACAAAATTAAATATTTATACAAGAACAAATGACTGAAATGATTTTTCTGTAAATCAATTTTAAGAGTTCATTCAAGTGCAAACTAAAAAGGTATTCGATTATCGAAATCTACATCAAGCATGTATATGGATACTCGGATACTCGAATCTAAATTAAACAAGTATTCGGATATCCGGATAGATTCGAGTACCCGGATATTCCCGACTCGGATATCCGGATATCCCAGCAGAAGTAAGAGCCCTAATTCGGATATCCGGATAGATTCGAGTACCCGGATATTCACGATTTGGATATCCGGATATCCGAGCAAAAGTAAGAGCCCTAGTTCTCACTACCTTCGCAAGTCGCGATGTGCAATTCATATTCGCCATTTTCCATGCACGTTTTCACGAAAAGAGAATAATTCGCGCGTCCTAACTGTTTTTTCTCTTGTCTTTCTCGTCAGAATATTCAGTCGTACATCTGGAAGAACACGCGGATAAAATTCCGTTAAAATGTTTTCCGTTTCATTTCTAATTTATCGAACATGCGGAATATATTATATCGCGCGACGGTACATTATACCGTCGCATCACTCTTATCGAGTTTGCCTTTTTTTCCCCGGAAAAGTGAAAAAAGCGCCTGGTACAAATATCACGGACTCGGGCGCGGTCATATTTTCGCGTTGCTTAATTTCAACGCGTGCGAGTTTGAAAAATGTCCAATCTCTTCTTGTCATAACGACGGAGAGGCACGTGGGGGGAAAGATAAATTGATCTCAGGCTCATTTGAAAAGTGCGCGCGCGCGTTCGACAACATCCTACGGGCGTTAGATTTTGTTCCTCGATGAAAAAGCAATGGAACGACTGGTACGATTCAAAGGGATTTTATTAGTATTTTCTTGCGATTATGCGCTCGTATTTCTTGTTGGACCGTGCTGCCTCGTAAACTGTTTAATCTTATTTGCAATCCTCGTTGGTACAGGTAACTTTGTTAATTCATCAGTCGAGTCTCTGTAGGAAGTGAGAACATACTTGTGGATAACAAAAATTGAAATCACGACCGAAGTGAAGGGGAAAAATATGTCGCTTCTGCACATCCACTCACTCGTTAGTTTAAATTCAACATATGTAGAATAGCGCTTTATGTCAATTGTTGTAACTAGGGAATTACTGTTAATTAGGACTGTATCATATGACCCGATGGATTCAGCAACGAAGGTGAAATGTCTTCACCGTAAATCACGAGGTGTACTTGCAAGTAAGCACTAGTGTGTATGTATACGTGTATTCGCAAATGAGCTAACGATAACAACGTGGAATGCTTTCGAGAAACGGTGAAACGTGTTTGTTGCAAAATACTCTTGATTTTGGTCTTGTAAGAAGCGCGTAGGTAGCAGGGAAACTATTTTACGGGAGACTTTTGTGCAGCAATAGTGTTTCAACGTTCAGCTGTTGCGCGGCGAAAATAAATGGACAAACAATGGAGGGACCTCTTCTTTCTTTTCTTTTGCTCGACTTCAGGAGCTTGGAAAAAAATATTGAGATGAGAAGAAGGAAACAATGGAAAGAGGACGAGTATGAAACGCGAGGAGAAAAGTAATGGGGCGAGAGAACGGGGGTAGTTTGAGAGGATGCAGGAGTAAAAGTAAACACGACATTCTTAAAGAGAGATACTCTTAAAACTAAGCTGCAAAAGGTTGTAAAAAGTCCCTGAGATCGTAGAGTACGAGGTGACGTAGGATGTCGAATGAGATGGGTGACTTTTGTACTTTTTCTCAGAACGTAGAGCCACTTTGAAAATGATCTCGACGAATCTTCATCGATACAATGAAAATCACCTGAAGAAAGGAAGGAACGATTACACAGGCCTACAGAAAAAAAAAGTTGTTTTGGTGCCAGGAGTCTTTGAGCTGATTTTTACTATATTCGTGGTACTGAATTCAAATATGAAATCCGTTTTTTTGTATCAGCAGCTCTCCTTTTATAGATATGGCACATCCTGTAATTAGTTATTTTAATATTTGTTATATTGAGGAATAGATTACTCAAAGTAAAATAAATTCACAAAGAAACTACTTCTAACTAATCTTGTTGTTTCTTTGTATTATGCCTTATATATACAACAAACTATCAATAAATGTCACGTATATTACTACTTTGTAAGCAAATACCACACCATAAGACAATTTAAAACTTTTAAAATGAGGTATTTCATATTGGTAATCCCATTCAGCCTCCTTTTCTAGGAAAACCGGAAAAAATAACGTAATCTCATATGATGACAGATTACTGCTGGAGTTTAAAACGAGACTGTTTGAAAGTTCATTCAAGAAAATCTCACAAAAGAAGCTTTCGTTGCGTTGAGTGAAGTTTTGTAATTTTGATATTAAATGAGTTTTGTTTTCTCAAAAAATGTTGCATATGTTTAACTGTACTATAAGGTTTTATTATGGTTTGATGTCGTTAAATGGCTGTGTAAATATACGTCTTTATTATTTCTCTGATTTTTTATTTTATTACAATATATCCATACCAGCATATTATTGCTTTATCGCGCAAGTACCAACATATCACTTACGTCATCTTGAAAACTAGAGCTGACAGGGGGAAACTAATACCATATTTGGATTCAGCGCCTCCTATATACTTAAAATCAGCTCTAAAAACTTAGGCA
Organism: Tiphia femorata; assembly: GCA_944319695.1. Classification (NCBI taxonomy): domain Eukaryota; kingdom Metazoa; phylum Arthropoda; class Insecta; order Hymenoptera; family Tiphiidae; genus Tiphia; species Tiphia femorata. The sequence continues at coordinate 2,258,725 of OX090903.1, forward strand.
CCAAAACCACTGTTGGCCTGTGTTATCTACCTTGGGCGAGGACGAGATGAAGAAAGGCTTAAAAAAATGTAATTGCAATCTACGATAATTGCATGAGCTTCGGCGAATGAAATGTGAATTAAGTAAAAGTACTTGCGTAACGTGATTCCATTTTCAAGGAAAGATGTTATCCAATGATTAATGCATTGATTCATCTGTTCGCGAGTCTGTGGCGCTTAAGCTGAGCATTTCCGAATTCCGCGTGAAATCCCAAGCTTACAATGACTGTTGAGTCGTAAGTGGAATCCCGGGGGCGGTTATTACGGGGGTAAATAGAGGCGCCGCGGATGCCTCCGGGTCTGGCTTGTCGACCCGGCCGGGTAAAGGCTGTAATTACTTCATCGTTCGGGCTTCAGAGCTCAAAGCTTCTTCCCGGACACTTCCACCAGATGTAATCCTCCGTCCGATTCAAACGGCTGCGCCTCCTCCGGCTCCGTTTCCTCGCCTGTCGGAATACTTCCCTCGGGGGTCGCTCGCCGACTGTAAAATACGTTTGTGACGCGGAGAAAGTGAAGTCTTTGAGGAATAAATTGACGACGATCCGATGGAATAGGGTAGGGATTCGCCTTTTGCGTTAAGGCTTTTTTCTCATTCGCAATCGGAAATGCCCTTAAGGAATTAGCTCTCGTGAGAGTAGTAACAGTTTTCTTTTGCGCGTATTATTAATTTTCTCGATATTCTCTCCGCAGGCAAAACTGCGAGCAAAGACTAGAGGGTAGAACAAAAGGCGACACTCCGACCAAGAAACCACTTTTAGATAGGGACTAATGGATACTACCTATTGTATTAGGTGTACAAATGAATAATCCAATTCTTTTTAAGCAGTTAAGAAATTAATTCTGAAATCATTTGATTTTCCCGCTCTTTTGCAGTTATGTAATGTTGACATATGGCTATTAAAAATGATAATTGGTACACCGTTAAGCCTAACATAACTTTCAAACATATTCGGTTTAATAGAGTCAGAAATGGCAACGAATAATGAGCATATCCGACCCTGTATTCTCTACGAATTCCAACAAGGAAAAACCTCAGCAAGGACATGCAAATCAATTTGTTCTTTCCTCGGAAAAGATACTGTATCGTATAGGGCTCTTACTTTTGCTCGGATATCCGGATATCCGAATCGTGAATATCCGGGTACTCGAATCTATTCGGATATCCGAATACTTGTTTAATTTAGATTCGAGTATCCGAGTATCCATATACATGCTTGATGTAGATTTCGATAATCGAATACCTTTTTAGTTTGCACTTGAATGAACTCTTAAAATTGATTTACAGAAAAATCATTTCAGTCATTTGTTCTTGTATAAATATTTAATTTTGTTTTAAAAATATACACTTAAGAGTGCGAGCAATCGGGGGGAGGGGGGAGGGCGGAGTAGTTCCCGAGGAAAAGATTCTTACCAGAAGAAAGAAAAGGATCTACATAATATAGGCATGATGCAGAAATCGTCGATTAATGATGTTTTAATGACTATACCGAAAAACGACTCAGGAAACTACATTGAACGTGAATGCATGTTTCTCAAAACTCGGGTTAATCAGAATACAAATAAGGAGAGCTTTATATCTGAGGCGTCATGATAAAAGATCCGAAATCGGATACTCGGATATTCGGATCCAAGTACGGATATCCGGATACTCAGATCCGGATCTTGATCCGGATCTCGAGTTATAATAAGTTACTCGGATACTCGAATATCCGGATAGTAAGAGCTCTAGTATCGTACGATGTATGTGCATTTTGGTTCAAGCGGTTCAAAAGCGGTGATTTCTGTCTGAACGACAAACAACGCCCTGGAGGCGCACAAAAGTGCGACAACGATGATTTGGAGAAGCTGCTCGATGAAAATTCGGCACAACCGCAAAAAGAGCTTCCAAAGCAGATAGGAGTGGCTACGATTATTTTGAAATTTAAGTAATTAACACTCTTTCAAAAAATGCACAATTAAATGTGCGGAAAATTGGATTATTCATTAGTACACCTAATATTTAACCAGTTGTCTGCGTTCGACGTGTATACACGTCAATTCAAATTTTGTATATTTTTGATCATGAACGATAAAAAAAACTTATCATTCGATATAAAAACTAAAAGTTAAAAGTCAAAAAAAAATTCCACAATTAACTGGCTAAAGGGCCTGCGCCTCGGCGTAACGTCGCGTATAAGCAGCTCGTCTTATAATCGTAACGTGACTTATATGGTGTACAATGCGTGTTCGACCTAACAAGAATTTCAAATATTATACCAAAAGAAGAACAGAAAAGATTGTATTATGACCGATAAATTTCTAATTTATAAATAGATTTATACTATTTTCAAAACTGTAATTTCATCCCTTATTTCTTCACGTTTTACTTAAAATGTTTGTATAATATGTTCGTAATAATATACAGAGTGAATCACCTAACTTGATCACATATAATAACTTTTAAATTATGCATGATACAAAAAGTTGTTTTATATGAAAGTACATGGTATTGAAGGGGATATTTATTATGTACGTGACTTCTTTATAGGTGGAGGCGCTTAGGAGATTTGAAGGTGAACTTTGTTTTTAGGCACGACCGTAAAAGGAGTGACTTATTTTAAATGGAATCCCTTATTTTTTACGGCAGTTCGAAAGAGCATTGATTTCTGAGTAAAAATGTATTGAACGTAGTTTGTTAATAGTTAACGAGATATTAACAAGAGTTTGGGCCGCGGTGAAGGATGAATGTCTCCGAATGATTCGTTAAGACGGCGATGTTTACCTGATAATTGTATTTATCAACATGTCACGTATTCTTACTTTAATGCTATCGTCGACGATTTCTGTGATTCAATATCACGTCAGTATTGAATACATTGTCGAAGGAAGTAAATGAAATTTAGTAATATCGAAAAGTTGTATGCTCTTAGTTTGATATGCTCTTAGTTTACGGTGCATGTGATGAAAATGCAGTAAGAGCTAAGATTGCTTACGCTGAAAAATATCCTCACAGAAATCAACCATCACGGTGCATGTTTTAAAGACTTTGTCGTTCGCTTCGAGATACATTAAGGAATCATTCGGAGACATTCATCCTTCACCGCGGCCCAAACTTTTGTTAATATCTCGTTAACTATTAACTTTGAGACAAACTACGTACAATACTTTTTTACTCAGAAATCAATGCTCTTTCGAACTGCCGTAAAAAAATAAGGGATTCCATTTGAAAAAACAAAGTTCACCTTCAAATCTCCTAAGCGCCTCCACCTATAAAGAAGCCACGTACATAATAAATGTCCCCTTCAATACCATGTACTTTCATATAAAACAACTTTTTGTATCATGCATAATTTAAAAGTTATTCGATGTGATCAAGTTAGGTGACTCACCCTGTATATTGTTACTTATTAGAGGTTGCAATGCAGAACCAGGCACATAAAGTTTAGTCAAGACAAATATCCCGCTTGTCTGCACAATCTATTCAATACTTGGACTGCCATGTCACCCGAAAATTTCGTATGTCGTACGCGAAGCTGAGTTTTGTTCTGTACATTTTTTAGATCTTTCCTCCTACGATTTCACTGTGAAATTTCGTCATTCTAACGGCAGTTTCGAGCACTCGTGATATACACATGGTGCTATACATAGAGATGTTAACATTTATACCTCGGCCTCGGTAATCTGTAAAGCGCCTATTAAACCAGACGACAGGCTCTCTTCCCATTCCCGTTCCTCTTATGGCTATTTTTATCCTGCGCACTTCGAGCTTTCATATCGTTCTCGCGAAATCATTTTACTTCTCACCGATTTATCGAATCGTTTCTTAGTCAGGGCCAATTATTAGGTGTACAAATGAATAATCCAATCTTTTTTAAGCAGTTAAGAAATTAAATTTAAAATCATTTGATTTTCCCGCTCATATGCAGTTACGTAATGTTGACATATGGCTATTAAAAATGATAATTGGTATAACGGAGAACCTAACATAACTTTCAAAAATATTCAGTTTAATAGCCTCAGAAATGGCAACAAATAATGAGCATATCTGACTCTGTATTCTCTACGAATTCCAACAAGGAAAAACCTCAGCAAAGACATGCAAATCAATTTGTTCTTTCCTCGGAGAAGATATTGTACCGTACGATGTATGTGTATTTTCGTCCAAGCGATTCAAAAGCGGTGATTTCTGTTCGAATGACAAACAACGCCCTGAAGGCGCACGAAAGTACGACAACGATCATTTGGAGAAGCTGCTCGATGAAAATTCGGCACAAACGCAAAAAGAGCTTCCAAAGCAGTTAGGAGTGACTAAAATTATTAATTCCTAACTGCTTTGGAAGCTCTTTTTGCGTTTGTGCCGAATTTTCATCGAGCAGCTTCTCCAAATGATCGTTGTCGTACTTTCGTGCGCCTTCAGGGCGTTGTTTGTCATTCAGACAGAAATTACCGCTTTTGAATCGCTTGGACGAAAATACACATACATCGTACGGTACAATATCTTCTCCGAGGAAAGAACAAATTGATTTGCATGTCTTTGCTGAGGTTTTTCCTTGTTGGTATTCGTAGAGAATACAGAGTCGGATATGCTCATTATTTGTTGCCATTTCTGAGGCTATTAAACTGAATATTTTTGAAAGTTATGTTAGGTTCTCCGTTATACCAATTATCATTTTTAATAGCCATATGTCAACATTACGTAACTGCATATGAGCGGGAAAATCAAATGATTTTAAATTTGATTTCTTAACTGCTTAAAAAAAATTGGATTATTCATTTGTACACCTAATATATCGTAAAGATTCGACTCGATTGGAAGAACTGTTGAATAGGCCTTGATGCGAACAGGACCACAAGTGTGCATTTTGGCAATAATTATAGGCAACCTGGAAGGCGATATTCGTCTTTATCTATTAATAGATCGACTTAGGTTTCGAAACCCAGAACGTTTAATGAGCAAGTCGGTGCTTTTCGCACCTTCGATACTGAAGTAGGGTAGGTGAAGAGGACATTTATTTTTTTATTCATCCTTTCACATTTTCTATTGCACCTATGCAATTCGTGCATTATTTTCATTCTCGTGCCATCATTTTACGTCACACTGAATTTTCGAGTCGTTCTCAGCGAAGGCCAATCGTACTGTGAAGATTCTACTCGATTGGAAGAAGTATTGAAGAGATTTTGGTGTGGGTAGCACCAGAAAGTAGTAGTCCCGTGTCTAACTTGGCAATAATCGTAGGCGGGCAGGATGGCGATATCCATCTTTGTTTATTAATAGACCAACTTACGTTTCGGAACCCAGAATGTTAAATGAGCAAGCAGGTGCTTTTCGCACCTTCAATGCTGACGTGGGGTAGGTAATGAGAACATTTCTTCTTTTTATTTATACTTTCACGTTTAGTATCTGATACGACTACGTATGAGACTTGTGAATCAAAGGAAAATTGAGAAGTTGCTTGGAATAAAATCAATATCGATTCTTCTCTTCAACTTCTTGGTCTATTATTGCCCCTCGAATTACTCCATCTTAAAAATATTTTCGTCGATATTCGCTGAAAATGACATCGAAGAGATCCATCTTCGAATTGGCCCCTTCTTCGACTAATTTGGACTAATTTTGTCTTTCCCCGGTGAATTATATGCTCTCGTTCTTCACATAATTTGATTTCAACTCAGAGAAGGTGCCGCCGCGTCCACAGTCGCCAGGATGTAAATCCAAGATAGTATAGAAGATCGTATTCAACTCTGCTGATTGGCGCGTTGCAAATTCTCTCTTATTGCACCATTGTAAAAATGACAGAAGCTGCATGAAATATGTTGGATTATAATTGGGATTACGACACCAGTCCTCTCAAACAAACATTCTTTTTATTCGAATATTATAATCCTGCTGATTTATATTTTTTAGCCTTTCGAACATGTTTATTTCAGTTGTTCTCCCACTGCATATGACAATACGACACGAATCGTTTTCTGTTGGTTCAACAGTTGGTGCACGACACCCCAACGCATCGCATACATTTTTCGCCCAGTTAACTGCAGAATTTTTTTGTTAAGTTTTAATTTTTAGTTTTTATATCGAACGGTAAGTTTTTTTTATTGTTCATGATCAAAAATATAAAAAGTTTGGATTGACGTGTATACACGTCGAGCGCAGTTAACTGGTTAAACATTCTTTTGTGTCGCTTCTACTTTCTATGATTCTCTCTTTGATTTGCGAACCGTTGCACGGCGCCCTCGTCCGTTCGTGACGTGTAAGGGAAATATTTATGGGTACACGAAGTCGGTGAGCCCGGTTTAGCGCGTGTCGGCGCTCGGATCCACGGGGCTAGGTCGACCATATCGCTCGCACATTTCCACACTAAATTCCTTTGCCTCCGATATAATTGGCGCGGAAATTCGCTTGGCGGATTTAATGTCGTGCTCGGAACGAAAAGAGACGTGAACTGCTTTCGTACTCGTGGATGATATCTCTTTGCGGGTAAGGATGTATTTTCTGCTCTCTGCCTCTGCTAATTTCTGTCTGTCTCTCTTTCTTTTTCTTCTCTATCCCTCTCACTTTCGCACGATCTAATACCCGAAATCGTATAGGGCAAGCCGAGGGATGACGAAAGGGTCATCCTAAAATTTCCTGTTAGGAGAGGCTGTACAGTAGGAATGAAGAGAAAAAGGACGTGTGGTCGTTTAGCCAATCGTCTCGCGCAAATTTTCTGTAAAAATCTCCAGTGGGCGCACTGAGAGAAAAACATGGTTGGGTTTATTATAATCTCACTATATTTTATAGTTAGATTTGGCTTCAAACATATTTTTATAGTTCAGTTAACCATACAAAACATAGTAGAATGAACGATTCATACACATGGTTATATCATTAACTATTATCTTTATTCTTGTTACCGTGTGTATAGTAAAATGTGCTATGTGAATATAGTTAGTTCCATCACTATGTATGAAATATTCTGGTAACATTAACTATATAAAATAGTTATTTTTCTTACCATTATATATTTTCGACCATACTATATTTTTAGTTGAAATAATCATAATTTTGGGTAAAAACATAATATAGTTGGTTATACTATGCCTCTATCGTAATCATTACCGACATTATGGTAACATTTACCACAAATATGATATTTCTAACCATAATTTTTTTACTATGCCATTATAGTTAGATATATCATATACTTTTCTATCAAGTGCGTACTTGAAAGGTTCGGGTTAGGGTGTACATGGGAATTTACGGTGAATGTTGAGAAGAAGAGTCATTTTATGCGAACATATTGTCTAGTCAATTTTATTATTAATATTGGTAGGATAAAAGGAGAGTCACTGTGATAATGGAAATTTGGCAAATGGTATTCTTACGAATATACGTGTTTGAAATCGTGAGAAATGCTAGTCCACAGGGTCAGTATGGTAAGGTCCAAAGGATTATGGAATATGATGGACATTTAAAATGTGACGTCGTGACGCCATCACTGCGTTGAAATGACGTCGTAAATAACATGCCAAGCTGTTCTTTGAGTTTGACGATGATCAACGGCGACATCATCTTCTCTATCTTATGATTAACCAGTTTGTTTAACGTTTCCACTTCTAAACTCTAATCTCTAAACTCTTCACGCTCCCTTAGCCTTCCTTGTAAGTCAAGGTAATGTCCCTTTCTTACACCTCTTTTCGAATATCCGTATACATATAGTTGCTGAGCTATGGCGAGATAAATTCTGCTGGCACTATTAATAATCCCATCTGTACCACTTTTGATTAATGATAGCCGAATCTCTCGTAAAGTTACGTACTTTACGCGCAATAAGATAGACGCCGCAGCTGAAGGTAGACCGATGACGTCCGTAGCAGTGCCATTAAGTAGTTGGCGGTTTGCAAACGAGATGCATCCAGTGCATTCCACGAAAACACGTGGAATCTCGTCGTTCAACTTGCTCGTTCGCTACTTCATCGTGATCCTTTCGTTTTACGAGATTCCAACTCCTTGGGAGAAATTATTCTTCTAAAGCCCGTTTCAAGGGTATCATGATACCGAGAGAGGGAGAGAGAGGAGAGACGAAGGGATATAGGAGTGTCTCTCTTCGGTAATATCGAGCGTGCGACCGTGAACTCGGCTTATAAAGAAATACATCAAATTTACAAGATTTAAATTTTCGTGGAAATTCCCGTAGAGGTTGATAAGAAATTTCTTCAATAGCTTGGTCCCTTCCAGGCACAGCTTCAACGATCGGTTCTCTCTTCTTTTCTTTTTTTCGTCTTCGAGAGTACGTCAGTTTGAGTTTCCGGCGAGTGAGTACGCGTGTTGACGGGCCGTGCGTTACCTCCAGGTCACAAGTTCACGCGAGGAGAAGGGACCAGAGAGAAAATGGCGGAGAGGAGGACGACCGGTGAGGGTGCAATTGCAGGTGCAGCGATGACGTCTGTTTTAGATTCGCATGCATTACCGTGTGCGTAACGCGAGCGGTGCACGTCAAACATTAAGAATCGAGGAAATGGGGATAAATTAAAAATTCATAAGCTCTCCCCTCCTCGTTCTTACGTCCCTGGAATACACCTTTCTTCTCGGAACTAGACAAAAACGGGAGCCCATGGACTGTTCTACTTCTAAATTCCACTTTACCCATTAGAAACAAAGTAAATCCATTTCATTGGAATAAATGCAATTTCTAAGATCATCGAAGCAAATTTACCTACGTGGAAAATCGACAGTATGTTAGGGCGTGGAGAGATATAAAAGTAAATTTTCGCTTGCATTTCGACCTACTCATGTCGCGCACGGTACTATTCAGTGTCAGAGAAACATAATTACACGTCGTTTATCGGAACGTTCTTAAGGGGTGCGGTAAGTGTAGCGCTTCTGGCGCTTCCGCGTGAATTGCCAGTGACAAAGATTAATAATCGTGAAAATGCGAATAAAATAGGAATTCATAACTTCTTCCCTTCTCTTTCTTACTTCCCCGAGATACAGTGTTCTTATTGGAATAAGACAAAAGTCGAAATCAGTAAAGCCCACAATTGGTAAATTCTGCTTTACCGACGCGAACCCAATTAAATCTATTTCATTTGAATTAACACGTCGAATGTCGCTGTTGCTTATAGGCGTCGTCTGACAAATTGCAAATGTGTCACCGTCGCTTATAGGCGTTCTATTCGCATCGAGTGTATCTGAATTAGAGCGGCATAGAACGTGTCAATGCACATTTTGAGGTCACCGAAGCAAATTTATCCGAGTCGAAAGTTGCCAGTAAGTTGACACGTGGACAGATGTAAAAGTGAAATTCTCGCGTGTGTTTCGATTCACCCTTGTCGCACTCGCCGCTATCCACTGTTAGAGAAACATAATTACGTGCCGTTTACCGGAACGTTCAAGAGGGGTGCGTTAATGTGACGCGCGTGGCGCTCCTGCATGCACGGGGGGTCAAAAGTTCACACCGAGATACTGACCGCGCGCGTTATTTCGCGGAAGTGGGGGTGGAAGGGGACGAAGAGGGTGGTGGAGAGTTGACCAGAGCGGCGCGGGGCGCCGCGACGGACCGTGTAATTCACGGTGAAAAAAAACAGAAAGAGGGAAAGAGAAACGAGTGGCGATACGAGGTCCCGTGGGCTTCTGGTGGGTCAGGAAAAACTACTCAGCTTGAAGTGTTCTCGTCGGTGATGTACTATGCATGGTAAATATGTACGTAAATACGTGTGCCCGCAGGATGTTTCTTTTTTTTTTCAGGCCTTTTCTGTTTCCTCCTTCTTGCACGCCTGCCTTCCGAGCGTGCAACGGGCCCCGGGGCTACTCTCCTCTGTTGGATGAATGACTCTTTCAGCATTCGTTTATAGTCAAATTTCATGGTAGTCGCTCGAAGGACAAGAGGAAAGAGAAAGTGAAAGAGTAACCCCAAAATTAGCCTGTTTCGTGGACCTCGAATTTAGGGTCAGAATGAATGGGAAATGAAAGTTTATGATGATAGATTTGCCGTGTAAAGATTTTAGATCGAGCATATGTCTCAATCTTGAGATATGGGGGGTCAAAGGGGGGATATTGCCATAATGAAATAATAGCTATTTATGATGTTCCACGTATATTAAGACAAAGTAAAATAAGGAATAATTGTAACATTGATTTTAAAAAGACATATTCTTTGGAATGTGAAATGATTGGAGTGGGTGTGCAGTGAACATAGGGGGAGAGGGGAGCTGGACGGAGTTGGGAACCTCACATAGTGCAGTAGGCCGAGTGGGGACTTCTATGAAAGCAGCGCAAGCGCGTCATTTACTACATTCATTTGTTCACTGCACTCCAATCATTGTATATTACAAAGAATACATCTTTTCAAAATCAATGTTATAATATTCCTTATTTTACTTTGTCTCAATATACGTGGAACATCATAAATAGCTACTATTTCATTATGGTAATATCCCCCCTTTGACCCCCCATATCTCAAGATTGAGACATATGCTCGATCTAAAATTTTTACACGGCAAATCATAAACTTTCATTTCCCATTCATTCTGACCCCAAATTCGAGGTCCACGAAACAGGCTAATTTTCGCCCATTTTTGGGGTTACTCTTTGGCGCGCTTTTACGAAAGGCATCGTGCGGATGTTAGAACGTTGCCCGTGTCGCGAGGTATGCGTGAAATATGTTCCAGTTAAATAAGAATACATCGTGCGAATGGTAGGTGAGTAAATGAAAAGTCCCTTTTCAGCGCGTTGACTGTCTTCGCGGAGTACCCTCAATGGAATTTCTGTTTGGACGATTTTTGCATTGCGGCGGCTGCTGATTGTGAGTAGGTGCATTAACATATTTCGCGTCGTCTTTTCGTGTAATTTAATATTAAAATTCCTTTCAGAATTTTGCTGGTCTCATAATCTGTTATAATAGAATTGAAGGTGAACGCGTTAACGTAGCAGTAAAAATTACAATACAATTACACGAAAGTAAATTAAATTGTCCATTACCACCAACGTAATATTAATTACGATTAATTGCGATTCGGTGGGATGATAGAACGAGGAATGGTACGGACGCTTTGCTATTGCATTTCCCATCTCCGTCATTCCTTTTCTTTCTCTTTGCCGTCACATTTAATGAAAGGTGTTTACGCTCCACGCTGGTAATTGGAAATCATATGGGAACGGCACTCTTTTATAACGGGCTTCACGAGCGCCGTGTGGAAATGTTTTCCGATAAATGATGCTGCCTCCTCTTTCCGGCGTGTTGCTCTCTCCGGATGATTCGCGCCACCCTTGAAATCTCTCAGTCACGAGGGACGCCACGCGCGAACGAGACAGAGAAGAGGCGGTACGATTACTTTGCTCCTACTCTCAAAGCTTTGCTGTTAATTCGAGTCAATTAAATTTTCCGTCTCGGTGTACTGCTTTCGTTCTCGAACTGTATAAAAGAAAAATAGTACGATCGACAGGTAGACCGATTTTGCCATCCGAGCGGCAATAAAATTCCTCGTGGAAATCTTTACGTGTCAGGTGCGATTGATTTCGGCAAATTTAACCATCTGATCTGTGAAACCCGGTGACCTATAAATATTCGAGCCGATCGCACGTGTAATTTCATCACCACCCCCAGGCGGACCAGTCCTGAATTCGAGGATTGAGGAATTGGCAGAAGAAGCCAATCGGTTCCTTGCAAGCCCCGGGGTATCCTCGAGGCTTCCTCGTCCCTCTCTTTCTCCCGCAGCCTTCCAAGCCGATCGAATCGATCGTCCTCGTTCGCGGCTTTCGATCGTTAATTCTACCCAAGGGAGGGTGGCGAGCGCGTGCCGTCTAAAAATAAATTTATCGACTCGTCCTTATTGGAACACACGACTGTTTGTCGCTTCTGGTCTCTTTCTTCGTCTCTGTTCTTTACCTACTCCTAGAGACTCCTTTCTCTCTCTCCTCTTTGTTCTCTCAACGTCAAATCCTATACACGGTTCGACGAACCCTTTCAACACCGATCGATTATTAGAATATTTCATAGGCTTCCTATCCAATAAGTGACGAGGTCGATGAAGATGCTGATAAGATGTCAGGTGGAAATGATACGCACGCCTGTAGCAGATAGCGTTAAGAAGAGTAGCGCTCGTTGATCTTCACTGTCCGTTAGCTTCAGATTTATTTTTCGTATTTCCTCAAAGCCTCTTCGGTGATCCGAGGAATTTCCTGTGCCTCACGAGGAGCGAAGGTCCCGCTTGGCACACGAGCTCCGCCACGTTCCGCGTTCGTCTCGAGCCTCCAACTTATAACGTTTGGGCGAGTTTCAAATTCGACTTTCGCACGTTACCAGCTGTCTGACGCAACATGGTAAGTTTCACGAGCGCGTCCAACCTAATAAGCGAAAGAAAATAAGTTTTCAAGTGAACTGGGAGCAGAGTATATCGTTGGTGCCAGAATAAGGGCCAACGGTTTAGCCACATTCTCTTCTTAGCTGGAGAATAGTCGCGGAGCCTACATCGTTGGAAATAGAGGAGAGCGTGTTAAGACGAGTGGTAGTCAACTACCTAAAAGTTTAGCAAAATGCATACGCACTAGGAGCAATAAAAGATTTTACACGAATTAATACAATACGAGTATACAGAGAGTCCTTTCGCCCAAAGAATGTCATTTCTCGAGACACTTCCTCAGTTTTAAATTAACAACCAGCCACTTCCGTATCGGATTTCTTTCCAACTTTATTCTTACGAACCACGTAACTTGACGCGCTTTGCGATCGCCACGGTGTAAGGTCTCCAATTAGAAAGAAAGCCTTTCGTGAGAGACAGACCGTTTGGAAGTGGTGACAGGTACTTCTGATCGGGCGAGTGGCTTTCGGCTCGTAGTGGAGGACGATCGGTGCTGGCACCGTTCCAAGATGGCCTATCGGTGTACGCAACTTTACGCGCTTCGGCACGATGCTGCACTTGGGTATCCCAGGGCCGTGAAGGAGAGAAGGTGTGCCAGAGATGGAGAGAGAAAGAAAGAGACAGAAAGACAGAGAGAGAGAGAGATGGGAGAAAAAGTGTTCACACTAGCATGCAAAGGCTCGCTCGACGTGTGCCAATATCGAGCGCCTTCGTGGCCTCCGGCACCTTTGGCAACCGCTCGTCTCCGTAGTGCCACCATCAAGGCCGTCGGCTCCCAACGCTCGCGATAAATTCCCTTTGTAAACATTAACGCTTTCCTCGAGTGTGTCTCCCTTAGTTCCTTCGCCGGGTTTGCTCACAATAAGGCTTATTGTTAGCGCGGTGCTGAGTTCCACGGTGTATGCCGTCGTGGTGGCACGCGTTGCGTGCACGAAATAGGATAAGAAAGGCTATTAAGTGTAGGAAATGGGGAAGAGATGGAAAGGGAGGAAAATGAAAAGTAGAAGGTGACGTTACTGGAAGCGACGCGAACGACAACGGTGGCTCGCTTACCACCATTAATTGATCGCTTAAAGCCACCGTGGCGTTTCGCCGATAACTATCTCGCTCGCGTTAACGTCTTCATAAATATTTCGAGAGTATTCCGCCGCCTTTCTCGCCTCCTGCGTCGTCCACCTTCGCTACGATCCTGCATCGTCAGTAGTACTATCGAGGGAGAACCCGTTCGCGGCCCGAATCCTAATTGCATAAATGCATACCATTGGATCCCAGGCAACACCCCGTCCATACGTTGATGATGAATAACCGGCGTGGATGGTCTGCCCTCCTTTGGCTTTTCATTCTTCTTCTTCATTCATTCTCCTCGCGAATGGCAGGCTGACAAATTTATCCCACATCCGACTCCCGTGCGTATTCTTCTCCGGCATTTGGCGCGCATGCGTAACTCCCTTTATGATGATGCTTATGAATGGGGCTCCTTTGGAAGGATGCTTTTTCCGTCCTTTTCTTGCGGGCTATCGAATCGAATAGATCTGGATGACTAATACAAGGGAGGACAGGAGTATAGTCGAGGGAATCACCTTTGGCAAGCGTCCCCAACGACGACGCCTCGAGTCGACGAGTAAACGGGCCGTGGCAATAAAGCTCGCCTCTTTAACCCAGTTGCAAATAGAGGGCTTTCTCTCTCTCTCTCTCTCTCTCTCTCTTTCATCCCCTTCCGGCATTCTTATCCCATTCCAGCGATATGCTCCGCTTTTTCCATCCCCTTTCACCATTATTCTTCCTTCGCGCTGGCAGGCGCGTGACAAGGAAAAGCACGGGGGCAGACCAGAAGGAAGAAGAGTAGAAGAAGGAGGAGGAACAAAAGGCGAAATGAGGAAAGGGAGCGTCAGCTAAAGTGAGAAATTTCGTGGGATCTGTGTCGATGGGCAGTGATCGCGTTACTCCTGCGTATTTCATTTCACGCCAATCGCTTCTTGATGTTCTCTTCAGCCCTGCGTAAGCCCGAGTGACTATAGTTTTATTTTGCCTTGTCGATTTTTTCATTGGAAAGAGAAACATAGTGGTCGCGGTGCTCGCGCCACAAGAAGGCAGATAATTGTTCGCGTGGATACGTTCGTTTGTCGTTTGTCGATAAATAATAATGCGGAAGAAGGGAAAAGAGGGTAGCGCGTAGGTTTGTGTGCTCTGGCAAAAGAGTGCTCTGGTTGAATGCCGCTTTACGGTCACCGATCGTCGATCGCGTTTCGCATTCCCTGGGAGGAGAAATCGATTGGTGTTGTTTAGCGTGTGGGAATCGTTGCGTGGCGTGCTCCCACCGTTGTCGCCGGATAGTGCGCGATGTTTGCGTAACGTCGGTGCCGCTGTTTGAATGGTACCGTTGTAATAACAACGTTACACGCGCTCATGCCTTCATTTGCTCACGGTGATAAATAATTTCTGACTCTGTGCACGCGCCTTGCTCGTTGACAGCCATTTTCGTGCCCTTTTGTTTCGCCGCCACACTATGGGCATAAAGTCGTTTTTTAGTGCCGAAAATCGTTCGACGGCTGAATTCTGAGCCGATTGCGATGAAATTTGTGTTAAAATGCGCGTTATTTATTGTACTATAGCAGAGACCTGCACTTATTTTGATATTGCAATTTGTTAATTAATACAAAATCGAAACTTTTCCGAACTTTCGGCAATTATTGTTTGCTTAGGGTGTTCATAATTCCTTCAATCTTGATGTACAAGGGTTTTCGGGTTTGCTGATTACGAAACCGTGACACAAGTTTGAAAATTCAAAATGGCCTAGCACGTCTTTGCCACTTTAGAAGCGGATGACAAGGGACGTGCATAGCACGTCTTTCCAGCTGAAGAGGTTAACAAATTGTAATATCAAAAGAAGTGTAGGTCTCCACTATTATAGTACAATAAATAACGCGTATTTTATAAGATTAATTTCATCGCAATCGATTCAGAATTCAGCCGTCGAACGACTTTTGGCACTAAAAAACGACTTTGTGCCCACAGTGCGCCGTGACGTTAACATTTCATCTTTGATATTCCGTAAGTCACCAGAGAGAGAAATGTCGACACCCTGATGGCAGTGCGTAATGGTAAGATCACAGAGAGCGCTACGTACGCTATGTTCGTTGCAGCCTACCTGAACAAAAGATAGGAAGCATAGTGTAGCTGCTGTGTGTGGCCATATGCATTGCAAATAAAGACATCAATTTTTTACATAGCGTACGTAACGGTCTGTGTGGCTTCGCCGTTAGAGCATAAAAGTTTCGTTCTCCCGTCTGCTTTAGCTAACGACTAGGTGCGTCTAGATTGATTATGATTTTTTGGCTCGTAGATCGCGATCATTCTTGGTACTCTGCTTCTAGGATTCGCTGGGTATCGTTTGGCCACGCAAATTCTAATGTGGATTTATAAGCGAGCCGTGGAACGAACGATAAATCTCGAAGCACGGCTATTGTTCGAGAGATGTCCCAATACAATTTTGGCAAACCGTAGTATACGTGACCTTTAGGTGTCAGGGTGTCGGAGGTAAATTGGTCGACAACTGCGTCATTCTTACTAGGTTATAGATATTCTTTAGAAAATTCTTTGCAAAATAATTTACAGCGCATCGTTTTCATTAATATGAAATTGTACTCTTTATTAACTGTCTGAATGCTAAGCGATGATATGTCGTTTCTTTTGTTCTGTGTCGAAAAATGCGAACGTATTATGGATATGGACATTACGATGAGATTTATTGGAATTGGAATCAACGATTATGAACCCCCTAACGTCCCTACTTCCACTCAACGAGATATCAGAATAGTACTGAATCGAAAGAAGTTGAAATTTACCGTAATTAGTCCTTTTGCTAATGGATTTTGCAAATCCTCCAGGAGAAGTTCGGTCTCAAATATTGGATTTCTGCATTCTTCAGAAATGTAATGTAATCCCAATTAATCTCCGCGCGATTACGTTGCATTCCTATATCGCTCAACGATTGACTCTCCGCTAGTCAGAGTCTATAAGATAATCTGAAGGTAATACCCGCTAAGATAACACCCGGGTGCTATCTGTTAAGACGACAAACGTAATTCCATTGATTGCGTTCTATACGCCATACGTGCATCGCAATTGAAAATTCCGTTGACGATCACTGATAAGCTCTTCCGAATAGGTGCAATGCCGCATTGTTCGTCGTCAAAAACACTGAAATTATCGTACGAAATTCTCTCCCTGTTATCTCGCGTGTCGTTGGTAAGTAGTAGCTTGTTTGGGAAACTCTGGACGATCGGATTACATTAGACGTTCTAGTAGCTGGTGTTATCTCACCCTTTATCTATTTTCTTCGTCTGACAATGAGGGATAATTGAAAGCGGCCCTCGTAAAATAGTTGGATCTGTGTCTGGAGCCCGAGTTGAGAAATCGAATTATTCAATTATCGAAGAAATGGTCTTCCTTACTCCGTGGCGATGGGTGGGCTAGGGCGAGAAATTCGATTTCCTATCGCAAATGTACTTTGTTTGGTCTTCCTTTCGCAAATTCTATAAAAGTGCATGCGAGCAGAATACAAGTGAGATGTTAAGGACAAAAAGCTACCATAATTTGTTATCTTGTCCCCATACGTATACGTAACGCAGTTAAGCAAATTTGACTTTGTTTTTTTTTAATCATCAGGTAAATATAAAGTAACGGACATCAATTGTAGAGTGAAGGATAATTGTGCTTGCCAATAATGACAGTGATTCTCATCATTGGGATAATGAATTTTTTCACCACTCAGTTAAAATTCTCCTTAATTTCAATTTTTTTCACATGTTTGCGACGCGATTTTCGGAAATGTGTATATTTTAGATATCGCGTCTTTTTAACGGAAAAGGGTGGGAGCTATTGATCCATCGGGGAACGATGCGTGGCACGTGGCGCAGCGAAGAACTCTGTCGACACGTATGTACGCAATGGTTTTCCAGTTGACACACTTCGATATCGTCTCCCTTTTTTTCTTCGTTAGGCCGCGCTATTACCTAGCGTCACTACTTCCTATCTTCGATGGCGCGCGCGTTGGTGTATGCTCCTGGGTCGCGTGAGTCCCTCCGATAACATCGTTTTCCATCAGCGTTTGATCCCCTTTCACATTGATTTTTTTTCTACCTCCCCCATAGAGCCAAGGAAGTGCGCCCGAACGATAAGATCTTGAGTATATCGAGAGCCAAATATTATGAGAATGATGGGGCGGTCTTTTTATCATAACGCATAGTTAGGTGAAATAAGGTGTCTTCTGAATTAGCGATGTTAAAGCCAGGGTCAAACTAGGTCGCTTACCAGTCGTTAATTAACCAGCCGCTACCTAAAAGCCGTTAAATAGCGTCATGTGAACACAAAAATGCTCACTCGTCTTGCAAGCCGGTATGTATTATTTTATTCGCGGCTTGCTACTACCGGCTCGTAAGTACCGGCTGGTACCCAGCCTAGTGTGACCATCCGAGCTGGCTATTATTGGTTAATAGTCTATTCAACTTACTACTGAAGTATGCCACAAATTGGCACGAACCATTCCTACAAAGGGCAAATTTTTCTCACGTCTGCTCCGGCACGGCGTTGATGATTACTTGGAAACATTTGGAAGTATCTTAAGGAATGTACACGAGTGCATAGTAATCAATTATGTATTTCACTACTCAGCTACAGCAGGGTATAGAAAAGAAGAAAGAAAGTACTAACGAAAGATAGAAGAAGGAAGAAGAAATATAGAGAAATTGTAATAAGAGGATCACAGCAATCAAGCTCAAGATGCTGCTCCCTAACAACGATGGTCCTATCAAGGTGAATTCTACGCAAAATTATTCAGCTGCTTATCGATCCATTGGCGATAGTTTGCCACCTCGGTGTAAACTCCTGGGTAACCCTGGCGTGCGCACCCATTGCCCCAGGAGACGATGCCAGCAAGACGGCCATTAATGGTCAATGGGCCGCCGGAGTCTCCTTGGCACGCGTCCTTGCCACCTTCAGGATAGGCGGCGCAGATTTGACCCTCTGGAAGTCCACCGTACGGTTTGTAAGCGTCGTTGCAGTCGTTCTTATGTACGATGGGTACGAAAACCTTTTGGAGGTACTCGGTGGTGCTGCCGCCTTCCCGTGTCGAGCCCCAGCCAGTGATCATAGATCGGTCGCCAGTATTGGCCACTTCGTTTTGATTGAACAAGGGCACTGGCTGTCGGGTCGCGTCCAATTTGAAGGGAGTCTTGATCTTGAGCAGGGCTACGTCGTTCTCGGGAATGCCGTACATATTGGTGCGATAGCCTTCGTGCCTAACGGTGAACTCTACCTCGTGCAGGCTGCCACCTGTGCTCATTCTTTCTGAGCCAGCTCGGATGGTCACCCAGTCCTCGGGGTAAACCATGCAATGGCCTGCGCTTACGACCCAATGCTCGTTCACAATAGAGCCTCCGCAGAAGCCGAAGCCGTCTACTTGGAGGGAGACCTGATGAGGCACTTCGTCAATATTCGCGGGTTCACCTCCAACTATTTTGCCGTGTGGCGTGAGTGGGTTTAACGACGGCATGAGCTCACCTGTTGGTGTAAGAATATCGTAAATAACTAAGACAAATATGCAACAGTGCAAATAAGCATTTGTATTAAGAGAGATAATGTAGATGCGGATGTCAAGTCTTAACAGGGTTAATACATATGAAAGTGTTACGAGAAGTGAATTGTTCTTTGTACGAAGAAATTTAAGGACTTTTTCTAAAGTTTAGATTATGACAAGTTTTGTGCTAAGTAAAGATTTCTGAGGTTTCGGTGCTACTTGTTTCTTACGATAGTGTGTAAGTGTTTCTGCGCTTTCTTTTTCTGACGGGTTGTCGCCGTGAGAACTTACCGCTCGCCATCGCCACCACAACCAGGACCATTGCGTGTCTCAACATCTTGCCTTGATCTGCTGTGAGCTTCTGCTTGGTCGCCTCGCTACCGCGTTTATTTATACGCGAAAAAATGCGCATACATTCAACTGCATTGTCTTAATATCGGATTAAAACGGTGGCCGGACGGGTACGCGGTGACCTGATAACGAGAGGACGAATGTATTCAACAAAATAACATACCACTGCAGTGGTCCGTTGAATGACATGTAATCACGACTCCAAGTCTTAAGTCAGGCGATCAATAACGCGTCTCTGCCTGATTTATCGTTCGTCAAACGAGATCGGCCGTCAGATTTTCTTCGCTAATCTCGTACATCGGAATGGTAGCATCAGTGTCGTGCTAGCCGACCAATGCGAGCTTCCAATACTTCTAATGCACTGAAGAAATGTAAAAAGTTGATAACTGGGAATAGTAAAGGGAATGTCTCGAAAGTGAATTGAAGAACGCGGTAAGGTTATGAATACGAGAATATTGGTATTGCTTATTATTCCTTGCGAAGTGTAATAAATCTCAATATATAAATAAGGAGGATTGATAATGATCCGCTTTAATAATCTTTCGAGGAAAGACGTCGGTATAGATATTGAGCCTTTTATCGTTCATTCCGAATGAAATACCGTGCTAACGGCTTTGTTGAAGCTTATGGGCGGAGTGAATAAAAACTCTGCGCAGCAGGCGGATTATCGGCTTTTCATAAACCATTTAATTGATCGTGCCTTGATTAGGATACTAGTTCTCGCAAACTTGAAAAACGGATAATAAGCTATGTTATTCACGTGCGCTGGATGCTTCCTGTTACAATATTAAGTTACTTGCTACGTTGGCGTACTCCATTTGCTTGTCAGATGTATCGGGCAATAAATTGTTTTTTCGTTGCTTAGGTTTCTAGTCTAAACATGCTTTATTAAGATATTTATGGTATTCGAGTGCATAATGCATTGCACGCAAAAATATCGTTTACAGTGTGTGCAGTGGCAACGGAAAATTTGAATTGCAGTTTAGTGCATAATTTCGTGAAAGTGAAAGAATTTATAAATTGTTTCGTGCATTTGATTAGTTCGGCCATTCATGTCATTTCTAATTTTAGAATGTAAGTAAGTACATTTCTTATCGTGTCATTGTGTCAATCGTACGCTGCACGGATTGATCAATAGAGCACTGTTTACTTGTTATCTACTTATTTGTTATTACAATATCGATGGATATATGACTTTCCACGTTTTTCGGTAATGTGCGATAACAATGTGCGGAGTGCCAATGATTGAGAATGAAGAAGGAATTGATAATTGTATTATCTTGTAGACGTGAAGGTATAAATACGTCAATATAAATCGGTAACACTCGAGTGACGTGTGAGTTTAATTCCAACCGCCCGCTGTTAAACTAATGTCTCCTTAAGTTCTACAATTTAGTCTTGCTGTAGCTAAATCAGCTTTTGGTTCGACACTCCGGACGTTTCTCCGATCTAATGCCAATGCTTGGCGATCTCTGTATACACAGACAGATAGTCTTTGGAATCGCATGCAAAATCTCAAGAGGCTGACTTGCCACCCTCATGATGTCCCGCGTTGATTTGATCAAGACCGAAAAAAAACTAAGAGGTCACACTCTGATTCATGGGTTTGCCAGCTTTTTTACTGAGCAGCAAATTTAATTGTTTAAAGATAGTAGCCCTTTGGGACTCATCGAATGCATTATTTGAGAAAATACGAGGAAGAAAGGATGTTCTAAGAACTATAAACGCAAACGTTTGGCAAGAAAATATTGTTTATTGTCACTCTTAAATTACCCAGCGGCATCAAGCCGGAACAGAATTAATTGTAGTTTTTAATAATAAGAATCTTTACGCCAATAATTGTACAAGAACGAAATATACTTTATAGTATACACACGGAAAATTATGGTATTGGCTTTGGTCACAGTTTAATCTAAATTCGTCACGGTAGCATCTTTACTACCGCAATACGTCAAGGAATACAGTTTCTCTTTCCCCCCCCCCCTCTCTCTCTCTCCACCACTTCCTGCTTCTTTTTTTCACCACCTTTCATGTCAATATCCAGCTGCAATCTTAAACTCCATTGTGCTTCTGGATCCAATCGATGTAAGCAGCGACCTCCGTATAAACACCAGGGTAACCCTCAAGACCGCATCCCTTACCCCATGAAACGACTCCGATTTGGCGACCATTTAGGGTCAGTGGACCGCCCGAGTCACCTTGGCATGCATCCTTGCCACCTTCAGGATAAGCTGCACAGATCTGATTCTCTCTGATACCGTTCATCTCTGGGAGGTAGGAGTTATTGCATGATTCTTTCGAGACAATTGGCACCGACACGGTTTGAAGAACTGCAGGGACGACCCCGGGGCGAATGTAACCAAAACCAGTAACGACCGCCACGCTACCAGGGGCAACTTGCTCGCCAGATTTGGGCAACGGAACCGGCTGTCTGGTTTTGTCGAATTCGAAGGGTGTCTTGACGAACATAAGGGCGATGTCATTTATAGGTATGCCGAACATATTTGAGCTGTATTTCTCGTGGCGCTTAACCGCGGAGACCTCGTGAACACTGCCTTCCTTGAAGGAGTAATTAGAGCCCGCGCGAATCTGATAGTAATATGCCGAACTTGTAGCGCAATGGCCCGCTGTTAGAATCACGTTGGGAGCGATAATGCTACCGTCGCAGAAGGCTCTGCCGTTATTCAGTATGGTGACTTGGTAGAGCACGTTGGTGATATTTTCATTTTTGCCCCCCAATATCCGACCGTCCAGGAATGTTTTCTGAAGCGGGATACCTGTAAAGAATGATACATCGATTTTTGAAATTTGATGCGTTCAGAACATTATATCTAGTTCAATGTTACGCAAATATTAACATTATTCTTATAAATTCTTATAAATCTCTTCTCTTCCTTTTTGCGTATTTCAGTTTGTTTAATATTGACAGATGTCAACGTCTATGTTTCTCGAAATATTTTACATGCATTTTTAGGCACGACCGTAAAGGGAGTGACTTATTTTTTATACGATGTACGGTGAAAGCTAATCGTTAAAATTCATTAGTGCAGACTATTGTGTTAAGTGCGCTTGCAACGAGCTGAAATCCACCGATGGATTTCGTGTCTCACGCAGACAATATTACCCCCGCCCGATAAGAAACAGCTATAATCTGATTATCGAATAAAGTCATGTAGGCCAGTGCGTATCGGTAGTGCGTAAAAATTGTATCATTTTATTACTTGCTGGCGCCTATGTCAGTAAGTGTCCCGATACGTTTACTGGTATTGCGTGGGAGTTCAATAAGAGGAGGCATAGTTACTACATAGTTTGTACTATATCGCATTTTTATATGTTTACCACAAGTGCGTGCACCCCATTCAATAGTGCCAACGTATTAAACTGTGCCATTTGCAATTTGAAAAGTACTAGTAAGGTAAAAACTTCGGTGGTCTTTTTCTGTATAGTAAGTAATATCAGCTTATATGTTTAGACGCAAATGTCAATAAAAGTACTTTATTTCTTCTTAGATACATGCGTGATGCATACGTACAAATTCCATCGCGGCATCTTATTGTTAGATATGGTAACCACTGAAGGTCTAAATTCAGTTTTACAAATCGTACTTTATATACAAGGATTGATGAATATCACTCAGCTCTGATGTACATTCGAGTTAGATTTCATTGTTTGCAAATTAATATCGTGTACGATGTACGGAGTGGTGGTGGAAAATTTTAATTGTAGTCACATAATCTTGCAAAAGTGAAAGAATTTATAAATTGTTCCGCAAATATAATTATTTGGCAGTTCATATCTTTTCTCATTTTAGAATGAACGCAGTACTTTCCTTATCGTTACTTGGACACTTTTATCTTGCCGTTGCCAAATCAACTTTTCGCTCTACACTCCAGATTTTTTGCGGATCCAATCCCAATGCTCGGCGATCTCTGTGTACACAGTCGGATAGTCTTTGTTACCGCATGCAAAACCCCAAGAGATCAATCGAGCCAACCGTCCACCGATGGTCAAGGGATCACTCAAGTCTCCAAAGCAGACTGACTTGCCACCTTCATGATGTCCCGCACAAATTTGATCTGGTCCGATTCCACTCATCTCTATGTTCACCAGGTTGCAGACCTTTTTCGAGAAAATTTCTAGGGTGACTATGCGTAGATAGTTCGTGTTCTTGCCATTAGTGACACCAAAACCATTAACAATGGCTACAGTCCCTGGTACACTCTCCTCGAAGAGATTTATCAGCATTTCATTAAGATCAGACGGTTCACCTGAAAAGTTCGTTCGCCACAGCTGAAGCAGTGTGGTATTTGGAACGTCTCGCGCATGATCGCACGCTACACTGCGCGTCCGTTACCTCCTTTTAGTGTAACAACAGATCCTGCTTGGTTCGTATACTCGTACAGCGTAGTGAAATAGAAACAATTATTTGCCGTGAAGATCTAATCCTTGGAGATTGTGATACAGCCACACGCATATCCGTTCTTCGTCTGCATGCTGATCTGATGAGGATATTGCCCGATGTCGACGACCTCTCCGCCTACGACGCGATGTTCTAGGCCCTTGAAGGATAGATTGCTTGTCCATGGCACGCTGGGTAAACGTCCGATTGATGAGAAAGACAGCGACCATGTTAATGACAGAACGATAGACGCAATAAGGCGAAATATTTGTGTAGTCGACGCTTTTAGCTTGAGAAACTTACTAGCTGTTAGTGCACCTACCAAGGCAAAGATAATACCGT
This sequence comes from Tiphia femorata, assembly GCA_944319695.1. Lineage (NCBI taxonomy): Eukaryota > Metazoa > Arthropoda > Insecta > Hymenoptera > Tiphiidae > Tiphia > Tiphia femorata. Next base: position 2,282,750 of record OX090903.1, read on the forward strand.
GCCTCCACATTTGTAAGCGTATCCTGCTTCGGTTTGTCGTTCTATTAAACTGATCACTTAAGGTGCATGGATAACCGCATTTATAGTGAACCGTTACGAAGGACTTGCTCTATCACCACTGAAAATAATCTGAACTGTCGATTAACTAATCACAATGCTGAGCGGGCACACGTTCTATTTATTTACCGCATCGGAGAATGCTAATCTTCGCAAACCGAATTTAGACATTTGCTTCAATATCACTTACTCGTGTCTTGCCTGAGGGGAAAGGCTCGCGATTGTCTTATTAATAGCTACATTAATCTTACAATTTATAAAGGGAACGAAGAAAATAAAACTTAGCTTACGTCGTTTAATTAATGGCATAATCATTTATTATCAATTTTCGACAATTTTTATTATGCATTTTAAACTCCACCATTCTTTGCGATCCAGTCCCGGTAAGCCGCGACCTCAGTATACACACCAGGGTAACCTTTAACGCCGCATCCTAAGCCCCAGGACACGACACCTGTGGGATCACTTTGTATTATTACACATGAATAGTATTTGTGTACCCTCCTTAATATTAACGCTATGAAAAACGGATGATTCACTGATCAATGAGGGGAATGCCCGTATGGAGAAAGTTTCGGTACGGTAGTGTTAATGGAAATCTTGTTGCTTCTACTTACCAGCTTGACGGGATCCGATGGTCAACGGACCTCCGGAATCACCTTGGCAAGAATCTTTTCCACCCTGGGGTACAGCCGCGCATATTTGATTCGTCGAGATTCCGCCGAAACCGGCGTAGTCCGTGTTACACTCAGCTTTACCGACGATTGACACCGTTACCGTTTGCACCGCAATAGGCAGGCTTCCGTCAGACGTTTTGCCGTATCCAGTGACCACTGCACTGGCATTCGGACGACTCTCCTCAGCCTTGTTGAACAATGCGATCGGCCTGTGGGTCGCGTCAATCTTTATCGGTTCTGCGAGACGAATCAGACCGATGTCGTTCAGTGGTTGTCCGGCTGGTGCGTAATCGAAGCCTTCGTGTGGTATAACGTCCTTGACCTTGTGGACAGTACCACCCGATTCGGAGGAATCGGAACCCGCCCTTATTGTGTAGATCGAAGGCGAATATTCGAGACAGTGTGCAGCTGTGAGGACGATGCTGTCGGAGATGAGACTACCGCCACAGATGAAGACATTATGGATCTGGATGCTCACTTGGTGAGGTATTTCTTGTATGCTGACGTTCTCGCCTCCTACTATGCGACCGCTCCAGGGATGTCTTGGTTGAATCTTTGGAGTGGGTGAACCTGTTGTGAAATGTAATTATATGAGGTTCTGAATTGACGGTTATATTATTTACTAGGGGGTAAACTCCCTGCGCTTTCGCTTCGCTCAAGCGCCAACCCCCCAGATCGCCTTTGCTCGCGCTTCGCGCTCGCTTTACCGGGTACAGAAAAGCTTCGCTTTTCTCCAATAGGCACGACCGCGGCACTCGCGCTTCGCGCTCGCCCACGAATTTCAAACCGTTTCGAAATTGTTGAAAATTCAGGTATTGAGATATTAAACTATGCTAGAGAGTCCTCTGCGCTTTCGCTTCGCTCAAGCGCCATACCCCCTGGGAACGTCGGGTGCTCGCGCTTCGCGCTCGCCCGTGAAATGCAGCATTTCTGCAATGCGCGCAAGTGATTGAAACCGGACAATTAAATGCATCCGAACAAACTTTTACATGTACATCAAGTATATACCCCTTTGCTGCAGTAAAACTTTATGCATGGTTATCTTTAACCATTCAGAAATTACGGAAATTGAAATCTTTAATCCAGTATTCCGCCGAAACGCCTGCACGGATTCAGACAAAATTTGGCATGTAGTTCACAAATATACCCATTTGGTACCACGAAACTTATGCATGGTCATCTTCAACCGTTTCGAAATTACGGGATTTTCAAACTATAATTATAAAATAAAATAGTGGATTAAAGACTTGAAATTGGCACCATTTCGAAATGGTTGAAGATGACCATACACAATGTTTCGTGGCACCAAATCAGTATATACTCCATGTACATGCCAAATTTCGTCCGAATCCGTTCAGTCGTTTTGCCGGAATACTGGATTAAAGACTTAAATTTGCTTAAAAAATTTAAAGTTTCCGCCATTTCGAAACGGTTGAAGATGGCTATACATAAAGTTTCGTGGCACCAAATGGGTATATACTACACATACATCCCAAATTTCATCCAAATCCGTTCAGCCGTTTTGCCGGAATACTGGATTAAAGACTTAAATTTGCTTAATAAAAATCTTTAATCCAGTATGGCGGCCAAATGGCTGAACGGATTTGGATGAAATTTGGCATGCACGTGGAGTATATACCCATTTGGTGCCAGGAAACTTTATGTATAGCCATCTTCAACCGTTTCGAAATACCGGCAAAATTAAATTTTATTCGAAATTTGAATTTCCCGCCATCTTGTACCGGTTCAAGATGGCGGCTCACAAACCTTATTGTCAACTCACAGTAGTGTACTTGATTTTTGTGCCAAATTTCGTCCCGATCGGTTCAGCCGTTTTCCCGAAATCGAGGATATACACGGACACACACACACACACACACACACACACACACACACACACACACACACACACACACACACACACACACACACACACACGAACGGTTTTTGCGATGGCGATAGCATAAGTCACTCCCTTTACGGTCGTGCCTAAAAATGGATATTAATGTTCGAATTTATGCGTCTGACGATGATCACTACTGTACATGTTCGAATCATTTTAATAAGTTTAGGTAGTTCAAATTGATTCAGTCTTTGCACATACAACTGTGGGACTTTTTATGTTTCATACGGTACTCTATCTACAGTTTCGGAATTTGACGGTGACAAATTGAATTCTCTTATAATTTCTAAGAATCGTCAATGATGATTTAGTCATCGATTCAGTGAGGAACGCGCCATGGTGTTATTCGTTGTTTGACCACTTACCACTGACGAGACAGCATAGGGCAAGGACAACCACGTAACGCACCATTTTCTACACTATCTCTACAGTTCTAGATCGTCAATGAATTTAGAAGGATGCACCTCGATATTTATACGGATGGGGTCTCTCTCTCTATCTCATCCCGCAAATAATTGGCTTCTCCAGCTGCAATCTGTGCAATCTGTCGAGTGGCGCCTATTTTGTTTCCCATTGAGATGTTCCAGTGAAATTGCAGATAGTGCATGATAAGCAACGGCCGCCTATCAATAGTTGCAACAGTGATCGGTAAATGAGTTGCAGTACTCGACGGTAGAGTTAATTGGACGTCATACTCGTGTCAAACGTCGGTCTATTCTTTTGCAAAAGTGGAATCTGACACGACTGTGTTATCGGGGATTGATCGTAGAGGGGAGAAAGGAAGCGACTTGATCACTGGATGAGAGGCACGTGATTAGAAGTAAATTCATGCGACGAGCGTACAGGGTGTGGCGAATACATACAGGGCAGTAGATCGGGTTGGCTATCCACCGACCTGTCAGGCGCTCGCTCTCCTGACCGGCAAGAGAGCGTGGCTGGGGACAGGTTACCGATTTACTGACGCTAGATGGCACTGGACTGGGGTGGGGGGTTGATGCTCTCGAGTCGTACCTCTTCCTTATATTAACTTCACTTTAATTATATTAAATGCAGTTTATCGACCGGTAGCCTATTAATCGGCTTGTTGTCCCCAACGCTTACCGACCGGTAATCTATTAATCGGTTTAACAAGAAAGAAGTAGAACCCTTTGTGTTTGCAAATTTTGCAATGTTCCATTACATAGAAGTAACACTTAATAATTTAATTTTATATTTGGGTTAGGGTAAATCGGTAGGTAACCTGTCCCCATCAACGCTCTCTTGCCGGTCAGCAGAGTGAGCGCCTGACAGATCGATGGATAGGCAACCCGATCTACTGCCCTGTATGTATTCGTCACACCCTGTATATTTGTGTACACGAAAATGCACAGAGAGTATATTAAGCTAATGCGTGTGGCATTTTTGATATGAAATGTTATTATTGGGGTTTTTTGGGAAAAAGCACTTTCTTCTTTATGCAAACTACACAGTATGTCGGAAGAGTAACGGAATTTACCAACGCCGCAGCTTGAAACAATATGCATATGTACATTCAAAGCCGTGTATTAAGTGTATTCCGTGAATTCAAATGTTTACGTAGAGGTTTTGCCGAGCATAAAGGAAAATTTAATATTTGTTCAATCGCATGTTTGTGACAAAGTGACAAGAGGTAGTGTCACTCTCAGCGCTGCAACTTGACAACGTGTTGACCAATTCTGGTGGTTTTGGTCTCCTTTTGTAGGTGAGATATACAGTTTTTGGTATATACAGCGTTTGAAGTTACGGCGTTGGTAGTCTTTACTTAATTTGAAAAGTACCGTTATTTTTCCGACATCCTGTGTAAATACACGTATCTTTCATTCCGAAAAACTGAATTGAACATTGTCATGTACACATGTATTCTCTTAACTTAAATCATTTCTCAGTGGGATCATTCTTTAGAACAGTTCTTCTGTTACTTTGCACTATTACAGGATTTTCTTCGAACACTGTAGAAAGTTTCAGTCAAATGTCTTAAGGGATACAATGTTGCACCTAATTGTAAGCTTTGCTCAAATGAGAATCTGCTACCTGACGTACTGACAATGAGATACGCAATGGATTTGTATTCTTGTTACATGCACTTTCTTTTATTTCAACTTTTTTCTATGCTTATTATGTCTTTGATATCTCTTATGTGCACTGTGGACAAAAACTAATAGTTTACACGCAGATTATGGGTTTGTCAGCTTCTTACTGAGCAACAAATTTAAGTGTTTAAAGATAGTAGTTCCTTGGGACTCATTGAATACATTATTTGAGGAATTATGAGGAAGAAAGGATGTTCTAAGAACTATAAACGCAAACGTTTGGCAAGAAAATATTGTTTATTGTCACTCTTAAATTACCCAGCGGCATCAAGCCGGAACAGAATTAATTGTAGTTTTTAATAATAAGAATCTTTACGCCAATAATTGTACAAGAACGAAATATACTTTAGAGTATACACACGGAAAATTATGGTATTGGCTTTGGTCATAGTTTAATCTAAATTCGTCACGGTAGCATCTTTACTACCGCAATACGTCAAGGAATACAGTTTCTCTTCCCCCCCCCCCCTCTCTCTCTCTCCACCACTTCCTGCTTCTTTTTTTCACCACCTTTCATGTCAATATCCAGCTGCAATCTTAAACTCCATTGTGCTTCTGGATCCAATCGATGTAAGCAGCGACCTCCGTATAAACACCAGGGTAACCCTCAAGACCGCATCCCTTACCCCATGAAACGACTCCGATTTGGCGACCATTTAGGGTCAGTGGACCGCCCGAGTCACCTTGGCATGCATCCTTGCCACCTTCAGGATAAGCCGCACAGATCTGATTCTCTCTGATACCGTTCAACTCTGGGAGGTAGGAGTTATTGCATGATTCTTTCGAGACAATTGGCACCGACACCGTTTGAAGAACTGCAGGGATGACCCCGGGGCGAATGTAACCAAAACCAGTAACGACCGCCACGCTACCAGGGGCAACTTGCTCGCCAGATTTGGGCAACGGAACCGGCTGTCTGGTTTTGTCGAATTCGAAGGGTGTCTTGACGAACATGAGGGCGATGTCATTTATAGGTATGCCGTACATATTTGAGCTGTATTTCTCGTGGCGCTTAACCGCGGAGACCTGGTGAACACTGCCTTCCTTGAAGGAGTAATTAGAGCCCGCGCGAATCTGATAGTAATATGCCGAACTTGTAGCGCAATGGCCCGCTGTTAGAATCACGTTGGGAGCGATAATGCTACCGCCGCAGAAGGCTCTGCCGTTATTCAGTATGGTGACTTGGTAGGGCACGTTGGTGATATTTTCATTTTTGCCGCCCACTATGCGACCGTCCAGGAATGTTTTCTGAAGCGGGATACCTGTAAAGAATTAGACATCGATTTTTGAAATTTGATGCCTTCAGAACATTATATCTAGTTCAATGTTACGCAACTATTAACATTATTCCTACCACGACCGGCCTAATGACCGTTTTTTTAACATTTCGATTACAATTTCCTATGTACAACGTAATTGTACCGCCTTTAATTTTCAGGACTTTTACTAAAGTATTGAAACATGTGTTATACGTATATTTTAGTAAAAGCCATGAAATTTAAAGGCGATGCAATTACGTTGTATATAGGAAATTCAAATCGAAATTTTAATAAGTCACTCCCTTTACGGTCGTGCCTAAAAACGTCATTTGACCGGTCGGTGGGTATACACTGTTCTTAAATGTATCCAGGTTTAATTCTCTTCCTATCTGCTACGCTTTCGAAAGAAAAACTTACCGCTTGCCAAGGCTGCGGCAGCCAACAATATCGCACAGGTCCACATTCTGGTAAACTATAGATCGCTTCCTCCACTGATTTCTTCGATCCCGAATCGGTGTCTGCTTCTCTTCTAGTTTCTAGTCCACTATTTATATCGAAAATTGATACGTACTATCAGATTTATCTAGGCTCACCAATCAAACAAATATCTTTATTTGCAATCTATAGAGTAATTTCTGGCACGTACTTTCCCCTACCAGCCGCCAGGAACGATTGTCCCGATGACATTAAAGATAGCGCGATAGTTAGACGGTTGGGCAGTCAATGGAATCTACCTCTCGTGAGCCTCTCTAAGCATCCTCGAGAGCTTTAAAATTCTTTCGGTGGAGAGCGAGGTCGTCTAAGTCGCGCACGTGTCGCTCAAGTAGAACAATTCCTGAAACGGGCTTAGATAGTGTCGAGTTGTCAAAAGGTTTAGTAGAAACGCGGAAATTATTAGTCGTAAGATTGCATTAGGGCGGGCCGCATTTTTTTCGCCAACAACTGGATGAGCGTCTTTTGCAAAGTTACTTGCATTCAAAGTTCATATATCTGTCTCGACCGAGGAAAGGCAACGAGAAACATGCGGTGCGTAATACGCTCGTGTTGTCTTTGCTTTTAATGTTATGGTTTGATGCAGCGACACTCGATGTTCTGGAAAGATTGCATTTTTCTAAATATACAAAGCATGCGTAATTAAACAGTAAATTTTGCAGTAGCCTTATGTGCAATTAACAGAAACAGGGAAGTTACATTTCAGTATTGAAGAAAGAATATAAATTAGTATCTATTATGGTCCCGTTGGAGGTAGTAAATAAATATTACAGGTTGTAGATGAAAATTTTGGCCGTATTTCTCAATGATTTTGTTTTGTCAAAACTACATACAGTACGATGAACGCAGTACTGCGCAGTGGTTTCGAGAGTCCAATTGGATGGAGCATATTCGTTAAACCGCAGTGTCGAGCAGTATTTGCTCCAGCAAGCGGTTTATGCGTGGTGAGCGATCCGTTATAAAGTATTAACACGTATTCCACTTGTTCCTTGTTAATATCAGCTCCCTGCATCCACTGTAGTGTTCATAAACAACGCCTGCAGCAACTGTGCCTGTCTCTGAATAAATCCGTTCGATCAAACTGTTGTGATAAAAAACTAAATCTTTGCGAATTCTTCTCTTCCTTTTTGCGTATTCCGATTTGTTTAATATTGGCAGATGTCAATGTCTATATTTCCCGAAATAATGAATATGCATTCTTTTTTACACCATGTATGGTGAAAGCTAATCGTTAAAATTTAGGTAAGATAAATAATTCATTAGTGCAGACTATTGTGTCTAGTGCGCTCGTAACGAGCTGAAATCTACCGATGGATTTCGTGTCTCACGCAGATAATATTACTCTCGACCGATAAGAAACAGCTATAATCTGATTATCGATTGAAGTCATGTAGGCCAGTGCGTATCGGTAGTGAGTAAAAATTGTAGCATCTTATTACTTGCTGGCGCCTATGTCAATAAGTGTCCCGATACGTTTACCGATATTGCGCTAGAGTTCAACGAGAGGCATAGTTACTGTTTGCACTATATCGCATGTTTACATGTTTACTAATAGTGCGTGCCATTTGCAATTTGAAAAGTACTAGAAAGGTGAAGGCTTCGGTGGTCTTTTTCTGTATCGTAAGGAATATGAGTTTGTATGTTTAGACGCAAATGTAAAGAAAAGTACTTTATTGTCTCTTAGATGCATACAGTTCTACAAATCGTACTTTATATACAAGGATTGATGAATATCACTCAGGTCTGATGTACATTCGAGTTCGATTTCATTGTTTGCAAATTAATATCGTGTACGATGTACGGAGTGGTAGTGGAAAATTTTAATTGTTGTCACATAATTTTGCAAAAGTGAAAGAATTTATGAATTGTTCCGCAAATATAATTATTTGGCAGTTCATATAATTTCTCATTTTAGAATGAACGCAGTACGTACCTTATCGCGACTTTTACACTTTTATCTTGCCGTTGCGAAATCAACTTTTCGCTCTACACTCCAGACCTTTCTCGGATCCAATCCCGATGCTGAGCGATCTCTGTGTACACAGTCGGATAGTCTTTGTTACCGCATGTAAAACCCCAAGAGACCAACCCAGCCAACCGTCCATTGATGGTCAAGGGACCACCCGAGTCTCCAAAGCAGGCTGACTTGCCACCTTCATGATGTCCCGCGCAAATTTGATCAGGTCCGATCCCACCCATTTTTATGTTCGCCAGGTTGCAGACCTTCTTCGACACAATTTCTAGGGTGACCGCGTGCAGATAGTCCGTGTTCTTGTCATTGGTTTGGCCAAAACCACTGACAATGGCTGCAGTCCCTGGTATGCTCTCCTCGTTCGCATTGAAAAGACCTATCACCACTCTTGTTTCATCTAGTTCGAACGGCTCATTCACCTCAGCCAAGGCAATGTCATATGTTGCCACGCCTATCGCCTCGTTCATCTTGAACTTCTCGTGCATTATCGCACGCTTCAAAGTGTGTCGGCTACCTCCTTTCAGTATAACACCAGATCCGGCTTGTATCGTGTACTCGTGCGGCGTGAAGAAATAGAAACAATGGCCCGCCGTGACGATCCAGTTTTTGGAGATTATACTACCGCCACACGTATGACCGTTCTTAGTTTGCAAGCTGATCTGATGAGGATATTGCCTGATATCGACGATCTCTCCACCTACGACGCGATGTTCTAGGCCCTTGAAGGGTAGATTGCTTGTCCATGGCAGGCCGGGTAAACGTCCGGCTGATGAGAAAGACGACGTCGATATTAATTACAAGGCGACAAACGCAATAAGGCGTAATACTTGTGTAGTCGAGGCTTTTAGCTTGAGAAACTTACCGGCTGTTAGTCCAGCTACCACAGTAAAGATAATGAAGTGTCTCCACATTTGTATGCGTATCCTCCTTCGGTTCGTCGTTCTATTAAACTGATCATTTGAAGTGCATGGATAACCGGATTTATAGTGACCAGCTAGGAGGGATTTCACTCTATCACGATTGAAAATAATCAGAACTGTCGATTAACTAATTACAATGCTGAGCGGTGACACGTTCTATTTATCTACCGAATCAGCGAATGCTAATCTTCGCACACCGCATTTAGACATTTACTTGAATATCACTTAATCGTGGCTTGACACTGGGGAATGTTTCGCTATTGTCTCATTAAAGGCTAAATGAAGCTTATAATCGATGAGATGTCCCAGTGAAATTGCAAATAGCGCACGATAAGCAATGGTTGTCAATGAAATAATTCATACGCATTTTCTTTACACGATGTATGGTAAAAACAAATCTTTTGAATATAGGTAAAATGATTCATTGGTGTAAATTATCATATCGGATGCGTTCGTAACGAACTAAATTTCTGAACATTCTGTATCTCACGCAGATAATATTACTCTCGCCCGATAAGAAACAGCGATAATCTGATTATCGAATAAAGCCATGCAGGCCAGTGTGTATTGGTAGTGCGTAAAAATTATAATATATCATCTTATTACTTGCTCACGCCCATGTCAACGAATGTCCCAATACGTTTACCGATATTAGGTGGGGCTTCGACGAGAGGCATTGTGGCTGTTTGCGCTATATCGCGCTTTTACATGTTTACCAATAGTGCGTGCACTCCATTCAATAGTGCCGACGTATTAAACCGCGTCGTTTGCGATTTGAGAAATACTAGTAAGATGGAGACTTCGGTGGTATTTTCCTGTATGGTGTGAATATCAGTTTATATGTTCAGAGATGAATGTAAAGTATTTTATTTTCTCCTAGAAACATGCATGACGCATATGTACAAATTGCATGGCCGCATCTTTGGTATGATAAATGTTCAACGTCCAAATACGGTTCTACAAGTGATACTTTATGTACAAGGATTGATCAATGTCACTCAGTTTAGATGTATACCATTTGCGTGTCGCACACACAAATAATCACACTTTATCTTATCGAGCACACAAAACAAATCATTCGGCAAGGATCAAACACAGGCGTCTGCAGTAAAGCTCATCAACTCTTTCTCCATCGATCTTACTTGAACACTGTTCTCTCAGTGGCCTCTAAAATCGAACGCTTCTTCTACGATTCACTTGTGAGCCCATTCTCTTAAATGCCACTGTGAAGACGAATCCAGTCCCTGTATCGTGCGACTTCGGTGTAAACGCCAGGCTTGCCAGGATCAGCACATCCAAGACCCCAGGAAACAATTCCAGCCAAGCGTCTGTTGATGGTCAATGGACCACCGGAGTCTCCCTGGCACGCGTCGGTACCTCCGCTCTCGTAGCCGGCGCAAATCTGATTCTCGGGCAACACCATGTACACCTTCTCCAGGGCATCTCGACATTCCTCCTTGTCGATGATCGGCAAGAGTGCACCTTGCAAAGTGTCATCCCGACGAATGGTGTTGCCATATCCGGTGATCAAACCGTAAGTTCCTGGTAGAGCCACTTCGTTGTCATCGAAGAGAGGAACTGCTTTTCTGAGACCGTCAAGTTCGAAGGGTTCCTTCACATGGGCTAGAGCGATGTCGTTCACGGGTATTCCGAAGTGAACCTTGGAGAACAGTTCGTGAACTATGACACGGTCCACGTGATGTACGCTGCCTCCCCAGCTGCGATAGTTCGAGCCTGCTCGGATGGTGAGCGCGTTCATAGAGTAGTGCATACAATGAGCAGCTGTGACGATCCACTCCTTGGATATTATGCTGCCACCGCAGTTGTGGGATCCATAGACTTGGATGCTCACCTGGTAAGGAACCGATCTAATGTCTCTAGAGTCCCCACCAACTATTCGACCTTCGAAGCTGGCAGTCTCTGGTTTTGGTAGATCGACGGGAGTCCCTGTGGGTTTAATACAAAGTGTTAGGTTCACATTATTTTCCAAAGTTGTCTTAGGTGCAGAGACACTTACCAGAAACTAGAACGCCGACGCATGCGGCGGTTAGTAGAAGCCTGAACATCTTTGTGCGTTATTGAACAGTTCAGTGCAACTGTCGTAGGTGGTAAGGCTCGTAGCGCTTATTTATACCTAAAATCGTTTTGTCACGATCATCCATGCGTTTCTTAGTTATCATCTTACGATACCCTTATCGTTGTTTTAATTAGCTAATAGGCGCCGAAAGGTCAACGCAAATTGTTATTTGAAATGTATCGAGTCAAGTGTCATTGAAATTTCAAGTGGTTACATTTTCATTCAACTCAGGTGGCTACATTGACGATTCACATCAATTCAACCATTTCTTCGTGCCTTCGATTCCTTCGTTGGCCATGGAATTGGAAAGAAATTTGTTTTCCTTGATGCGGTAGGAACTAATTATACAAACTATAACTTATTGGTTGATGCGAACCGCTGCGTAATGTCATTCTTAATCTCCGAACTTTCTTCCTAAAATTACTTTGTCCTCTGACTTTAGATTTATTCTCGCTAACCGCATGAGGGATAATACGAAACCTTCTGGTCTCAGTCGCGTTAAGGAGAACTTTTTAATCGGTATTCAAGAGTCTTCGCTGCGCCTTCCGGTGAAATTTTCGTACCGCACCGAATACATCTGACCTCTTCCATGAATCTCTAATTTCCGCGGCAATGCTGAGGTGGCACGAGCTCCGTCTCCGTTAAATCGTCTCGGCTTTCCGTGTCTCCTTCTCTCGTATGTCTGAATGTTTATTTCATGCAAAGCGTGGCATCTCTATTTAAAAGGATACTCCAATTTAAGGTTTCTCACGGCTCTGGCCGAAAGTCAGTTAAAATTGAAAATTTCCTTTCGTCGCGCGGCTTTTGTTGCTTCCAGCATTTCGACATTTTGCGCCTTCTAAATTTTGCGCGCGAGGGAGTTTTCCTTCCGAAATGTCCTCGTGAAAGGAATGTACATACCGCGGACACTCATGCGTGCACAACGTGCACGTTCGTATTTGTTATCGTCTCGTCAGGCATTGGAGACCGCGTTCATCCATGTTCGCATGTTACGAATCGGTGTATGTACCATACCGGCTGTATGTTTTCCTCTCGGAAAACAAGCGCGTGAATTTGTCAACAAAGGTGAGAGGTACTCGATGCGCCGCGCCGCAGCGCCTGACGACCATTCGTTCGTTTTCAATTGTGGTGATGCGCCATGGGATGGTGGCGTCGATTTACCAATTTTGACTTTTTCGAGAATGCTCACGGTGGATTTTCGTAGGATTCGAATGGCTCGCCGTTTCAAATATTTATTCGTGAAATAATCAATATTGCTTCGCTGTGTCGTGTCACCTACAAATGGTTTTACGAGAATACGGATTTGCTTCTTTTTACATCGTCCCTTTAGGAATTTTTCAATTGGTGGCAAAAAAAAAAAAACACAGGACCTGAATATTCGTGATTACGTAAAACTGCCTCTGCAAATGTAATCGCCATGCTCGAGTGGAATTATTATAAATAAATCAATTCAAGGCATTTTAATGGTGTACGGTAGTTTTCCTTATCTCTCTGTTTGTTTTGATTGATCTTGATAAGCAGATAGGCACGCGGATCTAATTCATTTGCAAGATATCGAGTTTGTGAGTTTTTAGGCACGACCGTAAAGGGAGTGACTTATGCAATCGCCATCGCGAAAACTGTTCGTGTGTGTGTGTGTGTGTGTGTGTGTGTGTATGCATGTGTGTGTGCGTGTCCGTGTATATCCTCGATTTCGGAAAAACGGCTGAACCGATCGGGACGAAATTTGGCACAAAAATCAAGTATAGTACTGTGAGTTGACAATAAGGTTTGTGAGCCGCCATCTTCAGCCGGTACAAGATGGCGGGAAATTCAAATTTCGAATAAAATGTAATTTTGCCGCTATTTCGAAACGGTTGAAGATGGCTATACATAAAGTTTCCTGGCACCAGATGGGTATATACTATACGTGCATGCCAAATTTCATCCAAATCCGTTCAGCCGTTTGGCCGGAATACTGGATTAAAGATTTTTATTAAGCAAATTTAAGTCGTTAATCCAGTATTCCGGCAAAATGGCTGAACGGATTTGGATGAAATTTGGCATGTATGTGTAGTAAATACCCATTTGGTGCCATGAAACATTGTGTGTGGTCGTCTTCAACCATTTCGAAATGGTGCCAATTTCGAGTCTTTAATCTACTATTTTATAATTATAGTTTGAAAATCCCGTAATTTCGAAACGGTTGAAGATGACCAAGCATAAAGTTTCGTGGCTCCAAATGGGTATATTTTTAAACTACATGCCAAATTTTGTCTGAATCCGTGCAGGCGTTTCGCCGGAATACTGGATTAAAGATTTTAATTTCCGCAATTTCTGAATGGTTGAAGATAACCATGTATAAAGTTTAATTGCAGCAAAGGGGTATATACTCGATGTACATGTCAAATTTTGGTTCAGATGCATTTAATTGGCCGGTTTCGATCATTTGCGCGCATTGCAGAAATGCTGCATTTCGCGGGCGAGCGCGAAGCGCGAGCACCCGACGATCTCAGGAGGTATTGCGCTTGAGTGAAGCGATAGTGCAGAGGACTCTGTAGCATAGTTTAATATCTCAATACTTGAATTTTCCACAATTTCGAAACGTTTTGAAATTCGTGGGCGAGCGCGAAGCGCGAGCAAAGGCGATCTGGAGGGGGTTAGCGCTTGAGCGAAGCGAAATCGCAGAGGGATCTGCCCCCTAGTTTTGATATTGGGGTCTCCCTATTTCGTTACGTAATTTCCTTTACTACTTCGACATAGATTAATAAAGTTCGTTATGACGGGTGTGCATGTCCATTGACGTGTGGGGAACTTTGGAACTCTTCAGTACACGAAGATCTACTTGTGCTACGAGAGCGTAGCGCTAAAGTTCACAGTGATTAAACATTTTAAAAATCACAAAGTGAGTTTAGTTATGTCACACTTGTCTTATCAATCGGAATGCACGCAGATAATGCCAATTAGAACAGATACGCACGTGCTTCTCATAATAAAATGTTCACTGCGCAGTAAGCTTCGACATTTTAACTCGACAATGAAGATCATTTTGAAAACAACGTAGTCCTTTACAGTCGATTAATTGATCCGAGATATAAAAGGTGCCCGAAGCTTTCAGTTGCGAACGATATCGCAACTCTGCGAATTTACTTCTAAATCCAGAATCTCTGATTACCGACTACGATTGAATTGATCGCGAATTGGTTTGTCAATGCCAGATTATCAATTACAAGAACTCTTTGAACGATTAATTACATTAAGCAATCGGTACTTCTCAGAAAAGTGTCGTGGTGATCTAAAATTTCAAACAAAAAACCGATGTACAAATATCCGACATTCGTCAAACCTTCTCAATCTTCAACCCCTCAGAGGTGTATGTTTGCCTCGTTAGAAATGCCCCCTTCGAGGGGGGAATTGCAAAAGAACCTTAAAACATTGCTCTTAACTTTAACCGCGTATTGTTACGTCCTACTAGCGCCGTAAATCTGGACAATCGAGAGACCACGAGCTTGAGTTACCATTCCAACCTTCTCCAGCCAGTAAACCCACTGCTGGTTACTAATTGGGAACAATTAATCTTTACTCTTACTTTCTTGATTTTTCTTGCTCCACGAACATCGAAAGTCTTGGGGCTTTCGAGTCTCTCGCTTTGCGCGAATGGAAGAAAAAGTGAACGAAAAACGTGGGAAGGTGGTCAAGATCGGTTGTTCGGAATGGAAAGGGGTGGAAGATGGTAGCTCGAGGGTAAAAGTTGAGAAGAGGAAGGACTGGTATCCTGTGGGAATCGTCCTCCAATAACCCAGTTTCCACGGACTGTTCCATGCCCACGGGTGAGAATAAAATTTTCCCTCCTTCAGCTCGGGGACCGCAAACAGCCTGGACCGCAAACACACCTCTTCGGGTGCATGGCGTGTACACACGTGCGCACGAGACGGACGAAAACGCGTGGATTGTAGTGTGTGATATAGCGTGAAGCCAAAGTGTTTCAACATCGTGCTAGACTGTGGGTGGAAATCAGTTCAGGAAACAGGGTCAGAGGATCCATAAGGCATATTGAAAAACTTTATAACGCATTACTGATGGGAGACTCGGATCGCTGATTATTCTTCATAAAACGTTGAAGATGGCAGACGTAGCGATTTACACATTATTTTGATTACTATCACTCAGAATCAATTTTATTAGCTTCGTGGTCATTCGTAGATCGTACTTGCCAATTTTTAATAGAACATTTCGTTTTGTGGATGCGTTGTATCGGAAAGGTGGATAGATAGTTAGCATATTTTATAGATGTGTGGAACTGAGTCGCGATATGCTTGCAACGTGTTAACAGGGTGATTGAATTTATAGAATCACGATACCCCTCTCTCTCTCTCTTTCTCTCTATATGCGTGAATCGCATGATCCAGGTTAAGTGGCGATAGGATTGCATATGTGGTTGCACTGAAAAGTTTAGCACGCGAGGTCGTTGACCTGATCGTAGTGGAGGGTTTGCAACATTATCGGCAGTTAGAGAAACTGAGAAGTGGAATCGGCCAATGTATTTCACGAGCGTACTCGATACGCGCGCGTAGGAGTTCTTACCACGCAACGAGAGATATTCTGACTTTGCACGAGTCCTGGCGATTGCTATTCAGCTATTGGTCTGTGGTACCGAAACGATTGTGCTTCTATTTTGAGGCATTTAATAGGAAACTATTATCGAAACTAGCATCTATTAATGATATTAGTTGTTCGCACGGACAGCAGCGACGGATGACGGGTGTCGTTGGCCGTGCTACTCTATGGAAATATGATTTGAAAATGAATTTTATTTATTTTCAATTGGTACACTTCGCGACATTTTTTGCTTTCTTATACACACAGAATGTCCCAGGTAGCGGTCGTTACAATTTTTGACGGACTTCCGATGGTCCGAAGGAAAAAGTTTTATATGAAAGTTGATTCATTGTTCAGCCCCTTATGAAATGCAAAAATAAAATTTATCAAAACTTTCTCTCTAAGCCCCTTTAATCACAACGAATACGGGCGTTACACTTTTGGACAGAGTAAGATGGAGACAATTGTATCAAATTGAATGAGCACACATGTTGCTACGCTCAGTCAAGGGCGTATCCAGCTCAAAGCGGAAGAGGGGGCAATTTTCTGAATTTAACCTCTTTGTCGGAGTGGAGTGGTATCCATGGTGCCATGCAATACGACACAATGACATAAGAATACCATTTACTTAAAAAAAAATTAATTTTTAAACAATAGTTTGCGAGGATTAGCTGCAAATTTTTTAATTACAGTTTCTACTAATTGCTCCTTGCTTGAGCGAGCTCCTCCTTTAAGAGCGAGCGATACAGATTGTGAACGATCAAGATCTCGGACAATACAGATTGTGCTAGTAAAAGTTTCTTTGCATATTCAGTTACGAGTTCCTTTTCTCTCGATCTTCCGTAACAGTTTATTTTACGCGAGTCTTCTTACACATGAAACATCTCAAATCTGTAAAGAATTAGAAACTTCTTAAATTTAAATTTTTTCCACGAAAGGGGGGGCAGCTGCCCCTCCTTGCCCACCCCTGGATACGCCCATGCGCTCAGTGATACCAAACATCAATTACCCCCTGCACGAAGTGAGTATTTTGAAGGAATGCTACCTAACATTTCTGATTGCGTGAGTTCTTACATGCTGATGCAGTAAAATCCTAGTCTAATGAAAAAATCATAACAGTACGTTAAGGTATCGTACGAAACGTCGTCCATAGTATTTAACGTTTTCATAAATTGGCCTGGCCTGGCGTGGTTCGCCGGGCTCCGTTGAAATTGGTCAGGTGTCCTCGCAATTAGTATCGGCCGAATCGTGCTTACATGTGCAAGCTTGTCAGATCGGAATAAGGGATAACTCCGAACGTGTCACCGGTTCCCTCCGGACCAGTAACAGAAAATGCTCCATGCCTGGTACAATTTAACTTTTCGACAAACAAAGGCCTCTCCCCCTCCATCGTTGAGAGACGACCAATAGGCGGTTTAATTACTGTCAGAACATTCAGTAATTATTTTATTTCCTCTCCATTGTTATCTGTATGAGAACAAATCCAATTGGAAGGAAGGTGAAGCGATGAAAAAAAATGGACGGAATTCATTTTCATTAACCTCGAGCGACGAGTGACTTTGCATCTCTGTAAACCAGATATTTCCGATTTCGCAATATCCTTACACATTGCTCATCCTCAACTGTTAAGAAGTAACTGTATTTCTACGGTTAAAAATTGCTTCTTTCGGACGAGGTATTGGAACCGTCGACAATGATTAAAAATTAAACAAATAATACGTCAAGATCGTTACGAGCACGATACCACGCTGTTCTCGCGATCGTCTACGATTGCTCTTGATTCGGAACAGCTGATTAGGTCTGTATCGCGCGTGTACCGTTACGCTCGCCCACTTAGGCTCACCGACACCCACTAGCAAGCCGGAGCGAGCAAGCGAGCGAGCGAGTTCGAGCGTGAGATGTCTCGGCCGAGGTGACTAACATTAGACCAGGCGGCTATAGAGAAACTGCGAGCTTCTATTTCGAGTTACTTCGAAGCGGGTCAATAAGAGGACAGGAGGTGGAGCTAGTGCGTTGACATCGAATCATGCTCATCCGTGGTTCGTTCGCTTGTTCGCTGCTAGTACGAGGATGGATTGAATCGAATTGTGAAGGTAGATTCGATTTGCCGCCAATTATGTCGATTAAGCTTGCCTTAAACCGATAGCTTGCTCCAGAAGAAGTTGTCCTAAGGGTACAAGCTGTTTCGTCAGAACCATAGAGACATTTTTAAGCGATTTTTGTCTACTTTTGTTTTCCTAAGAATAGAAAATTCTATTTCGAGTTACTTAGAAGCGGGTCAATGAGGGAACGTAAGACAGAGAAGTGGTGCTAATGGCTGCGTTCAGCAGAACAAGCTGCTTAGTGAGCGCTTTCCGCTGTCTGGCAGCAGCATACGACTTCTGCTGAACGCACTTTTCCGAACTACATGTGTGCTTAGTACACTGAGTGGAAAAAGTCTGTGACCAAATGGAAGTCGGGCTTGTCAACAACTGATAATTGTTACTCAATCGTCTTGAAAAACAAAAGTTCTTGTCACAATTTGCACGTAATGTCATAATTACTGATACTGGCGATTACTTAGTACATACTGGTCGTGAATTTCGGAACACAACCTTCCATAACTCACTTTTGAGCTGACTGTACTTTACAACATGTTGTGCTTAGTAAGCGTACTTTTAGTATGCTGGAAAAAATGGCGACCGCTTAGTAAACATGTTGGAAAAGCATAAAGCGCTAGGTGGCGTTCAGCCGAAAATCTTACAACACTTGCAAAGCTACTTGTTCTGCTGAACGCAGCCAATGCGTCGACATCGAGTCATGCTTATCCGACTACCGTTTGCCAGCTGCTGCTAGGAGGATGGGCGCAGATTCGATTCGGCGCCAATTTTGCGAATTATGTGCGCCTTAAACCGATAGCTTGTCCTAGAAGAAATTGTCTTAAAGGCAGAAACCGTTTATCGGAAGGACAGAGACTTTTTTAAGCGATTTTTGTGTATTTTTGTTGTAGTAAGAATAGGAATATAGTTTGCAGTCGATAATTTTCTATACTGTGTCACGTGCGGCGAATAAGCGAACGATTCTTCCTCTGCAGTACACCCATCTATCGGATTGACTTCCTTGCCGGGAAAGATTGCCCGTTGCACTCTACCAAATCCTGTGAAATTGTAAATGTCGCTTTAAGGGGATCCAACTTCACTAGGCTTTCCTCTCGGGATTACACCGAGAGCCAATAGAAATCGCGGAAATGAGAGGAGATTTGAACCAAATTGTTCGGCTCCATTTTACATTATTTTCTAACGACAAGGTTATATATGGAAAGCTTGAAGTTTATTCTATTGACGATGAAAGCGATATGTGTGCGTAGTGCGCGTAGATTGGAGAAATTCGTGAAAATACAGCCGCGAGTGCGGCCATATTGGAATGTCCTTGACAGCTAGAGGGACCAATGCTACTTGTGAGTGTAATTACTCATTTAACATTCTTCGATGCACATATATGGCTGTCATCGTCAATAGAATAAACTTCAAGCTTTCGATACATACCCTTGGGGTTAAGAAATAATGTAAAATGGAGCCGAACAATTTGGTCCAAATCTCCTCTCATTTCCGCGATTTCTATTGGCTCTCGGTGTAATCCGGAGGGGAAAGCCTAGTGAAGGTGGATCCCCTTAAGAACGCTTCGCTCGATTTTGTCTATAAACGTGCCTCGCCTGTTTCGTACGATCCACTTCGGTGTGGGTGAATGTTGCTATTATTACTACCAATGCCGTTGCTAAACTCGTGGAACGGTGTGAGGAACGACGGAATGTGAGTAAAGTTAAAGGAGAGAAGAACCGGAGAGAGGAGTGAGTGTTTGGACACAGCGGAGAACGCAGGACGAAGCAGGCGCGTACACAGTCACGCTCGCGCACACAGTTTCCCTCTACCGCATGAAAACTTTTATCGAAAGCTGTCAGAATGCCAGCGACCGACGTCTCTCCTCAGAAGCGTTTCCGGCCTATCAAACACAGAGTTGCGTTTCGTTTCCGTCTGTCGAGCGTTCTCCATTGAGGTGGAGATTGGAAAAAAGGGAAAGCCCGTTGAAGAGAGACTCAAAGAGGACGCGAAGCATGCCTACTGCGCTCTTAAAGGGACACTTTGGAGAATGCGTGAATATTCTTTATATTAGATTCATCTATCGACCTGTGTTAACTGAAACTAAAATGGCGTTATATATTAACTAATTTTCCTTTGACTCTCCAATTTCGTTCAAACTCGGATCGAGTTTGATCGAAAGCTTTACATGACCGACTTACGTTGACCACTTTTTCAGCCAGGAAACAGTGTTTGACCCCGTAAATCTATTTTCTTCCCATCTCCTTGATCCTTCGTCCCTATTTCCGGAAACTGAGACCAGCTTCTCTCGAGTCGTGCAGCCAGTTCGTAAATTACAATCTCCGAGGATGGGTAAGAAGGAACACGGTGATGGAACGAGGAAAAGAATACGATAAAGTGTGAGAGAGCGGAAAGGACAAGGCGCATCTACAGTTAATCGTATTGTCCATTTGAACAGCATCCAAATATCGCTCCTAAAAGCTGCGAGTAATGTGCTTAATCGGGAATTTATTGCTATCTCCATCGCGAGATGAAAATTCAACGAACGATCCATATCCGTTCGTGCTCGGACATGACGCAAAGAGGTCAATTGCACGTTCCCCTCGCTTTATTCATCGACGCCACGCGCCTACGTGTTCTCATTTCTACCATTAAAAAATTCCAATAATCTCAACAGCTTTAAACTCTTCTCGGATTATTGATAGTCCTCTTAATCAGCGTCCACATTGTTGCGCATTTCACTCACACTCTTCCATCAACAAGAGTAAAATAATCTCTAACTCTCTGACATTAGTCGCCCACACATTCGTTCAAAACATACCTACGTCATTCTTCCGTCTTCCTTCAAAGCCATTTGCCCGTACGTAATGGAACATTATGGGGGCTTGTCCGAATTAAAACCCACGTCCGAATAGAATCCTCACGGCAAGAGTCTCGCGTGGAACAAAGGATGGCGGGGTTGAAGTTGGTGGAACACGAGTCGAACAGCTAGCTCGCGGAAGGGGATTAAAAGCCGAAACGATACGTCACTGGAGACTGACCATTAGCTCTCTTCTTTGGAGATCTCCAGGATATCGAGGATCTCACGCAGCTCGGGGTCGGGCTTTAGCCGCGACTCGACCCCGTTTGACCCGGCACGGAAACGACAATGGTGGGGAAGAATGGAGGATGCGCGGGAGGGACGAACGAGGGTGATGGTGACCCTCTGTCTACCCCGTGACGTCATGGTGAGTTGGAGAGGGGGTGATGAGAGGATGGGAGGGAGAAACGGGCAACGGCGCTGCGTATATGGCCAGGATGGTGGACTGACCGACCCCATTTACCATCGCTTTTAGCATCCACTTCGGCGAGAGAGTGTTTGTCCCGATGTATCGTAAAAGAGAAAAGAGGGAGGACGTGGGAAAGAAATACTATACGATGGAGAGGAAAGAGGGGACGACGAGAAACGATTTAATTGAAGATTCATCGATTTCGCTGATTTCCTCCGCTTTCCTTTCTCATGGGACAATAATTTTGCATCGTTAGAGGCGAGCGGAGATAAGTGGATATAGACGGATGGATAGACAGATGCCTAGATACTTATACTCGAGTTTTTTCCGAAAGATTAAATTTGCTAATCACACTACCGTTGCCTCGCGTTAGTTTCTCCATGCGATGCAATTAATTACCCTGGTCACGTCATACTTATAATATTTACGCCGTGCAATAATATCAATCCATTTATTTCCACGATATGTGCCACCGGTAACAGACACCGGACGCGTTATTATCGACAGAACTATCGATATATCGCGTATCAATGTTGCAATATCGTTGTGTCCTTCACTGTCGGACTAGCTATACGAGGACATTAGGTGAACGACCAGTTGTTATCTCCAACGATAGCTTTACCAGTGGTGATCGTGAAGGATCATAAATAGGGTGGTAACTGTTCGCAGAACCACAAGCAACGAGGTCCGTAATTTACTTCAATACCCAAAGAGATTCAATAACCGACCAGGGAGTCTCGCGTTGCTGGCACGCATCATTCTCATCCTTCTCCTCCTCTTCATCCTTTGGTGTAGCTACAATTCGCGAATACGAGTTGAACTAGGGGGTAAACCCCCTGCGCTTTCGCTTCGCTCAAGCGCCAACCCCCCAGATCGCCTTTGCTCGCGTTTCGCGCTCGCTTTACCGGGTGCAGAAAAGCTTCGCTTTTCTGCAATAAGCACGACTGCGGCACTCGCGCTTCGCGCTCGCCCACGAATTTCGAACCGTTTCGAAATTGTTAAAAATTCAAGTATTGAGATATTAAACTATGCTAGAGAGTACTCTGCGCTTTCGCTTCGCTCAAGCGCCATACCCCCCGGGGTCGTCGGATGCTCGCGCTTCGCGCTCGCCCGCGAAATGCAGCATTTCTGCAGTAGGCCCAAGTGATCGAAACCGAATAATTAAATGCATCCGAACCAAAATTTGACATGTACATCGAGTATATAAACCTTTGCCGCGATGACACTTTATGCATGGTTATTTTCAACTATTCAGAAATTGCGGCAAATTGTAATCTTTAATCCATTATTCCGGCGAAACGCTTGCGCAGATTCAAAAAAAAATTGCAATGTAGTTTAAAAATATATCCATTTGGTGCCACGAAACTTTATGGTCATCTTCAACCGTTTTGAAATTACGGGATTTTCAAACTATAATTATAAAATAGTGAATTAAAGATTTGGAACTGGCGCTATTTCGAAAAGGCTTAAATAAAGGCTATACATAAAGTTTCCTGGCACCAAATGGGTATATACTTGATATGCATGCCAAATTTTGTCCGAATCCGTTCAGCCGTTTTGCCGGAATAGTGGACTAATCAATCGTTTTGCTGGAATAGTGGATTAAAAATTTGAATTTGTCGCTATTTCGAACGGTTGAAGATGGCTATACATAAAGTTTCCTGGCACCAAATGGGTATATACTCCACGTGCATGCCAAATTTCATCCAAATCCGTTCAGCCGTTTGGGCGGAATACTGGATTAAAGATTTTTTTAAGCAAATTTAAGTCTTTAATCCAGTATTCCGGTAAAACGGCTGAACGGATTCGGACGAAATTTGGCATGTACTTTCACTATATATCCATTTGGTGCCAGGAAACTTTATGTATCGCTATCTTCAGCCGTTTAGAAATGGCGGCAATATTAAATTTAAATTACATTTTTTTCAAATTTTGAATCTCCCGCTATTTTGTGTTGGATCAAGATGGCGGCTCACAAACCTTATTGTCAACTCACAGTAGTGTACTTGATTGTTGTGCCAAATTTCGTCCCGATCGGTTCAGCCGTTTTTCCGAAATCGAGGATATACACGGACACACATACACGAACGGTTTTCGGGATGGCGATAGCAAAAGTCACTTCCTTTACGGTCGTGCCTAAAAAGCAGGAGAGCTTGCGCGTTACTGCTCTTGAAGAACCTCGCGGCCCCATTTGTCGTTCTCCGCTTCTTGTCCACTTCGTTACGAGAGGATTTGTACGGGGATGGCAGCGAACCACTCGGTAGACATCGGTAGACATCAGCCGACACAAAGCGGCCCCTCCCTCCTATGTGTAATCCGGGAGGATTTGTTTCGCTTGAGGTAGAGGTTGGTTGCCTGGTCGTTTCGGATGCTCGCACCTCGGTGAGGAGGATTGCTCCGGGGATGAGTGCTGTGGTCTCAAGTGGACAGGACATCGTCTGTTCCCGATGTTGGATGGAAATGTTGAGTGCGTTTCACGGGAATGAATCTTTCTCCGGGAACATGGGAGACTCGAAGCAAGTGTTTATCGTTTATCTTAACTTACAGACCCATAATTACCAATTACAATGTCGTTTGCTCGCATGAGTATCAACATTAGCTTTACCATCGATGATATGCGAGTAACTGAAAACGCAATAATTGCACAGAATTTCCTAGCCTTAATTCGATAATGATGTCTTTGCAATGGTGAGTGGTTTGGTGAAGAAAGTATCGTTCGATTGGAAAATAAGGTATACGAGCTTCAATTTAAATCTTCTTCCTGGCACTTGGACCTAGTCCTGCAGTTTCTTTTAATCAACCTCTCCGCGCGATCCTGAAACACACGTGCGCGGAGTTCCAAAAGTACCCTACTCTCTGCCATGCCCAATTGTTCCTATATTCGAAGAGAGGAAAACCAGGTTGTATTTCAAAGCAGATGGAAGGATCCGATTTCGAGGCACCATCCACTCGTCCAATTCCACCGCCTTCCTTCGTGAGACCACCGATTCTAGGACAACAAACGAACCGGGAGCTCGATGCTTCGTCCTCCTCGTTCTCATCATCGGGGGAACATGTAATTGTAAATATTACCACGGGCCAAATGCGGGCGACGTCGCGTCATTAGGGGAATTGCAATTGGCCGGCACGCTTATCGGTCCGGTGGTGTTGCATCGCGTTCCTCCGCGTTACGAACGGGCAGAACCTAGCATCCTCTCCTAGCACACTCGCCTCGACCCCTCGCCGCGGAGTTGGAACTAATCGTTTCGTTTAATTAGCAATCTCGGTATGCGGGGAGCGTGCCAAGTCGCACGATGAGACTCGAGGCCCGTTGGGCACCCGCGAGCGCTGCGACCACGATGCGCTCCGAATTATTTCGGTCGGTTCTGCCGAAGGGCAGACGTTTCGTGTCTCATAGAGAGACACGAGAACGACGTCCTTGGGTCAGGGACGCACAACGGGCATGTTCTACACTCGCCTTTTCGTTTCTCTCTGCTACAGACGTTCCTCGGCCAGCTGGTTGGTTAGACCCAGGGTTAGACCTTCTCGGCATTGCCCTCAGCCCGCCTGATTTCTCGCCTCGCCTTCGTATGCACGTTTATCCGTTCGCTCGTGAATTATTTGGATGACGGCGACGTGACCTTGGGGTCTCCACTGGGTGAAGCTGCTCGAGCCAATATGAGGGAGATGCGGTGCTAGGTGTTTTACGTATTTTGTAGAACGCGGTGCGCCGCAAGAGATCGTTTTATGTGAATAGACAAGATAGGTTTTCTTGTCCTTTTGGATACACTGAAAATAAAATAAAATTGAATAAAAAAAAATGTAATTGATTCAATTACATGTCGACATCACGGGCGACCACTAATATATACAATCAATTTAATAATATTTTTAATTGATTTGAATTGTAATATATTTAATTGCCAGAATAATATATCATCTTTGAACGAATTGCACGAAACGTTGAATTGATACATATCGAATTGTATGAGAACGTCCGCACGGTTACATCCAATAGAAATTAGCATTGAAAGAATACTATACGATATTATTTCAATCATTCATAGCAATTACATTACAATTCAAATCAATTACAAATATTGTTAAATTGATTGTATATATCAGTAGTCGCCCGTGATGTCGACATGTAATTGAATGAATTAAATTTTTTTTTATTCAGTTTTATTTTATTTTTAGTGTACAATAATGTAAAAAATTTAATCCGTACATAATATACAAAATTCAATTATTACAACGACTAATATGTTTCAATGAATAAGAATGCGCATTTGAATCAATCCTAATAAAATTGACCGTGTCGTATAATTGTGTTAATTATTTCATGCAATTGAATTAATAGAACAAATAGTTGTACAGACTAAATTATTTCAATTACATTACACTACACTACACATTTCAATTACACATGCTATCAAAATAATAATTTATTTGTTCGAAGAGATTGCATATAAAATTCACACCATTAAGGATCAATAATATGATCATGCTATTGAATGAAAAGCCTCGATTATTAAAACAAGATTATGGCGCTTATGTTTCAATATCATTCTTTTTGAATCAATAAGATTTATTCCAATTACACCGATGTTATTGATACAATAACATTTTTTTTTCCGTGTAGATATTTGAAATGCTCGGTATTCGATATTCTAATTGCACGCGTGGAAGAAGTAAAGAGCGCGATATAATATACATAGAAGAAGGAATTCTGATTCATTCAATTGTGAAATTGTTTCTTTTTCCTAGCTTTCACGATGATTAGTCTTCGATGGGCCTTCCAGCTATAGTCTGCGAATCAACAGCGTACACGACGAAATACGAAGGGCTTAACGATTCGCCGAGTTTCATATGCTGAATTTTAAAATTTTATTCGTGCCCCACTAGTCGTTGAATAGAAAAGGATTCCAGTTTGGTGTTCTAATGAAAACACCTTCGACTTTCCCTTTCAAAGGAAGACAAGGTGCACGCGACAAATCGCAGCATCGTTTCCTTTGAAATATCTATTTTAGTTGGCGTGTGCGTAGGTAGTGCCTTTTATCCTCACTCACCCCTCTACGACGCATCTACTTTGCAAATTTATGCGTGTACTCGGTTATTAGGATCAACCGGATACCAAGTGAACTTGCCGTGGCGAGCATCAGTATTAATATGACAGTGACCAGTTTTAGCGCGTATAGGTCGTTGAATCGTAATTAAATATGAATAGTCGCGTTGCTCCCAGTGCTCGGCGACACTGAACATGATCCTGGATAATTGGTTAGCCGGGTGGAACTAGTAGGCTCCTCGAGCGTAGATGTTGCTTCGATAATTGCAGGAAGACCTTACTGCTATACCAAAGAGCTACATATTTCGAACGGTAGCTTTGCGTTGATGTTCCTCAATGCGTTGTCCCTTTAAATTCGTTATGCAGACAAACGGGATATTTGAAATGACAAAACTTAATGTAAGTCGTTCTGCATTGTAATCTCTAATATGTAACAATACAAACAATAATAAACTTTTTCCTAACCAATTATCCACCATCATAATTCCAAGTAATTGGGGCAGTCAGCTATGTATTATTATTTTCTATATATCACCATCAACAGTTTCCTAATCCTAATCTTAATCTTAAACTAACATAATATACAGTATGTCTGATTTAAGTGGAAACAGGTAATTATTTCGTAAAAAAGTAAAGATACAAAAAAAAGGTTTGAAACAAAAGTTGGTCGGTTGGAAAGGGCGCATAATAGGGCGTATTTTGTTTTTTTGTGATTGGAGGTATAAAGAACATTTCAAGGTCATTAGCGTTTTTTAAAATACAATGCAGTATTTTTGTATTCATAATGTGATAGCGGTTGCCGAGACGAGTACAACGACCTATAATGAAAGGTTATTCGAGGTCTTAAAAAAGTCGTAAATTAACAAAAAACATGTCCACACTTATATTTTTCATACAGCATTTAGTTACAACAACAAGAACTAACAAGAACTTTTCAGTATATTTTGTATTTGGCCGTTCCTTCAACATGTCCTCCGTCATTTAGAATACAACATTGCAATCTTCTCAAAAATTCTCTTTCTACGCGTTTTAATATCTTATCATTTATTTTTGTACATGCAGCAATAATCCTCGCACGTAATTCACCAACATTATAGGTCGTTGTACTCGTCTCGGCAACCGCTATCACACTATGAATAGAAAAATACTGTATTGTATTTAAAAAAACGCTGATGACCTTGAAATGTTCTTTATACCTCCAATCACAAAAAAAAACAAAATACGCCCTATTATGCGCCCTTTCCAACCGACCAACTTTTGTTTCAAACATTTTTTTGTATCTTTACTTTTTTACGAAATAATTACCTGTTTCCACTTAAATCAGACATACTGTATGTATACTATACGCCACGGTTGATTTGAATATGAGCCGTTCATATGCTACGTTCGGTTGGGTTGCAGGCACGGCCGTTAAATTGGTAGTATCGTTCGTCTCTGTCTAAAAATGGTTTCTTTGTCAGAGATTTTCTTCATCCACTCGATTACAAACCAAAAACCGCTCATTGTTCGCGCCGAGCAAGAACAGTCCAAAGTGCAAAACGCATCCGAAGATTTCAAGCACCTACTCGACTCCTTTTTACTCTATTGAGTAATCTCGTGTTTCTTTGAATTGTCACGGCAGGTGTGCGGAGTGTCTCTCGGATTTCTGTCTTGTCGTATCGAACCGAACGTGAGAAAATATAATTGCGCGATTCGTACGTAGAGTTTCAAGCAGAATTTAACCTGCCCTAGTAAATCTGGAAATAGCATGTAGCGTTTGGTGTTCCGCTTGGAACCGGAACTTTGATTTTCTACGATTTCGAAAGACGGCAGTAATCGTTGGTGCCTTATCAACGAGGCATGCTCTTTATCGTGCCGTGACATACTGAAGTGGCTGTCGAGTAGAGCAATCATGACTTCAGATTTCATTTGTAATGATCGGAAATCAGAGATATAGATCGGGGTCCCGGTATCGAAGGCAATTAATTACGTCTGTCTGCCGATAACGAAGACGCGCACGCGCGGCGACTGAGTGGCCTGAGATTGGAGAATCGCCGAATATCCGACGGTGGCGCATTTCCATCTGAACGTTTTACGAGCTTGGACGTCGTCCTTGGTGCAGCACAGTCCGTTTAGAGTCACTTTTTCTCTTTTTTTCCGCCATCGTTGGTGTTCACACGAGACTATGCATAATCGAAGCAACCCGGAGGAATTTTGTTCTTGTTTGTTTCTTCGCCTTACGAAGCAAAATTATGGAGAATCAATGTAGTCCAGGTGCATACTTGAAATTCGTGCTCGCCACTTAAGCGACGGTCGACATCTCGGCAAAGAGTGGGACCGTTCCAGGTAATTTTTGGTTATTGGTAAACGGATATGGAATTTCTGCGGGTGCATTAGTTTCGGTTGAGAGAACTAGGTGAATGGAAACGCACGATGCCATCTGAGGCATAATATCGTAATACAATTTCGTATAGCCTTCGTTCCTCCTATTTTATTTTCATTTTCCATTACAGTCTACTTCTACATTTGCCTGTCTGCAAACTTATTCAATTGCCTCCACTCTCGCTCTCTCTCTCTCTCTCCCTCTATCCTTTTCGTTCATCCTTCTTCCTTCTCTTTGTCCTCTTCCTTTCTCTCACCCTCTTTCGCATATCACTTCCAATTTCCCTTTATTTTCTCCACGTTTACTCTGGGATTTTAATATCACGAGTCGCCTCTACGCTCGGGGGTTCGCTTTGAAATCAATCGTGCTCGGA
Source organism: Tiphia femorata (assembly GCA_944319695.1). NCBI lineage: Eukaryota > Metazoa > Arthropoda > Insecta > Hymenoptera > Tiphiidae > Tiphia > Tiphia femorata. The sequence continues at coordinate 2,311,916 of OX090903.1, forward strand.
GGGCGCTTCGAAAAACCAGATTTAATATTCTCCTGGGACTCTTTCTCTTTCGTTCGTTTATGGACACGCTCGCGAAAGTTTTCATTGCGGGATCGCTTCGCATTCTCGTATTCTACGTACCACATTCCAGAGTAGGAAGTCTCGGTTTGTTGAGAAAGGCGAGCACGTTGAGCAATTAAATGGAAAACGAGAATGGACGAAGATGTTTACGATCGATCACGTAAGCACTCGAGATGGACGAACGTAGGAAGGCTAGACAACATGAACGATTTTCTAGTACGGTGTGCCGTTTGATACCGTAAGTGGGACGCGACACGAAAAAGATCGGGTACTAGAGGTGGACGGAGATTGTACGTAAAAGCGAGTTTTAAAGTTCGCTATTTCGTCTCGAGTGGTACATATACATATATGTACCAGGGAAATTTTATTTTTTTCATCAAAAATCTTTTATTCCATTAAAAACCAATTGTTTTTGGCCTTCTCTTTAATTCAGCAAAAAAAGTATTCAGGGACGATAGGGTTAACACTTTACCGGCCGCTGTCACGTACGCGTGACTTCTTTCCACCAACGATGATGCTTCATTCCAATGTCTGTATAAATAGAGATATTGATACAGAGCAAAAATTGATGAACAAAGCACAGTGGTTTCTTCAGTTTTCCCCTTCCAATATTAGATCGTCTTTTGTTGAAATCTTTGAAGCGGACGCTTGTTCTGTTAAGCTGGATTTATAAACATTCGCCACGGTTCCGCCACCGTTGCCGTTCGAAGCCAGCGTGGTTATCGTTGTGGATTTTGTTAATAACTGTATACATATGTATATCTATGAGAATCAACAACGGTAACTATGTACCTGCGAACGGCTACGAAAGTTTATAATTTCAGCTTTAGTCTGAACGTGCGTGAATCTCGCCGCGGCGGAAGCGTAACGGCGACGCGATAAATGAGCGGCCGGCAAAGTGTTAAGGTACGGCAGGAGCATTTTTAGCGTGGACTGTACGATTTTATGGGGACATGCGGTAGGTTCGTATGTTGACACGTCGTCAGTTCCTTGTACAGGGTGTTGGGAAATGATACAGGGCAGTAGAACGGGTTGCCTATCCATCGATCTGCAGGCGCTCGGTTTGTTGATCGGTAAGAGAGCGTAGAGGGAGACGGGCTGTCGGTCTACTGGTGCTAGATGGCATTGGAAAAAACCCATTAATAGGCTACCGGTTGGTAAAGCGCATTTGAAATAATTGAAATGAAGTTAATATAAGGACGAGGCACGAGTCAAGAGCATCAACCCCCTACCCCTGTTCAGTGCCACCTAGCGCTAGTAAACCGGCATCTCGTCCCCCTCCACGCTCTCTTACCGATCAACAGACCGAGCGCCTGCAAATCGATGGATAGGCAACCAACACCCTGTACTTTTGCGACGTGACGAAATCGCAACGTCTCAATACGTGCCGATGGAATTTCTTATCGAATGCTAAGAGGACCCAATGGTACTAGGCACTTCCGACGGCAACTAACCCTCCAGCCAATGGAAATTGCAGAAATCACACGATTCTCTTCCAAGATTTCACGTCTTCATTTTACATTGTTTCCTAAACACAAGGGTATATATCGAAAGCTTGAACTTTATTCTATGGTCCCGTCGCTCTTATTCTCGAGGGATGAGATAACGTTAAATGAGTAATTCCAATTACAAGGCCCCTCGGTCTCTGTAGCTGTTAAGGACAACCCAATATGGCCGCCTTCGCAGCTCTATTTTCTCAAATTACACATTTAACGTTATCGCGCCACGCTCATATATTTAGGGACCTCTCGAAAGATTCCGCGCCGCGCCGCCTCGCACTCTGCTACGTGACCGATCTAAAATACGTCAGCTTATGAAGTCGAAAGATAAAGCGCTGAACGAAATGAAGGTCTCTTTAGAAGAGAAGAAGAAAGGAATGATAAAGCGGAAGTGCTAAATTAAGAAAAAAGGAGGAGTGCGAGAGGAGACGGTAGAAGGTTGTCGAAGAAATGGTAGAGATGAGATGTGGGAAAAGGAGGAGAAAATGAAAATATAGGGATGGAGTTGGTTGCAAGCGGAAGGAAAGTAAGCGTTGGAAACGGAAGAAGAAAGAGAAGAAAGGAGAGTGAGGGTGGGTAGGAATGGGGAGGAGGAAGATGAGGGAAAGAAGGTGGAGGTATTTAAATCGATCGTAGACCGCACGGCGAATCGAGACGCCACCGACTGGAAACTCGTAAATTGGAGCTCATGGAATTTTGATGGTGATGCCTTCTGATACGCCGTGCGGAATCGCGGAACTCGCTAGTGGATGTACAAGTAGTTCCTAGCGAACACACGCGTGCTTCCTTGAACGAGGTAACGGGGGCACTGTGAAAAGAAGGAAATGGGGAAAAGAAAAGACAGAGAAGAGGAAGAGTATTGAAATACTGGAAACAGCTATTGGCATCACTATATTTTTAGTATTATTATTAGCATTGCACAACTGCCATAGTTTTATTTTTCATATCTATTAAGGTAAAAGTACCAATGACTGGCCACGTCCCATTACCTGACCATTGATAGATATTTCATTTTTATTAAGCTATATACATAAAGAAAGAAAACTATTTTTTCTGATTTACATTATTTAGTTATTCAGTCTGTCATATTAAAAATTATGTCACAAAACTTTTTATTTAAAGTATTTAAAAAATGATTTGAATTATCGTAATCAAATGCACTGGTAGTTTTCAAAGATTCTTTATGATATGACTAAGGAAAGTGTGATACTTCGTAAGACAATAACAATTATAATAATAGGTTTTTCTACATAAGCAAAATAGCTCTAGAATCTTAAGAATATTTATAGTAAATAGAAAACAAAAAGTTGTATACTTAAATTGGTTTTCAAATAAAAATTTATGTGGCTATAAATCGGTACTTAATAATCTCGCTTGCCCGATAACTAACCATCTCAGAAGAGTGGCAACACTATTATTTAGAAATACAAAAAGAAAAATTAAGAAAACAAAAAGGAATAGAAGATAGAAAAAAATGTAAAGAAGAAGCAAAGAAAAGAAAAGTTGAAGAGAAAGAAAAGATTAGATGAAGAGATAAAAAAGTTAACAACAAAAAAAAAGAAATTGCAAAGTAAAGCGCACAACAATTCAATTATATATTATAGAATAAAATTTACAATATAATAATTACATGTTATGTTTTATAAAATATTGTATTAATAATATATCCTTCAAATTATAATAAAAATAAATAATTTATTAAGTTGTAAAAACCTTTTTTAATTTAATTTTCTAATATCCTTTAATATTTCTTTATTTATTATTTTGATATTTTCTACATTTCTGACGTTTTTTATTAACTTATTTTTTATTTTTCTTTTGCAAAATAAAATTTCTTTCATTACAATTATTTCTAATGCGTTAAAAAAGTCTTGGTCAGTAACTGGGACATTATAATTTAGACACTGGACAATTACATTTAGCTGGCCATGTATTGGTACATTATGTCCACTAGCACTTTTACTTTATCTACATTAAACACCATGAAAAACATCGTTTTTATTTTGTTTGTTTAATAGAACATAGTAATATATTTTTAAATAAATAAATTTTCTTTGCATAAAATTGATTTTAAGTGTCTAATTTAAGATATATTTTCTTCGTATCCTTAACTGGCCAGCTATTGGTACATTTACCTTATAATTGAATTCTTCTACATTACAATGCTATCGCTTCCCCTTCTCAATTATCATAAGTGTTAAATTAGTTTGGACTTAAACGTTCTTCGATTAATAAGACCGAGCAACTACCCACGCTGCTCATCTTCGGCCAACTCGGTGCGGGAGAGACTCTAAAAGGTCGATACGCGACGAACTTTTGCTCGGGTTGAGATCGATCGTGTCACGTCCTGTATATAGGCCTCGTTTTTTCTTCGAGACTGGCTCGAAGTAAATTAGTGGGTCGGAAGCATGACATTGTCGTCGTACAGTTTAGATCGTATAGCTTCTTTTCTTCATTACTTTCCTTCGAGGCGTCTTTCTCAAAGCACCGTGGAACAAATCGACATACTCGTTTGTCCGTTATATTTCGCTTATTTTTATTGGCATATTTAGAAAAGTAATGATTTACGCATAGTGTGTGAAGTAGTAAAGCTTGAATAATAACATGCTTACATCTGACTGTAAATCCACCTCGATCTCATATACTATTCCGCGTTCTGCGAAACGTTTCTCTTCTCGGCGTGTTACCAAGAAACTTTTGCCTCGCTTCTGACGCTTTCTATAGAACGCGCACTTCATCCTCGGATGAGGACGGCATAGGTGAGAAGATAGAAGGTAGAATAACTCGGAACAGGAAGATGGCATTCCCAGGGTCTATACAAAGTTTCGCTACCACTGCGTTTCTCCATTCTCCTCCCGCTATTCTTGGAAATTTACACGAAGGTCGCCGATCAGATTTCAAAGTTGCCCCCCAATTTATTATTCCTCCACGCACTGTCCGAGTTCGCGACCATTCGATCTTCCGAGAACGTTCTCAGCCTCGCGTCGGCGTCGTCCAGAATGATGATTCAATGTTAACATTGAAATCCATAGATGAGACACTTTGTTGCCCCATTCGAGCATTTGTTGCCACGCACCGTGTGGAAAACTTGCGAAAGGTCGCCAGCGCGATCCATACGTTTCATCGACTTCAGCCACTTTTTCTTTCGATGACTTTCGCGCTCGGCTAAAGGTGAGCTTGCTTGAAGTGAAAAGTGCTGGCCGAAAATATGGCGTAAAATTGTAGGGTAAAATCCAAGGAATTCCGCTTCGAAATGTTCTGCGATTTCTTCGAAGCGGGCTTGTTCCTGCAATTCTTAACCCTCCATCGGGCGCGAAAATTTAGGACATAGACGGGCACGTGGGGTGTAAATTTCACCCCATTTTATTTTTGTTATAAATATTAAAATAATGAATCTTTCTTGTATTCTGTTAAATATTAATCATTGTTGTACATATCTTAAAGTGTGTGAACGGTTTGAAACGTTTCTTTTAATAATTATTGAATAAAAATCGGATTTATATTCGAATGAGTCGAAAACCCTCATGTTTTACAAGACGTTGAACCGCTTGAAAAATCTCATTGTTATTGACAAAAAATTGAATTTTGCATGATGTAATCCGTAAAGTAAAAGTGCAAGGTAACTGAATCCACAGACAGATTTATAAAATTTTAATGTATATGATAGCCCTATTCAGTTAAAATATTGTATATCCGTGATAATGGTGTAAGTATTACATATGTATATAAAAAAAATTAATTTAACACAAATTTTTAATGTGATTTGATTTAGTTTTACAAAAACATGTTTGTTTTACATGAAATGTGTTTACAAATTTTATAATCATAATATAAACGCATTTTTTTAATAAAATTATAAATTATCATCTATATTATTATTATGAATAAGACCATTATAATATGAGTACATATATAATAACATGAGATTATATTCATAAACATAAAAAACATTATTTCCATTCAAAATACTTTAAATAAAAAATATGTTTATTTAAAAAATAAAAAAAGTGTTCATTTGCAATCTAATCATTTTAATTGCCTAGTTGACTTGAAACACTTTATAAAATGATAAATTATTGTAATAGTAATGACAACTTATGATACTTTATTAGTGTATACTTTATACATATAAAATAACACAAACTTTAACATAAAGTATTCTCTCTATTCGAAACGCTTTAAATAAAGAATAAAATATTTAATTTAAAATAAAAAAGATTTTGTTAATTTAAAACTTCATCACTTTGATTGCACAGTTCATCACATGTTGTGCATACATATTTCATATGTTTCTTACACATAGGTTTAATGCATTTTGAGCATCACGATTTAATTTTTATATCATTTGCGCGAGGACATATAATACACCTACGAACTTGTTACGCGAATGGGCGCGTGGGGTGTAAACTACACCCCAGTTGACTTTGACAATCTCGATAAGCGATACTGGGTAACATTTGCCAGCGCCACCAACTTTAATAGGTTAAGAAGACTATGAACGAAAGGTACTGAAGAGGGCAGCACTGTATAAAATTGGTTTTTATGTAAAATTTAGGAAAAAAGCGAACTGGGGTGTAAAATACATCCCGCGCGCCCGATGGAGGATTAAATACTTTCGCGCAAAGTTAGTCGACTCCGAACAGCGAACATTTCCGTGGCCTTGGACCGAAAGATCAAAGAAGAGAGGGAGTCTTCTATCTCGTCCTGCATAGAAGAGTCCTTCCTTCCTCTTCCTTCGGATATCAGGAACGAAATGCTCGCCCATCTTTACCGCGACATTGCTCCACTTTACGCAAATGCGCTTTACGACGTAACGTGAACGAGGCCACCGACGGAGAAACGCGAACGACAATTATGCGGATAATGAAACCGTCCCGACTCTTTGCGCTTAATGTTCTCCTTCGTCCCTCTCCGTCACTTGGCGCCCAGGCATCTTTTTGCTAACGACGGGACCGACGGCGTCTTTGTGCTTTGAAACGAGGGTAAGACCACCACGGGGATCCGGTCAAAGTGCATTATTAGAGAGTTCAGTTTACCCTAGCGCGTCGTGAAGACGGATGAGAATAAGGGACACAGAGAGAAACGGAAGATAGAGGAACAGAGAGACAGAAGACAGAGAGAAAGAAAGCGAGGGAGAGAAAAAAGAAGAGGAAAGGACTTCGAAGTACTGAGTCACCTTAAATTCTAGACAATTTAATGGAATGGACAGTATTTTACTCGTAAAGAATGAAAGGATCGGTGATAATGAGGAAATGAGGATAATAGTGAGGAATTCACACACTTCTCCACAGAATCTTACACAATCTGTTTTTATAGACTTCTATTGTCGCACGCGTTTTTATACGTCGTTCTATGACGCCAATATGCGCGTGCTTCCATTCTCACGAAAATAAATAATCGGGAGATCAATATTATTATTTGCTGACCCTTATCGTTGCTCGTCGATAGATAATAAAAACGTGCGCGTGGGGAAGCGTATTGCAAGCGCCTTTGAGGCCATGCGAAACACGATCTATCGATCGATACGATTGCTTCTTGTTGGATCAAGAAACGATATGTACCCAGATAATAACTGGACGAGTCGGCCTATACGAGATCTGTGATACGAGTCGGTCACGAGTTCGGAAAGTCCACGAAGACGATAAAGTGCTATCGAGGTTGATCTCGCCATGAATGGAAATTCCTTCACTATTCGTTGTTTTTCTTTGTCTCAATTCGTTATTTATGAGAATGGATATTGGCAAAGTCAGGTTGCGGCGTACTACGGCATTTGCGTGGCAGTCTTGTATAACATTCATGGATAAGGATTTAGGAGATCTTCGATAACTGAGGATTAATCTCTTTTTGTGGTTAAAGAAGAATGACGGGTGATTAGGAAGGCACGTGCAGTAGGGCCCCGTTTCAAAGGCATGTGCGTAATATTGAATTGTTCATCATTTTGCGAAAGGTCTAATCAGACAAATACGCGTTTCCTTGCCAAATTATTTATTGACAACTTCTATAAATTTTGTCCGCGGTGTTCGTAATACTGGTTGACCAAGTTTGACTCAGTTTTCTTTCGTGGAATGAATATACAGTGGCGTAGAATACTAAAAGCATCTGCGTGCGTACTCTCAATTTCGGAAGAACGGATGTACGATTAAGACACAATTTTGCACAAAGATCAAGTATCGCAATGTATGGTGATTTAACATTTTGTGAACTGCTAGCTGAAACCGTTTTAAAATGGCGGGACGTACGGACCGGTCCTAGACTTTTCGTTCATGTTATTTCCGCGCGTCTGTCGGCTCTTGCGTACTTCTGCCATTGAATATTTAAATTAGGCGACGTCGGTTTTTGTTTGGTCAATGCTTTAAGGAAAAAAATATAATACCTAATAACATTAATGTAATTTATTAAAACAAGATAAGCAAAGGTGAGGTTTACTTGTACGTTGATTACAGAAAGTTGTAATTTTTCGCGTTAAATTTTTCGCCATCTTTGAACCTAACATTTGTGAATTTGTATTGCAACATTCGGTGCAGTATCTCCCAACTTTATGCGCACTGGCTTCCTTTCTTTCCAAATGATGCTGAGCGCAAGGCGGCATGCTCATGTGAGTTCGCCTATTGGCAAGCAGCCCGAAGTGGCTCCCTTTACGGCTAACTGTGGCCTGAACGGAATAGACAATAAAACCGGCGTGACGTTTAACGTGTTAACAAATATTGTATTTACACTTTTTCAAACAATCCAGCTGCACAATTCAAATTTTGCAAATCTACCGGGACAAAAGTAAAAAAAATCGACAAACGAAATATTCATGTTTAATCGCCTAAAAAGGGAGTTTAAGAACTAAATAAGACATTCTTAAAGTGTAACGACAATCGGCACCCTTCTTTTATTGCTAAGGTCTTTACAAAGTATTTATTGATAATCATCTTTCAGTCATGAATACGCTACATTAGGGTGTATACTTTGCATTTCGACATGTAACACAACTTTTTGATGCTCGGATGTTTAAGAAAATTTTATTAAACAATGTTGATAAAGTAATGACAAGTTTCTTGGAACTTGGCCTGATGATAATTGATCAGATTATGTTTTAGGAAGTATAATTAACGCTTTAGATGGTTAACTAAACAGTCACCAAAATGCAAAGTGACGTGGTAATCAATCTGTTAAAGAATACACATCTTCGCAGTTAAATATCTATAGTACAGTGTTGTCCAGAGGTCCGAATAAAAGAGTAGCCAAAATGTGGCGATAGCGGGAGAGATTTCGCCACCGTGTTCATTCTAGCGGAACAAGAACGACCATCGGAAGTTGGAGTGAAAGTCCCCGGCCCGCGTTTCCCTCTCGTTGACGAGCGTCGCGTTTGGGATGTGCGTCGAGACGCTCGTGCCCCACGAGGTCAGTCGGACGAGTGAAAGCGCTCGGCGAATGCTCAGGCCGTTCGACCTCTCCAGCAGCATTGTCACTGATCCTATCGTCCTTCGAATTCTGCCGTGACGAGTGCGCCTGCAACTTCTCCGCGCGATCTTGGCCTGCCAGGGATTTTCTTGCCGTTCGATCTCCGTGGCTGACAATTTTTTATTCCATGGACAAGCGAACGTCCGAGGGTGAGAGACGAGGACGGAGGGATAATATAATTTATATTATTAGATAATTTCCCGTTGTCGAAAGTAGAGACATGATACAGCTATAGGCGTCTGGAGAAGTCTGTAATTGTCTCCATCGGGAAGACGGCTATTTCATGATTAATAGTTGAGTTCGATAGAAAAGTCTGTACAAGTTGTAACTTAAAAATAGACACAAGATAGCTGTTCCATAATGGTACAATGCACAGTGGCTCCAAATCACGAAATATCTGGTATCTAACTTCATATGTAATCAACTTCTTGATTCCACGAGTGGCCGCTGTACAAGAAAAGTTTACATACGACCTTTTCAATATACACGAAAACCACGTTTACTTGTACGCATATTAACACGCACTTCAGACGTCGTTTTACTAATGAAAAAATCACGTAAAGGATATTATTTTTACATCATCTTAAAATACAACTATTTGTTTGTGATTCCTGATACTTGAGACGAAGGAATTTTAAGATTGATTTTTTCGACTTTTATCCAGAAACATCGCGAAAGAAGCCACTGTACAGTGACAAGAAAATCTCTGATCTGGATTGTACTCGAATACGTTTGAATACGATTAAACCTTAATTCGCATGCGGATACGACAAGCGGGATGTTTCTCTTCCCTTTTTGCGCGGTTTAGTGGCTCTGGAAGTTTGTACAATCGAAGCGAGTTCTCGGAGATTCCCAAGAATCCAATAATACACCGTGATCGTCGAATCGAATGAAGGAAAGAGAAGGGTTTGCAGGTGGAGACCTTGAAGAGCAAGAGCACGGTGCAACATTGTAGCTTGCATCTACGTTAATAAATATTTTATATTCTACTTCCATTCCTCGTTGATATTCCTAGAGCCTCGTGTGCTCAGTCTGCAATCTACTTGTATCACCGTCGGTGTTACCAGGAAAGTCAAGAAAAGAGACACCCACTGGCCTGGACTCGACCAACGCCAGGGACACGGGAGGGGTGACCTGCGCTACGGAATCATTAAAAAGTAATATGGAGTTATTGGTCCTAGCGACGCTCGTCTATAGCATTACTAGCCAAGTCTCCCTTGGGGTAATGCGAGGCTAGCTGTACTCGTGGTCGTCGTGCTGGTGTTAGTGTCGTCGTGGTGCTCGTCGACGGTTGTTATGGACTGGTTCTCTAACAGGCACGGGATACCACCGTGTCACGGTCAGGACAGTGTGCGCAGACCACCTTGAATAATTTCTCCTTAACGTCCAACTTACGCACCGCTTAGCCGACTAGGTTGGTGGGTAGGTGGGTAAGTAGGGGAATAAAGGAAATGCCGTGTCCGAGGGCTAACACTAACCGAAGCTTTCGCGAACGTGGACGCGACAGCGTGGAAAGGAGTTCACGACATCTGTGAAATAACTATAGCGTGTAAGTGTGCCACCAGGTAACTGATTGCTGATCGTACGTGTTTCACTTAACGTGTTTCGCGCTAGGGAACGTTTAACGGAGAAATCGAAGAGTTTCGCGGGCACATCGGTTCCTCGAGATTGACGGTGCGTGATATTTTATCCGCTCCGTTCATTTTTAGGCACGACCGTAAAGGGAGTGACTTATGACGCCATCGCGAAAACCGTTCGTATGTGTGTGTGTGTGTGTCCGTGTGTATCCTCGATTTCGGAAAAACGGCTGAACCGATCGGGACAAAATTTGGCACAAAAATCAAGTATACTACTGTGAGTTGACAATAAGGTTTGTGAGCCGCCATCTTGAACCGGTACAAGATGGCGGGAAATTCAAATTTCGAATAAAATTTAATTTTGCCGGCATTTCGAAACGGTTGAAGATGGCTATACATAAAGTTTCCTGGCACCAGATGGGTATATACTATACGTGCATGCCAAATTTCATCCAAATCCGTTCAGCCGTTTGGCCGGAATACTGGATTAAAGATTTTTATTAAGCAAATTTAAGTCGTTAATCCAGTATTCCGGTAAAACGGCTGAACGGATTCGGACGAAATTTGATATGTACATGGAGTATATACTGATTTGGTGCCACGAAACATTGTGTATGGTCATCTTCAACCATTTCGAAATGGTGCCAATTTCAAGTCTTTAATCCACTATTTTATTTTATAATTATAGTTGGAAAATCCCGTAATTTCGAAACGGTTGAAGATGACCATGCATAAGTTTCGTGGTACCAAATGGGTATATTTTTGAACTACATGCCAAATTTTGTCTGAATCCGTGCAGGCGTTTCGCCGGAATACTGGATTAAAGATTTCAATTTCCGCAATTTCTGAATGGTTAAAGATAACCATGCATAAAGTTTTACTGCAGCAAAGGGGTATATACTTGATGTACATGTAAAATTTTGGTTCGAATGTATTTAATTGTCTGGTTTCGATCATTGGCGCGCATTACAGAAATGCTGCATTTCGCGGGCGAGCGCGAAGCGCGAGCACCCGACGTTCTCAGGGGGTATGGCGCTTGAGTGAAGCGAAAGCGCAGATGACTCTGTAGCATAGTTTAATATCTCAATACTTGAATTTTCCACAATTTCGAAGCGTTTTGAAATTCGTGGACGAGCGCGAAGCGCGAGTGCCGTGGTCGTGCTTCGCTTTTCTGCACCCGGTAAAGTTAGCGCGATGCGCGAGCAAAGGCGATCTGGGGGGGGGGGGGGGTTGGCGCTTGAGCGAAGCGAAAGCGCAGGGGGTCTGCCCCCTAGTTCCGCTTCTTCTCTAGTTTGTATTTATTTCTTCGTTTCTTTTACCGCATTTTCTCTCTCGACTGCGTTGTACCATTTCTCAGCTTGTCTTCCATGCTTGCCCGTTTCGCTGTGTCTCTATCTTCTCGGCGTCCCTTCTGCTCATCTATCCATCCACCTATTCCCTTCCATCCTCTCATTTCATTCACTCTCTTGCATCTGCTACCCTTTCCCATTTTCCTACCCTCTCTTATCGACACGTTTGGTCACCCACTTATTCATTCGCCCACTCGCGCGCTCAATCGTCTACGAACTCGTTTTCTCCTTTCCTCTCTTATTCTCGCTCTTCTTCACGTCTAACTATTCTCTCGCCGATATATGCAACACCCACCCAATTCCTCCACCTTCTCCCTCTCCAGTCGTAATCACCTCCACAAGAGCACTGGGCCTCGTGGCGGATGCAGATTATGCAAACCGTTCGAGTTGGTGGGCCAAGTGTGAAAGCCGATCTCCCTCGGGGTTAGGTGAGCACTTCAACTCTCCACCTTCCTCTTGACTCCTCCAACGGAATATCATCGACAGACTCGATCGCGTCTATCTGTTGTAATATCGGCGTCTAGAGTCAAGTGTCTACTAGGCGAGATGAAGGAGAAGAAGGACTAGAAGGATGAGAAAGAGGTGGAGCATGCTTGGCTCGACTCACCTTCTCGATAAGATACACGCAGACGAGCGATGAGTCTTTAACTTTGGCGTGGACGATCGACGTGCCATAAATAACGAAGTACCTCGGGGTCGAGGGGCCGATCGAGAGGGACGATGGAAGGAGATGGAAGGTGGTGAAGAAGCAGAACTTTTCCTGCCAACTCTCGATGCGGACGATTCCAGTTTTTATTTCGATTCCAAGGCCGGGGAGACTAAGGGTAGCAAGAATTTCTCCTCTCCAACGAGCTTCTTTCCGTTCACTCTTCTTTCAATTTGATTATGTCGTCGTCGAGAAAGCAATCATTCCGTTTCTCGTTGGTTTTCCTCGTTTTGATTACTCCACAGGCTTGTAATGGAATTTCGATCGAAAATAAGTTGTTTGCTCTTTTCACGAAGATTCCACATTTTGTCGAGCTTCAGCTACTCATTCCTTACCCATGCCTCGTAATTGGCAGTGCATTTTTTGGCCCAAGAGTTCTCGCGTGTTCTTGCAGATCCCTTCCCATCGAGGACGGGATGTACGCTGTCGAGAGGTAAAACTCGAGCGAATGAAAACTTTAGCGCTCTCGTTCTTCGCGCGCGCGCGCCTCCTCGGGTTTATTCTCCGATAAAACGAGGGCGCTTCGTTTCCATCCTTCCTCGATTGCTTTCGTTTATTTTGTCCGAGTGCACAACACATCCTCTCTTTCGAAACAAATTAGAGTATCCAGTTCTTGCTTCTTGCGATTCCGCGATGGGGTTGAAAAGGAAGTCGGTAATGGTTTGAAAATTTGTTCTCGAAGAGCGATCGAAGGGGACCGCATCCTGTGATTCGAGATCGAACGAGTATAATGGGCCGCACCAAGTGCGCGTGGAAATGTCGAGTGTAATCGATCGATCGAATTGCGCCTGCCTGCCAGCCTGGTTGGTTGGTTGCCTGGCGCGTACGATTCGACAGACGGGCACTCACTCACCCGACGAGGTGACATCAATGAGATTCGGGATTTTCGCAGTGTCGAGGGCCGCGTCCTCTCCGAGGATTTAAATGCCTCGCGGAAGCGCGGAGATCCCCTCGCGAGGGAATTTCTCGAGGATGAGTCGCTCGACAACGGATTCTCCTCTTCGTTCCTTCTTCTCGAGGCTTTTCACGTTCCAAGGTGGATTTTTAGCGATACCTAAGAGATATAGTGGAGGAGAGAACGAGAGGTAGAAAGCGATAACGTTTATTGCGCGCAAGGACGGTTCCCCGATGGCCGGCCAAGGAAATATAAAACCTGGATGATACTACTACGTGTATGGGAAGTAAAGCGGGAAGAGAAGAAGAAAGAGAATAGAATTTGAATTGGAAAATGGTAAAATGTAAAATTTAAATCTACGCTTTCGAGAGGAATTTGTTTTTAAACATGTAGAAAGGATCGCTCCGCCCTATACATTAATAATGAATAAATAGTCGATGTTACAACGAGTCAGGACGAAATTAAATTTTCTTCTCCCCGTCGTGTTGTAAATACAGGTTTGTGCCAGTGCGCAATAATTTTTCTCCTAACGCACACGAGCCACGCAGTCTACAAATATTTTTATAGTTCGTTACATTCCTTCCATTACGGTGCCCTACTTTGTTCTGCCGGGGCATCCTCTCCTCTCGATGCACAAACACATTTACACTTACTTGGATATCGATTCTTCTTTGCGCGCTCGAGTACCGTGACGCGCAAAGCCCTGCAACACGTCGCCTCGTTGTCAATAAGAATTATTGTTCACTTAGGCGCAGCCTCTCATTATGCAACTATATTTTTAGCCCTGCCACGCTGACCTTCTCCCGTCAATCGGTCGAGAGCGGTAGGGGGTCCTTACAAATTTGCAACGAGGCTTGCAAAGAGGCTTCCAATGAGGCTTCCAATGAAGCTTCCAGTGGGGCTTACAGCATACACATTGTGGCACGCCATCGCGCCCATTTAACACATTGCGTGCTATGTATCGCGCGGACGTATACCGTATAAAGAAATTTTAATAACCGTTATTAAAAATGTTTCTTCAAAGTGTCAACGCATGAGGTGCATTTTGAAGAAATTTCTTGACACGCGATGTTTCAATGAAACACACAATCCATGGGATATAAGTCGTCTTAAGCGTGCTTAGCACCCCTCGTAATACTGTCGTGTCGGTATTGCATTTTTTGCTCTATCATTTTCCTCCCAATTACACGAAAGCTCTCTGTTGTTGCGAGCGTTACGATCAATTTTGCCTTCCCTTCATCGTTCCTTGGCTTCTCTTATTTCCTTTTAAATCTTCTTCTCCGTCCTTGTTTCTTATACTTCTTCCGGGAGGCATACTCCACTGGTTTAATTACTCATTAAGGCGCATTGCTTTGCATTGCTCTTCGTATTTTCCTCTTTCCTTTAATTGTCCTACCCACTGTCACACATCATTCGTTCGTACACTCTTGTTGATTTAGTTACTTCGTTATCAACGTCTGGTCCTAGGCTTTGAAAAATCTAGTCCTTCTCATTCTCTGTTCTCAGTCTGCTTCTTTGTGTGTTTCTCTTTTTACTTCGAGCTTCTTCCACTAACCCTTCCGACTCACTTGGTCACTCTGGCGACAAATCTTAGCACACTTCTAAAAAATCAAATATTCTTTCTCTTTCTCCGCTCTCCATCTGCCTCTTCGCGTGTTTCTCCTTCTACTCCGTGCTCCTTCGGCTTACCCATTCGACACACTTGGTCACTCTCGTGACGAATCTTAGCACGCTTCTAAAAATTCAAATATTCTTTCTCTTTCTCCGCTCTCCATCTGCCTCTTCGCGTGTTCCTCCTTTTACTCTGCGCTCCTTCGACTTACCCATTTGACTCACTTGGTCACTCTCGTGACGAATCTCAGCACGCTTCTAGAAAATCAAATCATTTTTCTTCTCTCTCCATCTGCCTCTTCGCGTGTTTCTCCTTCTACTCCGCACTCCTTCGGCTTACCCATTCGACTCACTTGGTCACTCTCGTGACGAATCTCAGCATGCTTCTAAAAATTCAAATATTCTTTCTCTTTCTCCGCTCTCTATCTGCCTCTTCGCGTGTTTCTCCTTCTACTCCGCACTCCTTCGGCTTACCCATTCGACTCACTTGGTCACTCTCGTGACGAATCTCAGCACGCTTCTAAAAATTCAAATATTCTTTCTCTTTCTCCGCTCTCCATCTGTTTCCTTGCGTGTTCCTCCTTCTACTCTACGCTTCTTCGACTTACCCTTCCGGTTTATGCTTGTGCACTCTCGTGACGAATCTCAGCATGCGTGCCGGCGGGATACTTTCCCTGAATCTCCTTCGGCCTTCCCTCGTCTCGGCCGACTAAAGTCGATAGGTGGGTGAAGGTTGCGGGCGAAAGCGGCGATTACCTGCCGCAAGAGAGGAGGAGGAGGAGGAGGCGAATGTGGGATCGATGCTTCGCTCGCGCGGCCCTCGCGAGGTGAAAAATAAATGCGGCCGGCCACCGCCTTCTCCGCGTGGCTCGCATCTTTGCGTGACATTCTTCGACTTTTCCGCTGCCAAAGAATTCCTCTCCGGTAGTGAAGGCTCGCGTAGCTTCGGAGAGAGGAAAACCTTGCCCGAGCACTACCGCGCGACAGAAGTGACGAACGAAACGCGAAAGGTTACGACGATCTTTTGCACGCTGCAGGAGAAATCATCGTGATCGAATTGGATTGAATTTTTCTCCTCTCATCTTTACCACGAATATGAATTCACACTCGTGCAATTTGTTCTCTAGTATGTTGAACGAGCGCAACAGAAATCTTTGATCATTTATATTATAAATACACTGAAAAAAAGCTGTTGATTCGATAAAAAAATGCGTTGATTCAATCATACGTGTGTGTCACGGGCTGCCATAAACATTTGTAATTGATTCAACATTGTATGTCATTGATTCTAATAAAGTATAGTGTGAAACAATGATGAGGCCATCATTAATTCAATAATACATAATGTTGTATCAAAAGCATATTGAATTGAAACAATATTATTTCATATTATGTAATTGGAACAATCCTCGTTATATGATTGAAATAACTACATATGCAATTGAATCAATGAAGTTTGTAATCAGTGCTGTATTATTCAAATAAATAATAAATATAATTGAAACAAATATTTATTTCATTGAAATAATTAAATATATGATTGGTTCAACCAAATTTTTTCAATTATGCTATATTATTGAACCAAGTACTTCTGTAATTGACACAACGGTGTACCATATTTGTTTCAATCGCATTATAATTGAATCAACGAAATTAATTACAATCATACGGATATCATTGAATCAACACTTTTCTTTTCTCAGTGTACTGTTCGACATCTTAACATGCGCGACACGTCGAAGGAATTTTTCAGTATTTTCAAGCACTTCAGCTCGGAAGTACGAAATTTCTTTCCACTGTCTCCTCTAATGAGCCGTGCTTCGGGATTCCAATTGCGTCGCGCGCCGTGGGGTCACGTCGAACGAGGCTAATTTCGTTTTTAAATCACCGTTAAACCGCAGCCCCGGACGCATGTCGAAGCCACGAATCGTCAAGGCCGTAAGAAATTATTTCCTTTTCTCCCTCTGTTTCCTTATCGTTCGCCTGCTACGTGCGATCGCATGCGACGCGCAATGCGCCACGGGATTTTGTAACTTATCGAAGGCGTTAATGTGCTCGAGCGCACCAGCGATCGCGCGATTGCAAATTAAATGGGCCGAGAACGATGGTAAGAGAGCTGGACGGCCGCAATCGCAGCATACACAGTCTGACAATTAAATAACGGAACTGTAAATAATAAGATAATTTAAATCATAGAACACTCTATCACCGTGCGACTATTTTCTGTTCCCGAAACTAAAAACTGTAATGAAATGACACTTTTATGATAATGTTCCTCGCATTCAAGCAGCCGTGACAGAGGTGCTCTGAAGAGCATCCCAAAACCCGACACCAAACAATCGATGCAAGCATTAGTCACACGTACCATACGCTGTATTAAGTCTAATGGAACATATTTCGAATAAAAAAAAATGTTCACCAATAATATAATGTGTATTTCATTCTATAACTAAAAGGTTCCGTTATTTGATTACCGGACTGTGTAGCTCGTGGCAACAACTGCGAGAAGTACAAAAGCTGTAACAAGAGCCGCGAGCCTTTGTGCATTATTCGATACTCGTGATTTAAAGAGAACTCGCGAGAAAGAAAGCGTCGAGGGAAAGAGGAGGTAAGAATAATAGGAAGTTCTTTATCGGTGAACAGCTTGCCCATAGCTGCTCACGCAATACATCGTATGAGAAGTCGTGCAAATGAAGCACTAATAAGAATCTGGGAGGGATGAGGGGGAGGATCAGAAATTAATTAATACAAATGAAAAGAAAAATAATAGGAACATATTCACCGTGTTCAACGAGGACGCGCGCCATCGGAAGAAATTACTGTCACGCGCACGCCAGCTCTGATTTCTCGTATGAAACGTAAGGGAATCTTTAACCGTTTGAGTCCCAGAAGGTATTGAAAGAACACTGTCGAAGAATCCCGAACAGCGCAACCGCGCTTTCTCTAAATGAGTAGGGGAGAGTGGGGTAGTTTGGGACATGGGGCACATTGGGACATTTCGATTTTTGCGGCAATTATTGTGATTTAGCAGTTGGCTGTCTTGTCAGAATCAGTTAAACACTAATTCCTTCAATGTCAGTCGCTTTCACAATCACAGATAAAAAACTGTTAAAGATATTAAAGTTTTAGTGTTTTCGGGTATCCACATAAGCATTTCTTGTGTCTGTTCTTAAGGTTATAAGTTGAGTAAAATAAATAATGTAGCTTTTGTTTGATGTTCAACATATTCCATCTTGTATTGACTTTATGCAGTCAAAGTTATGTTTATGAAATGCATAGAAGGAATTGTTGAATAGATGCGTTTTTCACTCGAAGTACCTGTGGGGTAGATTGGGACAACCTAAGTGGGGCAGATTGGGCTTGTCCTCTCAATCCCGATGATCACACAGATCTAATACAAAAGTTCGAAGAAAATAGCACCCGTGAAAATACAAATAAAAAAACGTCATAGAAAAAGAGCAGAGTTAGATTCAACAGATGAGGATACTGAGACAAAGGAAATTATTTAAAAAATGCAAAAGGATGAAGCAATGGATTCAGACATCGAAAGAAATTTTGAATTAGAAGAAATTCAGAAGTATTATTATTACGTACAGTAACATTTTTAACATTCCTAATCTGTAAAAGGTAGATTATTTGTTTATTAACAATTCGCACTCGGCATTTTCCCGGCGCCTTTCATATTGTCCCCTCAGAAGGAATAACCGAATGCAAAGGATTAAATTGTGGACGGTAGTTTTTTCCAATAAATAGATTCTTGTGTTTTCTAACTGTAATTTCTAAGGAATTCCATCGCAGTCCCAAACTACCCCACCGCAGTCCCAAACTACCCCACCGTGGGGCAGATTCGGACATTTTGCACTTATTAACAAATTACTTTATTAAGAATACAGACGGTTTTTTTTGCCTATTAGCCGGTATCGTCCTTTAACAAAAACCTCAACATATCTTATGTTTCTTACAAATTTTAAATTGGATGAAAATTGTGGAAAATACAGGCTCAAAATCCTTAACAGTCCCAATGTGCCCCACTTTCCCCTACGAGAAGACCCAAGCATCGCGCTAGCGCTTCTTTTATTTTATGTCGTTAAATGCCAAGCGTAACTTGCGACAATGCGTAGTCTGCAGCACCAAGAATACAATAAAAAGATCACATTTAGTTTGAGTGCAATGTAAAAAAGGAATTCGTCGAATATGTTTTGATAAACACGGATGTTACAAATTATAAGTGTTACTCCCCATTTAAATTGTTCGTTCATAACACAAAAAATATTCTTAATTTGAAATTCGTTATTTTATGAAATACATGTGTACTATTACATATGCGTACTGTAACTTTATAAATAATTCAAGTTTTGTTCGATAAAAATTATTGAGGAGATAACAATGAAATAGAAAATGTTTTATTTTCTAATGTATCATTGCACTATTATTATAGTATTGTACCCATTGTAAAATGTATTATTTACGTTAAAAGAAGGAGCTGTGTGATGTACTTGCGTCAGTAAATCTGAGTGTGCGACTTCGACACTCGGTGACGCACCGTCAGTTGTCCGCAACGCTCGAAATGTGCTGGGTTTTCACGACATAAAATCTGAACAGCGCGATCGCGCTGCTTGGGACTCAAACGGTTAAACTAGGGGGTAAACCCCCTGCGCTTTCGCTTCGCTCAAGCGCCAACCCCCCAGATCGCCTTTGCTCGCGCTTCGCGCTCGCTTTACCGGGTGCAGAAAAGCTTCGCTTTTCTGCAATAGGCACGACCGCGGCACTCGCGCTTCGCGCTCGCCCACGAATTTCAAACCGTTTCGAAATTGTTGAAAATTCAAGTATTGAGATATTAAACTATGCTAGAGAGTCCTCTGCGCTTTCGCTTCGCTCAAGCGCCATACCCCCTGAGAACGTCGGGTGCTCGCGCTTCGCGCTCGCCCGCGAAATGCAGCATTTCTGCAATGTGCGCAAGTGATCGAAACCGGACAATTAAATGCATTCGAACTAAAATTTTACATGTACATCAAGTATATACCCCTTTGCTGCAGTAAAACTTTATGCATGGTTATCTTTAACCATTCAGAAATTGCGGAAATTGAAATGTTCAATCCAGTATTTCGCCGAAACGCCGGCACGGATTCAGAAAAAATTTGGCATGTAGTTCAAAAATATACCCATTTGGTACCACGAAACTTATGCATGGTCATCTTCAACCGTTTCGAAATTACGGGATTCTTAAAATATAATTATAAAATAAAATAGTGGATTAAAGACTTGAAATTGGCACCATTTCGAAATGGTTGAAGATGACCATACACAATGTTTCGTGGCACCAAATCAGTATATACTCCATGTACATGCCAAATTTCGTCCGAATCCGTTCAGCCGTTTTACCGGAATACTGGATTAAAGACTTAAATTTGCTTAAAAAAATCTTTAATCCAGTATTCCGGCCAAACGGCTGAACGGATTTGGATGAAATTTGGCATGCACGTGGAGTATATACCCATTTGGTGCCAGGAAACTTTATGTATTGCCATCTTCAACCGTTTTGAAATACCGGCAAAATTAAATTTTATTCGAAATTTGAATTTCCCGCCATCTTCTACCGGTTCAAGATGGCGGCTCACAAACCTTATTGTCAACTCACAGTACTGTACTTGATTTTTGTCCCAAATTTCGTCCCGATCGGTTTAGCCGTTTTGCCGGAATACTGGATTAAAGACTTAAATTTGCTTAATAAAAATCTTTAATCCAGTATTCCGGCCAAACGGCTGAACGGATTTGGATGAAATTTGGCATGCACGTGGAGTATATACCCATTTGGTGCCAGGAAACTTTATGTATAGCCATCTTCAACCGTTTCGAAATGCCAGCAAAATTAAATTTTATTCGAAATTTGAATTTCCCGCCATCTTGTACCGGTGCAAGATGGCGGCTCACAAACCTTATTGTCAACTCACAGTAGTGTACTTGATTTTTGTGCCAAATTTCGTCCCGATCGGTTCAGCCGTTTTTCCGAAATCGAGGATATACACGGACACACACACACACATACATACACACACACACACACACACACACACACACACACACACATACATACACACACACATACGAACGGTTTTCGCGATGGCGATAGCATAAGTCACTCCCTTTACGGTCGTGCCTAAAAAGATACTCGACAAATCGAATACGATTCCTGTGGAACGGAATACGAATATTCCTCAGGTCACGAGTATTATTTATCCGAACTGGATCTTGATGTTTCGTAATTTCTTAATCAGCGAGGTTGCAAAGTACAAAATTATTTACCCAGGAGAATCGAGGACGCGGAGCAGAGTGAACAATAGGAAAATGTGACAAATGTAGAGATCGTTGCAGTGGCCAGTTCCACATGAGCGACAGTATAACGCGTGTCTCCTTATACCGACAGCTCGTCATATTTCACGGGTCGTTGTCAACGACTCGGATGTCAAATGACGTCGACGGAGATTAACGATGGTGTGCGCCGTCATCCAAAAGGGAGCAAAATTCCGTGCCACTCGCTCGCGTGCATTCTCCTCATTTACTTCCAAGGCGAATGCTGTTATCGATTCTCGAAATTCTATCGATTTGTCGTTCTCCTTGTTGTACGATGGATTCTCCCTTTTCTTGCCAAGGAATTAGAAGAAGCAACCTTAACAGAAAATCAACCATCTTTACATCCGGAGCTGCAGTCAGGGTGTAAATTGTGCGGTTGTGGAATGAGTGGGAAGTTGTGCAAATGACCTCATTACCTATAGACACGTGTACGTATGTGTACAGCTGCCTTGAGTATGCACGATGGGTGCATATACATATAGAGCGAATGCGAGGTAAGAGTAAGCGCAGAGAGAATAGAATAGAGTAGTACTTTATTAATGGTCTAGGCCTCATTAAGTCTATAAGATACAAGAAAACCCACAGAAGAAGGCAAAGTAAAAAGTCATACCGTATATTAACTTAAAAGTAAGGAAAAAGAAAAAACAGAAATTTTGAAAAATCCTTTACGAAAAATGCGCGTTACATTGCACTGTCTATTCAATACTCTTGTGTCTGACACTCCAACTCCATCAGGTATTCAGAGAGTCTGTTTTTTAAGAGAGGGAGAGAGAGAGAAAGAAAGAAAGAGAGAGAACTACATGATAGGTGAGCTAAGTGTGCTCAATAAGTATAGAACTTATTACTTACTACGATAATTATTAAAAACTTTGCACTCCATTCGTTCTCTCGTTACAACACAGCGACTCGAACGTCTCGTGCTTGTAACACCTCGTGACAACCATTCTCTCGGATTAAGTGAAATCTTGTCACGGCTGAGAGTAACTACCAATTTCCAAAGAGGATTACAAAGATGAGCGCGTGACAAAAAAATCTGCATTTCACGTCACGGCAAGTCCTTCGTTCCAGGAATCCGACGACAAATCCAATTCAATCAACGCGTGCGATTTCTCTCAACGAGGCAAATCAAATTTCGCTGCGCAATTCATTACCGTGATTCGACGTTTTCCTCTTCACCCTTTCCTCTCTCGGTCCTCATCGTCGCTGGCCTGCTTCTTTCCTGACTTTTCCTTCTCCTCTTCTCTCCCCCTTCACATCGGATCTACGAAGAACTGGAGGCATCGATCGAGGTCAACGACCCCTCCTGGTCTCGTCGCATTCGTAAGAGGAGAAGGAGGTCAGCGATGAGAAGGAGAAGGATGAAGAGGAAGAAGAGCCCACGAGACATTCTCTCCTCGTTCTCTCCTTCCTCTCTCCTCATTATTCAAAGATTTCGTCGCCTCGTTCCACCGGAAACCGCACGCCTCCACCTCGTCGGTCGAGGAGGTCGCGTTATGTTCTTCAACGTTAGTGCACTCCAAGGTGCTCGAGCTTTTCTACCCTCTTTCTCTCTTGGTTGCGCGTGTGCCCACGCGCTTCCTTCCACCTTTTCTCTTCGAGTCCACTCGCGTGTCTATACTCGTCGGTGCGCGCAGAATTATGTACCGGGACGGTGACGATTGTGGACGAGAAAAGGGAAAAGAAAAAGATGTCAAGGTGCGACACTTTTGTACGAAGTGCGTGCGTCTAATGCATTCTGATTTTAAAAGATAGGAGGGGGGGGCTGGGCTGGAGTAGTGCCATTGTTGGAAAGCTTTTTTTTATTGCTTCCTTCGGCTTTTGTTCTTCCTTTCTTTGACACGTACGTTAATACTTGCAGCATTAAATAGAGATTCGCCGCTGTGTGGGTTAAAAGGAATAGCTTCGTTATTTGAGTTTTTATTTCAGTTTTGAATATAGGACAGATTTAAAATGTTCGAGTCAAAATAATTCGGTGAATGTAAATAACCGGTTGATAAATTACAGACGCATGCGTCACGACCGAACTCGCGGTCGATAAGAAATAAATAACTAACAATAATTCACAGGCCCACAAAAAAAAAGTACCCTGTGCTGGCGATCTGACTAGGCTAGTCTTATGTATTTTGTCCCGCTGAATTCGAATCTGACGTCAGAATTCCTCCATCACGTCACAGTTTTTTTTAAATCGCAAAAATAGACGAAATTTCATAAAAATCGACATTCTAAGGGAATAAGATTGCGCTTCTTAAACAAGAAGTTACCAAAATCATATTTTAATGTATTTTTAAACGTTATAAATTCAAATTCAACCTAGAATGCGTTGTGCTCGATTTATGATTCGAGTTGGACCTAACGTCCGAATATTATCACTTACGATCGTCTGCGCTTACGCACTCTTTTATCTTCAAATGATCTGTGAAGCGGATTTCTTTTACGTGTTTTTCTTTTTGTTGGATACTTAAAAGAGAAAATATAACAAAAAGAAAAACACGTAAAAGAAATCCGCTTCACAGATCATTTGAAGATAAAAGAGTGCGTAAGCGCAGACGATCGTAAGTGACATTATTTGGACGTTAGGTCCAGCTCGAATCATAAATCGAGCACAACGCATTCTAGGTTGAATTTGAATTTATAACGTTTGAAAATACATTAAAATATGATTTTGGTAACTTCTTGTTTAAGAAGCGCAATTTTATTGCCTTAGAATGTCGATTTTTATGAAATTTCGTCTATCTTTGCGATTTAAAAAAAACTGTGACGTGATGGAGGAATTCTGACGTCAGATTCGAATTCAGCGGGACAAAATACATAAGACTAGCCTAGTCAGATCGCCAGCACAGGGTACTTTTCTTTTTTGTGGGCCTGTGTAATTAATGCTATCAGAGTACCGATGAATTATTGTTAGAACGATGTCAGCTGAATTTCGTGCGAAACTTCAAGGCGAGTGCACAATTTGATTTCCTTCGTGATACCAACCGTATCGATTCATCATTCCAATTGGAAACTAATCTTCCGGTGTAACGAGATCAAGTAGGACCGCGCCAGCCGATACCTCGTACTTGTTAGAACAGAGGACGAGAGCACACGATAATGTGGTGTCCTCAAGATAATTGCACGAACAAACAGGAACGTATAACAGGAAGCGAGGATGAGCGAGAGATTCAGAAGCGACGTGGTGAGTGGGACTAAAATGGCAAGCGATCTAAGCCACGGATTTATTTGGTCCCGTGGTTCGAATTTGCCTAAATGATCGGGCTTATCGGCTCGAGAAATTGCTTCGACGAGATCCTACCGCTTTACGGTTCGTTATTGCTATGCTCCGATAAAATTCCGCCCATCCTCTTCTCTGGCTCCCTTGCTCGTTGATCGCTTCTAGTTTACCTATCGAGCGTGAAACGACGAACGAATTCTCCTTTTTTTTGCCCGCACAGAATCCGGAAGAAGATTACGAGAGGATCCCTAATGTCGAACCACGAATTATGAGATCGAAGAAGATTGGAAGGAATTGACGAGCACCGGAAGGAATTTTAGCTTGGGTTGATTCAAGCGCCACGAGAAAATATTATCTAGGCTCCTTCTGTGAAGGATGATCTTCACCCGTGGCGTCGGTGGTTGGAGAGAAAAATTTCTTTGTGCCTTGGCCAGCAGTAGGCAAGTTCTTCGCGCAGGTCCGATGACATTAGAGAGACCAGACAGAGTTCTGATAGTTTTATCCTCGTGGAAGGTGTTCCGTGCACTCTCTCGCCTTGGTATTTATTCGTCGAGCTCAACCCGGCGTAGCCTCTTTGGCGCGAAGCCCCGAGATTGCGTCTACGTGCCACTCTTCCCAGACTTCGTTGAGGGAAAGTTTGCTGGTTCGTGGAAAACTGTGAAAGATGGCCCCAAAAGTTCATCTTTGATTTCTGCGAGGAAATATTACGGGGTATGTTCTTCTGCGTTTTTCATCAACGATCGACCATCACACATTTCGTTAATTGCTTCGTTTTTACGTAAGGTGATGGATGTGATGATATTCTGAATAAGTAGAATCTCGTGCGTGTCTGGGTCTTTGTCAATTTGTTGAAAACCATTAAATGTTAACATATAAAAGCAAGTTTGACCCGAGAACCGTCACATTAGTATAAAATATAAACAAATCGATAGATAAATAAGTATATATAGAGCAAATAAATGAATAAGGATGGCGCACAAATGTATAATTCAAACTCTCTCTCTCTCTCTCTCTCTCTCCATCTCTCGATCTCTATCTATCTATCACTCTCGTCCGTGGTCTCTGTCTCATGCTTGCCTTTCCGTAGGCGCACCTACATATTCCTTACATGGACTTTTATTGGAGCTTTTATTCGAAAATCTGACGGTTGTCGAGCTTCTGCGTGGGCACGAAACAAATTGTGCTTTAGTGAGTGAACGAGTGCAAATCCACCAGTCCCGTAATATATTTTGATAATAATCTCGGGAAAAGGAGCAAAGGAGTTGTGATTATCTAAAGATTGAGTATCGTGAAATTGGGATCAATTGATGCGTCTTAGGGTCACGAGAGTACAGAAAAACGACAACGAAAGGAAGAGGAGTGTACATTGTAAGAAAATCTTTTGGCATACAACATTTTTTTTGATGTGATAAACCATAAACTAATAGTTCGAACAAATCGATGCGCCCTTGGGTCACGAGGACAACGTGATGAGGATGTGGTAGAATGAGAGCGAATCGGGGAGCATAATGTACTAGAATGTACTAGAATAAATGTATTAGAATATAAAATCGTTTGACGCACAATATTTTCTAACAAGTGGGCATCGTACAACTGGGGCCAAGCGGTGCGCCCTTGGGTCACGAGGCCAACGTCACGAGAATGCGGAAGAACGACAGTGAAAGGAAGAGGAATGTACATTGTAGTATAATCGGTTGGTACACAACATTGAATTATGGAGGAGGCGCTTGTAAAATGGAAAAGTGACGGCCGCGTGCGATAACGATAATTTATTTACGACGACATTGTGCGTCGTCGGTGGGTAGAGCGCTTTATTATTTACACACGGAAGATATGGAGGAGCGAGGGTGTGACGCCGGCATTGTCGTTGGAAAATGTTAATAAGAGAGAGATGCAATGAAAAACGCAAAACTTCTGTAACAGAGGAGTCACATGGAATGAAAAAAAATTCAGTTACGCGACAGTCCACAAAATCGACATTAATTTGAGTTATCGACTCCTACGACTTGTTCGGTATTGTTTGAATTGCCAGCTTTGCAATTCACGTCTTGGTGAATTATAAAACTGTTTTACACGTTACCGAGTAAAAATCCGCAATTTACTGTCACTCCACGCGCTTCCGATATTGTTGACTAAAAGAAAGAACAAGGTGGATTAACTTTGAGTAAGCAAAATGAAATTGCGTTCTAGCAATGAGCTATTTGCTCGGTTTGCGGAAAAGAAATGTACAAGCATTAGTCCTATCTAGTTGGTGAACAATTTCAGAACTATAAATTGCCCTCTGGCAATCGTTCTTTTTTATCTGTCTCCTTCTCTATTTCGTTCTTTGTCACTCCTCATTCTTGTTTACCTCTCTCTTACTCTCTCTTTCTCTCTCTCTCTCTCTCTTTCTCTTTCTCCCTGTCTCTCTTGTGACACGCACGCCGCCGCGCTGGACGGCTCGAAGGGTAACGCAGTCGTAGATTACGTAGAAGATCAACAAATTGCAGACATTGTCTATATCCTATACACTTTGCTTCACAATAGCGATGCAGAGTGCACCGATCGATGGATAATAGTTGCAGGCCACCTAAGCTCCCAGGCCGAGATAGATAATGTGTAATGATACGCACCCTAATGATACCTTGGAATAAAGGGCATAGCCGACGGAATGGATATGTTCGCAGAGAGAATGGGATGGTATATTTAGAGAATGAGACAGGAGGTAGTGGTAACGGTCAGCATTGATACAGACCACCCCAGTAGAATCGATAGATTGTGCGTGTCCAGATTGGCACGAGTGTTTTCTTCTGATAAAGGTTCGAATTGTTGGTATATAGTTTCCAATATCCTCGAAGCATCGAACAAATGCGTCCTTGCGTCTGTTCCTTTCCATTAATAAACTTATACTATGTTTTTTTTCAAATACTAGACTCTGTCGATTACGAAATGAAAAGTTTTGATTCTTCGTACAATATTTCATCAGACAATTCGCTCGTTCATGATTGGGGGGGGGGGGGGGGGGTCTTTCGCATTTTGAACAAATTAGATGATCCTCGACGGTATTCAATACAAAAATAATCCATATGATTTGGAAAATTAATTTGCACGACCAGGTGCATCCAAATGACATAAATTCATCGTTGGGTGATATTTTCTGTTGATTGATACATAGAAAATGCTGGGTATGCGTTCTTTAAGATCATAAGGCACGCGAGATCATTCGATGCCTCGCTGGAGACTCATCCGGAAGGAGTTTGACGCGGTGAGCTGATGGAGGTAAACCGCAGTCCTCCAAGTTGCCCTCATGCCATTATCCTCGCTCATATGTAAATCGGCCGCTTGGTATACAAAAATAGCATACGATCGATCGATCGTCTATGTTGCCTCGCGTTCTCCCTTCTCCTTTTCTCTCTCTCTCTCTCTCTCTCTCTCTATATATATATATATATATATATATCTATCTATCTATCTATCTATCTATCTATCTATCTATCTATCTCTATCTCTCTATTTATCTTTCTATCTCTCCCACCCCCTTTCCTACACACACGCACTCGCACACACACATTTTCCGATGCATCCATCGAACAACCTCTACATTACAGCCTCGTCGATTTCAATCACCTTAAAATTAAAGCTTATCACTCCGCGCGACGCTTGTCCCTTTCAGCTTACCATCCCATTGTGTTTATACGGCGGAGGTTTATGAAAGGCTAATGCAGCAGCCGCATTGTCCGGTGTCGACGTTTCCACAGGTGACGGTTTCTTTTTATAAACCCTCGAGGGGGTCTCCGCGTAGGTACTTCCGGTGGCTATGTAGGTGGTACGTGCCAGTTTGAAAGTACGTTGGAATGACTTAATGATGTCATTGCTGGGTGTAGGCTCGAGCGGCCCTGCAGACAAGGGAGGTAGTCCGCGGTGCTTTGATGTCCCACCACTCATTGAGGACCGCGCGAGAGAGTTACGTGAGAATAGCATTTTAACATTTTGCCCTTCTACGTGCTTGGAAGAATTCGGAAGAGCTTCGATCCTCTCTCTCTTAATATATACTTCTCACGTTTTCTCCCCTTCTCTACCTTTTCACTGCCGCTATCTCGTTTCTTGCATTTTTCCTGGTTTCTCTTTTCCTTGCACCTTATCTTTACCTCATGACCCCATTCAACCTCCTCACATACCTCTATCTGAATAGAGCGCGCTAGTGGTCTGTGCGTTAACGCGCGTGACGCACGCCGCCTGTGCCTTTGAGAAACGATTGCCCGTGGCGAGCAATAATTTTCGTCGCTGTGGCGATTTTGTATCATGCATCTCGGATAATATTCCACCTGCAATGTATAGGGAGCTCGCGTATCGCGCTCCTTCCGCACGTGTTACGTAGAATGCAATATGCTCGGGGGATTTATCTTTTATTAACCGTAAAATTCGCGTAGATTTACGCGCGTAAACTTGACCGAGGAGGGATAAAAGAAGCGAATCGTATCGCGCCTTATGGATTTACATAAAACTTTTATCAAATTTCATTGTCGTGCGGTAAATTACCATTTACGGTATCGAAACTGGACGGAGTTTTTGGTCATTGATAAAATACCGATGTCGAATGTTTCATTGGGATTTGGAAGGGTAGTCGTCTTTGTAATAAGCCTATATTCGTTTGCGCGCTCCCCAAAAATGATCCGAGGTTACGGTACACTCGGGACCAGTTGTGCGCGACATACCCAAGAATGCCGCAGGGAATTTAACTATATTCTTGGGAGCACGACTATCTCCGGAAGTCCAAGGATACCTCGTTTCACTTGTCTGTCAAGGGATGGAATTCTCGTTTCATCGCTTCTCTTCCTTCCTCCTACCTACACTTCTTCATTTCTTCAATATTCAAGCACTGCTTTTCCCGTTCCTCTCGAAAACGGCAATTCTCCTTAGTTAGAAGATTTTAGGAAAATGGACATCACGACTTATTCATTTTCACCTCACCTGCACCTTGTTACACAGGGCGTCGGGACAAACGTTGTCAGCGTATTCTACGCGTGAAAATAAGAGAAGTATGTCTTTAATTGGTTGTACTAGGGTATCGTGTGTGGTTGCATAAACAGCATGTGCAATTGCATAAACTGTTTATAGTATTCTGCATAAATAAAACACGAAGAGTTTTAGTCGAAGCATCCATAGGCGACGGAAATCGATCGGTCGATTCATCCCCTTTGCTGATCAGCTGCAGGCAACCCCTTCTCTTTACGTCGACGCATGCTAAACTAGGGGGCAGAGCCCCCTGTGCTTTCGCTTCGCTCAAGCGCCAACCCCCTCAAGATCGCCTTTGCTCGCGCTTCGCGCTCGCCCACGAATTTCAAAAGGTTTCGAAATTGTGGAAAATTCAAGTATTGAGATATTAAACTATGCTACAGAATCCTCTGCGCTTTCGTTTCGCTCAAGCGCCATACCCCCCCAGGTCGTCGGGTGCTCGCGCTTCGCGCTCGCCCACATATGCAACATTTCTGCAATAGGCCCAAGTGATCAAAACCGGACAATTAAATGCATCCGAACCAAAATTTGACATGTACGTAGAGTATATACACCTTTGCTGCGGTGAAACTTCATGCATGGTTATCTTCAACCATTCAGAAATTGCGACAAATTGAAATCTTTAATCCAGTATTCCGGCGAAACGCTTGCGCGGATTCAAAAAAAATTTGCAATGTAGTTTAAAAATATACCCATTTGGTGCCACGAAACTTTATGGTCATCTTCAACCGTTTCGAAATTACGGGATTTTCAAACTATAATTATAAAATAGTGAATTAAAGATTTGAAACTGGCACCATTTCGAAATGGTTGAAGATGCCCATACACAATGTTTCGTGGTACCAAATGGGTATATACTTGATGTACATGCCAAATTTTGTCCGAATCCATTCAGCCGTTTCAAGATGATCATGCATATTGCTGCCATTTCTAAACGGTTGAAGATAGCGATGCATAAAGTTTCCTGGCACCAAATGGGTATATACCTGATATGCATGCCAAATTTTGTCCGAATTCGTTCCGCCGTTTTGCCGGAATAGTGGACTAATCAACTTTCTTGCTGAAATAGTGGATTAAAAACTAAAATTTATCGCTATTTCGAAAAGGCTTAAGATGGCTATACATAAAGTTTCCTGGCACCAAATGTGTATATACTTGATATCCATGTCAAATTTTGTCCGAATCCGTTCAGCCATTTCGTCGGAATAGTGGACTAATCCATCGTTTTGCTGGAATAGTGGATTAAAAATTTGAATTTGTCGCTATTTCGAAACGGTTGAAGATGGCTATACATAAAGTTTCCTAGCACCAAATGGGTATATACTTGATGTGCATGCCAAATTTTGTCCGAATCCGTTCAGCCGTTTTGCCGGAATAGTGGACTAATCAATCGTTTTGGTGGAATAGTGGATAAATAATTTGAATTTGCCGCCATTTCGAAACGGTTGAAGATGGCCATACATAAAGTTCCATGGCACCAAATGGATATATACTCGATGTACATGCCAAATTTTGTTCGGATCCGTTCAGCCGTTTGGCCGGAAAACTGGACTAATGGATTAATGAATTTTTCACTATTTCCATTAGTCCAGTATTCCGGCCAAACGGCTGAACGGATCGCAATGAAATTTGGCATGTACTTTCACTATATATCCATTTGGTGCCAGGAAACTTTATGTATCGCTATCTTCAGCCGTTTAGAAATGGCGGCAATATTAAATTTAAATTACATTTTTTTCAAATTTTGAATCTCCCGCCATTTTGTGTTGGATCAAGATGGCGGCTCACAAACCTTATTGTCAACTCACAGTAGTGTACTTGATTTTTGTGCCAAATTTCGTCCCGATCGGTTCAGTCGTTTTTCCGAAATCGAGGATATACACGGACACACACACACACACACACACACGCACACACGAACGGTTTTTGCGATGGCGATAGCATAAGTCACTCCCTTTACGGTCGTGTCTAAAAACCACGGAAATCAATCGACCAATCGGCTTTCCATCTCTTTCTCTCAGCAGCAGCACGCAACCCCTTCCCTTTTCTTCACGTCGAAGCAGGTTAAAGCCACGAAGATCGATTGATCGATGGACTTTTCATCCCCTTCGGTGAACAGCAGCGCGCAACCCCTTCTCTTTACATCGGAGCAGGCTAAAGGCAGGAGTATCGATCGATCCAAGCTGCCCTGCTACCGCGCGCATATAATTAGCCCATTATCGACGCGTTAACCTTGTTTCGCTGTCCCTGTCACAATTTTAATCTCCAGAAATAACTCGATTTCGCGGAAGCGTCCCGCGGCGATACACCCCTGCCGCGTCGGGTACATCCCTCTTCTTCTTCCTCGGAAGCGGATGTGCTTTCCAACGCGAATGTATATGGGCTTTGTGCACGCGACGTGCTTCCTCCTCTGTATGGACATACACGTACACATGTTACGTGGAGCGCACGCTGACACGGAAACTTCGCGACTACGATGCCACGCGTCTCGTGCTCGCTTGACTGCTTGTCGCGCAAGGTGACACGTTTGATCCGCACAATGCGTTCGTGCGTGGTAAGTGTGAAACCGTCTGCAAGGTACGCGCGAGTCTCTTCTTCGGATCTGCTTGAATAAAAAGGACGAATGATTGTGCCGGAAGGATTTAAAGCAAAATGGAAGGAATTCTTTTTAACAGCGATAAGATTGAAATAATGGAAAAAGGGAGATGACTGAAGGAGCAATTGGCCCCGGTAATTCAAACATCATCGATCATCCGTTCGAGAGTTTGCCGTCGGGGATGGGTAAAGATTTTATCGGGCCTTTCACGATGGAATACTGAAAACTTTCCAGCGCTTCTCACCCTCTTTCCTGCTCCGTCGACGGTGCCAACAACAGTTTTGACAGTTAGAGACAAAGTAACGTCACGTCCTCGTCGCATCGGTGTTCGAGGGTTCGGTAGTCGCCACACTTTCTCGTTTCTCTGTACCCACCCCTTAGGAAATTTGCATGAGAAGCGCGCGCTAGTGCGAGTGAGCGTGCACCTAAAGGGATGGGTGAAAAAAAGAAGAGGAAGAGACGGAGGCGTTATCTGACAGATAGGCCGTGGCGATTTGCCTCTGCGAAACGTTAGAATTTTCAGCTCGTGCCAATCCTCATTCTCGTTCTTGTCTTCTCTTATGCTCTCTCGCTCGGACCCCTTGCCAGATCGCATTATCGAGTCAACGGTAGAATCCGAGTTGATAGCGCGCTGCGCGTACAGATGATCGCATCCGATGGACCGCGAAGCGAAGGCGTCATGGACGCTCGTCGATCACGTCCAACCTCGAGTTCTGATGCGTCCGTGTGGTTTGAAAACTTGTTATCTCGTTCGAAGGATTTCTTTGTGCTCAGTGGTAGAAGAAGGGCGAAGGAAGGCGCTAATTCTCTTTTCACCGTCCACTTTGCGGTTGCCGAGGGTGATAAAGAGAGGAGGGCGAGTGCAGGAGAGAAGAAAAGTGAGAGAGAAAGGAACGCTTAACGTTTTCGTAATAGACTGACAGCACATAAAGTAGCCTGTTTATTTAATCTCCTTTTTACAATTCATGATCTAAGTAAAGTGGGATAAACGATTTTGATTTGGCACAGTGGTAACTGCGATGTGCTATCTTTACGAAATGATAGTTTTGTTAAATAATTCATTTCGGCCATTTTCATTTGTTACAGTGTTAAGATAGAGGTTCTAAACAGTTTACAAAACTACTTTCCCCAAAAATGTGACGTGACACCTTTGTCCACTTAGGACTTCAATTGTATTTTATGACAGAAGTCCTTTGCAGGGTTTTTTCCTTTGCTGTGAAGTTTCCCAGACGTGGATCTTCTACTACGAGTAAAAAAGCGTTTGCTCGAAGAATTCGCAGAATTTTTGGAATCGTTTCAAGATGCCTAGGTAGTGGCTATGCCGTTGTAGTCTAGCCTTTCTTGAAAGCGTGCCAACGAGGTCTCTCTTAAATCATTCCTGTTCCTGTGAGGCTACTTGGATCGTAAGGTACTGCCAAAGGAATGAAGGGGTACGTAGAAATAAGAAGGGGTGAACGGCTGCGATGCCGAGGGATCGAACAAAGTTCACCGTTCTAGAATTGTTCATTGTATCGGAAAAGCTCTGGAAGACGAGAAAAAGAAAACAGAAAAATAAGAGGACGCTTAACGACTTTTTTTTTCTTCCCTTTAAAGGAATAAGTTAAAAAACATAATTGGGGCAAATTGGAAATTAAAGACACCTTTTCACGACGATTGCTATGAAAGCAAGACCAAGAGAAGTAGCCTATATTCAAGAACGTTATTAAAATATGTCGAAAATTAGGGCGAGAAGTTCAGCACGTGGAATCTTGCGCCATTGGTCGACAAGTGAATAAAGCACTTGTAATCTGCAAATTGATCGTCCCTTTTTCTCATCCAAAAAAGAACAAGGGGTTGTGGACGTGAGTCAATCGTTGCTTGGAATGGCAAAACTTTGGAAATGCGGGATATCGATGAGAATATTGCAAATTGAAAAATTTGCAAGGTTGCCTTCCAATTGACGAAACGTCGTCGAGAGGATTGAGTAAGATGCGGGTGGTGCACACCACCGCATTACGCTTGCAAATCTTCTCTTGAAACTCGATGCGGGATCCGTGGGATCGAAACAGGACGAATCCACATTCGTGGCAGAAAATCCTTGCTCCCTCGGGGGTATCCTATTTACTCGGCTGTCAAACGTCAGATCTCCACTAGTGGCTGCGGTGGGAGGAGTAACGGAGGGTGGGAGTAACAGGATACGCTCGCGGAATAAAGCATTCCTCCCTCGACCTTAAACGGCACGTGTACCTTTCTACAGGGTGTCCCGCAATAGGTGTAATCCCCGTGGAGGAGTTATAACTGAAGTGATTCAAAACATTTTCCTTTGGAAAAAAGTTGGGTGAGGCTTCATTTTTGAATTATTAAAGAAAAACACAGGCGAATGAGCGCGTCCGTAGAGCCCGCGCCCAGGGCCGTAGTGCTCGTCACTCACCGTGCTCGACCGCGATTGTGGACGGGCGCAGCGCGGAGGTACGGCACGAAGCGTCGGACGGAAATTATGTCGAATAACAAATTAAAATTTCAGAATAACTTCAGATATCCATTAGTCATGCACAATAAATAAATTGATTAGTGCTTATTCGTATAAATTTAACAAATCGATTAAGTACTGTGACATTCGATTTAAGTAGTATTGACTTTCGATTTAACGAATAAAAATATGCAGCATATTCAGCATAGAGTTCAGCAACGTCCCTGAGCGCGGGCTCCACGAGCGCGCTCATTCGCCTGTGTTTTTCCTTAATAATTCAAAAATGAAGCCTCATCCAACTTTTTCGCAAAGGAAAATGTTGTTTAGAATCACTTCAGCTATAACCACTCCGCGGGGATTACACCTATTGCGGGACACCCTGTATAGTGGCCAGGCTCTGGTGAAAGAAAATAGACTTCGACGCCCCCCGCTTTACACCGTGAAACATGTTTTTTTCAGCGAAGTTCATCCGCTTATTTTCTTAAAAACACAAAGAAAACCAAAGGCACTGTTACGTAGGGAGTTTAAAGATTTGTCAGGATGGAAGGTCCCAGTAACAGATTGTTTAAAGGAAGAAATTGAACCCGAGCGGTAGAGCTCAATTCTTCGGTATTTAGGAATATAGTGGAGTAGGCTAGGTTAAGGCTTGGGTTAGCGCACCTTCCTGCGTTTAAATGTCTAATGACATATGACTCCACTAGGATTCTGAGGTTAACGAATATCAAATCGTATATTGGACTGAATAAATACAAGAGAGATCGCAACCCAGGTGTACAATGAGACTGGGGGCGATCGATTTTGATACAAGCATATATAATTCTTTTCCGCGATTTACAATAGTTATTTTGCTTTAAGGCTAACTCAGCGCGGAGGAGACACGTTTACGCGTTCGCGACGTGATTTTAATATTAGTTACGCTTACAAACTACAGCTCCAGGCTCTTGCGTGGGCTGGCAAAGATTTAAAGTGTTTTATGTGGTTGAGTCTACACGTAGCCAGTTCGTGGTCTACGTTTATCGAGAGTCAAGTATTCCGCGGGCCTTTCCCGATTTTACGTTGCAAAGCGACTATTGCGCGGTGCTAAACGATAAAGTACGGGACTTTGTCCTTACCCGAGATTCTAATATGAATCGGTGCAAGATAACGGAGCAGAGTAACAGCGTAACGAAGTCTGAAACTCTAAAGGCAACATTGATTACAATCACGAGTCTTTTATTGTAAATCATTCGGTGGTCAAGCGAAGCGCGGAGTGCGGTGTCCGTGCCCAAAGTCGGTAGGCAAGAGACGCGCGGCATGTGGTGCGAGCCCATGCTGGAGGAGTCGACGCATTCCTCAGCTGGGTCGCCTCGCGGTGTCTAAATGCTGACGCGTTTCCTTCGCGGTGAGCGCCCTACATGGAGCATAATACGAGCGTTTTAATATCGTAATGTTTTTATAAAAATATGAGGTGGGTACCGAGTATGTAACAGAACATGTTTATTAATTATTCGAAGTATCACAGATCGGTAGGTATTTAACATTAGCTTTACGAAGAACGAGAAGTTCTAAAAAAAGGTTATAAAAAAAGTTTCGTAAACCTAGTGTTAAGAGTCCTTGATGTATAATTTATCAGAAGCATTTTTAATAAACGTTTACGCTAAGTAAACCACGTGACGCGCTTAAGCAACCTACCCAGGACCAGTTACGTAAAAATACAATAGAAAACAAGACACAAAACGATCTGTTTCTTGACATTACCTATAGATAAAAGCATCGTACTCGCACTCCGGAAAAGAATATCGTGCCGTGCTCTGACCACCGTGTCACGATGTAGGGCTCGACCAATCGTCGACGGAGTAATTCCGAGTCGTGGTACGGCGACGCGCGGCGTCGCCACGCTTCACCCTCCTCTTTGCAATAATAAGGACCGAGTGGGACGTAAGTCGGCGCAGTGGTGGCTAACGCGCGCTCTCGAATGCATTCGTGAATCGGGCCAGGGGGCCAAGGTTGTACGTTGCCACGTCCCTGGTGGAGCCCTGCCCCTCTCCTCTCATGTAATTCTCATAGACTGATTGTTACCAGCAATTCTCACGGACTTGGCGCGACTGTCCGACGCGATGCGCGTTCACCAGGCAGACCACGTGATGCCTAGAAGAAAACCAAGGAGCTTTGTTTTGGTCCGACCCTGCAATTTGGAAGCATGTTGCTGAATCCTAGCCTGCTGCGTACCTAGTCGTGTTACTTTTTCAT
The DNA here is from genome assembly GCA_944319695.1 of Tiphia femorata. Classification (NCBI taxonomy): domain Eukaryota; kingdom Metazoa; phylum Arthropoda; class Insecta; order Hymenoptera; family Tiphiidae; genus Tiphia; species Tiphia femorata. The sequence goes on from OX090903.1 coordinate 2,348,893, forward strand.
AGAGCTACAAAACTTTTTGCTTCGCTCAAACGCTCAACTCCCTCCAGGTCGCCAGGTGCTTGCTCTTGGAACTCGCTTTACCCACCACAAAAAGCTGCATATAATTTTTTGAGAACGAATTTAGGCCCTAATTGCAATTAGGTGTTCCATATTACGTACCCTTACTCTGTAAAGAATGTTACTGTAGGTAGGAGTGCGGAGTCTTCCCCCGAACTTGCCTCGGCAGAACTTAACAGTCGGTCGATGACTTTGATAGGTATCGTCGGAACGTAAAATAGTGGCATCTTTTATTTATAGAAATATTACCAATCGTCTAAATAAATTTAACATTCCATACACATGGGAAAGTTTGCAATTGTTATTTCTAAAGGGTGCAGCGTATGCCATTTATTGTATTTCCGTGTGCCGTTCCGATTTGATCTGTAATTGTGCTGATGTTAATATTCAAAATATTACCGGTCGCATAAATGATTTTCACATTCGATAAGAAATTCCAGCCGACGTTGCATTTCTTGCACGTCGCAAAAATACTTGCCATAATTGTCGATCATTCTGCCGACGCACTATCGGACAAAACGCACTTTTAGCTGAACAAAATACAAAAAATCGACCCTCACCAAACATATTACTTTTTAAGTTAATCTGTTATATAGTAAGTGGCTTGCACCTTACGCATACCGTTATCACTTAAAATAAACACATTTGTCGCATATTGATTCGCGAAGTCTTCGGTTTAGTTTTATGATGAATCGATTAACTGGGGGGGGCAGAGCCCTCTGCGCTTTCGCTTCGTTCAAGCGCCAGCCCCCACTAGGTTACCGGGTGCTTCTGTTTCGCGCTCGCCTTAAGCGGTGGAGTAAAGCTTGCTTTTCTGCAACAGGCACTACCACAGCTCGTGCTTCGCTTTTGCCTGTGAACTGAGGCATTTCTGCGAGTTCTGAAAGGAGTAACTAAATTCTACAACAATCTAAACGTGTCTTCTTTCCAACGATCTTTATTGTACAGCGTGTTGAGAAGTGATACAGAGCACTTGGTTGGGTTGCCTATCCATCGGTCTGCAGGCGCTCGCTCTGTTGACCGGCAAGAAAGCGTGGAGGGGGATAGGCTGGTGCTAGATGGCATTGGAAAAAGCCGATTAACAGGCTATCGGTCGGTAAAGTGCATTTAAAATAATTGAAGTGCAGTTAATATAAGCACGAGCATGAGTCTAGAGTGTCAATTTGCCACCCTCGTCCAGTGGCACCCAGTGCTAGTAAACCGGCATCCCGTTCCCTTCCACGCTGTTTTGCCGGTCAACAGAGCGAGCGCCTGCAGAGCAATGATTAGGCAATCCGATCAACTGCCCTGTATCGTTTCCCAACACCCTATACACGACGCGTTCCTCCAAGACTGATTGTGAGCGCTTTCAGCCTAGTCTTCGTCTCGCTGCTCGAGAAAAGAAAACGCATCGCACTGATTGTGAGCATGTTTGCGGCGCCAATCGAACCTTCCGGTCGTGAGGCGCGACTTCCAAAATTCTGACTTACAGTCCGGGGTTTGTGCTCCTACCAGGGGTTCTTTGAAAGATCGTTATGACTTTTCTAATGTATATTCACGCGTGTATCTCGGATTTAGTTCAGTGTACGTTCCTGATATTGATGGTATAAATTTACGAAGGATTTAAATAGACGCCATTTCAAAACAGCGAAAGCTGACGAGACACGAAGCTTCGTGACACCAAATGGGTATATACTCGATGTATGGACATGCCAAATTTTGTCTGGATGCATTTAGCTGTTTCGTTGGAATACTGGATTAAAGATTCCAATTTCCCGCCACTTTTGATTTGGCCAATCAAAAAATTGGAAACTTTGCAGTATTCTTTACGGTTTATATCTACATATCTCCTTTTAGGTTGTGGCTAAAAAGCCAAGAATTTGGGTTTATTGTATCATTTTAAACACAGCCGATGTCCGTCTGAAGTGTGGATTCCTTTCGTATCGAATTATTATATTGTGTATTAAATAATTTGACAGCATATTATTAATTCTTGCCGCAATTATTACCAAAGATTCTTACGGACCTTTTGCACGAGAGAGTTGCAGGAGAAAAATGTAAAGTTACGGTTACGTACTCGTGCCCGTATTCGTGGCTTTTTCCAATGCGAACGGCCTCACTCTCTGCTTAAAACTCGGGTCGCATGCCACGAGTGGCGCCCGAGTACGAGCTTCAGCACGAGCACGAGTAGTACAACCGCACCTTAACACATTACGAACCGTATGCACATATCCGTGCATTTCGTTGATGCCCGTGTGTTCATATTTGTGGCTGCCGATAACGCTTAATTTTCATGTCGTCTCATGTTTAAAGTTGGATTGCTCATTTCAGCTAAAATTAATAGAACCGACCACCAGATGAACTTTTCTTAGAAACAAGCCCGATACGTAATGTGTGGATGCCCGGTAGCGATGCCGACAGGGCCATTGATTGTTCGTCATTTACAACTTATACTATAATTAACAATGAGTCAAGTGCGCACGAGCAGATATTTTTTATGGAAAAACGGCAGTTCCTTTAGAACGCAGACGGGCACGCAATATTTTTTTATTAAACCTTCTTTTCAGTGTGTCCATATTTTCACTACGAATTATCACGGAAAAAGTAAAGACTTTTACAGTTGCATAGGGTGTGACAATGTTCAATGACAATGGAGACCGTCTGACGTATTCTCCTACCTTGCCTACTAGCTTTTCTACTACTCACCAGGCAATTTCACAGGGATATAAACAAGAGGGTGCGCGTGTATCCTGACTGCGAAAACTTTCCGCAACCAGGATGCACGCGCTGCTGTTCTATTTCTAACGCTGGAGCGAGACTACGTTTCCCCATTCCTCCAGTTTTCGCACGAGCTAAAGAGAGAATAAGGTTGATAACGGTTAAAATGGCTTGCGCGCACGGCGAAGTTGCGTGGCGAACTCTCGCCTCCTGCCGAATTTATTTATCATTTTGCTGCTTCTCGCCGCAATTTGCCCAGTGGCTGGAGCATTCGCGGAAACGGTGGAAGTACGCCGCGTGCCACATACCCTCTTTCGCTCTTCCGTCCTCTTATCACGCCTAGGTTCCTGCTCGTTGCTTCTTCCAACAGTGCCGGTGGTGAACAATGCAGTATTGCATTAATCTGACGCTGCTTGTACCGAAGAGACTGGACGCGCCGACTTTTCACCTATTTTAGCGTAGAGGGACAGTACCATAGAAATGATAAGGAAACGTAGCGACCCTGTCGTTAGTACTTACACGATGAATTCCAAATTTTTACATAACAATGTTTTGATTAGTTTCTTATTTGGAGAAAGTTGTAGAGAAATTGTAGCACATTGTTGGCGCAATTAATACATACTTTATGGATTATGGTAGCTCACTCTTCTGTTGTTTCTTATCATGTTTGTTGATGTTACTACGTTAATACATTAACGCGTTATCGCAGTAAGATTGATTTTATTTTTAACGGCACAGAATTCTTTTGACTTAATTTCGGACGAAGCTCACAGCTCATCCCGATTCTTCTCGGCTAACAAAGGTTCCTTCGTTCTTGGCCCTGTTTCCTTCCTCGCAATTCTAAATGGTCTGAACCTGTTATTTACCGGTGGTATTACCGCGACGAGGATTCGAGAAATGCGATTATATTTCTTCGAGGCGTCTCGGAATGGTTTCCTACGCCTCAGGCTGGTTGAGGTTGAGTGTGGCTGCAGCGAATTGCGTGCGCGTCACTGGCCAATGAGAAAATTGTACATAAAGAAATAAAGGGCCCAACGATTACGTGCTAGATGCAGGCAATTACTCATAAAGTATAACCTTAAATGTGAAAATTGAGCACACTACGAATGCTATTCTTACGTACCTCGTGAATTATTTATTCTGATTTGCAAAATATACCAATCGTTCACGGATATCCTTCGCTGCCGCGCGAAGCACCGTTTCTTTTTAAAAAAAATTCCATCTACCATCTCGTACTCGTATTTTCCCATCTTATATTTAAAAAAACAAGGGGGACGATTTTAGCGCGTTTCTATTCTCCCTCGTCCGACGTAGGTGCTCGAGTAAGAGCGTTCATCATGCGGAAGATCTCGTTCTAAAAAAAGATTCGTCCCGGCATTTTCCAGATGGCGGTTACGGCCCGTCGATGCTGAGACGGAGAATGAAGGGCTGAGAGAGGAGCACCCGAGAACTCGGAAGCGGAAGAAGAAGAGGAGAGGAGAGGGAGAGGGAGAGGGGCCGTGGGAGAAGATGAGAGTCCGTGAGAGCTGAAGAAGGAAACCAACACAACGAACAGCAACAGCCTGCCTCGTCCATTGCGACCAGCCACATATCTCACGTTAAGGTAAAAACAGAAGTATATAAGTGTATATTGGATTTTCTCGTTTTCACTCTAACCCTACCCTGAGCTTAGCGAAAAATTTATTTATCAATGCGTCGACTACTTTCTGTCACACTTGATGTCAGGAACAGGGCATGATAAGAGAAAAGCAAGTATCATCTAATTTCTAGCTTGTCAATTTTCGAATCTTATCTAAGTACTGGTAAAAAATTGGCGCGGTGAAGATTCTTTTTTTAAATTCACCCTCTGAATTTTAACGGGAGTCGTCCACTGCGCGTCGAGATAGTCCAGTCGAATTTCCAATTTTACGTTCCACCGGACTCTGAATCTCATCGATATGTTCGACATTTGAAAAACTCGATCTAAATTTTCGCGAGCGTCAGTGTCGAAGCTTCGGAGCAGATGAATTTTTGATACTTTCCGCGGGTTTCGGCTCCGTTAACGTTGATGCGAATTTGAAAGATTTCCTATGAATTGAAGAGGATTTCACGATCCGTTCGGAAGGTTCTGCTCGCGATTCGGCCGAGGGTTTCTCGAGAAATGGTGCACAGGCTTGTCACGTGCCGCCAACGTGCTTCTCCAAGAACATTTTTCCACTTTTCTCCGGCCGACGATGGCCTCGCGTTCGCCTTTTAAAATTACCGTTCACACCCGCCGCGTGGAGCGTGCCCATTTTCTCCAAGAGTTATGTACAATCGCATTTCGTGTTATCTCGAGTTGATATATTCTATAACAATTTTTATCCGACATTCCGATAGAAGCTCGACGTCCAACTACCAATGAATACGCACTTGTGAATTAAGTAAAAGCTTCACACCTTGTTATCGGTAATTCCTCCGCGCAATTCTAAATTTCGAATTTTCTTGACACCCCGCTTGCAACGTCTCGCGTGACATTCGTCTATCAAAAGTAGCCTATCCTTTTTTCTTGTTTTTGTCAATGTGACAAAATAGAGGAAAGAGAAAAGAAGAAGTGGTGGTTAGTGTTCGGCACGATCGCCGGGTGCTCGCGCTTTGCACTTGCCTTACCGAGTGCAGAAAGCTTCACTTTCTGCCATAGGCACGACCGCGTAACTCACGTTTCCATACTTGACTTTCCCACAATTTCGAAACGGTTGAAGATGGCGGTACACAAAGTTTCGTGGTACTAAATGGGTATATACTCGATGTACATGCCAAATTTTGTTCGGATCCGTTCAGTCGTTTTGCCGGAATAATGGACTAAAGATTTGAATTAGCCGCCATTTTTGATTCGGCCAATCAAAAAATTTGAAATTTTTCAGTAATTGTCATTGCATACGTGTACATGTATGTGTAAAATTTTATCGGGATCCAATGAATAGTACCAAAGATAGGAATTTTTCGATATTTGAATTTGCCGCCATTTTGTACCGGTTCAAGATGGCGGCTCACAAACCTTATTGTCAACTCACAGTACTATACTTGATTTTTGTGCCAAATTTCGTCCCGATCGGTTCAGTCATTTTTCCGAAATCGAGGACACACACACACACACACACACACACATCCGAACGGTTATCAGAATGGCGATTGCATAAGTCACTCCCTATACGGTCGTGCCTAAAAATTCGGATACGGCAAGGAAGGTGGAAGAGTTTCCTTCCTCTCAAAGCGGGCCACAGACGGCTCGTAATGTCCGCATTTCCCTTAGGATCCTAGAAACGTGACTGGAAACGCTGGGTGTCAATTGGCACCCCTGCGGTGATTTCGAAATTTCTCTCGACGTGCCTAGCGTGTCTTCGAATTTTCCTCACGAGGCTCTTCTCCGTATTCGCTCGGAGAAAGTTGTTTAATCCTCCTCGCTAATCTCGAGGGCGCCTCCGGTCGGGGGGGTAGGCCGAATGTAGAACAAGTGAGTTGTGGGGTGAGAAAGGTTGGAATTACGTAGGAACCGAACGAAGAGAGCGAAAGAGAAAGATTAGAGCGGGCCGGTTGTTTCTCATCGTTCGGGGGTGACTGCTTCATTAGCCGTGGAATATCAAGTGAGCCGCGCGCCTCCCGCGAATATCGCCTCGCGGTTCACCCGCGAGAAGATGAAAACTTTGCGCACTTAAGGCAGAGTCCGGAGAAGTTTGGTAACCCACGGTTAAGACTAATCCCGTAATCCGCGACGTCGAGTTGGTAGCGAGGGAGAAGAAGACGAAAAAGAAGAAGAGAAGATGTAGGAAGTTCTTAGTCGGTCGTGCATTCCACGCGTTGATTGTTCATCCAGTTATACGTTCACTTTTTATTTCCTTCTCTTATTAACTGGCATGTGTTCAGAATTTCCAAGAGGAAACAAGCTTGAGAACTCTCGAGTGGCTCTCGCGAGGAAGATAAAGTATTGAATAACGGAGAAGAGTATATTTTTTCCACGGAAAGGATCGTGAAGAATTTTTTGTTGGATGTATCTCGTGAAAGAAGGTAGAGGAGAAAAGGAAGAAAACATTTGTGCTCCAGGGCAACGTCAGGTGTGATACGCCCTCGCAAAAACTCACAGGCATCCGCAAGCTTGTCCAGCCGATCACAACGAGGATGAAAAGTCGCTTATCGATCGATCTCCCTCACATCTCTCTTTTCTTTTTTCTTACGAGCCTTATATCGACGAGCCGTCGCTCGTACCGCAGGATTACACGCGACGATGTCGAGCACGCCGATGATTTATCGTATGGAAACGGCCTTTGTGGTTTTTACCCGGTGGGCACGATATAAAAAGCCAAGTCGTCCATGATTAGTCGCTTCCTCACGTTCAACCCTGAATTCGCGTCGACTAAATTGTCGGAGATAACGTATTTGTCCCACTTTTCGAGCGATTGCGCGTTTCATTGTTGCTCTTTTCGCGTGGATACTGAAAGCTCGAGTGGACGTTTTATCCTGATTAAAATAAAATATTAACGCTTCAAAGGTAACCTTCCCAAGTGTGCAAGGGGGACCCAATTATGCGTCGATTAACGAAGCACGAATAGTTTTAATGTTTAGTTGTCCTAAACAGGTCTAACTAAACAGATAGTAGGGAGGTCAATAAGATGCTATTTTGACGGGCTTGGTTTTGGGGCTGAGGAGCGTTCTCTTAATAAATCTCACGTTACATTCCCTAGGCAGTGTTCCACCAACTTCTTACTAACTAGGAGTAACGCGAACGCTTCGTGCAAACGCTCGACCGCACGGCGCGTGACATTCCATGCTACATTAGGTATATTACCATTCCCGCTTTGTAACGTTTTACATAAATGTTTCGCAAAATGCAGCTTTCAAAGTAATCTCCAACACCCTGCTCGACGCAGATTTCCTCAAATTTTGCATTTTAATAGTTTCACCTCGGCAGTTCGATCCTTGTTTAGCTCGAAACGAGGGCGACGCGAAAATTCTGGAAATTACGAGGAAGTTGCGAAACAAATTTTTACTTCGCGGGTCCTGCATGCCGGAGAGGTTTTCTTCTCTTTACTATTTCTTCGGAAGCTTCCACGACTGTTGAGAACTTAGTCTACAAAATTTGACGGCCTTCCGCCTGCGTTCACTTCGGTACTTCCGATCAATCGCTCTTCGATCTTCCAACGTTAAGAAAACTTCTCCTTCCTTCCGCTCCATTCCCTTTCACGTCCTTTCGTCGCATCTCTATTTCCACTCTCGTCACTCGACATTTTAGCAGAGTGGTGAAAAAATCCGCGGGACTCGAAAGAAGACTCAAAGTCACTCTTACTATCTTCAGCATGCTTAGCTTTAAAAGGATTCGTCATGGGCGACCTTCAAGTTCCACTGCCATTCGTCCCACTGACACGCTTCGGGCGTTCGCCGAGTCTCTCCCTCGAATTTACCGCACCCACCACCTCGCCATCAGCTTCGTTCTCAACCTTGTCCCTAACCTATTCCTTTCTCCGCTCGTGCCTTTTCAGCTTCGCGTGATCCACCGGTAAACCTTTCTGGGGGTCGACGCTGGATCGTGCCATGCCGTGATTAAACAACTGCGACTGAAGTCCAACCCTCTTACTCGCTTCGACCATTTCAAATGGCTCTCTCTCCTGACCAGTTGACGGTGGGGGTGCTGCTACGACCGCAGCCCTCTTAGTGCTTCACATCTGCGGGCCCCACCCCTTCGTCGCTGAGAGTTTCCAGTGGAGAACTTAACGGTCAAGTTCCTTCCTCGAGGAAGGCACTCGTGTCGATGATGGGTCGAGTTCCCGTATGATATCGGCCAGGTTTACGGTCAAGTCTCCCGTGGCTTCTTGCGTGGAGTTTCGTTCGGCGCATTTGGCTCGGCTTAATTACAGGACGAGGAGAGCCGCGGAGCCGTGGGTGTGTACTTGAAAGGAGTCTATTTCTGTCTTTGATCAGGTGACGTTGTGTCCTAGAACTTGAAAGCACGAGAAAGTGCAAATGCTAAGGAAGAAGGTATATGGTGCTGAAAATGACAATGAGAATGTAATCGGAAGTTTTACAGGAAAGAGGAAGACGAGTGTGGTAGAAGATATTTTGCTGATTCTCGAAGAAATTGGATTGTAAAATCGTGTTACGGATTTGAAGTAAACTTTTACACGGAATATGCTCGTGAGGATGGTGTAAAAAGTCTAGGGCCAGTTTTACGTTTTGAATTCCACTGCGCTATCATTCGTAGAGTCAAGAGTAGAAGCAAACTAGTGGTGGTTAGTGGTCGGCACGATCGTCGGGTGCTCGCGCTTCGCGCTCGCCTTACCGGGTGCAGAAAAGCTTCGCTTCCTGCCATAGGCACGACCGTGTAACTCACGTTTCCATACTTGAATTTCCCATAATTTTGAAACGGTTGAAGATGGCGGTACATAAAGTTTCGTGGCACCAAATGGGTATATACTCGATGTACATGCCAAATTTTGTTCGGATACGTTCAGTCGTTTTGCCGGAATACTGGACTAAAGATTTGAATTAGCCGCCATTTTTGATTCGGCCAATCAAAAAATTTGAAAATTTCCAGAAATTGTCATTGTATACGTGTACATGTACAGGGTGTTGCGAAGACATACACGGCAGTATGTCGGGTTGCCTATCCAAAAATCTGCAGGCGCTCGCTCTGCTGACCGACAAGAGAGCGTGGAGGGGAGCAGCCTGCCGATCTACTAATGCTAGGTGGCACTGGACGAGGCTGGGAGGTTGACGTTCTCGACTCGTACTTCGTCTTTATATTAACCGCACTTCAATTATATTGAATGCACTTTACCGACCGGTAAACTTTTTGAACTGCTTTTTTGTAAGCAGATTAATAGACCGGTCGGTAAGCGTTGGGGACAAAAAGCCGATTTCGGTCGGTAAAGTGCATTCAATATAATTGAAGTGCGGTTAATATAAGGACGAGGCACAAATCGAGAGCGTCAACCTCTCAGCCTCGTCCAATGCCACCTAGCATTAGTAGATCGGCAGGCTGCTCCCCTCCACGCTCTCTTGTCGGTCAGCAGAGCGAGCGCCTGCAGATTTTTGGATAGGCAACCCGATATACTGCCGTGTATGTCTTCGCAACACCCTGTATGTGTAAAATTTTATCGGGATCCAATGAATAGTACCAAAGATATGAATTTTTCGATACTTGAATTTGCCGCCATTTTGTACCGGTTCAAGACGGCGGCTCACAAACCTTATTGTGAACTCACAGTAATGTACTTGATTTTTGTGCCAAATTTCGTCCCGATCGGTTCAGCCATTTTTCCGAAATCGAGGATATACACGGACACACACACACACTGAGAGAAAAAAATGGTTGGGTTTACTATAATCTCACTATATTTCATAGTTAGATTTGGCGTCAAACATATTTTTATAGTTCATTTAACCATACAAAATATAGTAGAATGAACGATTTCTACAAATGGTTATATCATTAACTGTTACCTTTGTTCTTGTTACCATATGTATAGTTAAATGTGCTATGTGAATATAGTCAGTTCTATCACTATGTATGAAATATTCTGATAATATTAACTATATAAAATAGTTCCTTTTCTTACCATTATGTATTTTCAACCATACTATATTTTTAGTTGAAATAACCATAATTTTGGGTAAAAACATAATATAGTTGGTTATACTATGCCTCTATCGTAATTATTACCGACATCATGGTAACATTTACCATAAATATGATATTTCCAACTATAATTTTGTTACTATGCCATTATAGTTAGATATATCATATACTTTTCTCTCCGTGCACGCACGCACGCACGCACGCACGCACGCACGCACGCACGCACGCACGCACGCACGCGCGCACGCGCGCGCACACACACACACACACACACACACACGAACGGTTTTCAGGATGGCGATTGCTAAGTCACTCCCTTAACGGTCGTGCCTAAAAAGGAAAGTGTGGAAGAATTTGAGGCAATGCGATCGAGAACAAAGAAGAGAAAGAATGAGAGAGAGCGAGAGAGACAGAGAGAGAGGGAGAGAGAAAGAGAGAGTTACATTCAATCGTACGCGAAAACCAAACAAGAGAGCATTATGAAGCATGTCGTAATCTCGGGTCCCCTCAACGATGACTCCTGAGAGACGTCCAAAGGAGACAACCGAGTACCATCCGATCCAGATGGCACGCCTTGCTACACCTCGATAATATGTCCAGGGACACATCCAGGGAGTACATCCTAGGACCAGGAGATAGGAGCAAATCCTGAGAGTAGTTTCTGGGCTACGACATTCTAGCGCTACATCCTGGGAAGTAGTACATGCAAGGGCATGTCGCACGAGGTGTGTCGCACGATGGAGACGTTAGACCGCTTGATTGATTACAAGCGGTTCTCACCTTGCCGGTTGACGCAACGTGCTCGTCACACACCACCCCACACCCGACGAATTTATTTGCCTACCACCGAGGCCGATCGAACGATACACTTTCCATTTTTCTGCTCTTGTCGAGATTCCTCGTGGAAAGATGCTTGCAAGAAAAACAAGTGGGTTACGCGCGCATAAAAGATGAACGCGACGCAAAATCCCTCGTTGGAATATTCAATTCTTCACGCGTTCCGCCCGCTCTAATAGCTCGCACATGACGCAGCAACTCGAGCCGCCAATTAATTAATGCGATCCAAACATAAATTCACGCCTCTCTGCAAATTCTCTCGCAGCTCGATTTACCGGGAGCTGAAAAGGATGTTAATGTTTTCGATTTTTTATTTTTTCACGTTACCCGAGCCGATAGGAGCGCGACAGCTTTACGAGCCGTGGCAGAAGCTTCTGCTTCTCTTTTCATTCGACGCGTACTTTAGATACCTATCCCTCCTAATTAAGAAAATCGAGTAAGGGCCACTCGCGGAATATTGAGTTAGTGAAAAGTAACGCGCGTGCGAAGTAGCGACGCGCATGCGCCCGTGCGATATTAGAATCGAACGGGGCGTCACTCGCGCGCATTTCCTTGGAGTACCTTTGAGTGTTGCGCGTGAGTGAGTGAGTGAGTGAGTGAGTGAGAGAGAGAGGCGCGTGTGTATGTGCGTGCGTGTGGGACTCACGCGCAGGAATACCAGAGCTTGCAAGGACGGCGTCCTTTCGTCTGGCGTCGCGACGCTTCAGGAATTCCCTCATAATTTTGCGCCGTCACCCTCGTGCGATCGCGAGGGACGCGTCCTTGTCGCCAAGGTATTGGCGTCCTTCGATCGCACTACCCTTACAACCCGTCAAGTCGCATTTAGACGAAACGCACGCTATTATTGCCACTTCATTGAAATCGTCCTATCACTGACAAGGAATTAATGCTGTTCTCGAGCTTTTCCCACTCCTGCGAGAAGACCTTTCCGTCCTTTCTCAAAATACGAGAAACTAGTCGTATGTGTCTAAATCACGTCAAAAACTGTTCGTAGAATGTCGCGCCTCGGTTTTCTGTTTTTAGGCACGACCGTAAAGGGAGTGACTTATGCTATCGCCATCGCGAAAACCGTTCGTGTGTGTGTGTGTGTGTGTGTCCGTGTATATCCTCGATTTCGGAAAAACGGCTGAACCGATCGGGACGAAATTTGGCACAAAAATCAAGTATAGTACTGTGAGTTGACAATAAGGTTTGTGAGCCGCCATCTTGAACCGGTACAAGATGGCGGGAAATTCAAATTTCGAATAAAATTTAATTTTGCCGGCATTTCGAAACGGTTGAAGATGGCTATACATAAAGTTTCCTGGCACCAAATGGGTATATACTATACGTGCATGCCAAATTTCATCCAAATCCCTTCAGCCGTTTGGCCGGAATATTGGATTAAAGATTTTTATTAAGCAAATTTAAGTCATTAATCCAGTATTCCGGCAAAACGGCTGAACGGATTTGGATGAAATTTAGCATGTATGTGTAGTATATACCCATTTGGTGCCACGAAACTTTATGTATAGCCATCTTCAACCGTTTCGAAATGGTGCCAATTTCAAGTCTTTAATCCATTATTTTATTTTATAATTATAGTTTGAAAATCCCGTAATTTCGAAACGGTTGAAGATGACCATGCATAAGTTTCGTGGTACCAAATGGGTATATTTTTGAACTACATGCCAAATTTTTTCTGAATCCGTGCAGGCGTTTCGGCGGAATACTGGATTAAAGATTTCAATTTCCGCAATTTCTGAATGGTTAAAGATAACCATGCATAAAGTTTTACTGCAGCAAAGGGGTATATACTTGATGTACATGTAAAATTTTGGTTCGGATGCATTTAATTATCCGGTTTCGATCACTTGCGCGCATTGCAGAAATGCTGCATTTCGCGGGCGAGCGCGAAGCGCGAGCACCCGACGTTCTCAGGGGGTATGGCGCTTGAGTGAAGCGAAAACGCAGAGGACTCTGTAGCATAGTTTAATATTTTTTACAATTTCGAAACGTTTTGAAATTCGTGGGCGAGCGCGAGCAAAGGCGATCTGGGGGGGGGGGGGGGTTGGCGCTTGAGCGAAACGAAAGCGCAGGCGGTCTGCCCCCTAGTTATCCTTCCCACCGTTTCTTCGAAGATCCTTTGCCCATAAGATATAGGGGTCCTCTAATCGCTTTTTTCCTCTGTCCATTAGCATTCTCAGATACCACAGATCACGTTATTACTATTTCGCGAATCTTACCGTCTCACCGACGAGCAATCCGTTTTTTCTGAAACTCTTAGCATTTTCACAAGAGAATCGTTCTCTTCGTTCAAATTCCACCAACCCCTCGGTATCCCATATTCCCGAAGATCAGGAGAGCTCCATTGAAGCGTAATCAGGGGGCGAAGAAATCCTCTCGCAATATGCCGGTACCGCGTAATTCCTTTTACCACCTTAAAAGGTGATTCGTTTCGGTCCTCTCCACCCTACAGGCCCTTCTCTGCGCGCCGTTTAATAACGGCTCCGGAGAGAAGACGTTCCATCTGGCACACTTATTCAGGTGCTGGCTCGGGCTCCATTGTGATGCTAAGCGACGTCAACGTGGCTGGTGGGACGCCGTCGAGGAGGAAAACCGAAGGGCTGGTCTCGTAGGCGAAACAACCTCTTCCACCTCCCCTCCACCCCTCCCCCGGAAGTTTCATTGGCTCTCACCGTCCCGCATGCGACGAGAGCACCGAGGACGGGGTGTGAGATAAACTGGAGTGGGAGAACGAGAGAGTGAGGATGAGAAGAGAGAGAGAGAGAGAGAGAGAGAGAGAGAGAGAGAAAGAGAGAGAGGGAGAGTGGGAGAAAATCGGAAAGCTGCAAGGAAAAACGTTTTAAAGCGAGTTTCTCACCAGAGAAGCACATGTCTCCGCGATCAGACCGCAGACAGGCTGTTGGATATAAGAAAAAGGTGGCGAAGGAGGGATGGAGAAAAAAAGATGGAAGGAGGTTGAAGAAGACCGGAGGAGAGAGAGGAGAAAGCAGACCGCCGTGTTCCGACGTAGGAGTTTCTCGCGGCTAGTTTCCTGATACCAGCAGCAACTGATGGTCGTCGTAGAGGGGAGAGAACCGGATGAAACGGAAGAGAGGTAGGGGATGGACGTTGAAAAGGGGCTGGTGATGGCGTGGATGTGCCGGTACCGGAAGGATGGTGGCACGAGACGAAAAGGTGGGATGAGGAACACGAGGAAAGAGGGCTGGCAGAGTCACCGGTTGCAATCTTACAGAGCAGCGGCTGGCAATGGTATCGTTGGTGCTGCTAATATCATCGGTAATGTAGCGCTGACGGGGTGAATTCAATGGGAATTGTGTGCCGTGTCCGCGCGATGCTGCGGTGGATGTTGAGAGGAGAATGAGGAAGAGGAGGACGGCAGGCTGTGAAAGGCAACCTGGAAAAAAGTGGCGTGGTGGAAAGGACTCGCGGAACACTCAGAATGGGACGGGCTAAGCCACGTGACGTTCTCTATAGCGTTTTCATGCCGCAACGCCCCGTATTGATCGGACGGGCATCAGCTGTACGGTTGGTAGCATTTACTCGCGCGCAGCCCGCCCGCTGCTGCTGGGAGAGCGCGCCGTGTGTCCGACTGCCACCACTGGCCCCGACCAAAGCCCCGTGCTACTGCCCGCTTTCCCACCCCTTCGTCGCTTCACTCGCAATGCCACTGTGTCACCGGTTAATCTATCCGCGTTAATACTACTCTCCACTGGCCACGAGTGGGATGGAAGAGTGAGGAGAGGGAGAAGAGAGGTAGGGAAACGAAGTAAGGGACTTTCATACGTCGAAGCTATCCAATGCGTTTTGTTTGTAGGTATGATTAGGGTGATTTGAAAACGTTCACACGTGGATGCAAGATTTTTAGATCGTCGAATGAGAGCTAAGAAGGTTGGAGAAGGATGTTAAGAGGTGCGTTCAAAGATAAGGAATAATGATAATTTGTTTTCGTTTGGTCTCCTTCTTCATTTTGCGAGTATTTTGTTTTTATTCTGTATATCGGGGGTGCCATGTCCTACCAGATTTTCAATGTTTTATTCATTACGACGAATTCGAATTTAATGTATTAATAGGGACAGTTAAGTATTTACATAATTTGATTTTTGTAATAGAAAAAATTAATCGTATCTGTTGCGGGTGTCTTGTTTATCAAATGAGCGGTGTAAGAATTTCTATCCTACATTAGGCCAGGTAAAAAGTATGCACTTCTGAGAGGAGAAAGAGCGTTTCGAAAGAAAATAGGTATAGTGCCGTCGAGGCGATCCTTAAATTGTCCATGGCTCCCATTGACGGAGGTTAGATCGTTTGGCGTGTCCTTCCTACGTATTTCTCGTGCCTGCTAAAATCCCAATAGAGGCACTGTATCGAATGTACGACCCTATTGTCTTTCCCTCCTATTCGATCCCCCTCAAACTCAATCTTCCCGGTTATCAAGAGCTTCCTCGAGTTCGCCCATGGAGCGAAAATGCGCGGCTTACGCTCGACTCTATCGGCGTGGCATCATCGATTCGAGGGGGTTTAACAGAGGCACGACGGCACCGTGACCAAGTCGTGCCTTAAGTGGATTGATACGCCTATAACCTGATTACCGGCAGGCTTTTCTTACTGGGATTACCAGTTTTAAGTTGCACCTACCCAGGCAAAACGAGATTAGCTCGTTAGGTGGGTGTCGATGATCACGGCCTCCTTTCTTTTCCTACGGTTACGCTTCAAATATTATCATTTCGACTTTTGACGACGCAAAGAATGCTTAAAGCGCTCTATTCTCACTCGTAATTTTAACATTTTTCGTCACTTTTTCGTTTTCAAACTTTTCCGATTTTTCTATACCCACAAAAGCCGAGAACAAGAAATTGTCTTCTCTCGAAAAATATCGCGATATATCGTAAAACGGAATAACGTGGAATGCGCGGAAAAGAAAGATTTTTAGAACGACGGGGAGCACCAATTTTCTCCGCTCTCCTCTCTTCTCTCTCCCCTCTCCCCTGCCCCTCACCGTCGTTGCACTTTTCTTCAGTATTTTCCAACGCTCGTAAATTAAACCGCGTCAAATATCTTCCTTCTTTGTTGGCAGAGTTTCCGAGAGCCGAAGCGGCTGATTTTGTACGGGCATCACTACTACCGTTGCACCATCATCCTGGTTCCTATTCTTCGCCATTAGATTTCATCTCTGTATCAGAATTTCTTTACCTATTTCGTCACTTTTGTTACATCCTCGTGAAAATTTTATTTGCGTCTTTCTTTCCTTTCCTCGCACCACTTCCTACTTTCATATTTCTCGGGTGAACGTCAACAACTCCGAGCTCTCAGTTCTTCGGTTAATGAAAAGATTATTTCTTTGCTCGAACATAAAACGGGGGTTGGGACGACGGTTGGTAAGGAGGTAGGCTTGCTTACGAATGAAGTCTATTTCTATTGATGCCCTTTTTTCGAAAGGCATTTTCTTTCCAGACGGTGTTTTCTTGATTTCATTTTCTCTCACTCTCTCATTTGGTCTGCTTTTCTCTTGCATTTGTTTTTATTCACTTCGTGCTTCTCTCTCTCTCTCTCTCTCTCTCTCTCTCTCTCGACTCGTTCACCGCCTCCATCGCCGGTGCCCGGCGTTATTTTCCCTTTCATTTCCTTCTCGGGCTCTCGCCTCCGTCCGCCTACCGTCCGCATTTCCGCTTCCTCCTACCGCGATAACGAAGAATAAAGGCTTCCCCCTTCCGGCCTTGTACGATCGCTATAACAACATTAAAGCAGCAGAATGTCGTGGCGTAGAATTAGCACGGAACGTTTCACAATTTTCGTGCCGGACGAATTCATGCAGATTTAAATTTACACATAATTGGTAAATTCCACGATACCCTCAAAATTATTGATCGTTATTCGATACCAAACTTTGCTCGATTCGTTGCGAGTAAAATTAAATTCTGAACGATTTGGTATAACTCTTCCCTAATTTCGACTCGCTTCGCTTTCGTTTCCATTTAAGGGGGTATTGTTGTCTAGAGTGCTGTTTTGGAGGTGATTTCCAGAATAGCATAAATTTAAAACTGTTCGATTTCTTTTTTCAGTTGTTGGGACCCATGTTCATTCTTCCTTTAAAAATATGTAAGAATTATGTCGAAAGAAACAGTAATGTTTTTTTTACATATTGTTTTATACGCTCGGACACAATGGTACGCGGAAATATGCCTTCATCGGCAACCAGTGTTGCAAACGTTGTATACATATCTGGGAAGAAAACTAAACATTTTTTTAATCTACATGAGTGCTGTTAGCATTGGTAGCAGATACGGCCAAAAAGATTTTTTTTTTTACAAAATGCCGACATGCTAAACGTTGATTGACCATTTTTCCAATGTCTCTTCCCCTTCAACGAGTTATAAAAAAGAGAAAAAAAAATATTTCCACACAATTCTGCTACCAACGTTCAAAAACAGTCTACTAAAGTTAAATATTAAATTGGAACTCAATCGACCAATTGGTTATCGAAATATCCTGGTTGCCGATTTGAAAAACATAGTTTTGGGAAAAACGTGTTTAAAGTTTTCGTACCGTGTGATGAGGTTAAATCAAATCGTTGGTACTTACTGGTTAATCAGCCAACTCGAATCGACAAATGGTTTTTTCCTGTTTTTCGTAAAATAGCCTTTAAAACATCATCACAAAGAGATGGTCTACTATAACTAAAATCATCGAGTAGCTGCGTCTTGACTACGCTTCCTGCGCGATTGATTCCTTACAATTGCTGTAATCCAGCCAATTTTACGAATTTCACCATGCAGCTTTAACAGGCGTATTTCGGAAGCTCTATAGTATAATAAAATCCAAGAAACTAAAAGTAGATTTTTTCAAATTTCTAGACAATAATACCCCCTTAAACGTTGAAAACAAATTTCGCATGCACTGAAAATTCCCTTACTTTTTACGGCCCTCGCTGTTTTTTGGGACGAAAATCGTTCACGACTCAGACCTCTCGATAAGCAACGCGTCGAGTGAATTTCATACCTGGAAATTAATCATGCGCCTGGAGGCGTGAACCCGCCACTCTCTCCATGCGTCTCACCGGCAAGGAGGAGATATTTGCAGTTTGCATTGCCGAGACGTCGCACCCCCTCGAGGCGTCTCGGCGTGTCATCTGAGCGAGCATCGAGTTTGCATTTTTCACATCGCCTCGGCTGAGCAACTGCAAACATACGTCGGAAGTCCCCAGGGTCCTTTTCCGCTTCCACCCTCCTCTCCTTACTTCCTCTTGCCTCTCGACAATCCTCTTGCTACCTCAAACGCGGCCGATTGCGCGCGCTTGAGAGAAAATGAACTTTCGAAGCCTTCTCTACTTTAAGCATTCTTAGAAAGAAACAGAAAAATTACGAGAAATCTCGGAGAGATGCAAGCTTCGAGTGGAAAACAGAAAACAATTTCTAGGGATCTTAAACGGACTTTTTCCATGTTCGAAGTTTCCTGCGCTTACAGATGGAGCAAATGAGCGAAAGAAAAAACTTGAGCGTATTCAAAAAAGGAAAGAGAGCGGAATGGTTGGAGATGTATTGGTGTTAAACCGAGGAGAAAACCTTTTAAAAGTAACGATTAAGAGAACGCCTCCTTCGCAGCTGGCAACCTGTGAACATTTAATTTCTTCACCCTCCACTCGTCTTCCACTCGTCTTCCTCTAACTCTTGCCTGCAATCACGTTGCATTCTGCACTGCAGACTCGCCAATATTTCCTCGTACCCCTTCACGGACCAAGGCGCGCGGATAGGTCGAGATTTAGACACTCGTAAGTTTCCTCGTACTAGAGTATGCGAATGCGAACCAGACGATAATTTTGGATTAAGTGAAATTTACCGGCAGGCTCATGTGAAGAAGGTATAGCGTGGATGTTTAAAATTTTTTGGGAAAAATGTTATTATGTTACATACTCGGTACCTACCTCATATTTTTATAAACAATAAGAGATTAAACGCTCGTATCGCGTCCCATGCATAGCGCTCACCGCGAAGGAGACGCGTCAGCGCACTATGGGCCAGGAAACCTGATTCCATGGCCAATAGTCAAATTTTCAAAGTTTCAAATTTGTACAAAAAATAAGGCCATTGTAATCTGTCATAGTTAAAGTATTTACGTCGTAAGTTATTTGTTAATTAATGAAACCGTATTCTGTTGACAGTTGCGCAAAGTATAAAAATGTATTTTAGTTTTCATGTGTTTCTTTCATATGATATTTTATATATTTATGAATTAGTCATTAATCTGAAAGTGATTGCTTTTTCTCATTCATCCTTAGACATATACAAGTAAATAAAATGATAATTGAATTTAAAAGAATTATTTTTTAATTGTGTTCCGCAGTTCTGATGTTAACAAATAATTAGTACTTTACTAAAGTTTCTACTGCCGTTTGATTGTTCCCTGGCGTTCCCCTAGTTATCGAAAAATTACACATATCAATGTGTTCCTTATAATGTGTACTTCAAGGTAAAAGTGCTCATTTTTGCTCAATTTTCATAAATTACGCTAAAAATCGCAAATAACGGAGTCAGCGTTCGAGTGCCAAACATCGGTCCTGACCGTGTCGCCTCACAAAATTCAACTCAATAAATTTTGTATTTCTCAGGTACCACTTCGGATCTATTATTTTATATTTTGTAATTTTGAATTCTGGTTTTCTCGAATCAGAAATCAAACTTCGATACTAAACTTCAGCACAATCGAAGTACTTTTAACATTTTCGTCCGCCATATTGGATCCGTCATTTTGAATTTCTTAATTTTGAGTGTGGATTCGAAATTAGCGAACTCGAAAGTCTATTAGTACCAAATTTCAGCACAATCAGAGCATCTTTAACATTTTTGTCCGCCATATTGAATCCGCAATTTTGAACTTCGGAATTTTTACACCAGAAATGGAATCAGCGATATCGAAAATCTTAAATAAATGTGTCGCTGCTAGATATTTTCACGCATTTAACGAGATATGGACTTTCGGCCAGTTTTACTGGCCTCCGGCCCATAGTGCAGCGTTTAGACGCCGCACATCGATGCAGCCAAGAAATGCGTCGACTCCTCTAGCTCGGACTCGCACCACACGCCGCTCCTCCGCATGATCACCAAACCATTTCCAATAAAAGACCCGCGATTTCGATCAATCGCGCCTTTAGAGTATCAGACGTCGTAACGCTGTCCGTTCTTTCACACTGCTCATTGCAATTCGGGTAAGGACAGAGTCCCGTAACTCTACAGTACAGCACCGCGCAATAGTCGCTTTGTCACTTAGAATCGGGAAGGGTTCGCGGAGCACTTGACTCTCGAGAAACGTAGACCACGGATTGGTTACGTGTAGACTCAACCGCGTAGAACCTATAAACTCTTTGCCAGCCCACGCAAGAGCCTGGAGCTGTAGTGTTAAATACATTCTAATAGTAAATTCACATCGCGAATGCGTAAACGTGTCTCCTCCGCGGTGAGTTAGTTTTAAAGCGAAACAACCATTGTAAACCGCGGAACAGAATTATACATTCTGTATCAGAATCGATCGCCCCCAGTCATATTGTACTCCTGGGTTGCGATCTCTCTTGTATTCTCATCTTATTCAATATATTATTCAATATTAGTTAACCTCGAAATCCCAGTGGGGTTCTGAATTAACAACCATTTGAACCTTTCCCATTGGAATAACTAACAACGAAAGATGAAGCTCAACCGCTCGGGTTCGATCTGTCGTTTCAATCAATCTATTACTAGACTCCTTCCATCCTGACTCTCTACGTAACAATTATTAAAAGGATTTCAAGATCCGTTTTCTCAAGCACATTTAGGTGAGCACAATCTTGTGAACAGGGCGCGCGCGTGCAGAGCACGGATAAAAGTGGTCGAAACGTTTACTCCTACAATTTTGTTTGCTTTTTTGCCTTACTTTTCTCTGTCTCTGCAATCCTTTCTTCTTCTCGACAGAGAGATAAACAGGATTTCTTTCTCTTCTATGCAACTTGCTAGTCGTTCCGAAGCAGAGCACACGATCCAGGTGTGCACGCTCGAGTGCGAGATAATTCGAAACTTTATGTAGAATATTGCAGCCGAGGTTCTCGGCTGGTATATAAACGAAGCATATTTTTCGTGTTACTCGAGTTATAACACATTTTTCTTACTTCGTACACTCTGCTTATTCCCGCTCCGTGCTCATCTCCTTTTGGCATGACGTTTTCACTCCGTGGCAGTAAATTCTAGCCAGATGATTCCAATTTTAATTTGGAATCTATGAAGAATGTATAATTGGACGAATTTCCTTGTTATCTTCATTTACCAATTTTCTATCTCGTTCTTTATCGCGAGATAATACGAAGGGCGCCAAATTCTATGACATTAGACAAATTTAGCGTGCAGAGTCTCACTGCAGGCTCCTCCCCTTCCCAACCCTGGCACGCGATTTGTCGTCTCGCGGACGGTGGCGCAAACACGAGCTCTTCAGTACCCACCGCCACTCGAGCCTAATCGTCGACTTGTACGCAGGATTAGGTCTATTGGATTAGAAGCCTCGCGCCTCGGAGACACCAATTGCCGGTTTGGCGTCGGTAAGGATGAGCCTTGCGCCATCGTATTATCGGGCGCGGTACGTCAATCCGATTAGAAGAATCAGAATGCATAACGCGATTAGCCGTAAATTAGGGACGCTCGAGATTTCGGCACACGTCCAGAGTGTTGTTCCTCTAGGTGAGCATCTTTTTTAGCAATGGTGAAATCTCCAATGATAATATCTCCGATATTACTAGAATACAAGGATGGGTAACTTACAATTTTTCAGAATCGAATCGTTTAGTATCGTCCACTCGTAATTTTTCTCGAGGGTAGGGGAGAATGGGGCATGATGGGGTCCTTAAGACTTCTTAATTTTTTTTCAGGCATTTAAAATGCGGAATAGAAACGGCTGCTATTGCAATTTGATCCTCCAACTAGCTGCTATTGATAGAAAAATTAGGAATTAAAAATATAAGTATTTTCTGTAAAAAAAAAATTGTTTTTGTAGGTCCTGCCAATTACCCCATCTTGCCCTACCCAAGGGGCAAGACGGGGCATAGGCGTGAAGTAAGATGGGATCTTTTTAATCTCGAATACAACATAAGGTTTTCAATAAGTAACTAGAAACACTAGTAAACATTGATGACAAATTTACTTGTATATTTTATATAAACAATTAAAAAAGGTAAAACACAAAAGATACAATTATTATTATTACTTAGGGCATAGTTAATATTTAATGCTTATCATCTTGGTGTATGCAATAGAGACAGTTTTATTTCTAATAAAATATATATAATTATACTCTATACATATTTAATGTAGGGCAAGATGTGATCCACGATGGGTAGATACAGCTTCGGACCCCGTCTTGCCCCAAGGGACAGTTTTCAGGTTAAGTGTGCATAACAACGTAAACATATTTTAAATCAATTGATCGCATACATGAATGTATTCCTAAGAAAATACTTTATTAGAGGATACTATGTAATCGTGAAAAAAACTAGGGGGCAGAGCCCCCTGCGCTTTCGCTTCGCTCAAGCGCCAACCCCCTCAAGATCGCCTTTGCTCGCGCTTCGCGCTCGCCCACGAATTTCAAACCCTTTCAAAATTGTTGAAAATTCAAGTATTGAGATATTAAACTATGCTACAGAGTCCTCTGCGCTTTCGCTTCGCTCAAGCGCCATACCCCCCCCCCCCCCCCCAAGTCGTCGGGTGCTCGCGCTTCGCGCTCGCCCACGAAATGCAGCATTTCTGCAATAGGCCCAAGTGATCAAAACCGGACAATTAAATGCATCCGAACCAAAATTTGACATGTACATAGAGTATATACACCTTTGCTGCGGTGAAACTTTATGCATGGTTATCTTCAACCATTCAGAAATTGCGACAAATTGAAATCTTTGAAACTGGCACCATTTCGAAATGGTTGAAGATGCCCATACACAATGTTTCGTGGCACCAAATGGGTATATACTTGATATGCATGCCAAATTTTGTCGGAATCCGTTCAGCCGTTTTGCTGGAATAGTGGACTAATCAACTTTTTTGCTGAAATAGTGGATTAAAAATTTGAATTTGCTGCTATTTCGGAACGGCTGAAGATGGCCATATATAAAGTTTCGTGGCACCAAATGGATATATACTCGATGTACATGCCAAATTTTGTTCGGATCCGTTCAGCCGTTTGGCCGGAATACTGCACTAATGGAAATAGTGCAAAATTCATTAATCCATTAGTGCAGTATTCCGGCCAAACGGCTGAACGGATCGCAACGAAATTTGGTATGTACTTTGAGTATACAGGGTGTCCCACAACTCAGGGAACATCGGGAAATGGGGGGTAGCTGAGGTGATTCTGAACGAGATTTTCCTTTGCAAAAATACTGTCCGAGGCTTCATATTTGAATTATTAAGGAAAAACACCGGCGTATGAGAGCGCGCGTAGAGCCCGCGCTCAGTGCCGTAGCGCCCGTCACTCACGGGCGCCCGACCGTGGTCGTGAACGGGCGCAGCGCAGTGGTACGGCACGAAGCATCGGACGGAAATTAATATCGAATAACAAATTAAACTTTCAGAATGACCTCAGATATCCATTAGTCATGCACAATAAATAAAGTAAGGCGTGTATTTTGAAAGTGGTCCAAGTTCATTTTTTAAAAAAAATGAGATATCACATAATATTCAATTATTGCACTAAATTATTCACGAATTATGTGATATCTTATTTTTTTTAAAAAATTGACTTACGCCACTTTCAAAATGAACAGCTCAAATAATTATTAAATAAAATAATTATAGTCATTATTCGTGTAACGGTAACATTCGATTTAACAAATCGAAATATTTTCAAAAACTGTAATTCGTTATTTGAAACCAACGCGAAATGAGATCTCGAAAATGAGATTTATCAATTATTGCTAAAAAAGCTTTCGGAATCGAAAAATAGTTGTTTTCTATTGAACGAATAATGATTGCAATAACAAAATCAATTACTCACAGTCCTCGATGGAAGTGTGCGGCTGTCACTGGATCACTGCATCCATCCCGATCGTTCGTCTAATCTCTAGGGTCGAACAGCTGATCCGAGCACAGTCCCGGGCAGGTCGGCGAACTCGAGCCACTACACGGTCACTATCACTATCGGTGTTTGTGTGCGAGCGATTCGCATCTTACGTTAGAATATTGGGTGGCCCTGAAAAGGACCGATTTTGGCCTCATAGGTGAGGCTCGACGTGGCCCCCATTTACCGCTATGCAAAGTGCAGCACGTTTTACTTCACTACATACAGGTTGCACTGATCCGGTCACATAACTCCCGATGCTAAATTTTTAAAAGTTCTTGCACTTGCAGGTATTTCACCGGGATACGTCTCACGATACCGCTGTGCAGCAAGATTGGCATTACCGTCACATTGCGCAAAGATGAAAAACATTTGGTAATATTCCGCGTTGGAACAATTCATTTTAATGAAACACGACGATGCTGTGGCTTCAAGAACGAATTCTCGACTGACTAGTTCCTCGTTCCTTGCAAAGGAAAATATCTTTATAGCGATGCTACCGTTAGGGTAGTAGATAACTCGCCTGTGGGCAGAAATTCGAAGGAACCGATTGCGTCTTCGATTCGCCGGTATCGCATCAAACAATTTTATCGCATGGATCTTTATCTACCGCACCAACGGCAGCATTGCTGTAAGGATATTTTCCTTCACAAGGATCGAAGGACTAGTCAGTCGAGAATTCGTTCTTGAAGCCACAGCATCGTCGTGTTTCATTAAAATGAATTGTTCCAACGCGAAATATTACCAAATGTTTTTCATCTTTGCGCAATGTGACGGTAATGCCAATCTTGCTGCACAGCGGTATCGTGAGACGTATCCCGGTGAAATACCTGCAAGTGCAAGAACTTTTAAAAATTTAGCGTCGGGAGTTTATGTGACCGGATCAGTGCAACCTGTGTGTAGTGAAGTAAAACGTGCTGCACTTTGCATAGCGGTAAATGGGGGCCACGTCGAGCCTCACCTATGAGGCCAAAATCGGTCCTTTTCAGGGCCACCCAATATTCTAACGTAAGATGCGAACCGCTCGCACACAAACACCGATAGTGATAGTGACCGTGTAGTGGCTCGAGTTCGCCGACCTGCCGGGGACTGTGCTCGGATCAGCTGTTCGGCCCTAGAGATTAGACGAACGATCGGGATGGATGCAGTGATCCAGTGACAGCCGCACACTTCCATCGTGGTCTGTGAGTAATTGATTTTGTTATTGCAGTCATTATTCGTTTAATAGAAAACAACTATTTTTCGATTCCGAAAGCTTTTTTGGTAATAATTGATAAATCTCATTTTCGAGATCTCATTTCGCGTTGGTTTCAAATAACGAATTACAGTTTTTGAAAATATTTCGATTTGTTAAATCGAATGTTACCGTTACACGAATAATGACTATAATTATTTTATTTAATAATTATTTGAGCTGTTCATTTTGAAAGTGGCGTAAGTCAATTTTTTAAAAAAAATAAGATATCACATAATTCGTGAATAATTTAGTGCAATAATTGAATATTATGTGATATCTCATTTTTTTTTTAAAAATGAACTTGGACCACTTTCAAAATGCACGCCTTACTTTATTTATTGTGCATGACTAATGGATATCTGAGGTCATTCTGAAAGTTTAATTTGTTATTCGATATTAATTTCCGTCCGATGCTTCGTGCCGTACCATTGCGCTGCGCCCGTTCACGACCACGGTCGGGCGCCCGTGAGTGACGGGCGCTACGGCCCTGAGCGCGGGCTCTACGCGCGCTGTCATACGCCGGTGTTTTTCCTTAATAATTCAAATATGAAGCCTCGGACAGTATTTTTGCAAAGGAAAATCTCGTTCAGAATCACCTCAGCTACCCCCCATTTCCCGATGTTCCCTGAGTTGTGGGACACCCTGTATATCCATTTGGTGCCAGCAAACTTTATGTATCGCTATCTTCAGCCGTTTAGAAATGGCAGCAATATTAAATTTAAATTACAATTTTTTCAAATTTTGAATCTCCCGCCATCTTGTACCGGTTCAAGATGGGGGCTCACAAACCTTATTGTCAACTCACAGTAGTGTACTTGATTTTTGTGCCAAATTTCGTCCCGATCGGTTCAGCCGTTTTTCCGAAATCGAGGATCTACACGGACACACACACACACACACACACACACACACACACACACACACGAACGGTTTTCGCGATGGCGATTGCATAAGTCACTCCCTTTACGGTCGTGCCTAAAAATTACGCTTCTTACCTGCTCTTATGTAAATCCGTTGAAAAATTACATCAGCAAACAACAAATACACGTTTTGATGTTTAGTCTCCAAGTAAATGACAGAAAACAGCTGTCATCACTGTCACAGATTGGCATAGCAAGAGCAAACAATTCAACATTTTCCCGCTCCATTGTGGCACTTATCGAGGAAGCTATTACAAAAACCCCGTCTTGCCCTCAACCCCATCATGCCCCACCCTCCCCTACTGGTCTGTTTAATTGCGTGGACGAGATACGAAAAACGAGGAAGAAAAACTAGAAGATAAAATAAGAAAGAAGACGCGGAAGCGGCCGGTCAGACCGTGGGTCGGGCGACGGAATCGAGAAAACTTTGAACTTCCGGTCTCCTTTATGGACCGTGCCTTTCCTTCTTCGCCCACCGCACCGTCTTCAGCGTCTCAGTTTTCTTTTTGCCAGCAGCGCGATTCACCGCCGCGGACGTATTAAGCGAATGGGAAAAGCTCGTGCACGGCCGAGGTACAACCCGGCTCGTGAATTCTCGCGAGAGCTCGTGAATGCTCATGAAAGGACCCCGTTTCACGTGTCCGCCCGAAAGGAGAATGTTTATGGAATGAAAGATACGATTAGCCTCGATCACCCTTATCTTCTCAAGAGCGAAGCGAAAACTGTTATTTCTTTGAAGAACATGATTTCACGGAAATGTGGAAAAAGTGCACAAAGACGTGACGAACAATTACAGAATTCCATTAGAGGATACACTTCTTTTTATTACTTTTCTCTTTATTAACAAAGAACCTGAGTTGTTACTACCGCGTGATCAGTCGTCGAAAGTTGTTTTCCGCTTACTAACCTCTTCGGTATTCGCGTTAACGAAGCAATTTCATAACTAATCGATGTCGGGCGAGATCCATTGTTCTTTCAAAGTACATCGTTCAAGAAGAGAAGAAGATATCCTCGTAGACAGACCTCTCGACAAACCGTGAAAATGAGAGACTTCTCCACTCACCGGCGCTTTTATTCCTCACTCTGTGCATCTTTAATTGCTCCGCTCAACATAATTAGAACATTTAAACACTCCACCAATGAATTATCTCCTCGTCTTTCCTACGATAATATTTCTTTACGGACACGTTCCAACTTCGCGAGTGATTCTCTCTTCAATCCGGCGGTGCCTCTTAAAATCGTCCAACCTCTTGGTAACGTAACTCGCGTAGAATATTGCGATAGCATTACTACTCGGGCTTGAATCATAAAGGAGGGTGCTTTTAAAACGAAGAGTCCGCGTCAACAATGGTACACGATATCGTACAGCAAACGTAAGCAGTCCCACGAAGCCAGCTCATAAATAAAACCATACCATTTCTTCCCTCCCTGGCTTTCGTATCTTTATTTCTCGTACCTCCGCTCACCCTGTCAGGGGTTGCAAGTCTGACTCAGGCATCATTCATCGACGATATTCTGCCCACGCGTCAGATACCACGAGTGCCGTCCAGGACAAATCTTCCGCAATTTTTCTTACTCTCTCCTCTTTCTCCTTCGGCTCTCGTTTCACTGGAGGAAGTAGCGGAAGTGCCCGAAAGGAGCTGGTCCAGCTAGCTTTGAACATTCCACAGTGCCTCGTCATTCTACCGGTAGCTCTCCTCATTCCTCATTCTTTTTCGTCGGGGTGCCTTTGGGAGCAGCTGAGCGAATCATGCGCCCAGGCGGATGGGCGAATGAATGAGGGGTGGAGGAGGTGGATGAGGACGTACCGAGGATATATATCGTGAGAAGGGTGGAGGACCGGGCGCACGCCCACTTCAGAGCAGGATGGAAAAAAGGTCGTAGATCAAAAGTGTATCCAATGGTCTTTGAAGGCCAACCTCTTTTGACTAGCTTAATGCGAGCGCCCTGTCATGTTAAAATATCCGTGTGGGCTCGCTTGGATGGAGAGACCCTCGTTCTCTCTTGTTCGTGTTATTTCTCTCTCGTTCTCCTTTCGGAGACCCGTTAAATGCACCGGCTTCATAACCGTGCTGAAAAATATTGTTGAGGGTGGCTCTTTGAGTTACAGCGACGCAGTGCACCCATTGTTTTCACAGTTGTTGCTTTTCTCTCTTCATCCTTGCGATACTTTCCAGGAAGGGTAGCTGGAAAATGCAGACATGGATAGTTTTCAATTGTGACCGTTAAACGATACTTTTTCTCTTCGTGAAAATGCGCGACGCGTGGCTGTGATAAACAAAATGAAGGTACGGCGAAAGAAAAATTAGCTCCAGGATTTTTAAGATAATTCTCTCCGGGCTTGATTTTGCCTGGGATCAGTCACTTCTGCGCCTTGGAATTATGAACTCGGTAAATAAGAACTCGTTAATGAAAACGGCTCGAATTTCGCGTTACTCGTCGGGGGACGTAGATATTTAGACAGTGGAATACGGAGAAACTCGCAGACTAAATTTGCCCAGCCGATACTTAATTAACGAGATTTACGCTTGGGTCCTCTATTGTTTCGCCCTCCCGCCAACTGCTCCACCGCTTACCCTACAGTCCCCTCACCCGTTTCCGCCCATTTCCACGCGGGTCAATGTTTTTTGCTTAATTTTACGCCCAATTAAGAGATCCGTGGTGGAGGCGCGGGTTTTGTGGGGAGCCCGTTCGATGCACTGTTCACAGCGAGGGAATTCGAAAGTTTGCGATTGCAACTGAAATTAGCGGCCGATTGTGCGAATGTGTTCAGTCAACGTGTTAGCCTGTTAAACTTTTTGATGTCCGAGGTATTCGATGCTTCCATCTCACAATCAGTCTATGTTTTTCGATGAATGTTACGCTTATTCGGGCAATTATCGGCTTACTTAACTATCGACCGAAGAATAATTTGGTAACACATGTGACTCCAATCGGCGCACGGTGTGATATTTTGGCAGTCTAGCTGGAAATAATTACACAGGCGTACGAAATTTTGTTGTAAGGGAGTGAATAGTCATTTCCGATATATTCTCGCCTGTTGAACATAAATTAGTTGTTCGAATCGGCCTATTACGTCATAATTTTAAGAAGAATGGCATGAAAGAGGCACAAAATTACGAATTTGGGGGTGTTTATGGCATTGTAGTGGCAGCATCAAATTTTTTTGTCAATTTCGTTAATACCACGCGAAAGTATTAAGTTTTTGCCTTAAAATGCATTTTGTTTCATTCCGAAATCATTTTTCGTTGTCGATATACAGTTAAATTTAAAAACACTAATTGTGCGTGAATTATCATGTCCGGAATCATTTTCTTTCGAAGAGTGCGAACAGTCATTTTCTATGTATTTTTGTCCGCTGAACACGAATTCGTTGCCCAATTTTAAGAAAAACGACTTTTTTTCAGAAACTTGAAAAAGAAAATTTAAAGGGGCAAATTGTGGCAAGAAATTTTTTCAGTTTTACATGGTATATGAGTCAAGTTTGTAGACAAAAATTATGAGGACTTGATATAATAATATATAATAAACTAAAAATCTGTATAAAATTTGAAAGTATGAAAATACGCCGACAAAGTGGTTTTTCTCAAAATTGGGCAACGGATTCGCGTTCAGCGGACAAAAATACATGGAAAATGACTATTCACAGTCTTCAAAAGAAAATGATTCTGGACATGATAATTTACGCACAATTAGTGCTTTCAAATTTAACTGTATATCGAAAACGAAAGATCATATCGAAGTGGAACAAAATGCATTTTAAAGCTATAAGTTTATACTTTCGCGTAGCATTGACAAAATTTAGAAAAAATTTGATACTGATTCTACAACGCCATGAAAACCCACAAAATCATTATATCTTATTTCTTCGACGCCATTTTTCTCAAAATTGTGATGCGATAGGCAGATTCGGATAATGGATTCGTGTCTAGCAGGAAAAAATACATATGAAATGACTATTCGCATTCGTGTTACAAAAATGATGTCGGGCAGAAGAATTATTTCCAGCTAGATTGCCAAAATAATACACTGTGCGGGGGGGATTTGAAGTGCCAAACGATAATAGGACCAATGCGCCAAATAATATGCTTTATCTTAACCAACAGCGTATACATGCGATTTATTTTTCAAATATTCTCCCGTTTAATAAAAGATGAAAAGAAACGTTGGCGCGGTAATAATCTTTCAAACGTATTACTATAGATTATACGTTATGGGAGATAAGTTCTCATACAGCACGATTTCCTACAACCCGTGACACATTAATCGCATTGCACGGGAATCTACTGTCCTGATTGTCCCATTCAACGACCAGTTATGCTACAAAAGCTTTTGATATCTCGAACGTATGATTTTTGCGCGCGTGTGTGTGTTTTTATCAGAACATTCGATAAAACAAAACGGGATGAAGGAGACTAATATTATTGTCTTTCTGTTTCAGATGACATAGAATGGGTTGGGTGGCGCTAGGGCGGTGTGCGGGTGGTGGCGGCCGCCTCTCGTCCATCCTCTCGCTGTCTCTCACCTCCCTCGCAAGCTCCCTCATCTTCACCATCCTCTGTATCCTCACACTTGCCCTCACTCTTGTCACCCTCGTGCGTGCCGAGGACATGTACGTATTATCGAGAATTATCCAAAACTAAAGCGAACGAAAAAGCGAAAGCGCGAGATAAAATCGAAAGAAGCTAGAGTTCGAGGAGAAACAATGAAGAGATAGTAAAAGCGAAATGGAGAATAAATGTGGGAAATAGATAGTTGGAAGCGAAAGTCTAAGGAGAAGAGAAACACGAAGGACAAAGTGCTGGGCACGAAAGGAGCCCGCTGTTGATCTTCCCTAACTTCTCGATCGCAAGTTTCTTCGAGGACAACATTTGGAAAGTTCAATATACTACACGCAGAAAAACATTCTTAAGTTAACCTTCGAAGTGCCTACGGAAATAAAAATTTCACGTTTGAATCAATACTGCGTGGTGAAATCACGTGGATCGTCACCGTTAATACTGTCGATCAAGAAGTTAGGGCTCGCGGATTTTAGAGTAGATCGTTTCGTGTTTTCGCTTTAGTATGTACGGGAGAGGGTGACCTTACGTACCCGCGGATCGATACTCTACCGAGGCTAGTTCGCGATAAATGAAGTCGCGATATCCGACTTTGTCCCGAGGTACGGAACTTCGTGCATCGAAAGACTACCTCGGCCTTTGTACATTGTCGCTGAACGATTCCGGATACTAATTATATCCGTGTCGGATTAGGAAGGAAATTAAATAATCAGAAGACACTTCCGGCTACTCTTGTGCCTTGGGGCGATTCGGAGGGAGTTAACTTCGCGTATACGCTTCTACGACGTGCACTGCCATTTGTCGGCCGTTTTATACCTTCTGGTGCTAAAGCGTTAGAACTGTTAGTTAGCCTTAACGTTGCCATAACGATTGTGTTAGGATAGCGTTTCGGTTAAATGTGATAGCGGTAATGGGACAGGGAGGACTTCATCGTTATGACGTTATCATCAGCTATGATAATATTAAATGGAAGCATTAATAGCGCGCACGATGCTAACGTTGTAATTTCGTACACGATAATTGCTGGCATTACCAAATTACAAGCCTACAGAATTGATCTGGAACGACGTTGCTGAGATTTCATGTATCACGAATCGTCGGTTTTCCTTCATTCTCAACGGAAACCGAAAATTTCCTTCGTAACGTCGCCCTCTCTTCGTCCACCGAAACTTTTCCACCTTTCTGCCCGGAGTTTCTATTACAATGCAGTCTCGTTTCTCGTTGAATTGCATCGAGCGCACTAGTTCGCAGTTTTACCAGAGTAGTACCTTGCCGGTTCTAGGGATCTAGTGATCTAATAGTAAAGATACGAGGGGCGATAAAAGTTTTGTTCATCCACTACCATAGAACGTTCTTTGATACGATTGGTACGGCTCGATGCTCGAAGAAGAGTCGCCGCTACTAGATAAATGCTATTTAAGTGATAGTGCGTTTAGTATGCTCTATTCTTTTTTTCTCTCTCCGTAAGAAACAAGTAGACCTTGCGTTACGTTCTACGAGAATGTTTACGTGTATGTTGCATTTAGAGTTTGAGAAAGCGACGTTGAGGAAGGCTGTGCACCGAGGGCCTCGAAGGCCGTCCGCCATCTGCTTAAATCGATTATTTTCCATTAATCTCGCGCGATATTATTCGCAACTATTTGTATCTCGTTAGAAGACAAAAAGTCCGGAATTCGTTTCCCAAAAACAGGGAGAACGTCGCATCTACACTTTTCTTCGACTCGTTACCAATATCGGAACAAGGGTGATTGATGCATCCTACCTTAACAGCCTTCGAGACCATCGGTCCCAGTACCCCACCCATCCATGGCGAAATCCCACGTATCCAGGAGAACTGCAAAAACAAGGAAAAAGTGGGAGAAGCAGGGAGATAGAGAGAACAGACAAGAGAGAAGATAGAGAAGATTAAGAGAGAGAAAGAGACGAAAACGATTCAACATGCAGTCGCTGAGGGACGTCGCAGTGATCGAAAGTGCCATGTTAAACGAAAATGGGCGCTCTGAAGAACTTGAACGAGGAGGGAAAGAAAGAGCGAGAGATAGAGAGAGAATGAGAGAGAGAATGAGAAAGAGAATGAGAGAGAGAGAGAGAGAGGGAGGCAAAGAGATTGATTTAAAGGGGGGTGGGGGCGGGAGGAGGGTGGAATGAGGAGGGGAGAAAAAGAAAAAAACGAAAGAAAGAAAAAAAGAAAAAAAAAGAATAGGAGAGAGAAAGAGAAACGATTGAGTAGGAAAGGCGGCTGGTATGTACCCACAGGTGCGTTGATGTTGCAGCTTCGAGGACGGCAAGTCGGACAAGGAGATCCTGGACAACCTGCTGCTGTCGACCCGTTACGACAAGCGGCTTCTGCCCCCGGTCCAAGGTACACTGAGGCCCCCGCCCCACACCCGCCAAGACGACTACACCCCTGACCACCTCGAACCCAATGACCACCCCGACCATCCAGAGCACCTCGAACATCACCGGCACCGCTACCACCACACAGCACCACACAACCACAGCTCACTGCTCACCCCTCGTCGAAAGGGTACTTTATCTAAATCGACCTGAATCGGAAGTGGGAAAGGGAGAGGGAGGGAGAGAGAGAGAGAGAGAGAGAGAGAGAGAGAGACCCAGAGAAAGATGGGAGAAGGAGGAGAGTGAATAAATGCGTGACTGTGAGTGAGTACAAGAGAGAGGAAGAGAGAGTGAGGGAGAGATTGCTTGGTTCAGGATGAAGAAATAGCAAAAGGGAGAATCTGTAAGCTTGTAAACAGAGTATGTACAGAGAGGAGTAAGGGTAGGATAGGTATTGAGAGCAGAAGCTGAGAAAAATCAAGGGGGAAAGGATACTGAGAGTAGGGCCGTACATAGAAGCAGGAAAGAGAAAGAGCATGACAGAGTGAAATGAGAGAAATAGAGTTACGTTAGATAGAATTTTTGAGCCAAGGGCTAGACCAAAGCAGGATGACTACCGTTCATCTTTCTGCGCTAATCTTCACCGTCGAATCCTGTAGCGTGCTGCGCTAGAGCAGCGTTGGGGATCGTAGTCGATCAGAATCTGTTAGCTACGAGGTCCAATTGATTAGTGCTTGTCCGTCAGTTAGGTTTGTCGTATCGATCGAACCAAAGGGAATTAGTTCAATTGATTCTTTC
Source organism: Tiphia femorata (assembly GCA_944319695.1). Lineage (NCBI taxonomy): Eukaryota > Metazoa > Arthropoda > Insecta > Hymenoptera > Tiphiidae > Tiphia > Tiphia femorata. The sequence continues at coordinate 2,382,988 of OX090903.1, forward strand.
TATTCTTTGCCTAGGTACAGCCCACAAAACAAATTGTTACTTTTAATCATTACGTATCCAATCTCCTTCGCCCTAATCTATTCTACTTCTCGGGACACGAAGTTTACTACGGTGACGTAACACATGGCGACAAGCATCGATTTCTACCCGGAACATTTTTCTAATCGATTGCCCAATTTCCTAATTAATCTTGAATGCTAGGTACATGTTTGCAAAAGTTTCGAACCGCATCGTCCGTGGAGAAATAGGGACGCACGGAAAGATTCTTCTCTTTCGCCTAATAACCGGTTTGGGTGGTAGAGTGTAGACGGGCTTACAGGCGAAAAACTGCAACACACCGGAGGGGGCGAATATTTGTCGAGTTTGACGTCACCAGGCGTGGCATGCTTTTCAGCTCGTTCCGCTCTCTTCTCATCCTCCCTCCGCCATGCCACTGAGCCCTCCCAGCTCCTGTAGGTCCGCGCGTCACTGCCATTAGGAAAGGAAAACGGAGATATTCCAAAGTGCGACGAGGAATGAGAACGGCGGAGTAGGGAATAGCGTGAGGACCGTTTTCATCTGGCAATGAAAATTGTCCTTCTAACCAGAATAACCAGCTTGGCCGAGCTCGCCACAGACATGGACAATATTTTCAAAATGGATTGGTCACCTCTTCTTCCTTCCTTTTGCTCGTGCGTTTTATACGTGCACTGTCACCTGTTCCTTCGTGCCACGCATGGTTTTAGTTTCATTTATTTCTGGCGCACGCTAGGCAAGGAAGTGGCACGTTTGTGGAATGGCCACAAGCACAATTAAGGCAGCGAACGGTAGAGACGACGCTGACGTTATCTGCGCTTTGTGCTCGTTGTTGGTACTCCAAGCGCTTCTCCGAGGCCTTCGTGACCGGAAACAAAACGCGCACCGGAGTGCCGGGCTTGTGGTAGCCTCGTGGTCACTCTATCGGTCCAGTCACGGACAAAGAAATTCACTTAAGAGCCAACCGGGTTAATTATCCAGGGTGGAACGAATTTTCGGCTGATTCGAGGCTAATGCTCGAGGATAGTTGAAGGGTAAAGAGCCAGGTTCCTTGATAAATATTCTGCAACCGGTTTTGGCCTTGAACGCCATTCGGGGGAGTTTTAAATCGTTTGTATTTGGTGTACAAATAAATCGCATCCGCGAGAATACATTTTTAACGTGTTCACTTTGACAAGTTCAATATGAACTCTGCCAAGTATGTGGAGTCTGTGGGGTAGATGACTTCTCACTGTTGAATAGTTCTTTCATTAAAAAATCAAAAATTAGATATTGTCCGATTAACACTTTCATCGTACCACGCACGTGTCGGGTGGTCCATTGATAAATGCAGTACATCCTTCTACTACCCGAGTAGAATTTGAACATCGTTGCTGTCTAGTTCAGATATAGAAAAAACGAGATATACATCGGAATTGTCTATTTTTTGTGTGTAGTAGTGGGCTTGAAATGTAACGGTCACTTCTACCAGTGGCTGCATCAAAAAAACTGGCTACTACTTAGATAGAAAATTTAAGATATGTAAATGTAGTAGTAACCTAGCCTGGGCTGGACAGGAAGTAGCAAAATAAAATAAACTTCTGGATAATTCTTATTTTTTGCCAACGTATCGTTGTTCCTGAAACGCCGGTAAGTAGGTGTTCAATTTGCTTAACGATTACTTGTATTTTTATTGAATTGAAAAATCCACTTTTATATACCTTCTTGGGTGAGGAGATTCGAACCTGAGACCTCTAGCTCACAGAGCCTGTTCCCTTACACATAGACCACAACTCGGATTGTTGTGTGAGAGAGAAAAGAGTGAGATGATCCACAAAAGTAAGGAGTTTCTTTATAAGTGTACGGCACTCGAAGAGTATTTATTTATTTAAAAATAATTCGACATTGCTAGTGCCTCGAACTCTTTGGAATATGTTGTAGTATGTCTACAGCTATCCAGAAAACATTTTATTTCGATATGAACTCCCTAATTTTGCGCAGCATCTTACTTTGCGATGATAAACTATTTTTGTTATAGTTTTTTCGCCTGAACTCTTAACATTTCATGCCCAGGACGTTGAACTCTTCGAAATATCACTCCTGTACGTTGAAAGATCGAAATTCGGTGAGATGCAATCAAGCCATACGCGAAGTTCGCATCTCGTTTTTTAAAACGAGATTTTTGGTGTAAATCATTTGAACTATTGTTAAAACTTGTAAGAATTCCTTGAACTTTGCTGGATGCAAGTAAATTTGAAATTTTTTCATGAGATGCTGACAGTTGAGATGTTAGGTTCACACCGGTGTCGTCAAGCTCGTGAGAGATTCGCTGACTAATTTAAAAATGCTAGTGGCGATCTAGTAATTGGATTATATTTTCTGGGAAAGACAGCACCATCTAGTATCATATTTTCTATGTATTACTACACAACCGCTACGTCAGTAAAACTGTCTATAAATTCTTATCTAGTACTGACCTAGCTGCTAGCAAGAAAATGTAATCTAGTCAATACTATCTACCTACTAGGTTTCACATCGGACGTACTAGATTCATTTCTACTCGGGTAAGGACTCCCAAATCTCAGTGATCAAATTACTCGTATGTCGCGCTTCATGCGCAGTAATTATACCGCGAAGCTCGGCACCCAGGTGCAAGCTTCAGCATTCGTTCGGCGAGAGTGATTAAAGTGAATCAGTCACGCTCAATTAAACGACGATGATGCATCATCGGCCAATACAATGGTAGATGCTTGAAGTCGTGGCTCCAGTAGGGAAACCAGGTCGCGCGTACCTACGAGGAAATTCATTGTTATCAAATCATCCCGTTGACTGTAACGGAGCGACATCGCGTTGCCTGTGGCGTGGGCGTCGTGCTCTTCGGGAGCAAAAATGGGACGAGGACGGAAAAGGGGAGAGTGAGAGAGAGAGAGAGAGAGAGAGAGAGAGAGAGAGAGAGAGAAAATGAAAAAGAGAGACATTAACACAGAGAGAATGATTGAGACTGGCAACAGGAGGGTAAGAGAGAAAGAGAACGAAGAAATGGGAAGCTCGTTTCCGCGAGATAGAACCAGTTCATTGAGAGCTTCCTTCGGGACGCGTCGCGACGCCATAGCAGCTCGTTCAAAGTTATAATCGGGTCGAGAGCGTGATCTCTTCCGCCTCCTTTTTTCCGCCCCTTTCGCGCCTAGCCTCCTCTTTTCGTGTTCACTCGCAGGGGAAACGCGAGGGCGTCGGGACGATAATCTCGCACTTGTCGACGCGACGCTCGGCGGTGCATCGTCTGTCTCTCCCTCTCTCTTTCTCTAAGCTACCTGTCTCCCAGTTACCTGTTTTCCCTATTAAGGTTTCATGGTGACTCTCATCTTCGATTTGCGAGTGCTGCCTCCGTTCGGCTTGTTGTACCGCAGAGGCGTACAATGACTTTTACTAAGTCCTTTTTATGTCAAGCTGCGTATTTATGGAATGCCCTGCCGGAGGATGTTAAATCCTGTACGACACTTGCGAGTTTTAAAGAGAAGGCTTTTAAACACTTCAATGATCTGCAAAAACTTTAATTCGTTTTATGTACCTATACGTTTTTTTCTTTTTTTTATTATTGTATTGTTTTTCTGTTGCTTTGATGTGTAACGTTACTTACCTGTTTTGGAGTAGACCGCTACTACTTTCTTAAATTGATATATATTTTTACATTTTTTCTTGTGCTGTTCATGTAAGTCGGGTGCTTTAAGAGACTTTGTCTCAGATTGCAATAAATTGTCATTGTCATTGTCTCTCCATTCTTTTTCATTTCTTTTTCTTCTAAAAAAAAACAGAAAATGAGAAGTACGCAAGAAATTAGAGTCACTCTCCATACCCTTCTACCAATTCACTTCCGGTACTACTTTCGATAATTCCACAGATCTCGCGTTTCCTTGAAAGCGCTTGAGATAGGATCTCGTGCGAGCAAGAGGCGCACAATAAAAGGAAAATAGAAAGGGAGCCACGGGCTTCTTTAAAGCGGTTCCTCTATTAGCCCTCCCGAACGGTGCCCCCATTGATTCTCGTCTACTTCCGCTTTGATTCTCGTTTCTATCCTTCCCACTGCGAGCACTCTTCCTTTGTCACGAGCCGCAGGCAATTCGACGCTGGCGGAAGCGAAGGCTGAGAAAAATACGCGGACGCTTCTTTGACGTCCTTTATCCCAATATTGTCTCGCGAGTGAACGCGGAAAAATCAGAGTGGCCGAGGTTGTTCGTGGCCGGCCGGAAGTTATGAAATGAGAAAACTAAAGAGAGAGAAAGGATTTCGTAGGTTGGTTCCATTTTGTGCCTCTCTGTTTGCGGCTCTTCTCTTGGCATTGAAAGATAAGCGTAACAGAGTGGCCCGGTCACTGCGGAAACTATTATGCCCCGGTGGAACGGTATAATAGGTTGGTGATAGATGGCCGTTGAATTAGCGCGAGGCTCAGCGGCTCATCGATCCAACCCAATCTAATTGATCGAAAAAGCCCAGGAGCCCAAAGTCCAACAGGAATTGTTTCGAAGCACTTCGCCAACCTCGAAGGAGTCGGCTTGTGGGAGATCTTTGCTCTTTGTGTAGTTTCACTCGTGATTCTCCGAGTTGTTGGTCGTGCTTCGACGAGCATGGCGCCACAGGGGTGCGAAACTACGGGAGAACGCGTGGCCAGGGACGAGCAAGGTAGAAGGGAGAAATAGGGGCGCGAAATTTATCTCATTGAAGGTGACACGGTAAATTAACCTGTCAGAAGTCCACGGTTTAACTCTTGTACTCCTCGCGGGGATGTTTGCTCCCAGATGGACGATAATTACTGGAGGAGACCCCGCGAGCCAATTCCTCGCAGCAGGACCGTGTCCAACGGACGCCGGTTTTTCGTCTTGCCAATCTTCTCAATAAGTTGGGATTTTAGTCGGTAATTCACGTCCATTGGGACACACCGGCGTTTTTGTATCCTCACGATTTCAACGTGTTTACAGATGTAGCGTATTCTTTATTATTTCATTATGCCGATCAGTTTACAGTCTGTTCCACAAGAGCGTACGGGCTGTTTTTCTTAAAAAATGTAACATTGTTAAAAATTCCATTTGGGTCTATTAGTAAATTTAATAAACTAGAATACGTTTACTCGGTATGTTGCGCAATCTCCTTTGTTATCGAGTATGGCCTGATAATGTCAGGGCATGCCTCCCATGAGATTTTCAAGAAGAGATCTCCAGATTTCCCGTATATGTTATTCTATGACCGGTAAAATAATTCACACTACTCATATAACCCTAAAGTACTGTTCCCAACTATCTAAAGAACAGGAAAAGCCGAAGTTAACATATGTGTGACATTTATTATAACAATGCGGACCCGTGCACTCCTCTGGAATACGCTGTATGTAATGCAGCTTTTACACGATATAATAGGATTGTACGAACCTCTAATATCGATTCTTTGCAAAATGCATCTGGTGCTTCACGGTGCGTTTCTAGGGGATTGAGGTAAGAGGGGCTCTAATTGTAAGAGGATCTTTAGATAGGAGACAAGCCACGCGGACGAGGTGCAATCGCGAGCGAGGATCATAACGCATCGCGATGCGATCGTCGTGACGTCGAGTAAAGAGACAGTCGCGTGAGAGTGTTCATTGCACAGGGGATGAAAAGTATGAAGATCGCGTGTGAGATCGAGCTAGTGGCTATTTGTAATTGTAGAATTATAATTTGCGGGATACCTACGTACGTGGAGAATAACCCGCAAGGAAAAGTACTTCGTGGTTCATCGTCCTGGACTAGTCGATAATAACGGAGAGGGAAGAAATTTAAGCTTTATTTGAGAAGAAGATATAATTAATTTCTGCATTCAATAGTAAAAATATATTTTCCTCCTTCCGTGTGCCCATAGATTCGTCAACATTACATTCAACGAGCAATTTGTTATTTTATTACCGTTATTTAAATTATATCGTAGGAAGTATGTGTATAGATTTAAATAAGATCAGGAATTCTATGCTGTATTGTACATACATGTATTTATAATACGACTACCGCGTCCCATTTTGTTCTTCGATTAGCGCTGTGCGAGGCTCAGTTTCGTTGTACGCCAAGAACGTTGTGCCGCATATCGGTATTTTTTTTCGGGAAGCCTTTTGTACTTCTTTTCCACTTGCTCGCTCTCTTTTTCTCGAGAATCGACGCATCGGAGTGCGAAGATAAACGAGAGAGAAGTGGTTATTTGTTATCGGCCAATAAAGGGGTAACTAACCAGAGTTCACAGGATTTTTTCACCGCTCACAATTCACGGGATACTCGATAGAGAGGAGAAATAAAGTTCAAAGTTATCGACGAGATCGAGTGAAATTGAATGCTTGAGAGCAGCGATGGAATTTCGTGCAAAATATCGGCCGTCGAGGATATTGGGACGAGGAGGAGAGAACATTTGCGAACGCTTCGTCGTGACCAATTCGGTTTGAAGTGGAGGATCGAGTTTTAAAACGATTGTTATTTCAGTGCTTCGTTCGATCAACATAATTTCGGTAAAATACTAGGCTGCCAAGAACGAATAATAATTATTTTTGCTTCTTTTAAGTAATAATAATAGAAAGTGCAACACGCAGGAAGGTGTGAGTTACTTATACAAAATGTCTGGTTAATGTATCTTTCACCTACTTATTTGTCCCAAAAGCATCCTCTCTCCTGGACGTTCTCTCGATTCAGACGTTCACGCGATTAGAATAAGTATGTCAGGGTGCGTAGAACGTTCATCTTCTCGGACGTTTAGCCGATACAGAAATCCGTCCAATTTGCATACGCACCTTAAACGGAATCAGTCCCTGCGACGTTAACTCTGTTACACCAATTTCTCCAATTCACTCGCAGCCGATTAAGACGAATTCTCCTGTAGGATGTTCGCAATATTCGAGACAGCTTTCTTGTCCCTCAAATACCATTAGCTCCGTCGACGTTAGCTCTCCTTTAAGAGGGATCATTAGTTATTTCCAGCGAGGTTCTTCTCGGAGGCATCATTAGTTCTCGGGTCAAGTGTTCAAGTCACCGTTAGCCAACCGATCAATTCACCGTGAAGTCACAAAAGGGCAATGCCATTGGAACCCCACTGTTTCGGCCGAGCTCTGTTCCTCTCAAACTAACTTGACAGTAACTGGGAGCCCTTCCAACATTTGCCAAGGCTCGAGCGAACTTTACTGCGAGCTGAGGATGAATGAGAAAGAGACGAGGGGTGTATGTCAGGAGAGTGCAAAAGAGAGAGCGAGGAGGGGAGAGAGAGAGAAAGAGAAAGAGAGAATGTATATGATTAGGATCGAATGGAAGAGACAGAGAGAGTGAAAGATTGCGTCAGACTACTGGGTGGAGCGAGAGAGCGAAAGGCAAACGTGAAAAGAGAAGGGCTAAGGAAAATAGAGAAATTTACGGGGAGTAATACGGCAGGTTGCTAACCCAGCTGGATTAAACAGCCTGAATCGTAGAAGCTTGCAGCTACAAGCGCGTAGAGAAGCTCACTCGTGTAATTAGAGACTCGCTAAACAAGCGAATTAATTAGCTTTCACGCGCGATCGACGTGCGCGCTCACCTTTTGCCTAGTGGCGGTCGGCCTGTGCCAGACTGTTCGTAAGAGCGCGAGAAAAGCTTCGAGGGCCCTCGAAAGCTAGGGTGCCAATTCCAGATGGAAAGCTTTTTTGATCTACGAGGATGGTGGGGCGGAGGGAAGGCCTCGTAAAGCCCTCCTCCCCACTCCTTTATGCGAGCGTAAAACTCCGTTTGTTTTTTACTTGCTAATCGTTTACTTGATTGCGCACACACACGCACCCAATAGAACGCCGTCGAAAAAGGTAAGGAAATCATTGTCTACTGATTTTAGATTTGGAGTAAGCCTTGGATTCTTTTTGATTTTTTCACCTGTTTCTCTTTTTTTTCCCCCTTTTTATTATTCTGGGCGGAGGACGCCCCCAAGGCACTGCGAGTAGATAGCGAGGAGCAAAACGCAAAGTTCACGGAACGAGTTCCGTACAATTTTTTCTGCCTGCCTCCTTCTCATTTTTTTTTCTTTTTCCAAGCTTGTCAAGGCTTGCGAAGTACAGTTGTACTTTTTTCTTTCTTCTTTCTTTTTAGCGACGGAACGGGACTGCCGTCCGTTTTACGATCCCACGATTCGATGCCTTAGAAACTTACTATCCTTATTATCCTGATATTTAAACATATTCCGTCTCTGAGTTTTTGTAAACTTTGTGTTATACCCGAAGTAGCACGATACTTCGAACGAGTGATAAGCATTCGTTCGATCGACTAAAGCGGCAAACGGTTCAACGACGGGCCTTGGATTCCTAGGTGGGCATTACGTTTAGAGATTTTTTTAAAATTCCTCGACACATACGTGTTATCGCGCCGCTAACTTATTCTCCGACACGAAGGAACGACGGGGCGGCATAATCGTCTCATCTGCATTAAAATCCAATTAACACCACCAGTGCTACCACCGACGAATAATTATGCGCCCGGTGATCGTCTCTTCTCCTCGCTCGTCGTTCCACTTCTCTTGGTTTTCCACGTTCGACCTATCGTACCCTCAAAGCCGATCCCACCCCGTGATTTCTATTCTAGAACTTTGAAAGCTCCGCATTATCGATCGACGGTGAAAGATCGGCGGCGAACTATGTTTTGAAGAATATCTAATGTCTTTTAACTTCTAGCTTCGTCTCACCTAAGCCTCTGTTATCCGCGTGAAGGAAGAATTTGTTCCGTGGACAGTACTATAAACCACGTGTAAACAGAATTCACGAGAGGCGCGCCGGTGTTGTCGGTTGTAAACGACACAGAGAGAATCGGGGAACGAATCCTCTCCAATTCACTCGTATCCGCAAGAGAAGTGTCTCTCGTTCCACTATCGTCGCACACAATTCGCCAATTGCATCCGGAACGAAATAATACTCTCTTCTTCTCTCTTCCTCTCTTACAGTTTCCTTCTCTCTCTCTCTCTCTCTCTCTCTTTCTCTCTCTCTCTCCCTCTCGGCGCATCCCTTTCCCTCCGTTTAGTTTCCACTGGTGGAAACGTATCGGACAACTTCCAGAGCGAGTCTGCAATTTGTCCCCGCTCATTGTACAACCATCCACTCACTAGCTGCGCCCTCTTCCTGTGCACTCTCCTGTGAATGGGCGCGCGCGCGCTTTTACTTTCGGCGAAACGTTCGCACCGCGGACCGAGGGGGGTAGAAAGCGTCGGGGCGCTTTCACACTTTTGTGCCCGGTGGCGTGTTACCCTTCTCTTCTCCTGCTTCGCGAAACGGGGAGCCGTATCATTTGTTCGAAGCTCGAAACGTAAAGAAACCTCGCGTCTCGGGGTCGAGTAATCGAGCGAGCGAGAGAATGCGAACGCAGGAGTCGTAGAAGAAAGACAAAGAGAGAAAGAGAGTTGGGGAAAGAAGCAGAGGAACTGCGGAAAGGTACAATGGGTTAGGTGGTGCGCGGAAAGAACGAAGAGGGGTGGGGAACCAACCGGTTGGGGCAAGAGGATAAAAAGCTCGGTGAAAGCGCCTGAAGAATTGACGAGAAGGAAATGGGCCGTTTGCTACGTACAAACTCCGACTTTCCCCTCTCGCTTCGACGTTGTAGCAAGCGGGGTGAGAATCGCACGCTGGCTCGAGGGGCTTTTTTTATTCGGCACTGTGAGCTGGATCGGTCAATTTGTAGCTTGAGCTTAGCTAGCTAGTCGGGAATTTTTTATCGAACGCCTCTAATCATCGTGTTTTACCACCTTCAGTTGTCAATCGTTGTTCGTGACGCGATCATCTCCAGAGAAATGCAACCTACGTTGCTTCTGGCCCTCGTCGCTCTCACTTCCCCTTAACTGTACGAAGTTTCAATCTTCACCGCTCTTATCCTTCTTATCGTCCTTTCAATTCTTATCGAGCAAAATCTTCCTCCGTGGCTGTTCAAAAGAATGTAAAGGGACATGCTCGACGAAGATGAAGAAAACAGTAGTTGTTTTAAATCCACGTGCCGTTCTCCAGATATTATCTCCATTATTAATAGATACACCGCCCCAATTTATGAATTTCTAATCTATCCTTTTCTCCGTAAACCATCCACCCTTACCAACGCGCGTAGACTCTTGTGTGTAGCGGAAGGAAACGCGGATGAAAGTATAGGGTGAATGAAAAAGAATGAGTCGACTATGGAGCTAGAAGCGCGTAACCGCCAATAGGAAGTGACGTATGGGGCTGCCGAGGTAGGACGGGACAAATAAAGAACAAATTCTGCGAAAGTCTCTAGGAAATGGATAGGGTGGATGGATAGGGTGCGCGACAAGGAAAGACGTACAGCGGTACCGCACAAGAACTGCATTATTCAGGGTTCATCAGGGTGAGTGTGTCCACGTGTGTGCGCATCTCACCGTAGCTTCTCGATTCTCCTTCCATCCTTTTCTTATCACCTTCCCTTCCACCTTCTATTCCTTCCTCACCGTCGCACGGTGTGATATTTTGGCAGTCTAGCTGGAAATAATTACACAGGCGTACGAAATTTTGTTATAAGCGAGTGAGTCATTTCCGATATATTTTCGCCTGTTGAACATAAATTAGTTGTTCGAATCGGCCTATTACGTCACAATTTTAAGAAGAATGGCATGAAAGAGGCACAAAATTACGAATTTGGAGGTGTTTATGGCATTGTAGTGCCAGCATCAAATTTTTTTGTCAATTTCGTTAATACCACGTGAAAGTATTAAGTTTTTGCCTTAAAATGCATTTTGTTTCATTCCGAAATCATTTTTCGTTTTCGATATACAGTTAAATTTAAAAACACTAATTGTGCGTGAATTATCATATCCAGAATCATTTTCTTTCGAAGAGTGCGAACAGTAATTTTCCATGTATTTTTGTCCGCTGAATACGAATTCGTTGCCCAATTTTAAGAAAAACGACTTTTTTTCAGAAACTTGAAAAAGAAAATTTAAAGAGGCAAATTGTGGTAAGAAATTTTTTCAGTTTTACATGGTATATGAGTCAAGTTTGTAGAAAAAAATTATGAGGGCTTGATATAATAATTATATAATAAACTAAAAATCTGTATAAAATTTGAAAATATAAAAATACGCCAACAAAGTCGTTTTTCTTAAAATTGGGCAGCGGATTCGCGTTCAGCGGACAAAAATACATGGAAAATGACTATTCGCACTCTTTGAAAGAAAATGATCCTGGACATTATAATTTACGCACAATTAGTGCTTTCAAATTTAACTGTATATCGAAAACGAAAGATCATATCGAAGTGGAACAAAATGCATTTTAAAGCTATAAGTTTATACTTTCGTGTAGCATTGACGAAATTTAGAAAAAAATTTGATACTGATTCTACAACGCCATGAAAACCCACAAAATCATTATATCTAATTTCTTCGACGCCATTTTTCTCAAAATTGTGATGCGATAGGCAGATTCGGATAACGGATTCATGTCTAGCAGGAAAAAATACATATGAAATGACTATTCACACTCGTGTTACAAAAATGATGTCGGGCAGAAGAATTATTTCCAGCTAGATTGCCAAAATAATACACTGTGCGTCGTCACCGTTCCCAACAACTCCCACGACGACCTCGATTTTCAAGAATACTAGAAGTAGGTACCCAAGGACGATTCGCGATTTCCGAATTCCAACAAAATCCTTCGATCGGAAGAGACAGGTGGGCAAGCAATGACGGAAGGAAGAGGAAAGCAGACTCGATCGATAATCGCCCGTGGATCAAGAAACGTCACCGATCTTCAGATAATATCCATTTCTTTTAATCTTCGTTTATCGTGGTTTCTAAACACGATTTTTTTGTTCGACCTACTATCCTTCTCCTTGTTGCTCCCTTGCAATTAGCGAATTCCACAATTCTTTCCTTGTTCGACAGCCATATCCCGTGTCAAAATAAAAAGAGAGAGAAGGAAAGAGATTTTGGGAAAGCCGGTTGAAAATATCCTCGATCGCTAGGGACTGATCATTTATTCCGACGCGAAATTTACTGAAACCGAGCTCGGGTGCAATCAAGCGACCAACGCGGCGCGGCAAGCGGAGAGCGAAAAATATTTGTCTCCGTGGACCATTGAACTACGGTGAGAAGGGAGGAGTTGGGTTTTCTCTTCACCACCCACCTCTCCTACCCACGACGCTCATTCGGACGATTCTCGTTCACCGGATCGGAAGCTGGCCGTCACCGGCCAGATCCTCGATCGCATTTCCGATGCGCGACCAGAAACCGGAAACCGCTCGCGTTCGACCCATTCGAGTGGATCGAACGCAAAAGTGTGGGTGTGTGTGAGAGAGTGAGAGAGAGAGAGGGAGAGAGAAAGAGAGAGAATAGAAAAACCACATGGAAGGCGAGCCCGATGGAAAACCAATGCGTGGCACGTGGTGCTGCGCTAGTGCGCGCCATCGTCAGGTCGCGTCTCAACGATTCCCGCCAACTAATTGGATTTCCGGTAACGGGGTGTTACCAAAGACGAGACTGTTTTTCACCGCGTCTTTTCCTCTTCCACTCCTCGTTCCGTCACGAACCGTTCCACGATGGAGAAGAATTTTTCAGAGTCTTTTTACAATTACGACAGAGTAATTGCAGTCACATGAATGTTAATGCGCGTATTGTGTATTATGCCTTCTATTCGCGCGAGCTTTGTTCTTTGTACCCACGATGGCCCTTCGTTGAACCGTACCGGTCACGCGTCCAAGAGAAGAAGAAAAAACTGTGAAAAGTGAGATAAAGCAAGAGACAAAAGGTGTCCGAGCGCGTGTAGAATTTAACAATCTTGCCTCGTTATGACGCGACATTCCGAAGAATTTTCATAGAATTCTAGTAGACGACGCGTCTGTGGTGCTTTTTTCCCTCGCAATTTTGATCCCTAGGGTATAGTCGCGAAAACGTAAGGCACGCGGCCTCGTCGTCTCGGCTATAATTACGCTCGCGATTAATTGAGCGAGCTTGCAATGGCACGCGAAAAACATTACGCGCTCCTTTATCGTATCGATCGTCTTCTATGGGCAGGCACGCACGCGGCAGCGTGTTGCACGACGCGATTGCCCGACCTCGAGACGTCATTACCGAGCGTCATTTCTCCGTATAACGAGCGCCACCTATTCTGGCGATCTCCTTTTTACACCGTCCATTTTTACACCCTCCGCGGCGAAATTGTTAATGGGGTAGCTCCAGAGTGCAGGCTAAAGCGCAGACGCTGTCTCGTCGGGTGACTTCAATGATCTCGATAACGACTTAATCGTTTGTAACAGTCTATTCCGTTTTTTAATAGACTCGGTGACCAGATGCACGATGAATCTCGTGATACGAAGATACTCGTGTGAAACGCGCGATTTTTTTCTCCGAGGCGACATCGTTCTTGTTCCCTTACACGTGCTGTTCCTTCTTTCTTTCTTTTTTTTTATATAATCGCTCGGTCGGTCTATGTTTAGAAACGTATTACCGTCGAGTCGATAGGGTGATATCGAAATTGGAAACGTGCGAGAAAGACAGTAGAGACTCTGTCTGCCTTGCGCGATTTCCTTTTTATCTCGCAGCGGAATAAATAATGGAAATTTCCGTGGGAGTGAGTGTTGAACTTAAAATTCCGCTGCGAGTCGATCAACCGGAATCATTTATTGTCGAGAGCGGGACGAAGGAAAGGAGAACAAATCGGTTCGTTTAACTCGAGTGCTTCATAGCGCAAGGCGAATCGACGAACGAGGAAAGAATGGAACGAAGTAGGCGAAGGTTGCCTGGTGTCATGGAACGAATAGAGCGCTTGGAACCCACCTCTGTGACAGGCCCCGACAAACATCTCGAAAGAAAAGAAAAACGGAATATAACCCGAGAGAAAATATTCTTATTTTTCCTTCCTCCTGAAGACCCTCGAAAGCCTACCCCACTGTGATCTATTGATCGATAGACACTTACTCTATTCACATCGCGTATACACGAACACTCGTGAGAATACACAAACAAGATTCACAAAACAAGTTACGAAAGAAAAGAAAATAGTAGAGGTCCCATTAAATCCTTAATCGGAGTCCGTGCACAGCTAACGAACACCGAACGCGATCATTCGGTTCGCTGCGCGTGGACCCAGCAAGACAATCGATAAAAACAAGGAACACCCGCCTAAGTTGTACCCAATATCCCAATCGATATTTTCCCTTCCAGATGACTTTGAAAAAATCTCAGAAACGTCTCCTCAACCGAGTACCACTTAGCGATTCACTTCCAAATAGGCAATCATACGAGACAACAAGAGCAGGAACAACAGTAATTCAAAACAACACAACAAAACAGAACAAATGTGGTTAAAGAAAAAACCAAATCAATAAAAAAGGATGAGACAAGTGGGCAAGGGATATTGGGATGTTACAGATGCGGATTTCTGCTGCGGAATGCGATGGCCTGGTGACGGCACCGGTCTGACAAACCAGTCGTCGACCTCCTCTAACGACCCCAAGAACCAGAACAAGAACCAGAACAATAACCACTACACGTCGCACCAACACCTTCGCACTCACCTTCGCGGTCCGTTTCTCCTTCAGGCTCTTTCTCATTTCTTCGTAACCTCGTGTCTGTATATAATATATTTATATAGATTAACACGGTTGTTCTCCACACACGGTTCAAGCTACCCATTCTGCGCAAAAAAGGGAGCTCGAGTCTCTCCCCTGTTATTCTACCTGCTGCCAGCTCGGCCTCGCACGGTACCCCTTGCTCAAGTATCCACTCGTCTCCCTTTTTTCGTTCCGAGGAAAACTCTAGCAAAATGAGCGTAAATTATTTCAAACTGCCTTTTCATCGTGTAGCCTCGAGTCGCGAGCGCGAAGATTGCACATAGTCGTGAATATAGCGTAGAATGCAACAAATGCAGCTGTAATTCTGCAAAGTTAATAATTGGCCGTATCTGCGTGGGTACAGACGAGGAAAATAATATAATCGGCCGAAAGAATGCTATTCGGTGTACCGTAGAAAAGCGCCCGGCAAAACTTTAGAATTTTCTTTATGGCAGACCGCCCAACGTTTCGTGGCACGTAGGAGACATTCGCGGAAAAAGCGATCGGTTTCGCTGACACGAAGCGTTTTGCGTCAGCACTTTCCACGACGGCTAACGTAACAGCCGCGCAAACACTTCAACCGAATTTTCTCGCACGATTTTTCACCTTGTATTCTAGCGACTCGCGACTAAAAGAGAAGGAACAGGTGGAGCCATAGGGCGTGGGTACCACAGGCGAGCCTTGCAGGGCTAAGGTTCCATTCTTATCGAGAACGTGGCTGGTCGGGCGGTGCAGAGATCGTTTCCATGCCAATTTTACGAGCCTTTAGATGTACGCGTGTACGAAAAGTTTCTGCGATCAAAGCATCGAAAAGAGAACAAAGAGAATCGTCCAGGCTTCGTCAACGAACGCGTCATTATTAACGTAACGAGTTGAAACAGCAATTTTCGTGACTATTTCTAACCGATTGGGTCCTGAATTTTTTGCAAGGACAACTTAGCGCACTCGAAGGGATCCTGATAGAAAAGTTTCGAGGATCTTCTCGTTCCTTAAAAGCAACCACCGTTTGGGGTTCGCAAGACGGGAGAGCAATCTTCGAGTTACGAAACGATTAGTGCGAATAAATAATGTACAAGCTGCCAGGACTTGTTTCGGCCCCTTCGTTAACGACTTCTGCAACGAGAGCTGAGACTGGGTCGATTCGATTATCGATAAGGTTAATAATAAATCGCCTAGTGACGCAGCAAGGGACGTTTGAATCTGGGTAACATACTCGATATAGCCGAAGGATCGCTGGCTAAGGATAATTTTATCGTTGAAATTGCTAATTAAGTCGTTTGGAAAAAGAAACGCGAAGCTGGACGGGGAACTTTTTTTCTTGCGAGAAGGTTAGAAGAAAAGAGGAACTCAGAAATTCGAGAAACGTGAAAGGCTTGGCAACGCTCGACCACCGGTCACGTTCGCATCTGCACCCCGCAACTCTTACTACTACCGTCCCTTGAAACCTCTCCCATGCCACTCATGAATGCACCACCACGCACACCTACAAATGGATCAACACACACGTACGCGCGCCTACGTCTGTCTGTCGCAAGGATCATTGGGCTGATTACGATAATGATGATGATGATGATGACGGATGACGGTGCTGTTGTTGTTGTTGTTGATGATGATGATGATAATGATGATGATGGTGGTGATAATGATGATGATGGTGACGATGATGATGATGAGAACGTGTCGTGAGCTCGGTGTTATAATTGTATAGTGTCAATACAAAATCAATCTGTCCCCTCGCGGAGTACTCTAAGCACTCACGCATTTACCCACGTGTACGAACACTTACCCAACACAGTCAGACACCCAGGCACCCACACACACGCAGAGAAAGGACAAAACGCACGACACAATCAGCCCTCCCACGCGTTTCGAACGTCGTATCGAATGGACACGCACACTCGTACACTTACGTAAATACACACGTACACGCACGCGTAACAACACAGTGAGCTCGTGTCTGTGATTTGTGATGTGTATGTCTAGTTGTGGCAGCGGACACCAAACCTTTCACATCCCCGCACCGTCGAGCCCCCTTCATTCCACGCCCTCGCCACGAAACATACACTCGTTCATCCACACCACGTTTCACGTCGACTCGATCATCATAGCTCAGGATTTCACTTTCTTCGTCTTGG
The DNA here is from genome assembly GCA_944319695.1 of Tiphia femorata. Classification (NCBI taxonomy): domain Eukaryota; kingdom Metazoa; phylum Arthropoda; class Insecta; order Hymenoptera; family Tiphiidae; genus Tiphia; species Tiphia femorata. The sequence continues at coordinate 2,399,669 of OX090903.1, forward strand.
TCTTTCGTTTTTTCTCATTGTCAGGGGACTCGCGCGCTTATCCGATCAGAGCGAAAAGTAATTTCGTGCACCGTTATTCATGGTATTTTGACCAATCCAGCAACATTCGACTCGCAAATTTCGTTGGACGAGGATGGATGCCCGTGTTGGATCGTCCGGTCGTCACCTATAGGAAGACTTTATTTTTCCCATTGGAATTTCGGGCGAATAGCGAGAGCCGTTTAACGAAGTGCCGAGCGACTCGAAGCGTATCAGTCTCGTCCGCGTTTCGCCTCACGGTATCTCTAAGCCGATTATCCAGGATAACTGTACAAGCCGGGCTGCTGGCCCCAGCTAGCACAAACACGCTCCAAACAAGGCTGTGAATTAATACGAGAGAATCGGTCGAAACGCGGTCGGTTCGTTCGTGCCTTCGGTGAGCGCGCGTGCACGTCTTCCAAGGGAAGAGAGATTTGTCTTGTCGAATGTGTCCCGATCGCGTATGAGAAAGGGAACGGAAGATTCATCACGAATGAAAATTCGTATTGCGTCGAATTATTTCCATTGGATTCATCTCTACCTTCTACTCAAGCCTACTTTTTATGGTTTTTTTTTTTTTTCTTTTCATTTCGCAGCACCCGAATCCATTCGCACGTGTTTCATTTCAACGCATCATTAGCTCCTTCGCCATATCTACGAACTTTTCGTCGGTTTATTATACTCCATTACGAATAGATTCGCGTTGATCTCGAATTTTGTGAGCCTCGTACGTTGCATCTCTCGCGAGGGTAACGCGGAAAGGATCGTTGCGCAGATTCCACGGACGAGCGGGTCAGGGAAGTTGAAAACTTTCCAATTGTACAGAACGAGAAATTTCCCGTACACGAAGAGAGGGCTCAGAATATCCGTGCCCTCGGGATATAAAAGTTGCGCACTGGCCGATCGTAACATTTCGCATTCCCGTAACTGGGAGGGCTTCGTGCCCGATCCATCGGCCGATTAATTTTCCCATTTCCCAACCGGCTGCTGCCGGGTCAGCTTATCGTGAAGCCACGCGGGCGCCGCGCTGCCGGCTCGCTTATAGTTCGACAGCACGCATTTGTTTTTTCCTCAAATTATTTATTTTTCTTGCAATCTTACCACCGGAACTTCCGTTCTCCTCAGGCTGGCTTTTTACGCGAGAACGATGGATGAGCGCAGAACGGTATGGGACGTGTTAATAAACGTATATAGGCTCGTGGAGTGAGATCAACGATAAAGAAGAAGACACCAGTGACAATAAACCGAGTATCGTGGAAAATAATGCAAATTATCGACTCTAGAAGTCTATTAATCGGAGGTCGGAATATCAATCATTCGTGTATTCGCTCACCATTCTAAAGAATTAGAGAGAGTCTTCGACATTTCGGCATTCAGCGTGGAAAGTATCGCGCCATTTCTGAAATCCTCCGCCCTCCTCCTCGCTCTTCACATTCTCCTCGTCATCTCACGGAAGGAGATCGCGACATTCTCTCATCGACCGCAATCACACCGACCCCAGCCCGACCCTTAGAAAAGAAACGAAAAAAAAAGAAAAGAAAAAGAAAAGTAATGAAAAGAAAAGATGCAAAGAGGTGTAACCGTCACGACGCTTCTTCCACGCACGCGAGGGCAAATCGGTCAACGGCACGATTTCTTGTACTTTTTTTCTCTGTTTTTTTCTTTTTTTCTCTCTCTCTGTTCTTCGAAGAAGGAGACTCGCTAGTCACCGCTGGTTCACCTTCCCCAACACAATTCACACTGTCAGATGCAGAGAGATCGAGACCGATCGTGGTACCACCCCCGTCCTTCACGTCGTCGTGTAGCTGTGTGTAAACGGAGAGTTTTGGATCGTTGGTTGGGACTCGAAGGTCATCCTCAAGGTCGTACCGCATGCGTGAGGCGCGACGGAGAGGAGGCCAATCCCGTGCCAAGAATTCATTCTTAGTCCACTGCAAATGTGATCTGCTATGATGCCTAGATGCCCATACCGTATCTATCTGTATCTACGTATATCTATTTATTTGTCCACATTGTACGTAGACATACATATATCTGGTGCCTTGCCAAATCGATTTCCATTGATTAGCGTTGAGACGTTGTTTAATTAGCGGTTTGCCTTGCCGTCTGAATTGATTAGAGTCTCTCTAATTGGTAGATCGAGCGGTAGGGGAGGTACGCGGCTATACGCGTCACTTCCCTCGCCTTAGATAGATCTGTTACGAGCAAGTTACGAGAATGTTCTGGCACGTGTTTATCTCTATATTTACAATCAGTTGCCTACGCAGAGCAGTTCTCCATAGATTTTCAGCTGAAAGCTCGCAAAGGGGTTGCGACAAGCTTCGCGGAGGAGATTCGTTCGCGGTACGATCGAAATTTTGAGATAAACGGGGCTCTTGGAGACATATCGTTAGAGGGCGGAATAACGGATCTCAGGACCGAGGATCTCCTCGAAGCCGAGACGAGTCCGAGTCCTAACCACGACCTTGAAAGCTTCTTTGGCAAAAAAAAAAAAACAGACACCCTATTGAGATATTTGCAGCAAGCATGTGCGCAGCATGGCTCGTGAAAAAAAGCTTATCGCAGTAACAGCATCAGCTTAAGCCGACGTTGAACAGATTTAATTAGACCTTAATGAACGCCTGTCGAGATGTCGAGGGAGGAGGTGGAAGGAGAGGAGAGGAGAAGAAGGAAGGGAAGTGCTCGTAGGCGTGACCGAGGATCTTGCGATCTTGCAGAAGCAATGGCGCATTGGGTTCGCTTCTGAAGATCGTAAAGATCAGGATCTGCGGGGTTGGCCCCATTGATCGCATTGATGCAAGAGTTAAGGTCACATTGATTTTCATCGAAAGGTTTTTTCAAAAAAGATCGCGATATGAAATAGTCTTTTCTTTTATCATATTACAAAGAATTATATTACAAAAATATTACAAATTATACACGCAGCGTCGTTTATAGTAATCGCTTTTTAACACAAGAAAAGCTGGTACGGATATTTTTACCATTAACGATGCTCGAGGCACCTAATGGCGTAAGAATCTGTTAATTGGCAACGAGTAACGCGGTAGAAAGGATCAATGGGGCCATGGAGGATCGTGGATCATCGCACAATGATAAATGTCGATACGCTAAAGCTTCATTGGTTCACTCTGTTTCAGGAACCTTGACCGTGAACGTGAGCGTGTTGCTGTTGAGCCTGGCTTCTCCGGACGAATCCAGCTTGGTAATTGAACAATCTTTTTATCCCTACACCAATTCTGAGGTAACTTCGCCGCTAACTTCAAGCACGCCAACACGCGCGCGTTATGATTTAAATTAACGGGTGAAAAGGAGCATACACGAGACCGTGTGTTCGTGACTTTCCTCCTTGCCACCGTCTAATCCTGCGCAGGGACCTTTGTCTAGCTTAAGAACTCTAGGAAACTAGTACGTTTCTGAGCGGTCTTCAAGATTTAGAGGCACTTTACAGGGCAATTAAACGTTTCAGTGCCATAGATTTTTTTCTGGTATTTTTCACACTTGAATGGAAGAGGCTCTCCTTGGCACTCAAATGGTTAATAATGCAGTGTACTCGGTGGCTACATCGACAAATTGGAAAGGTCGTTACGCAATACATTAACAATTAACTGATTGAAACTCAAAAGTAGATAGTATTGATTACCTTCAAAATTCGTGTTCAACTTTCTCAGTCGTAATTTTGTTAATATTCAAAATTTTGTAAAATCCCTTGGCAAGTGTACGTACACTAGGAACTGTTATACCATGTACCAAAATGAACAACATAGAAGACTATGCTTCATTCCGTGTCCGATTTGGCGTGAAATGACCATATAATGAAATGAAAGAAATCGAGAGGAGGAACTGGTAGAAGTATTGTTAATTACTACGAGCGATCCTAAAATCGAGTCTCTAAAGGGTAATAAAGATTGGATGGAAGCTTAACGTGACCTCGCAGGTCCCTGTCAGAAGATAATAGAGGTGGGTGAGGGTCTGACGGAAAGCGAGCGAATCAGAGAGGATGAAACAATTTCTGCCCTCGAGTTCCTCGGTCGGGATCTAGAATTCGATTGCGTGTGCTATTATCTCCCTCGACGAACCCGCATTAAACACCAGCCTCCGTGGTCACCTTCCATCTGCTTTTCATCTGCAGAAATACGAGGTGGAGTTCTTGCTGCAGCAACAGTGGTACGACCCGAGGCTACGATACAGCAACAGATCGCGATACGAGTTCCTAAACGCGATTCACCATTACAACGACATCTGGCTACCGGATACCTACTTCATCATGCACGGAGACTTCAAGGATCCTCTGATACCGGTGCACTTTGCGCTCAGGATATACAGGAACGGCACCGTGAATTACCTTATGCGGTGAATATTACGAGCCACTTTCATTAGCAGTGGGTTTTTCGGTTGATTATTCTTATCTTTCTATCCTATTTTTAGGCACAACCTCCAAGAGAGTGACATATTATTTAATCTCATTCACGTAGATTTACAGCTCTGGCCTTTCTTATGTCGTAACAGTTTTGAAATTTCTGGGGCTAGATTTATTTTTCCAGGATTTTAGTCAGTAGACGTTATTAGATTTTTTGGTACACTAGGTGCAAGTTATCCTTGCGTTATTGATTATTTGCAGCTTCTTGTAACACCGGTCAACAAGGAGTTTGGTCATGAATAATGACATATAATATTAAGTAGTACATAGTAAAATGTTAAAAAGAAAAAACCACTGCGTGCTAACAATGGACAATGTTTTCTTGAATATGTGCAAAAAAGTTCACCTCGATTGCTTACATAGGTATTAAATAAACCTTAACGCCAGATTGAAAAATGCATAATAATGAAAAATTGGAAAATAAAACTTTCTATGGTGGAGTTGCTTTTTAATGAAGAAAGTATAGTCAAATCTTATTATTCAAATCCAAAAGAACCTCAAGTTAACCCAAAGTTGAGGTTAATCCTAATACATACGTTTATTGGTTCTTTTTCGAAATTAGAAGAAGTCATTTCATGGGCACAAAAAACATTAAAATTTGTTGGTTAGTGTAATCAAACCGTTTTCGACATTGCAATTATGAAATTGAGGTAACGAGAAATTGCTTTTCTACCGATTTTCGAACGTTTCAATTTGAAACATTGTGCGACCTTTTCTCTTGTCTCTTCGTCTTTTCCTCCTCTTGTTCTGTTACAAATGGAATCATCATGGATAATACACGCGAATTTAACAGTCGAAGCGATCGGCGTTATCTGAGAAACGTGCGCCATTTCTTAAACTCTAAATTCCAATATCCAGAGAATAGTGAGACCAGTCCTACAGACGGGAATGGGAGACGTAATACGAAGAAAGATTACACTCTTGGAGGTGAAACACGCAGATACTAGAAAGAGGAGATGCCCTGTGTACGGTGGGATAAAGGCTACTAGCAGTCGTAAGGTTGTCGTGTCGTGTCGTAAATCCCTACTCTTCCGTCCATAAGACACAACTGTCTGACAATGAGCAGAACGATCGCGAGGAGCGAGAGGACAAGAGAGCAATAGCGAGAAAGTAGCGTGAGAATTTCGAAAAATATTTTTATCCCTTCACCAATTGTGAAGTGCGACATGAAATATGTTACGACGCGCCCGTGAAACGATAATTGTAGTAGAAAACATCTATTTATTTGTCGAAAGTTGAGTTTAAAAGTTATTACATCATTATAAATACTTCTTCTTCTGTTCTTTTCGTTTTCAGGCGTCACCTCATCCTATCCTGCCAGGGTAGACTCAATATCTTCCCCTTTGACGACCCACTGTGTTCATTCGCGATCGAGAGCAGTAAGTATGACGTTTGCTGATTCATCCAATGACGTGCATTGTAGAAAATGGAAAATATTCGTTCACGTTCAAGCGAGTCGAGGATTGGCTCCCTTTTTTTTTGGCTGAATCGAACGGATATCCTGGCTATTCGATTGATAAAAATCTTTCCTTTTCCCTTGGGCACAAAAGCTGCTATCTGCGCCTTCTGAGATTGAATGGGCTATAAATTTTGATGCGATCGGACGGATTTCATTGATCCTCCGTCACACGAGATTTGAAAATTACAGCCGACGATAATAATAATTGTCATCAAAACATTGAAGAATGTACAATTTTGTTTCCATCTTGGGACGAAAGCAAAATTGTCGGCTAATGATGTAACGAAGGTGTGCAAGAAGGTATCGTAGCAAAACATTTTCGAAGCAAATTTGGATATAATCTCGAACCTCTATGCCTTTTCCCCGGCGAATTTCTTAACCCGCGCGAACACAACGAAATATAAAGACGAGGTAGTTCGACGCTCCCTGATCGTTTCTCCGCTTTCTCTTCTTTGCCGCAGTATCGTACGAGCAGACGGCGATCACGTATGTGTGGAAGAACGACGAGGGTACGTTGAGAAAGAGTCCAAGCCTGACGTCTCTGAACGCGTACCTCATTAAGAACCAGACAATCACGTGTCCGATCAAAGTAAGCTGGCGAGGTGAGTCCCGCGAGAGAAGAACGTGACGGCCACGTTATCACGAAGCAGCCATTGATAAGGAAAGAGAGGAGGGGAGAAAGAGAATGGCTCGGTGTGTGTATGTGCGAGGGAAAGAAAGGAAGCTTGAGAGATAGAGAGAAAGAGAGAGGGAGAGAGAGAGATAGAGAGAGAGAGAGAGAGAGAACGAAAGAAACGATCCGATACCTCGAATCCATATGAAACTGGGTTCGAGTCGTCGGCTCCCAATTCGATTTCGATATCCACGATGGTGCGGTCACAACGCAACGTACCGAATCCTTTTTCTCCATTTTCTCGATCACCTTCCGTTCTCATTCCTCTTCATCTTCTCCCTCGTTTTCAACTGCGTACCATTTTACTCTTTTCCTGATATTTTCCTCCTTAGTTTCCCTTGAATTTACCCATTCACCTTTTCCATCCCACCTGCCTCAACCTTCCTTCATGCTTCGCTGGTCCTCTATCCTTCCATCCCTGTGCTTCCTTCAATTTCCCGTTCCATTTCGATTTTCATTTTTGCGCGCATTCCCTTTATTCCTTCCATTCGATTTCTATTTTCGCGCTACCCTTTGTCCTTTCGCCTTTACATCCGTTTCTCCGCTCTCTCCCCTGATTACAAACGACTGTCCACGACGACTACAAATTTGGAGGGGCACATGATTCGAATTACGGATTCCTAGGTCCGGGTGGTGACCACGTGTCGTAAAGGTCAAAGTTGGCGATTCTCTCGGGTTCGACGGGAAGGAACAGCAATTTGTCCTCTCGTTCGCATCTTCGTAAGGTGACAAGCTTTATCTCATCGTTGCCAACGAATGATTATTAATCATTACGACTCGATCGCTATTCTCATCGTTATCATTTCATCGATGTTAATGTCATCCTTGCTATAATGATCTTTGATTTTCAGTGGAGCGATCGACCGGTTATAGAATTACGTTCACCTACCCCATTGATCTCCTCCTACTCGGTTATGATCGTTCAGTGTTAAGCTTACAAAGCACATGCAGCTGGTTACGATAGTTCGTTGGTTAGATAATCACAAACTTAGTGTTTCTTCGATTGGCCTCATCCACTTTACGCAAGCGCTGCTAGATGGCTTTGAAATTACTTAATCATTGAGGAATGCTCTCGTCGATGCGACGCGATCCATTTTCCCTGATAATTGAATCATGCTCGCTCCTCACCGATCGAATCTCGCGACCAGCGTGGAAACAAGGTCGCAGAAATGATTTTCCAAAGTTTAGTCAAGGAGATCCGCGCGATTGAGGCGTTGAAAAATTTGGGTAAATATGCATAAAGAGGGCCTCCCCCTCCGATGACCTTCACAATAGGTGCATTCGACGCGTTTTCGAACAACTTTTTCCTCTAACAAGATCAACTCTTCATCCCTCTATTGCAGAATCTCTTGCAAAGATCTTGTTGCAGAGATCTCTTTATTGCAGAATTGCCAAAATTTGAATTAAGGGAACGGTATCCCATCGAGAATACGAGCACAAGAAATGACGGATCAAGAACGTCAGAGACCATGCGATCTTATCTCGGAGAAAGTAACACCGACCGAACTGAGGAGCTTCCTTCTTAGCTCTCCTTTGTCCCGGGAGGTCTTACGGGGGCCGGGAGGATGAAGGCTGCGTCCGCGTTGCACACCTGCGACCAGATCGATGCACCTGAGGCGCGCCGCTGCATCCCTCGTGGCTTTGCTCCATTCGCGGAAAGCGAGCAGCCCACCCTACGCGCTCTCGCCCTGCCGGTTTCTACGGACAACGCGCGGTTCTCGCCTTCCGGATCAATAAATCCGACTTGGCACCAGCCGAAAAAGGATCCGCGCTAATTGCATTCCTTCACCGGGCTCCTCCCTCTCTACCTGTCTTTTCCGTCCTGGAACTTGTCCCTTCGCCTGGCGAAAGGGCCACTGGGATATTATACAACCCGAGAGTATGACATCCGGCGTATAATGGACCCCGATCAAGTTTGCGCCGCGGCGCACTGCCTGCATAAGTTAAATTTGCATGCTTCGCTTTCCACCCGGCATCTCTTCGCGCCCAACGTCAAGGCTTCTTTTAACCAGACAATGCCACTGGATCTTACTATTTTCTTCATTTTTTGTACTGTTAATCGACCAGGTGATATTTTCCATTGTGACAGAGAACTTGAGAACTTAAATGTTCACAATTAGGATTTCCTAAGGTAGAATAGGTGCTACGAAGATTTTTCAGCTCTTTTCATTTCTAAATATTTAATCTATGCCGACTGGACCCGGAAAATGTGAATTTAAATGGAGCTCGATATTATACTCCGGGGTTAATGGCTCCAGAATATCGAATGCTTTTCTTTGTTACCTCCGAGCATGTCGATAACATCGTAATCGGATTTTTTCTATTCTATCGAGTCACATGTTACGTCGGGACAGGTGCGCTTCGTAGAAATCCAAGCAGAAGAATCCAACGGACGGGGCCGGTAAATGCGGAGCTAATAGAACGTAAATTATTTTCTCGATAAGCTCGAGCTGAGTGCCTGGTCTAATTCTATCGTTATTCTTGAGCTGGAAGTAAGAAGGATTGATGATATAATTGGATAGATACCGCTGGTGCTTTCTTCGCGCGATTAAACCACTTAAGATTACAAGATTATAAGTGGTCTTAGAATTATTATAACTTACAAAATCAGTTTAACGAAAACTCTGTTGGATAGTCCTAGAGTTTGTAAAATGAAAGCGCCTAAAGCATTTAAACGCGTTGTATCCGCAAACCTTGTTTCTACGTGCGAAGGGTGATTCGGGGGGTGCGGTACAAAAAATAGCCTTACAGTTAAGGATTCTCCTCGATGACACCAGAAACAAGGTAAGTTCATGTGCATGAGAACCACGCTAAACAGGTTTCGTTCATTGTTATTGTCATTATTCTCAATTATTATCGAAGAATGGCTGCTTCTATTTTTCGTACTTGCATCGCTAAGAGAAAACCGGCATTACAGATTAGACTATTATCGATTGCACGAGGGCGTACTACGGGATGAAAAGTCCCCGAGATGCTTTTTTTCCTCTTTCCCTTGCTCGTCTGTCGCGCGCGAAAAGCTTACTCCGAGGAATTTGCCGGAGAAAAGATTCGTTTCTTGTCAAGTCTTCCTAATTCTCGTTCGCGCCACGTCTCTAACGACGCCCATTCACGTTTCCGGAAGTTTCCAAACCCGTGGAGACGCATTAGCCGCGGGATTACCCCAACTGAGCGAAAATTGCGATTATTCGGATCTGAATTTGCCGCGCGCGGACACGCGCTTGTGCCAGACCACACTTAAGAAACATTCTTAATAAACAACTTCTAGATAAACAATGTCGAATTATTTCAGGAAATTCTTCAGATTATCCGTGGTTTCTCTACTCGTGGATAATTATTCGACTTGCAGTGTAGGCGGAGTAAATCGTCTAATGGAATTAATTAACGTACAGAATGTAACGCGAAGTAGGGCGGGAAGATACGAAAATGACGATTGAACCCATGGGAACAGCCGGTGACGTCATCACGGAGTGGTGACGCGCGTTTCATCGTCGTAGTCTACCTGTCTGTTTACTCGAAATCTCGACCCAATTAAGTGAGCTCAACTTGTCGGCGTCTTTCCTTTTTCTCTAGTTAATTAATTCATTATATAAACCGTATACAGACGAGCGTATTTCAGTGGTAGTGATCTGGTATTTCTCGAGTCTCGAAATTAAAAGTTTCTCTAACAATGTGCAGGCAGGTTGAGTCATAGGCGCGCGAGTGTCTTTCTGTGTTTGTCGCTTAATGTTAACGAACAACGGACGTAGTAAAATATTTGGTCTCGCGACCAACGCGAAACTCAGCGGGCACGTGCATGTGTTTCTTAGATGATGCCGCCCTATGTCCAGCCGTTTTCGTTTGATTGCCCCTCTCCCTTGCTGCATCGATTGATTGATTGGTTGGTTGACTGATGCGTAGTTGAGCGAAATTCCTGTACTTGTATATACGTATCTCTCTACATACTAAACGTACATACTAACATTTCTAGTTACCCCTAGAAGATGCATATTGGCAACCTTGGTTCCTGTCTCGCTTTTCAAAAAACCGAAGCCGCTGTGGTTTGTTTCTCGGGGCGAGAGCACGCCCCTTCCTCAATTGTTCGAGTAACATGCGTGACGCTACGTAAACACCACAAATAACAAAACATTTCGCTTACATCCACAATTAACCCATCCATTCAATACCCTATTTCTGACGAAGAAACACGTTTGTCTGGATTTGAAGTGAAATTCGAAGTTCGTTCTGTTCAGCGATAGACAATCTTGTTATTCGGACTAACCCGGACTAGCTTCATTATTGTAACACCTGCGAAAAGAGTGTAGATAATTCGATGCACCGTGGGATGCTTTACTAACGGCATTAGCAAGCTTTTTATGGTAAAGGTTAGAAAGGATAGAGACCAGTATCGCTGAACTTTCGACGCGACTTGAGAGAACATTTTTTAATGAATTCAATTACGTACTATATTATCTACGAGTAAGTAACTGTGTACCGTTAGAGTTGGACTGCATCCAGTGGAGCAAGTAACATAGTATATTCTAAAGTTTATAGAACGTGCGCTTCGAATGTCGCGGATTGTAACAGGAGTTTCAAATGTGCGACAAAAAAATGAATTTTGTATTGTTATCTGGTCTTAAACTACGCCCCGAGAGATGAAACCATGGCGGAGAACGGGTATGCTTGGTCTATAGATAGCGCGACGACACACGTACACCTTTTTGTGTGAGAAACTAGAGATTCACATTACGCGTGGGGAGGCGGCAGAAGTGGAAGAGCGGAGTATGCGGAACGAAGGCGGTAATTGACAAACGCGTTGAACTCGCGACGATTACCTCGGTCAGTAGGTACTGGGAGAGACGCAGGAAAAAGGATTGGAAAATAATTGGATTTGGTAAGATTAGGGGGACGGATATATCTTATGGTATAATAACGAGAAAAACTTTTTGGTAAAATGACGCGACGAAAAGTTATCGGATCATTGTATTCAATAGACATTGTTCAACGATGGTGACAAACCATTAAAAAATAACAATACCGTAGTCAGACGCTGATTAAAAATGTAGAAATCAGTCGATAGTACCGAGTAAATAGAAAGTCTAATGACAAATACGCATAATTTAAAATTTACTCGAACATACATCATCCACGCTCATCTGGTTATGCAGTTTTACCAAATATCGGCCAAACTTTGTTACTCAATTTTCTCGCTTCAGGGTGCGTATTAAGGGCGAGTAGAATTAAGGTATATGTTTGGGCACCGAGAAAAACTTTCCTCCTCGGGAGACCAATTTACGTTCACACTATGATTAATTAGTCGCCTGAGTCTCGTAGCTCAATTAAGATTTATCCGTCCCCTTGGATGAGTGAGAGAGAGAGAATGGAGGAACGAGAGATGAAGTCAGTGAGAGGTACGGGTGTGAAAGGAAAAAAAAAGGAATTAAAGAGAGGATCTGGGAAACGGGAAGTGGAAATGGAAGGAGAGAGAGAGAGAGGATTCAAGAGAGGAAGATCGTGGGCTGTTCTGTTGCAGCTGACGGACATATCATGGTCGACTACGAGGACGAGTTCGATGAGTTCGGGGACTCTAAGTGCTCGCTGTGCCAGCGCAGGTTTGAAGAGCAAGGTAAATCCCCAAGCCCTGCCCCTATCTTCGACACGAGTCAGTCAGAAAACTCCCCTTATGCGAGAGTGAGAGAGAAATAGAAATGGAGAGAAAGTGAGGGAGAGGAAGAGGTGGTGTAGAAAAGAATTCTAGAGTGCCTTTCCGATCGCGAAAAGCAAAATGGGATAGATGAGAGGAGGGGGAGAGAGAGACAGGACCAAGCTTACCAACCCGTGAGACATGCCAAGACACCCATGTAGATTCGATGTCGCTTATACCATAGTAATTGATTTATGATGTTTCGACCGAATCAGCTGGCCGATCGACATCCGAGGGCGTGGCGAACGATTGGGCGTGGGCCCGAGAAACGATGGATTTGTATTAGAAAGCGTGCTGCGATCGACGCCTCATTCGCAAAGGACTATCTGTCCTTTAAGAAATTTCAAATCGATTCGGTCTCTACGGTAAAAAGTTCGCCGAAAGCCGAAATTTCGGATACTAACCGATAGAGAATTGGGTGGTCCATGCGGGACGTCAGTAGAACTCGAACTGTCTCCCGCGATGCCCTTCGGACCATCCAATTTTCCTCCGAATAATGCTGGTAAGCAAACGTTTGATTTTAACTCAGAGCACAATTAAGCTCCGGATAACTTGTTGTCTCGGGACACGATTAATCGGAACGAACGATCATCATGGCAACTATACGAAAATGTTTCCGCCCATGGCGAATTTATCCAACCGAAAATCGCCCTGCTGTTCGTTCGTCGATTCCAATCGCTCGCCACGACTGTTATTATCGCATTGACGACTGTGCCCGTAAAATATTACCAATTCGATGGCGTACACAACACCTGTATGCGATTCACCCGTCCACGGTCCTTATTCGTCGAAGAGTGCGATTTGAGACTCGCAGTGATTAGCAACTCGATACTTCTTAGCTCCTTCTGCAGCCTGTGCTTCCGCTTTCTGCTTCACGTGACCCCTCCGTCGGTATTTCGATATTTCTGTTTCGTGCAACGACAAATCGTATGGCGATCCCTCGCGGCGAAGCCCCTTATCGCATTTAACCCGCGAGCCAACAATCCCAAGCGCATCCCGCGGTCCATCCTAAAACGACTTACCTACGACCCACGTGCTCTTATCTTTTACTCTGCACTTGGCTGTTTCCTTTCTTCTCTCGGCGTAAAGCTTCTGTTATCCTACGAGCGGCTCCTTCACCCCAGAGCCCAGGTCTGATCCCTTTACCCTTCGACTCCCCTGCTTTCCTTGCCCCGCATTCTTCGCTCACAGCGTAACGAAACTCCACGGAATACAAATTTCATTTGGATGTTTGCGAACTCGAACGCCTTCTTAAGCGCTACCTTCCTCTCCTTTTTCCACCTCCTTGCTACCAGCCTCCATTCCCATCCACTGCCGCGCGAGATCCATCGAACGAACGACCCGAGTACATCCTCAAGCGAATCTTAGCACCCTCCTCCCTTCCGAGTTTTCTCCCCGTGCGAACTTCAGCGCGAAACTTTCCAGATTGGCAAGCACGATGTAAAATACTGCCGCGACGTGAATTTCCGTGCTCGGTGACAATGAGGACCCATCTTCCCTCGTTCCTTTATCCTCCTAGCTAAATTGCGTTATCGGACGACGATGACGCATCGATTCGAAAGGAATGGAACGGTCGCGAAGTAGTTAACGGACAAATGCTAGACACGACAATGGGAGAATAAGGATTCCGGATAGTTTTGTTTCGACTGATCTTGATTAGTCGGTGGACGTCGAAAAATTTCCGAATAATTTTTTTATTTGCCCACGATACCTTTCTCTACTGTCTGGGAACCGCAAAGAGCAGTTTTTTTATTAAATGTTTCCCAGGAAGAAGGAATAGTAAAGATCATCGCTCTTCGAACCGCCCACCCTGTCCCCATGCCTACGCGTTTTAAGCATCACGCACATTACGCCTGCACAGACTTCAGCGGATTAGACTTGCATTCGGCAGGATCCTGCATCCTACATCGGCGCGTACCGAACCTGCATGGAGCAGATTTGGAAAAATTTTATTGGATATCGTGTATTAAACATTAAAGCTACCAAAAGTGGGTCAAATGACAGATTAACAAGGGAAATCTCTATTTCGAAAAATTACCGGTAGGTTTAGTGTTAAATATAGGTCGACGCACATTAGAACCGACCGAGTCTGACCTGCATGAAATGGACCTGCAAGAAATTATCTGGTCATCGGATATTTAAATATAAGAGCGCATACTAGATCGGATCCGACCTGCACGAAGGCACTGCTGGTGAGCATTCAAGTCGAACAATTCCGACCTGCATTGTTCGTCGTCACCGTTTGTCGATCCGATGCCAGTCTACTGCGCGTCTCTGCATTTAAATAGACGACAACCAACACAATTTTTGCAGGTCCAATCCATGAAAAGCCAGCTCGATTCGGCCTGTGTAGACGTAGGATGCCAATAATTTCTACCTGCATTGCCGGTCCGCGCCAGTGTCGGTTTAGCACACGGCACTAAATACACGGCAACCAACGAATTTCTTACAGCTCCGGTCGCTGATCCAGGCAGGTGTAGGGTGTGTGATGCTTTAGACCAGGCCTATCCAACTGCTTCTCTCGTACTTCTCAAGGCCACTGCCAACCGTAAGAGAAATGTCCCTCTCCATCTATTTGTCGGGCCATTCTTATTTAGGATGCTCACGCGTACACACGTTCATACTTAGGTGCAACACTGTTGCTTCGGGACAGGACCACGTGCGAAACTATAAAGAAAAGATGCTGGACAGCGCGATAGGTAGATGGAGGACATTTCTTCTACGTTCGGTGGTGGTCTTGAGGAGCACAGGAGCAGGAGTTGGGCAGGGCTGCTTTAGACGTTTATACTTCTGATGAACGAGCTCAGCTTAACGCGCTTTCGCGAATGTAAAGCTTGACTGGCGATACTTTGCCAACTACAACTATGTCACTACACTGTGCCTCTGATGTTCTTCCGTTCTAATTTATCCTTTCTTCTTTCTTCTTTACTTTTTTGTCTCGTTCGCGCGCCAAGTAATCAAGACTGTGTAAGTCGAGTTCGAAGAGGATAGGGCGCCAGAGATGCGTCGGTGGTTTTGCTCTCGTTTGAGGCCAACGTCAAACGTGGCCTGCTCCGCCCACTTGCTCCCTTCAACAATAATCGAAGCGATTGTACGCTAGTGATTACCGGAACTGTCACGCGAGTAATTAGCAATTTCGAGGAGACGAATGATAGTGTGAGAAGGAGAGAGACGGTTTAGGATCAAGCCTGATACCGATGGTGGGTACGAATAGGACGAATGTGGCTGTGATTGATAGACATGATGGGAATTGAATTAGAAAACAACAGGAAAGCCCCCGCGACTAACTCTTGCGCTTTTAAATGGCCTAACGTATGCTGCTAGAACGATGTGTGTGCATAAGTGGTAATTTGACGACTCTACCGAATACCCATGTGGCAAATTTGTAAAGCTTAATAAGATTGACATTGAACCGAGTGTTGTCGAGCGAGCGTTGCCATCGACTGAAAGTGGAAACGACAAAATTCTCGTACCTTTTTCATACTTTTACCGGTAAGCTGACGGTACCTAATATGAAATGGCTGATTTTGAAAGTTCTCTAAAAGCAGAAGAATTTATGAATCTCTTAATTATGAATTATGCAAAAGCAATGTTTTGATGTTATGGTAAAATGTGTAAAAAAAGCAAAATGCGGTGAGTTGAAAAGATGGTACCTAATATGGAACACCTAGGAAATGTGTATTGTAATCTTTAAAAACTTTATTTTTAAAACAACAAATAAATATTTACATGAACAAGTAAACAACTTTGATTAATTTGTATAATATTACATTAACTTCTCTTTTCTCTTATACGGTGGACATAAAAACGACGTATCTAAGGAGTAAATTTTATTTGATTACTCTGCAACACACTTTTCCTGATGAATCGTGCAGAAGTAATACGTTTTCTTAGTACCCATTGATAAACTGCCGACTGAAGCTCAGTCGTGGATACGATTGTTTTTGGGTTCTAGCAATTATCTTGCATGTTACCGATTTATTTTGTTTCCTACTTATTCAGAGATATCGGTGCCCAATATTACATATGCCGTTCCATATTAGGTACAGTTACCCTTCCAACCTGGACTTCTTGTATCCTCAACTTTTCGTTTGCGCCACCTTTCGGTCTAGTAAACTTTCGCGTTAAAGCTCCTACGTTTCCCTTTCTTCTCTCATCCCGTTGGAGACGCTCGCCGACGCGAGCTTTTGGTGCGGAAGAAAAACCTACTGTAACACATCGCGCAGGTAACTACAGCTGCCTGAAGGTGGATTTGATCTTCACGAGGGACCGTGCCTTCTACTTCACGACGGTCTTCATCCCCGGCATCATCCTAGTGACGAGCTCCTTCATCACGTTTTGGCTCGAGTGGAACGCTGTGCCGGCACGCGTGATGATCGGTGAGTTCCGCTGCTACAGTCATTCGTTTTCTTGCGTATTTTTAACGTTAATTGGCCATTAGTCGTGTGACTAGGGATTTAGGCAGAATTCACGCTCAACACGGTTCATGCTTATCACGTCGAAATCCCCGAAAAGAAGAACGAAATGTTACGATGAAGCTGTGAATGAGAAATGTTTCTCTTTTACTGTGTAATCGTCCTCTCTATCTACAGAGAGGTAACATTATATTAAAATTTCACGCCTGGGTAGACATAGAACTTACGTACTTTCTCGATCGACACTCTATGCGGTAAAGTTAATTACAATTCAACGCAAACAAAGAAACATTCAGAAACACGTTAGTAATTTCATTCAAGATTAAAGCTTGATCCTTCTTTGAAGCCCTCTTAAGATAAATTTTCAACTCTGAGTACCTTTGCATAATAAAAATGATTAACCCTTTCATTACGGCGCGCCGCACGCCACCACCTGGGACTGCACCGCGCCGAAAGTGTGCGCATATTTTCAATTGTTAATAATTTCGGTAATACTGTTGTTTAGGGGACCCCCCTCCGATGACCTTCGGAATAGGCTCATTCGATGCGTATTTGCATTAGAAACAACTTTTTCCTCTGACAAAATTGGCGGTCATTGTTTATTAAAAAGTTATTAACAAATAAATTCACGGGTTCGGATTGGCCTTTTCTTGCGTGGCGATGACTTTGACCTTGACATATATTATCAAGGTCACCCTCCTGAGTAACAATCCGAAGGTTTTAATCGGCGCTCATTGTTTGTTAAAAAATTAGGCAAAACAGTAGAAGCTATGGAGATTGATCTAACTAGAAAGGCCTACCACGCTCTCAAATTTAGATTATTTTTCTATTGCGCGGGGGGGCGCGTAAGCGCTCGCGCCGCGCCTAACCATCGCTCCCCGCCTAACCTAACCCTAACCTAACCCGCCTAAGGTTTATAAGGGTTAAGCGCGGCACGGGCGCTTACGCGCCCGCCCGCGCAATAAGAAAATAATCTAAACTTGAGAGCGTGGTAGGCCTTTCTGGTTAGATCAATCTCCATTTGAGCCGTTTATTTTGAAAGTGGCCTAAGTCCATTTTTTTGAAAAAATAAGATAACACACAATTCATGAATAATTTAGTGCAATAATTTAATGTCATGTGATATCTCATTTTTTCTAAAAAAATGGACTTAGGCCACTTTCAAAATAAACGGCTCATTTATCACATTTATATTTCAACTTGAATTTTGAATATCTTCTTTTGGAGAGGAGACCGCCAATTTTGTCAGAGGAAAAAGTTGTTGCTAATGCACATACGCATCAAATGAGCCTATTCCGAAGGTCATCGGAGGGGGGTCCCCTAAACAACAGTATTACCATAATTTCTCCTCGGTGCTTTTATCAAATAATTTTTAATGACCGCGATGGTCACAAGAGATGCTGTTATCCGAAAACTGTGTCGCGAATGTTGCCGGCCTTAGCTGGTGCTCGTCTCCATGGGTCACATCGTGCATGCCGGATATATCCGGCGTTCGCCTCCACGAGTTATCATGTGGATGCCGGATACATCCGACGATAGTAAGGAAAGGGTTAAGAACCATTGGGTTTCTTGCTATTCCACATTCACTGAATCGGTATCCTTACTTTCAGGTGTGACGACGATGCTCAACTTTTTCACAACGTCGAACGGTTTTCGTTCGACGTTACCCGTCGTCTCCAACCTGACTGCCATGAACGTCTGGGACGGCGTGTGCATGTGCTTCATCTACGCGAGCCTATTGGAATTCGTCTGCGTAAATTACGTTGGGCGCAAGCGACCGATGCACAACGTGGTTTATCGCCCCGGCGAGAATCCCGTCACCCAGGTACTTTGCTGAATGACGTGCGTATTAGCCGGACACGTCTAAGAAAAAGGCTAAGAAAATGCTTTTTGCATTCGCCGTTAGCAGGGTCGTCTCTTTTCGTTGTGTAGAATCGACGATAAGAGAACCGATGCCTCGCGGACGTGAGCGGGTCGGTGGGCGTGGCCTGTTATTTTGGGCACGGTCAAGGACCGTTTTTATTAGACGATTATTCTGTTGATCGTTATTTGAAATTATCGGTAATATTATTTCGGAAACAAAGTAAAACGTACTTTAACAGTATTTCCTTTCTATTCGCGTCTTTACATCTAGCTTAGAAAAATTTCCTAAGCGTTCGTTATGAATTCTCGCAGCTTTCCAATTTTTGTAACACTGATTTATGAACTTGAACGAAAAATGAATTCCAAACGTTCAACTACGTTACGTCTTTCAATTTGTTGAAGGAATTTATTCAACGATATTTCAATATCCTTCATTGTTAGCATTCTGCCGGACGGAATTCCACTTCCGCTCCAGAATTAGACCACGCCCTCTTCGCTCGTCAAAGCAACAGGGCATACTTCTCCCTGGAGCCGCGGCAAAATGCAAAATAACAAAGCAGAGACTTACATGCGTGCAAATAATACACGTACACGTAGAATCATCGTTCGGTGAGGGGGGAGGGAGGGTGGTCCGAGATTCTCCCGGTCTCCTAAGGCAGGGGAAGGAGACGCGGCATAACAATTTCTTATACCTGGAGGCTCGCTGTGTAAAAGGAAATTCGAATCGCGAGCTAAGGGTGGGCGCGTCTCTTCAGTTTACTCGCAAATTTCATTCAGCGTGATAAGATTCAATTTCAGGGGAGCTACGAGAGACGATTTAGATCCATACTCTCATCTTATTTGTTGTTGTTGTTTTTTTTTTATCGTGGGACGAAGACGAAGATATATCACGTAACGAAGACGCGAGATCGGACGATCATTTCCGCCTAGAAAGAATCGATCGTGTAATTCTTCTCTTTTCTCCTTTTCCGCCGTCGTTATCTCGAGACGGGGCGGCGCATCTTTTAGGCGCGAGCGCGTAGCCCGATGATGGAAAAAAGAGAGAGACTCCGCGTCTCGGTTCGCTAAACGAAGAGGAAGATGGATAATGAGTAAGGTAAACCGCACATACGTGTATACCCAGAGGGTGAAAATACGAAGCCTCATCCATCATATTCCACCCGGTTATCTTTATCATACCTATGTGGCCCGTAAACAAACGATGCGAACGCGATAAAGAGAAAGGGATACGATTGATACGTGGATTTATAAGAGGATGACGAGAAGACAAAAGTGAATGGACAATCGATGGAAATTGTTTCTTGAATTTTTTTTCTTACATCTCAACTGAAACTTTTAACTGTTTTGAAACTTTACATCCTACACGTGGCTATCGATTTGAACAACGATGATGTCCGACGATTCGTTCTATTGCACCTGTTAACTTCCATTACTGCAGTCTTCATCCCGGGTGCCGTTGCTTTCCTTGGAATCTTTACAGGAACGATGGGTCTTATTAACGAGTGAAAGGAAGAGCGATAGTATCGCTGGAAAAGTAAAATAATAGGAAAGGTCCGTGAGCGATGGAGACGTATTTACCGGCGGACATCATCGTTGTTCAAGTCTGTAGGCAGAAAGATACAAATGGATCCCACGATTCGATCGCGCTCGCATCGCGCACATGTGAATTTGTTGGCGTGAACATTGCACAGACACAAAGAGTATGGTTTGTTAAGATCGCTGCATCTCTCGAGACTACGCCTTGTTCATATATATATAAAATCTATCTCTCTCTCTCTATATATATATATATACAAATTCTTTCAGTTATTACGGCCTATCTCTCTCGTTCTTTTTCTATTTATCTTTATCTCTCCATTTCTCTTCCTATTTCTATCACCCATCTGTCTCCCTTTCTTTCTGTTTGTCTCTCACTTCTCTCTCTCTCTCTCTCTCTCTCTCTCTCTCTCTCTCTCTCCCTCTCCCCTCTGCGTCAATAAAGCCCGAGTATCGCGTCCTTTCATAATCCGCGATCCGACCAATCAACGGCGAATCACATGTATACCTACACGAAGGAGGGGTCGTGCACGTTCAACACCACGTAACTTTATCTGTGTGCGATTCATTCGCGAAAACATTTCGCAAGAGTTCGCGAAGGAATCGTAAGGGGATCGTGGGTCCTCCGACCTGGACTTAATTTCTTGGCGATCCTTTGTAACAAGTCCTGTATAACGATTCTTACTCCGTTTACAAGACAACCAAATTAATCGGTTAAATACGATTATGAAGTGCGCGCGTGTTCATCGAAGGCCGTAGGGACACCTTTTCTTCTTCATGTTGCATCAATGCCATCATATCCATAAAATTCATCCGAGACCTAAGTGTTGGTACATGCTCTGTATGCTGAATTTCGTTTTACGTGACTCACCGGAGAGAGAGAAAATAATCCTTGTCGCATCGACTCGCGCGCGTGTTTGCGCGCTCGTATGCGAGTAAGTCACGTTTTCTCTCTCATAAATGTATTCATACATATGTTATATATTGTATACCTCTGTTGAATGTCCTCTTATTATTGCCGTTTAACACGGGAGCGCATGCACGGTGGTAGTGTGTCAAGGAGTCAGGTCAGTATCGTAATAATCTAATCTCTTCGTTTCCACAACCACCCATTTACCGTCTCGTCCTCTCTTCCACGAGTCTCAACTAATCGAGATTACGTGTGAACACGATCGACGATCGGCACATGACAAAGTTATTCCGTAGGACGTGCACAAACCAATGTTTCTACGCGATTGTATTTTCTCTTCCTTCTACACTTTCCGTGTCTTTCTCTCTCTCTCTCTCTTTCTTCTTCTCTCTCTCTCTCTCTCTCTCTCTTTCTCTCGTTCTTTGTCCGTATCTCTTTCTGTAGCCGCCGTTCAGTGTCTCTTTCATTTTCCCTCTGTGTCTCCACCAATCCATTCTTTCATTCCCCCCCGTTCCATTCTCTCTCTCCTTCGTGTTTCACTCGTTGCGGAGCTCGGAGTAAAAGTACTTCCACCACCCGCATTCTTCTTATTACGTCTACCCTTCCTCCTTCTCTTCATTCATTCCCCGTCTCTGCATCTCCATCCTTAATTAATTTTCTCACGCACCCAAAGAGGCTGCAAACTTCGCATGTCCCCTGAGTTTCACTTATCTTTGACACTGTCTCTTACCTCGTATCTCTATCCGTATTTGTACGTTTCTTCACCATTTTCTCTCGTTTACGAAGTACACTATACCTTCTGGTTTGATTAATCGCAAGAACGAATCGTCCCTAATGCGTAACTTTATACATCCATGGATCTACCCTAACCCTACACCTATCTATCATCGTCTATTTCTATCTATTGTACTCTCTTTACCCTCTCGTGCACAACGAGATTTTGTGTGACTACCGCACGAGAAGTAGTCGGTCTTTATCTTAATCTGCCCGTGGCATTACGATGCAATTGAATACATCCGTGCAGTGGTACAAACTGGCCTATGGTCAGCCAGTGCTACGCCCCTCGTTATTACACTCAATCTCAAGTGTTGCGGCGAATGCAAGTGAAACTCGAACGTGAAATGTAATAAACATATCGGCAAATAATTCGACCAGTGTTAGACAACTTCTCGTTTGCTACTGCATTGACCTTTACTACTGCCGCCGATCCGTATCCATCTAAGAATGAGAGATGCGCACAAATAATACCTTTCTATTCTAACGTGAAATTCCGGTATAATCTCAAACAGATTCGTGATCTTTTATCGTTGTTGTTACTCGAGCTTAAACGCGAGAACGCAGTATACGGTTGATGTAAAAATAAGTCTTCTTGGCGGTACTTTGTAGCAAAACGATCGGTACACGTAATTGGCCGGATGGAAATCGCTAAGATCGTCGGAGAAATTGCGCGAGATGATCTACGAATGAAAATTAAAAGAGGAAAAGAATAAGAAAGAGAAAGACGAACACTCTTCCTTCTGTCTTTTTTCTTCGTCATACTGTTTGCCTGTCTCTTTGAATCTACCCTTGCGTGTTTTCTCCCTCACACTGATTCTGTTCTCTCTCCCTTCTTTCTATCTTTCCATAAATCTACTCTTCATTTTCTCTCTCTCTCTCTCTGTCTCTTTCTCTCCTCCGCTCCCTCCCTGTATACTTCTCTTTCTTTCACTCTGTCTACTTTTTTATACTCTCTGTCTCTATCTTTCTTTGTCTACGTCTCCGTTCTCGGTCTCTTAGAAACACACATGTACACACAACACACACGAATTAGTAAGAATTTGGTTGGTGGATATGTTGGTGAGTAAGTCTCTTTGTTTGGTGTCTGTGATGTTGCAGCGGCTACCAGCGGTGCTCAGCAGGATAGGGATTATATTGGCCAGCCCCTTGGTAAGATCCCCCACTGCATTGGGGCGCGCTCGTGACTTTGCTCGTTCCTTGATCCTTCAGAATTTTCGTGCTTCCATCTCGAACCTCTCAATTTTATCCAGGTTCGATTAAACGTAGATCGAAGATCGATATGAGAAATGTCGAACATCCGATTGAAAAGTGTAACGGATTTCTCCTTCTTATCCGAGTAGTTCGGTCTTTGTTGGCTGACGAATCGTGAACACGATAGGTATTATTACTGTCGCAACATTTATTATTGTCAAGGGTTCACGCGCAAAGTCCCGAGCGCGTCCTATAGCCAGACATACACATTACGCGCGCGAGCACACACACATACTCACAAATTACATAAACACAGACACCTGTTCTTGTTGTCATCCTGGCAGGTGTTTAGTCTCCATCTCTGTCTCTCTGTCTTTCTTTCTATCGCTTTCTCCCTCTCTCTCTCTCTCTCTCTCTCTCTCTCTCTCACTCTATCTCTTTCTCTGTATCTTCCGCCCCATCCTCCCATAATAGTATCACAGCACTGGAAACGTTCCCGCGGGGCATTACGTAAACTCGATACGACAATATTTACACATTGCCTTTAGATACTCTCCTCCGATTTTCCTAAGGACGTCTGACAATCGCGCGATGCAAATTTCGAACAATTTCGTGTCGGCGAAACAAAATCTCATGTTAAACGGATCGAAGAAAAAATGTCGTGTTTGTCAAGAGGTGTCTCAAGGGAGGGTTCTCGCTTACAGATCACTTCGCGCATTTGTTTAACCTGTCATCGTTAATTTCAAATTTTGATAGTAAGATTCGTGTCCTGTACGTGCGGCGCTTCTCTCATCGGAAGGTCCTCCATAAATTGTTAAAACGATTATCCGGGTAGAAGAAAGGTAGGACGATGGGGAAAAGGAAAACGCTCATGGAGATCGCGGCTCTCGTAAATCGAGGGAGTTTTACGTCGTTATCGTAAGGCCGCGCCTTTGGGACCAAATTTACAACCGAATATTCCCCAAGAGGGCACATTGATCTCGACCTAAACCGCTCTTGTATTCTCCTTCTTTACCTTTCCTTATTCCCATTTTCCTTTCTCTCTCTCTCTCTCTCTCTCTCTCTCTCTCTCTCTCTCGGGCGCGCGCGCGCTACCATTCTGTTCGTCTATATTGTCTGCTCGCCATTTTTCGCATTTTTCGTACTCCTTTCATTCTCTCCTTCTTTCTCTCTGTGACTCTCTCTCTCTCTTTACCTCTCTCTCTCTCTTTCTCTCTATCTATATCTCTCTTCCTCTTTTCCCACTTTTACTTCTGTCTCTGTACGGATGCACGGTAAATGCATGTGTACGACCCATGCAATTGCACACGTAGATGCGTATGTTCGACATATAGCGTATCGTTCCCTATCCTCTTCTTTATCTCCTCACCTTATCTCGCTCTTGTCTCCAACTGTATCCCCGATTCCATTCACGTTGGATTTACAAGACTTAACTGGATTTGGCGAACGTAAATTATACATCGAGACGACCACCCATAGACAGGACCGAATCGAGTTTCGGGCTAAGATCAACGGGTGGAACGGATAAGATCGGTTTCCGATTCCTGTAGCGAAGCAGAATTAGCAGGGAGAGGGCAGGGACGCGTATCGATCGGTCGTCGAATCTCAGCGCGGGGTGTCGCTTGCAACATTCAAATTACGTGCATTGTCGTACAGTTTCCTTGCGCGTGAGGTAGTCGACCAAATTAAGGGGATGGCGAATGAAAAATGCAAGAGGAGGTTCGCGCTACGGACGTTCATCCGAGAAGATAAAAAGCAAAGAAGAATCGATGGGGTTGAGCACCATCAGCCATTTTTGCAACGACAAATTTTCGGTACACAATTTTTTTTTCTGCTTTCACGAAGCAGGTACGTCAGGGCAGGCAAGGGTGTCGTAATGAAGCCTAGAGATGTCCCCGTAAATCACGTGGAACGCCAAAATGGGAGGAGAATTTCTCGTTTCGGCGAACGATGCACATTGTCGTTGGCGAGTGTCGTACTCCGGGACGTCAAATTTGGGACTCGAATTTTGTATCCTCCAACACTCGCGGCATTTTTCAAACTCTTGGGATTTACAGGAAACGGAAGTTTCGAAGGATTTGCGGGCACGTGCCGCGGACGAATAGAAGGGACTCGTACACTATTTATAAGTTCTTGTAAATCCAATCTACCGTAATATTGTAAAAAGAAATTTGACGCACGGCTAATCTTCTCTAAACGTAATTGAGCGACTAATGAGACGTACATATTTGTGCATCCTATCGCGCGACCCCTTACACCGATGCATCGTGCAATGTGTAATGTGCAATTTGCATTCGCATGTGTCTTTATGTGTATGCCTCGCATGTAATAACGTAAGATTCCATTGTTCGTATCTGCTTCTCCTTCGATAATCACTTGTTCGTTATTATGTGCATGCTCTTTTCGTCGACCGTTCAACCCATCCGTCGTAGTGATGTCTTTGGAAAGAGAATTTTGCTACGCGTGCTTGAGACAATCTCGAGATATCGGTGAGAATATGATAACGCACAATTTTTTATGAAAAATGTGAAAACTCGATTCAGAGTACATTGAGATTTTATTATTTCGAGTCTTGCTGAAAACTGTGTTAAAAATATTTCGGGTTTCTCGAGGAAATTACTTCTTTGCTCTTACACATGCATATCAAACGCAGAGTAGCGATGTTATTTGGTCCTAAACAGTCGTCATATCTATTTCTACCTCTCTCTGGCAGTAGCGCTACTGACGGACGATTAATATGCATTAATTGGATCGACCTCCGAAATAGCAACGGACATTTATACAGCGTGTGCTCCCGCACCCGTACAGCCTCGCTCAAATATTAAAAGCGGGACCTCCAACTATCGAGCAACTCGGGGATTATCTTGGGGTGTAGCTCGTGAATAAAATACGCCCTTCGTTAAGGCCTAGGCATTACCAAGTCCAAGCTTACTCGACATTTCAGCTCCCGCTCGAATTCTCGTTCCGCCTTTTCATTCCTGACCAATTCGTTCGTCAAAAATCGATAGAATCGCTTTTAAAAGTAATTCGACGACGTATTCTCACCGATACTTGGAATCAAAGATATCTAAACGAGCGTTTCGAAGACATCGCTTACGCACATTGCAACCCTTCGCACAACAGCTGTTCGCTAAGCTTCTTCACGTTCGTGCTTATGACGCAAAGAAATACGATGTTTCTACTTGTCTCGCTTGTTCACGATTCTGATTGCATTTTTGAATCGACTTACGAATCTAGGATCTGTCCGTGTAAGAAATCCGTCGCCTACGAAGGGGCAACATCGTGATGTCAGCAGCATGATACTCAATATTCGCTACATCGTCACCCTAGCGCCGCCCCACCTACCCTTTTTCCCCACGAACGAACAGTCTGCAAAAGAAAAGAGAAAAACGAAGGAGAAACGAACGGCGGGCAAGTCTCTTGCTCTCGCGAGGGCGCGTTCATCTCGAGAGGCGAAGCTCACAAAAAGAAAAGAAAAAAGAAACGAATACAGAAGAACAGGGTACCGTCCACTTCGCCGTTCCTCTTTTTTAGCTGCCTCCACGCATACGTACAGCTTTGGACAACGATGGCATCTTTCTTTTACGTCCTAAAGTGTCCATTTAGCTCCGTCTATTCTCTCCACTACACTTCTTTCTGTCACTGCTGACTTCGTTCGTAAGATCGCAAGAGCGACGGTACAGCATGACCAATGAAAGGCGGAGAAGTAAATGCAACATTTAAATAATTTAGTGGGGGGGGGGGGTAGTTAGCTGGAACGTGGCTACGCGTAACGAACGGACAGCATCGTTGTTCAAAACTGTACGTAAGTATATTCTCTCGCAGCTCTCATCGCTGATTTGCAATCATCGAAATCGAATGGATGGACGGACGAGGGGATGATGGAAAATAGAAAGATACAGGGTAGGGGGCGTCTTTGATAAAGTGAGGCCGTATAGGTTAGGTTACGTCCACCCACCCCTCTTCCCTTGCTTCTGTGGAACTTTGCCACTGTTTCTTTCGCTCTTCTCCTCTTTCTGCTTTACTTTTATTTTTCTCTTTTGCTTTCTCTCCCTCTCTTTCCCTCTCTCTCAGTCTCCCCTCCTCCCCCTTCTGCGTCATACCCGCGTATTCGAGAACAACGAAGATCAGGAGTACCGTTACCGAGTAACATGTAAATACATAAAGTATAAATATTGGGGAATATTACATATTATGTACATCGTGCCTTGACTGTGGTACGAAACAATTGCTTTTGCCATTGAAGTTCTCCCTCATCATCCTCGACTTGGAGCTTGACATGTAGCATAAGCTTGACAAGATATAATTATATATCTTTTTCGATGACGCAGTGTCGGATTAATCTGACACAATGGAGGATCCGTTTGAACGTTCGCGCAGTTTGATAACGCGGAGTATATTCATTGCTCTCTTTCTCTCTTTGACTACACATGTATTGAAAGAAGATCACCGTGCATTAATGTTAAAAACGACAACGCGACAATTACCACTGTCCTGTCGTAACTGGAAATAATGATTAAAGTATCAGCGTACGGGATGCCTTGAGACGAAAAGCTAATAGTTATTAACACTAGAAGTACCGACCAGTCAAAATGACCGAGTGCGTGAATTTTTCACAAGAATTTCTTTTTAACATTAGAACTACCAATTTTCGTTTACGTATGGAAACTTCTTTTGTCGACCACTCATTTTAACAGAGAGAGCGTTTATTTTATCACTGAGCTGCCATTTGCTTTTGTTTTAATATGAAAGCTTCTTTTGTTGACCAGTCATTTTGACCCCCTTGGTAGTTCTAGTGTTAATTATCCGGGGTAGAGAAATCGATGGTAAAAATCGAAAGATGCTGGACTGTTCCAAACTGTCGTATTAAACTGCACGAATATCGCAAAGGGAATCCTCGGTTGGTGAACGCTCATGGTTTAGTTCCTCGCTCTTTTTTTTTTATTATTTAATTTTCCTGCGCGTAACCTTGTGTTCGAAAAGAATACCTCCTCGAGCGGATCGCATTAGACATGTACAGTTGTTAAACGAGGCTCATGTTCACATCGGACTGAAAGTTAACGAGCGCGCAATGCGCCCGGGAAAATTGAGACAAAATTGATACGTTGCTGAATAACGAGCGAGTTTGAAAATTGTGAGAGAACGATCGATCGATACGAACTAATCGGATCGCATTTCGTAAATTCTCGTATTCGAAGAGAGTGCAATTTCCTGTTCCTTCGTACCGGGGACGAGAGAAACGCGCGGGGAGTAAGCGCGTATACGAAAAACGGTAACAGTAAGCTCCGACGAGGAAGACTTAAACAAAACGGGAACGCAAGGAGACGCGTGGATAGTTTTGACGATAATAGACGAAGAAAAGCAATTTCACTCGAAAGAGAAATATACCGAGTCCGATGTGCGACACCAGTGTAAAATGTAGATGTTATACGGCATGTAATTCGTACGTTATACA
Source organism: Tiphia femorata (assembly GCA_944319695.1). Classification (NCBI taxonomy): domain Eukaryota; kingdom Metazoa; phylum Arthropoda; class Insecta; order Hymenoptera; family Tiphiidae; genus Tiphia; species Tiphia femorata. The sequence continues at coordinate 2,428,063 of OX090903.1, forward strand.
AGCAAAAAGCACGAAAGTGTTTATCGATACATATATACCAATACCGTACCAATGTATTGTATATAATATCGGTATGTAATATAAATATCGCATACTTGTATCCGAGAAAGGAACAATGGAAGGCAACGATCCACCGTTTCGCGGAGCACGCACGACGAGAAATTGGATTCGATCGATGTCGCGGAGAAAAGGCGTCGATAGATCAGGCAATACGGCACACTCTCTCTCTCTCTTTCTCTCTCTTTCTCTCTCTCTCTCTCTCTCTCTCTTGTGGAAAAATTTAATCTGCCTGGGGTGGGTATCATCTATCATCGGAGTTCTCGCGTCGATATCTATTCTCGTCGTGTCCATCCCCTCCTAACCCCTGACCTAGCCCTCCCACCCATCCAACGACCCATTCGACCCTCTCATCCTTCTAAATCTAATCCTAACCCCAACCCTACTCCTACTATACTCCGCGACAACGACCATATTAATTTCCGCCTCCCAGGGACACAGAATTGCAATTAAGGCGGCCAGATAAACGCGCATCTCTAATCGCCTAATCAGTTCCGCGGGTATATAAATACATAAATATACATATCACGCTGCCTCATGCAAGCTTAATCGCCGCCTCTATTTCGATGCCTCCATTTATCTGCTTTTACGCGTTGGTACGCTTCTAACACGCGGTCCCCACGTGGATCCAGCGACGCCCTCACTGCCGCCTCCGCTGCTCCCACGGCTCAAGCAAGAGACCAGCGAGAAGGGCTAATTAAACGTTACGATTGAATTAACAATTAGACGTTTCCCTCCAATGCTCGTGACCATTCTTACGCGTGAGAAGTCGACGTGGAGAGAACTGGATGGAGGGGTGGGGAATTAACACTAGAACTACCAAACGCGTAAAAACAGTGGGTCAACAATAGAACCTTTTATATGGACAAAAGAATGTGGTAGTTCTAAGGTTAAGGAAGACTTGGAAAGATTATTTCTCGAAGGGATGGAACGGGCAGCATGGTGGGTGGGAGATTTGTAGAAGGCGAGAAAAAAATCGAAGGGTGGATCGTTGCCTCCGTAAACAAGTCCCCGTCCGTTGTGAATATGAGTTTCTTCTACGGAGACCCTGTCGCAGGGTAAAAAGAAGCGAGAAGGCGGCGCGACCACCGGTGCTACCACGGGACCGAACGAGATCGTCACGTGCACCAATTGCGGGCCCAATCCTTGCACACACACAGCCACCAACGGATGCACAGCCGAGGTAAGTGATCGCACACGATCTTAAAGTCGATGTAATGTGTAGTAAACGTAAATTGGGTGTTTGTATATACGCGGCTGCCGTAACAAGACCGGCCAGATCCAAGATCTTTCTTTAGAGATAGAAGTTCATGTCGGTTTTTCATTGAGAGGCATGTGGCTCCCTGATAGCTGTAATTCTATGGTGTAATTTTTATCTGGAAAAAGAAGAATGTTTAGGAGAAGCCGCGAAACTCGTTGCCTCTGTTCTGTGTGATTTTTGTATGAAAACCTTTATACTTTTACTCATTTGTGTATAGTCACACCTCACACCGTTTCGGCTCGAAAAGAATCGTGGATACTATACCAGTAGGCTGATCTATCGTTGACTACTATCACTGTCGGTGGTATAGCAGCGATGCTAGTGGTGGCGCTAGACGACTGGTCGGACGTCGAACCTCTTGGTCCGCGCAACAGTCCTTCGAATCCTGTAAATTCGGGCGCGGAATAACGGCGGTCGATAGTCGACGATGGGCATCGAGAATTACCGCAATCAAGGGAATACTCGAAAATTGCAAACGGTTGTACGGTACTCGACCCTAATCCTCCGCGAGAAGATTCCAATTAACGGATCGTTTCTACGACATTAATTGGGGCCTCCTGCGACACGGCGGAAAATTCTCATGCGCGAGAGAATTTATCGAAAACGAATCACAGAGAATCGTTCCGTAGAAAACGATTTCACGCGTATTCAAGGACACGAGTCGCGATTAACAAGGAAAATGTGCGCTAACTTTTCCAAACATTTCTCACTTATATCAACGCGCAAATAGATACCTACTGTTCTTGACTTGCCAGCTGGTTTTTCTTTCTTTGCAGCTGAGAAAGAAGGAGCCGCCCCATCCGATCAGAGTGGCGAAGACGATCGACGTGATAGCGAGAATCACCTTCCCGGTCGCCTACTTCATGTTCCTCACGTTTTTCTTCATCCACTACAAGGGCACCTCGTAGAGCAATACCAGGGAGCGCGCGGGCGTATTCTGAGAAGAAGCAGGGATGTCGATCGTCACGATGGGATTTGCGAAGTCAACTTGGATCGTGGGACGCGGGACAAAATCGATCGGATTCGACTTCACCCAGAAGACTCTTCTAGAGTCCAGTTTTGGCCATTTCGAAAACGTCCAATGTTCAAGTCTCTAGGTCCAATTCAGACCCACGTCTTCGTCAGCGAGGAATGCTGATGCGAGGACAACGAGGCCAACTTCGATCGTGGAACCTCAAACGAAATCGATCGGATTCGATTTGAACTAGGAGACTCCCTCAGATCTCAAACCAACCCAGTCCAATTTCCAAGCCGTTACGTGTAATCCCGTGACATATCTTCGTGAACGAGGTATGCTGACTCGAGGATGGTGAGGACACCCTCGATCCTTGCGAAGGAAGGAAGACCTCGTCTGGCAACGAGGTCCGATCAAAGTGGACACAGGCCCATGGAGACTCTCCTACGATACTATCCTATGGTCTATTCCAATCTCTGGTGACCGTGCGTCGTATATTCTAGCCAAGTCTGGTCACATCCGAAGAATTCGTCACACTCTTCGAGGTCTTGGAAAAAATCGTGGAGAGAAAAATACGCGGATGCATGCTGGTCGGACAATGGATCTTCCTGGCGAAGCAAGGAATTCTCAGGTACTCGTTGGAATCCCGTGATGTCTAGGCTGCCTCCTGATCCGCGTATCTTCGTGGCCTTGGAGGAGTCATGGGGTCAGCTCTCGGAAGACGGCTAAATTAAGCTGAGCGTCCATTAGGTCAGTCAGGGAGCGCGGCGCGGCGCGGCGCAGCGCGGCGCAGCACCGCGCTCCAGAAAAATGCATGTAAATGAATGGGGATCCGTCCACTAGGTCGGCAGAGCAGCTCGGCGCGGCGCGACGCAGCGCGGAATTTCCGCGCTCTGCTGACCGTCCATTAGGTCAGTCAGAGAGCGCGGCGCAGCGCGGCGCAGCCCGCGCTCCAGAAAAATACATGTAAATGAATCCGCCCACTAGGTCGGCAGAGCTGCGCGGCGCGGCGGGGGTCAGCGCGGTCAGCGCGCTTTTTGGAGATCTCTCGAGGTTTCTCCAGATCGGCGCTACACCGCGCGTGCCGCAACACCATTTCGCCGTCATTTAGTAGTAGTGCGAATGGATTTTGATAAGTTCGGGAATCTTCAAGTATTATCGAGACACTTGCTACGTACAGTATTTAAAAAGTTCGTTGCTGAAGGATTGCACTGTCTGTTACGGTAAAATAAAAAATATTCTTTAATAAGATTTATAAATTTCTTTTCACTATATTTGCACAATTGTAACTTTAGTTCTCGAAAAATAACCTAGTTATCGAAAAATAACAATACATCGTTTGCAAATATGAGTCTTATGGCCATAGAGAAAGTGTAATGTACTTGGAGGCAAATAAAGCCCAGCGTTTATTTAGGCCTACATTGCTACATTTATACACAGAGTGTCCCCATTTTAAATGTCAAAACTTCTGGAAAGCGTAGAGGACCGATATATTAAAAAAAGTCCCTTCCTGATGTGCTCGTTTTCCTACACTTTCGAGAAAATTGGAAAAAAGGAACTTTCAGTTTTAGTATTTGCGTATATTTATTCACACTTAGTCATTTATATTATATGGCACTCAGTGCTCTTGTATTTGTGTACATCCTTGCATTTGCCTGGGAAATAATCAATTCTTGAGATATCTCGAAGCAAATTCCTATTATTATACAGCTAATTGCTTAAATCTCTAGAATACACCTTCGATTAGGAACGAAATTTGTTGAACATCTTACGAAACGAGCGGTACGTCGTACAAAAGTTCGGCAAACACGAAGATCCATTTCAAATATTCACTGCCGGTGATAACATGCAACCGTGTGTAAAAGAACACATATTTTTATTTAACTGTACTTTTTAATAGCGCATTAGTTGTCTGTATACCTATAAAATACCATTCCAAAATAAACTGAATTTGCAGGAAATAACTATTTTCTCAATTCGTCATAATACAAAATAAATGTACTGATTATGAACCAGATGTTTTGAAGTAGCAAATAGGAACGTATGAAAAATATTATCTTGCACTAATCTTAATTAATTTAGTAAGTAAGCAGTTTAAATAGTTATACAACTTTTCAGAAATACATTTCTATTGTCGTCTATTCTGAAGAAATAAGACCAACCTCTACTATCGAATACACTGCGTATATTTTTATATTCTTATCTTTTATCTTTTTATTAATGAACAATATATTTTTTCTCTGTTGGCTAAAAGAAACGAATTTTACATTTTTAATACAACATTTTCGTTGTGCGAAGCGAACATTTTACTAACTGGGAAGGAAAATAATATTGAATTGGAGTTAATACTAGATTTACGGAAATTAGTCAATTTGATTATGGAGATTTTAAATTTCTCCAAATTTCCCGAGCAAAGTACTAGATGGCATGCACGTACTGTTAATTGGAATGAATATATGCACATACGGGTTCCACTTATTTTATCGTTTCTCTTTACTAACTTCGTCACTAATTTTTAAAGCGAACGGACATAGAATTGCGTTACATTTTAAAAGCATTCTAGTCTCTTTCATTTAAGGAAATTTTACAGTACATTTGTTTTGTGTTATGACGAATTGCGAACATAGTTATTTACTTTAAATTCAGTTTATTTTATAATATTTTAGTTAATTGCAGGCAATTAATGCGCTATTAAAATTAAAAGTTAAATAAAAATATGTGTTTTTAGGCACGACCGTAAAGGGAGTGACTTATGCAATCGCCATCGCGAAAACCGTTCGGTGTGTGTGTGTGTGTGCGTGTGTCTGCCCGTGTATATCCTCGATTTCGGAAAAACGACTGACCCGATCGGGACGAAATTTGGCACAAAAATCAAGTACACTACTGTGAGTTCACAATACGGTTTGTGAGCCGCCATCTTGAACCGGTACAAAATGGCGGCAAATTCAAATTCCGTATAAAATTTTAATTTGCCGCCATTTCTAAACGGCTGAAGATAACGATACATAAAATTTTCTGGCACCAAATGGATATATACTCAAAGTACATGCCAAATTTCGTTGTGATCCGTTCAGCCGTTTAGCCGAAATACTGGACTAATGGAAATTGTGAAATTTCATTAATCCATTAGTCCAGTATTCCGGCCAAACGACTAAACGGATTGCAAAATTTGGCATGCACGTCAAGTACATACCCATGTGGTGCCACGAAACTTTATGTACCGCCATCTTCAACCGTTTCGAAATTGTGGGAAATTCAAGTATGGAAACGTGAGTTACGCGGTCATGCCTATTCCAGAAAGCGAAGCTTTTCTGCACCCGGTACGGCGAACGCGAAGCGCGAGGACCCCGCGATCGTGCCGACCACTAACCACCACTAGTTATAAATTGGTATTTTTCGACAACTAGATTATTTTTCGACGACTGAAGTTGCAATTATGCAAATATAGTGAAAAAGAATGTGGCATTGTGTAAACTTTTACTTTTTTCATAGTAGAAAAAGTATTTTTAATTCTTGTTAAACAATATATTTAATTTAGCATCGCAAAGGGTATAAATCCTTCAGCAACCAACTTTTCAGATAATGTACGCATCATGTATCCCGATAGTAATTGTAGATACCGAACTTGCCAAAATTCGTCCTATTGTCCAAAGATAAGAGAATGGCGCGGCGCGGTGTAGCATCGATCTCAGAGAGCCGCGAGATTTCCAAAGGCGTGCTGACCGCCTTGCGCCGCGCTGCGCCGCGCTCCTTGACTGACCCAATGGACGGACCACAGCGCAATGTCCACGCTGCGCCGCGCCGCGCCGCGCTCCCTGACTGACCTAATGGACGCTCAGCTTTAGACGGCATAAATTGCGCATAGGATACGTCCGCGAGGGTTTTGCATTAATCTCTCTCTCTCTCTCTCTCTCTCACTTGTGATAGTTCTTGAAAACACTCTTCTCCTCTCGTGAGTATACCGGTCTGCAGCTGGTCGACGATGGACAGCCTCTCTTTATATATTATAATATAAATAGATAGAAAATTAGATAGACGGATATACATACATACATACGTACGTACGTGATTCCTTCCTTTTTTCACTCTCTTCTCCCGTCCTTTTTAATCCTCTCCTCTCCCCCTTTCCCCCTCTTCCCTGCTCGGCATGCCAATCCAGCCGGATCTGCGCCGCTTAGCCTACCTTAACCAATCAAATCTAATCATGTAAGATAACGCGGTATCGATTACCTCATTAAGGAAGTAGTCGAGGTCGATCATGCGGTAGATCGATCTTGACTGATCGTCCCGACGAAGGTGCGCGGGAGTACGTTTGAAGTCTCGTTACCTTGCAAATGTCCGTGGCCCTCGTGAGATGGGTGCAGGATTAAATTATGTTGTTGAATTTTGGACATTGTAAAGGAAGTTAAAGAAGGGATGAGCAAAAAGCGATGGTAATAATGCGGTTGAAAGGAGAGAAGCAAACGAGAAAAAGAGAAAAGCAAGGAGCTTTGCCAATGAGGCTTATCAGCTACATTCCAAACATTAGAGCATCTTCTATGTGATAGTAGAGTTTAGTCGCGCCGGATACTCGCTCGCGCTTTCTTCTACGAATTATTTGACATTTGAGACAACGGTAACATCGTAGACCATTGCGAAGCGGAAGACATTGGTGGGACGAAAAGTTCACGAATCGATCTGCGTTCGTTCTACTGGTCCGGATGAGGAGTGAAAAGGAGCATCGACCTTCCCTACGTACTCGTAAAAGTCATAGGGGATGGAGGAAAAGGAATTCAAAAATAAGGACAAGGAAAGGGGAGAAACGGATAGAGGGAGAGTTTGGAGCTTCGCGCGACTCGAAGTATTCTGAAAGTAATAAAAGCGAATTGCGAACATTCGAAAAATCGCCGCGCCGGATGCGTCACGAACGATATAAATGTATAAATAAATTTCTAAATATATGAATACATAGTTTAACTTAACGCTATCTCGGATCACAGGCTAACTTAAAATTCTCTCCAACTAGCACCGTGGTAATTGTATTACGTGGAGGACAGTAAAGGAGGAGGAGAAATTTCATTCCTGTAATAAGCAAGCGCGACGATACTGTTACTAATAATTACAACCTATCGTAACTATTACTAATTACCTATTGCTACCACTATTACAAGTACTAATACCGATACTAAATATTTACCGCTATTGCTACTACTATTCTTATTGTTACCGTTATTATTACTATCACGAACGCTAATACCTATTACTAATACTATTATTATTATTACGGTTAATCTATTAATGCTACGGTGACTACAGTTGCCATTACTACCGCTGCTGTCGTACTTACTGTACCGTTAGCACTCCTAATTGAGATAATTTAAGTTGTTACCTAATCGTTACATTTACATTGGGGGGACCGCGCGAAATTATTATAAATAATAAAAAGGATGCTGCAACGCGTATCGTTTGTACGAATCGAGCCACTCACTTGTAATCCAGCAATATTTAAGATTTATATGCAGACCAAAGGAAGCGCGATAGAGCTACGAAGAATTTCGGGAACCTTTTAAGGATAGTGTTATTATTATAATTCGTACCGATTAATTAATTCGAGATGTACTTTGCGTAGGGTATACTCGTATATACGTATTGTATACATATGTATAGTCTTGTAATTGTATTAGTACACTATTCTTGCCATCGATAGCGCGTGCCGACTGTTCCGAATTCCCGCCGCCAGAGTGCGCGCGCATGCGGTGTAAGCAGCGCGCGTAATTCAAACAGACGCGGAGACGCGTAAACCGCGCCACACAAAATACGTACGGACACATGCACACTGGAAAATAATCTCAATACAGATCTTGTCTAATGAAACTGACTGCCAAAAACGCTTAAGTTTATGTGCTTTTTTTTATTATGCGTTTCAGTACGGGGGTACGAAAGAATAGCAATGGAAATGGCCAAAGATGCGGATGATATTGAACCGAGTTCATGGTTCCGATTATTCTCCTAAAAAGAAACACAATATTTGTCAAACTAGAAGCGTCTATTGGAACCTTCGTTCACCTAGCAGAAAATGCAGTAACGCGTCGAATAGCAAATATTTTCAAAAGAAACTGCTATGGTTTTCAACATTTCAGGAGAGTCGCAAGAATCATGGACGGTGTTCTATACGCACGAAGAGAATATATAAATCGCGAGGCAATTTAAGAAATATCGATAATAAGAACTGTGCAATTAACGAGTACACACGGGGAACCACAGAACTGCTTCTTTCCAAATAATAATGCACGGATAATAAAGGAGTTTGATTTCTAGCTATCTCTGAGTAATGCACGCGGCACGAGGGTTGGATTGGGTTGAATCGAGGAGGCCAATAACAATGTCGATAGTAATAAATTCACGTCAGGCAGCAGTAAACATTTTATATGCTTATCTCTCGTCCATCGTCCGACGATTCTCTGCTCCACGCGCCGTACCAGCCATTCATCTCGTTCGAAAACAATTCAATTACCAGATTCAAGGAGATCGCACTTCTCGATTCGTGTCACATCCGCCGCTTGAGATTCGAGCTTGCGCAGAAGCTTGCGATTCGCGAGACTTTTCATTTCTCTCACCACTGCCACCGCAATTGAGCGCGACCTCGGATCGTCGCACTGTGGGCATAAAGTTATTTTTTAGTGCCAAAAGTCACTCGACGGCGGAATTCTGAACATTGCGATGAAATTAGTCTTAAAATACGCGTTGTTTTTGATATTATAATTTGTTAACTTCTTCAGCTGGCAAGATGTGCTATGCACGTCGTTTGTTATCCGCTTCTAAAGTGGGAAAGACGTGCTATGGCATTTTGAATTTTGAAATTTGTGTCACGGTTTCGTAATCAGCAAACCCGAAAACCCTTGCATATTAACCCCTTGACTGTCGGAGGTAAAATATACCTTCTGGGCCAAAAGTGTAACGACATAAAATAACCCGGATAATCTCGTTTATGTGCCTGGAATGATCACCAGCACAATTCTTATCATTTGCTTTCTTCCTAACTTCTAAACAAAGCGTATTTTAGTGTGAGCTAATATAGTTTTTGAAAAAAATAACGATTTTAATTTTTCCCTTATCAATTGTATTTTCTTGAGTCTTACTTCAGGTAAACTTCTCAAATAGATTCACCTTATTTCAATAGAAGTTATATAATACAGCTGTCCAAGCTTTGTACTTTTCGGCCGGTTTCCGAGACTCACCATATTGGATCCGCCATAGTTCAATTTGAATAGAATCATAATTTTAGAATTCTGATGTCATATTTGGATTTAACGACCCAAAAAACCTTAGGATACCGAGTTTTATGAAAATATGTTGATTTTTTGAAATTGGTGTCCGCCATATTGCATCCGCCATTTTGAATTTTGAAATTCTATTATCATATTCGAATTCAGCGACCTCGAAAACCCTTGGATAACAAGTTTCATGGAAATGGGAATCTATTAAATCTATTATTTCTGCAATGCGCCATATGGCGCGCGTTGTAGACTTGGTCACTTTTTTTTCCGCGCCATAGGGCGTCCAAAGCAGTCAAGGGGTTAAGATCGAAGGAATTATAAACACCCTAACCAAATTATGATTGCCAAAAGTTTAGAACAATTTCGATTTTGTATTAATCAACAAACTGCAACATCAAAAAAGTGCTCTCCGCTATAGTACAATAAATAACGCGTATTTTAACACAAATTTCACCGCAATCGGTTCAGAATTCAGCCATCGAACGACTTTTGCCACTAAAAAACCACTTTATGCCTATAATGCGTCGCAGAAAAGATCATTCGCGTGTCGGAATATCGTAGTAGCAGGGATCTGCGGGTGGAGCAGGGGCGTAAATACCTGTAAATCGTTTAGCACTTAAGTACGCGATCGACATGAAGGAACTTCCGTGGAAGATATAATACTTACGTACGAGCGACTTTTCATCGCTCCAAGCAGAGGCGCGTGACTGAAGAAGTATCACGAAAGGCTGTTCGTGCGAAACGATCGGTATCACCAGAAAGTGAAAAGACGAAGCGTATAACTGTCGGAATGCGAAACGATATCTCGACGAAGATCTATCTACGGCACTGACCTCGAGGAGCCGCGCGGAAAATTCTTTCCTCCAATCTTCTGGATTCACGAAGCAATCATCGGCCAATCGTCGTCCCACAAGTGGGCAAAACCAGAGACGTGGAAGAAGAAAAATCGACACAACGAATAAATAGAGGGTAGTAGCGAGAAAGAGTGAGATTGTCGGAAGGGATGATAAAACAGTTACGAATTATCGAAGCAAAATGACAAGCTGCAGTAGTCTCGGAAGGATTCGGGCTATCCGTGAAAATGTAATCTGCATTTGGAAGAACGAGCGAGATGTGAAATTGAGGGACGAACGAAGGCGAGAAGTAAGAAGAGGAAGCGAGGACGAGCACAAAGTTGCACGAGAAGAGCGCTAATTCTCACGAAGGCCAATTATATCGCTAAACTTTTTTCTACGTCTTCGCGTAGTAGGCGAGCGAAGACCAAAGGACAGTAGGGTGGAACGAGAACGGGAGGAGAGGGAGGATCGGCGGATAGAACTCGTTAGGCTAATAGGAAGAGCTACGTTTAATGAATTAATGTTATTGTCGTTACTAAACCAAGCTCCACGGACCAAAGGAACCAATTGTAATCTCTACGAATCTCTTTTACCGTCGTTTTAATCGTTTAGCTGCGCGCCGCCACAATCGCCACTATCATCGCCACGATCATCACCGCCGCCCACCACACACACACACACACACACACACACAAACACACAGGCACACGTAAATCGCATATGTAAATGCTTACAATCCGCGACGGCGACGCCTCTCTCGTTATCTAATCTATTAATTGAATATCGCATATAATTACAGAGTTACTATTGATTAAGATGAAGAGAAAAGAAACGACAGAGAGAAAAAAAAACCCACAAAAAAAAAACCCAACAAGAGAAAAAAAAAAAACCAAAAAGAAGAAGACACAACCAGCACGGGTATAATTAGAAATTAAATTTCGAGATGGGCGAGTAGGCGAGAGGAGAGGGGTAATCGCAATCTCAAAAAGGTCCGCCCGTACCGTTGATATCGAGCTTGGACGAGGAGGGTGCGAGAACCTCCTTCTCTCCTCTCGGTAAGCTCCTCTTCTCCTTCTCTCCTCGCAGATTCTCTCTTGGAATTTCAGCTGCGTCGTCTCATTACGAGCTCGAGGGTGAGGGCTCGAAGGAGCGGAAGAAGCGAGGGGAAAACGGGAATTCTGTATATATGGAATGTGTGTAGAATGCGAATGCGTACAGGATGTAGCGCGGAATTGGGACGAATTATTATTTTGGAAATAGTGCTGGATAAAGTAAAATAGTAGGACGGAAGTGGGTTCGGTGAAATCAAGCGGCTCGATAAAATCTTCACTGCTGTACGAAGGTGAAAATGTGCTTCGGTTATGCGCGCTTATAAAAAATAAATGATATCCTACGAGGATACTTTGTTCGAATGTTTGCTGTTGGGTTGAAAGATTTGTTCCACGTCCAATGCCATTTCTAAATTGTAACGCGCCCCAGTTCTTTCGCGCAACCTGCGTACCTACATATACGTATATCTATACATGTATACATATGGAATATATGTATATACGTATAAATGTAAAGAAAGACAGAACTGTGAGCATATACACGTAAATTCAGGCGCAGATAAAAAAAAAAATAGTGCATACCTGTACATATACATATATATGTATATCTGTATGTATTTATATGTGTATAGGTATATTTGTCCGATTCGCTATTCTATTCTTGTTATTTTTGTACCTTTCGCCAAGCCGGGCCCGCGCAAACGTAGTATTCAAGGTGAAAATTCGTCGAGGGCGTTCGAAATTCTCGAGTTAGCCGATTGTTCGGATAAAAAATGAGAAATTCGCGGCCCATCGCATCTCTCCAAAATCGTACGGCACGTTGGGCAATTACCACCTGTAATGTAATACTGTTGAGCGAAAAAGTCGTAAGAAATTATGGTCACGAAGTTAGCAGTGGTTCTTAAATGACGCGCCGAAATAATGTGGCTTGATATTCTGCGAATATCACGAAAGTATATTTTAAAAATAGAAAGCATGCGCATCGACCCAGTATTGAAATATGTAAGTTTGCATTGAAAGTGTTATAGTTTTATTTATCGTGAACCGAAGAAGCTTCAAGAACCACTGCATTAAATCGTAGCACACCCGGTGTGCACTCAACTTGTACAGATATATCTCTTAAGTTCTTCTGTGCTCATCTTTTCTTTGTGTCGCTGTGCTCTTAACCTTGGTACGAATCGATAACTAAAATTTAAAAAGCAACGGCACAACTTAGTCCGTACAAAATGGGGAGGAGACGTAGAGCCGACCGGCACGCGCCGGAAGTTCGAGTTCGAGCGTTGGGCCCGCGGAGAAGAGCGCATGGAAGGAAGGAAGGAAGGAAGGAAGGAAGGAAGGAAGGACAAAGTGCACCGCCAAACCTTTATTGTTACTGCACCATGTACGGCGGATCTCCCGCTTAACGAAGCTGTACTTTTAGAAATCGAGGATGAAGATGACGATGACGACGACGACGATGACGATGACCGTGCGCGCGTTCATTTAATTTAAAAGCCATATAAATGTATATAAATAACGAGGGGTAGAAAGGTGCTACGTAAGAATAATGGTAAAATACTTACCGACGACGATCGTCGTGCCAATGATCGTTGAGATTGTGATACTGCGGAACAAAGATAACAAAGATTCTCAAAGGGTACGCGAAAATGTTGAACGTGTAGTTTAGAATTGAAATGAAAAAGCGAGGTGTATTATTCGTACTTTGTACTGCATTAGGGTATTGTTAATTTTGTACGTGAAGCGTGCTAGAAAGTTTTCGTATTTTCACAGTGCGCCACAGATTGAAAAAGATCGAGAACCGACAGGGTGGGTGGTATCAATGGACTTGGAGGTTTCGGGTTTAAGAGACAGAGGACAGCAGCGAGAACGGTCATTGCTGATTGGTCACGATACTACGGGCGGGAATTTTGAAATCGTTAGTTTTGATTTCCACACACCTACCGCAGGCATTCGTCGTTCGGCAGATAGTAATCGCGCGTGCCTTCTGAGTGATTACTGTACCGTGATCTTCAGCATAATGTTAACTGTTAATTCGACGATCGCGCGGTTTCCGTTTAATCGGTACAAAGCTATCACGAGGTACCGATGATTTAATCGATGACCGTTATTATTCTCGTTTCTCCTGTTGGCAGCGCGCCATCCTCATCATCATCATCATCGTCGGCATATCGCACTAGCGCTTCTTTAGTGTCCTTAAAAATTTTTCATATTACGACTATCAGTATTGCTGGTTCGTCCTTCAAATGGTTCGCGCGATCTCGAAGAGTCATATCCATAGGAGGGGGTCGTGCGCTTGTTGTTAGGGAAAAGCAATGGCTTTGGGTTCGATAGAGACGTGAACGTGTAGAAAACAGTAGGATGTTGTTAAAAGCCGCATCACGGCACCGAGCATACGCGCGAATATTTTTGCAATACGTGATATCCCGTCGACGTGCATTTCGCGAAGGGGTGCACTCAAAAAGCCGAATCTCTTTCCCCGACCGCGGGGAAGGCTTTGCAGAGCAGATGATTTATCTCGATATAAATAATATAAGTATATTCTATGTTATAGATCGTAAGGGATAAGTATAATACACGCGCCTGACATGTTACACACGACAATGTGTAAAACATGTTCCGTATAGCACGATTTTCGCGCAACCACACGTTCTTTCGACTTACGCGTCCGATTATAGGAGGATATATAATTCTTATTGAATTGACACGAATAATTAATTACGTGCGAGTGCATCGCGCACTTCTTCGTGAGAGATGATTCTTGTTTGCGAGCGAACTCTATTGATCACTCTATTGTAACGATGATCGATTATCTGATTTATCGGCTGTGTTTGTAACGTATAATGAGATATTAAATTGTCGATTGAAATAACAGAATTTTCTTAATCAGTCGGTCTTCATGGATGAATATCCTGATGTAGGGGTGATCTTGAAAAGTGCCAGTGGTTGCTATTTTATTCTCTTGTCTCAATACATTCCATTAAGAAAGAAGTGGGCTTCGGCATTTGTCATTTATAAAATTAATAATCCACACGGAATTATCTTCGTTCTTATTCATATTCTTATTATTTGCTCCTCTACCTTGCACAATGTTATCTTGCATTAATCGTGACAGTTTTACATACAGGGTACAATGTATAATATTGAGGTACTATTTTGTGCTGAAATTAGCAATACATTTGGCTGGTCGATTTCCTATCTTGCATCACCGTTAGTATTTTATGGTAAACCAAATTTTTGCTTGTAGACCATTTTTTATAAAGTAATCGGTATGATAGATCTTAACGTATAGCTATATTGCTCGAACAAATAAATGGTGTTACAGTATATTGCAAATTGTTTTCACTTCTGTAGTTTAGCTTTATGGATTTAAAAAATCGCGATCTTTACTAATTAAGCGATCATGGAAAAACTGATTAAAAGTAATAAGTACTCTTACGTGTATAATATCTTTGGTAGACATTTGTGCTTTATAACTTCTCGTAATGCAGAAGACTGCATAAATATTAACATTGCAAATTCATGCTTGTATAAAATTATGGTCAACCTCTTTATAAAATTATAAAATTATTTTATTTATCAATTATTCGTGCTTTACTCTACACAACGCTATGTATGACTTTTTTGTTACTAAGTCATGCCAGCCGATTGGACCTCTTTCACAATCGGCACATGCTAAATATTTTATGTGTCCCACTGTATGGGATACACTGATATTCTCAAAAGTATACATATCATCCACTAACCAATATTCCGTTACTAACTCATTTTGATCTGTCTCCCCTGCACTTTTACTGTGTACATGCGGAAGAGAAAACTGAAATATAAGAATGTAAAATTAATATGCATTTTTATAATACAGACAATGTTTTATTACCATAATTAATATGCAGAAAAGAAACACAATGTATGGTTCTGTTTTTATCTGTGAATCAATTACATGGAACAAATGTTACACAAATTGTATAGCTTCTTGAAACTGCTAAACATACAGTAACAATGAGTGTTTGAATGATCCTATTTATGCACAAATTATGGTTAGAAGTAGACACTGCAACGGTTAAAATCGTTTTACCTCTATATTTATTCTGTTTGCCGCTCCTGCATTCAGTATTTTTGAAGGGCAGAATGAACAAAACACCCTCTCACTATTTTTGTGGTCCTCCTTTATCGACATATTTGTTTACGCGACAATACACCACAGCTGAACTACGCGTAGGAAAAAGGTTATAATCAGTTAGGATTGACAATATTATGTTTGCCGAGTTGCAAGGTTGGTTGCAACCAGTTGCAACTAACGGAAGTTTGCAAACTATCGATCTTGGATAAGTATCGATATTCATCTACTTGTGAACAAATAGTGCCAGCTGACCACAGCTGACATTGACAGCGACCGTACAAAATGGCGCATCCTCTCCCCTTCCTTCTTGTACTATTAGCGCTCCAAGCGGTCAGTCAGTTCACTACCTGAAGACCAAGCATCCCCACCGCTCCGGTTTCAACGACGCAAGCGACCTCTACCACCGGGTCGCGCGTAACTGTGGGCTCACTGAGTGCATTTGAGACAAAATAACCTATTTCATAAAAGCACATGGATTGTATTTGTTGGGGAGTAATCTTATTGAGATTGAAAAATACATTAGTTATTCAAAAATAGTATTTGTCACATGACAAATGTTATTTAAAAAAATGTTTACATTTGCATTACATGAGAAAGAATCATTCATCTAACATAGGCGCAAATATAATCCTTAGTGTACTTGATTTCTTTTTTACCAAATAATTTCCATTTATATTTCTCAAATTTTCCATCAAACGGCAATGGATCTGTGGAGCGTTGCTGACCCTCCATAGGGCCAATAACAAAAATTAAATTACCTCTATAATTCTCTAAATAATTGCAAAATGCTGTGCCATTGTTAAAGTAACAAAATAAGAGAGCATATTTGTCTAGTAGATCAATTTCTAGTTGAGTTTCACTAATGAACGTAATGTCCTTTAGGAACAATGGAGGAGCATACTTACTATGCCACCACGAACTATCTATTTCTATGCCGCGAATATCCAGACCTTAAAAACACATAAATCATGTAAAAGAAAGAATAAACGAAACAAATTTAAATGCAATTCATATTTTATCATATCTTACCAGAACACTTTTGCAACAGCCATTCCATTAATCCACAACCACAACCAATGCTTACGATTCCTGATTTATTATGTTGCCTTGTTATACCATTTATCCATGACGAATCAGTAGAATTAAGTATAACCCAACAAAAAGTATTTTTTTGTACCGTTTCATCGGACTGAATTAACTTAATTATATCCTCCCATTTTTCTTCATTATATAACTGAATAATGTCATCCTCAAAATTATAGGACATCTTCAATTCCACAATATACTGTTCAACTTCAATTTTTTACTCCAGATTATAAGTTCATGAAAACACAATGTAATCATAGATTTAAGAAATGTTATGATATATACAGTAACTGCTCTTTTTCAGATTGTATACTGTTCATTTCTATTTAAGAACACTATTTTAGCCACTAGTAACCTTGAAATCTTAGAAGAAGTTATTGGCTATTACAGATATATCTGATACCTTATGTAAATGGTGCATACATTAGCAGTATTTTCTAAAGCATACATTGTTACATATATTTCACCTGGTTGTGCTATTTGATAAACTGTGTGTGTATGTAAAACCATGGTCATAATTATTAAAATTATAATTTCTATTTATCACAGTTCTTACAAATAAAAATACATAACAAGTCTGTAGTCACTTACATTGGTAGAAGAAAAATGAAAGGCACTACAAAAATTATAAATATAAATTACCTTATAATAGAAGTTGGTTAATTAAAAACACACACACAATCCGATTAGCCCTATTGGTCATGAGGTCCTCATATGAGGACATCTGAATACATGCTTTGTGTATCTAAATTCATAAAAAACTCATGACCGAAGGGATTAATAATGACAAAGAGTTTCTGTGTCAATATTAAAATACTGGAAGTGTACAAATGCTTATATATACATGTATAAAAAAATTCAAGTTAAGTCAATAGTTTGTAGGGCGAAATGAATATCATCTGCTGATACATTAAGAAAAATTCTTTGGTATATATCAGCTCTTGAATGCTCACATATTAATAATCTGCTAGAACCTAATCTTGCGCAAATGTTAAGTGCTTCAGTTATCGTAGGAATTTTTATACCTGCAACAGTATGTCTTGAATATCGTATCAAAGTAACAACCCATAATATGAAAATCTATATGATGTCTAGGAATACATACCCTCAAACGAACATAAGGATTCCAATTGTCTGTACACATTCTTAAAGTAAGTTTCTTCTACTCCTGTTCTGGTAACTTCGGCGCACATGGCATTTAAAAATATTTTCTCCATTTCTGAGCAGTTTTTTATGGCTTGGACTTTTGCAGAGGCAATCATTTCTGTTAAAGCTTCATTCACATCTTGTATTGATACCATTTCTGTCTTATGGAATTCTGCAATTTCAGTAGCTCGTCGACATATATCCAAAGCTCTCCGAGCATCCCCAGATACTGCAGCTACTTTACTATAAAAATATACAATGTATTAGAAGCTAAGCTTCGATGAATTATTTGTTTGTAAATTACTTTTATTTTACTTACCGTGCCACTAATTGTATAGCTTCACTTCGAAATGCCTTAGAATCCTTGAGTCTAGTCAATACTATTTCTTGCAATTGCGTATGAGTGTATGGTTGAAATGTTAAACGAGTAAGACCTAGCCGCGATGTAACTCGTCCCATCAGTATTCTCTCTGGTAAATCCATAGTATTAGCTATAGTGATAACTACTAAGTGTGCAGTTGCTTTTGCAGGCCAATCTAATAAATTATAGACTACGTCTTGCCGTTTGGTACATAAAAGATCGAGCTATATTTAAGCAAACAAAAATGTAATAAGTGACCAACGCATAAAATAATAAAAATAAAATAAGCTTTACAATTTTATCTTAAAATAATGTGTGACAGCATGCACAGAATTAAGTAAAACTTACAATTACTATTAAGACATTCTTGACAGATATCACTTTGAATGGATTAATATCATTATAATGAAAATATGGCAAATTTAGATGTGCCAAAAATGTTGTGTACATCCAAGTGCAAAGTCAGTGTCCCTTTGGGGTGCTTGAACCGGCCTTCCACCATTCTGAACAGGCAGAATTTTGACGTTGTAATATAAGATATCTTGCAATCTTGTTATCAGAAATTAATATTTCTATACATTTTATTGCGAATAGAAGGAATCGTAGGTAAAAATATAAGACTTCATCGCGAAAATAACACGGGCCGTGGTCGCTTGTGATTATTCGGCGTGCTATTGGCTGCGGCAGGGAACACCGACTTTGCACTTGGACGTACATATATAAACATAATGTAAATTTTAACTGATGATAATAAATATTTCAATGTCTTAGTTTCGACTTTAGTTCATGCAACTTTGAATGCATAACTTTATCATGCTTCAAGATGTTTAAAACACGATGGTATACATCACGTACCTCGTCTACTAATAGTAGGGTTGTTAGTCCATTGGATTTCTTATTATTAAATCTCTTTTCAAGTGTACGATGTGCTTGTTCCCAGGTAACTGTTTGCCCTGTTAGTTGTTTCAAAATTTGCACATACGCTTGTCTTGGTTCAGACAATTTCATGCCATTTATTTCTATGTATTCAAAATCTTCCAAGTTTCCTTTTGCAACTGACCTCTTCAAACAGCGCACCACCTCATTTACAGTTGCAGTCTTACCAGTTCCTGGTACTCCACTTATATATATACATCTGTAAAACCATTTGACTAATTAGTTCAGAAACACGTGAAATTATTTATAATTTTGCATTTGTAAGTCGCAAAATTATATAATGTTCTATTTAAATTACACATTAAAAATACCTTCAGCTTTGAGTATAATATTAATAAACGTACCCTCCACTACTGTCTGTTAATTTTCCCTCCAAAAATGTAAATATGTTATTAAATTCTTCTTCTCTACAAGGCAATGACTTGGGAACTGTGCTTACATGCAATCTAGCCCTTGCTTCTTGTAGTGGCGTTGAGGGTTTTTTTAGAATTGATGCCCGTTTTTCCAGAGACGGTGTGAAAATAATACGTTTGGATGCTACTTTTAATTTGGGTGTATTTAAAGGACCGCTTTCATCAAAGATTTCTACACTTTTATGTTGGCGACTTGTCCTTTTTGGAGTAGAGATACCATCTTTTAATAAATTTTGCGTACCCGTACAAAGCTCACTTATGCGTTCATCTTCCTTTCTATCAATATTATTATTTGCAATCGTCACTCTGTTTTCTTTATTTACAAATGAAATACTTTTACGTACATCCCTTCTTTTTGGAGTTTCTTCAGTATCCACAGAAGTTTTACGGTGGGAATGCTTATCTAATTTGGAACTAGGTGTTGACAAAATATGGTTACATTCCATATCAATAATTTCAATGTCTTGATCACTGCACACAGTCTTATGAACGCTATTAAATTGTGCGGAGGATCTAGTCTTAATTATTTTCGTGAGAGTGCTGTTGTCGTCGTCTTCTTCATGTTCACCAGAATGAGCATAATTACGTTTGTTGCTTTTTGGTGTATTATGTAGATTATTTTTTACAGTCTGTTTTTTCCCTGTTGATATGCGGGAGTGACACAATTCATCTTCGTTATAATTAATGACTTTTCTGTTTCTCAATGTTGGTGACGATGTGTTAATTGGTTCGATGTAATCAATATATCTAGAAGTTGGTTTACGAATTCTCCCAGTTTGCCGTGGTGTATCTGGTGTACTTTGTGGCGAATTTACTGTATTGTCGCCATCCTCTTTCTTATTGATATATTTTTTTTCATTAACAGAAGCTGTATTCTGTAAAATATCAGAAAATTTTTGACGATTTGTCTTTAAGTGACGTTGAGACTTTTCTTGTGCCTTGGGTGTTGACTTGTCATGAGTAAAATTTGCATCAATTTTGTACATGCTTTGTTCCGTCGAACGCCTAAGTTTAAGTTTTAATGCTATTCTCTCTTTCGACTCGTCGACATCCGAATTTAGCATTGCCGATATTTCACGTTCTGAGTAACGTTTTCGACTTTGCTCCATAATTGTATATGATATAAATCAACTCAAGTTTAAGAAGAATACGATTGAGGAATAATTTTCTTGTACAGCATAATGTTAGTGCCTTGTAATCACGTGGGCCGTTTTTCGCGGATCCTGATTTTCAGACCAGGAAATATTTCAAATTCAAACCACGTAATATTTTAAGAAATGTGAATCTGCCAAACTTGCAACTTGTAACCACACAATCATTAACATTACCGCCAAAGCTTTCGAGTTGGTCGATCTCGATATCGTTATGACGAGCCGACGATGGTCACTCGATATATCGATGATCGATGTTTTTAAAGTCGATTAAATACTGACTGTTTGCTTTTACACCCGTAATAAGAACATATCACATTACTCGGAGGTATGAATTTGATTGGATTATCTAAAGTAGACTCGAATATGATTGGATTATCTAAAGTAGACGCGAATATGATTGGACGCAGATACGATCTTCGACAACGTAAAACTTGGCAATCCTGCATGCGATACAAAATATGGGGCACTCTGATCAACTCTGATTGATAAAGTGGTATTCGTTGTTCATATGTAACAAATCCTTTCGAAGTAGATCTTGATATTTTTTTTTTCTATTAAAAACATTTACAAATGTTACGAAGAAGTAACAGCCTCCTAAAATATTTTAGGGTACTCAGTAGAACTTATCACGATGAAACCTCAGTTATTGGGACTACTCAAGATACTAAGTCGGCGAATTATCAGGTTAACATACCCTATGTTTACTTCATAAGCATGTTATTTTACTATGATTCTACTTTTTCTTTTGACTGTTCAATAGGTAGTAAGGTACTTATACAGTTTGTAATTCGTAATTGTTTCAGACAATGTTTTTGCGTAGTGTTTTGTTTATATGATTTTGTAATTATGAGGCACGTGTTACATAAATATTATACCCTATGCCGTTCGTCGCACCGGGTCGTAAAAATATACGCATTACATTCACAAAATTTTAGAACCGTGCTATATAGTAAATTATGAGAATAGAAGATTTATAAAATGATTGAAAACGAAAGAAAGAAAACCCAATGGTAAACAGTATGATAAAAATAAAGCTTTTGTTCTGTTTTTAGGAAAACTATGTACAATTGAAGACACTTGTGGATGAGCTTCGGACGAAGGTCGAAAAAATTGTAGAAGGTGGCGACCAAAAAGCCAGAGAAAGGCATATAAGCAAAGGAAAGCTGTTACCCAGGGAACGCGTAAATACACTTTTAGATAAGAGCTCGCCGTTTTTAGAGTTTTCGCAATTAGCAGGATATAAAATGTATGGAAAAGAAGAAGTACCTGCGGGTGGTATAATTACAGGAATTGGCTTGGTAGAAGGGTATGTACTGATAAATATGTAATCTGTAACGTCTACATTAAAAAGAAAAAAAATGTTTTTTTTACTTTATTTATAATGATCTTAGGAATCAATGCTTAATAGTCGCAAATGATGCTACAGTAAAAGGTGGTACATATTATCCAATTACAGTGAAAAAACAATTACGGGCACAAGAAATTGCAGAAGAAAACCATCTTCCTTGCATATATTTGGTAGATAGTGGTGGTGCAAATTTACCGCGTCAAGCTGATGTATTTCCAGACAAAATGCATTTTGGCCGCAATTTCTATAATCAAGCTAACATGAGCGCGCAAGGGATTGCACAGATCGCAGTTGTTATGGGAAGCTGTACTGCAGGTTTGTATTACATTCATTGCTATTATGATATTTGTCGTATTTGCATCCTCTTGGGTATAATTTTTGTTTCTATTCTGTGTAATTGTAGGTGGGGCATATGTACCTGCAATGGCTGATGAAAATATCATTGTTGGCAAACAGGGCACAATCTTCTTGGCTGGGCCACCATTAGTCAAAGCCTCTACTGGCGAAGAGGTTACAGCAGAAGATTTAGGAGGTGCTACTCTTCATTGTCGGTAATGAAACTGTACACTTCCTTATTTTAACATGATGTACATTTAAAATTTTGCATCGATAGAACATCTGGTGTTACTGACCACTATGCTGTTGATGACACTCATGCTCTTCACCTTGCACGGCGTATTATAAAGGATCTCAATCGGCAGGTGCCTATAACTATGAGAGATGGTGCCAACGTGCAATTACCTGTACATGCTGTTGACGAAATTTATGGTATTGTCGGAACTAATTTAAAGCGACCATTCGACGTTAGAGAAGTGATTGCTAGAATTGTTGATGGATCAAAATTTAATGAATTCAAAAAGCTGTATGGCGATACTTTAGTTACCGGATTTGCAAAAGTTTATGGATATCCAGTGGGAATAGTTGCGAATAATGGAGTACTCTTTTCTGAAAGTGCACTAAAGGGTGCTCACTTTGTACAGCTGTGTGCGCAAAGAAAAATACCTCTTATCTTTCTTCAGAATATTACAGGTGAGTTTCTAAGTATTATAGTATTAAGCTTTTGCATTTTATTATTTTGAATTGTAAGGGCGGCACTTAGTCAAATCACAGATACATAACCATTCTTGAGTCAATACAATTTTCTGCTGACACAAATTTGTACATTACTTCATAGGTTTTATGGTGGGCAGAGATGCCGAAGCAGGAGGAATAGCGAAAAACGGAGCAAAAATGGTCACAGCAGTAGCATGTGCCAAGGTGCCTAAAATTACAGTTATTATTGGTGGATCGTACGGCGCCGGAAATTATGGTAAATCTCCTTTTAATCAAAAAGGAAATATGTCCGCCAGTCAAAATAAATGACTCTTTATGATAACGTAAAATAATGCAGGCATGTGCGGACGATCTTATTCACCCCGATTTTTGTATACGTGGCCAAATGCTAGAATATCTGTAATGGGTGGTGAGCAGGCTGCTGGCGTATTAGCACAAATAACAAGAGATCAACGCAGCAGAGAAGGGAAACAGGTACGTCCGTGTACAGCATAAATGTACCAAATCGCTTATTGTGACATTAGATAATTAGGATATTATTTGAACTTGTAGTTCACCACCGAGGAAGAAGCGTCACTGAAAGATCCGATCATAAAACAATTCGAAGAAGAAGGAAGCCCATATTATTCCAGTGCTAGGTAAATTATTCGTATTTCTCTGAAACGCAATTTCAGATTTTCAGTAGAAATATTAATAAATAATCAGCGATTGCACAAAATTACTGTAGACTGTCATAGAAAATGATTATACAGGGTGCGGCGAATACATACAGGGCAGTAGATCGGGTTGTCTATTCACCGATCTGTCAGGCGCTCGCTCTTCTGACCGGCAAGAGAGTGTGGATGGGGACAGGTTGGGGATGGGGTGTTGATGTTTTCGAGTTGTACCTTGTCCTTATGTTAACTTCTCTTCAATTATATTAAATGCAGTTTATCGACCGGTAGCCTATTAATCGGCTTGTTGTCCCCGACGCTTACCGACCACTAATCTATTAATCGGTTTAACAAGAAAGAAGTAGAACCCTTTGTGTTTGCAAATTTTGCAATGTTCCATTACATAGAAGAAACACTTAATAATTTAATTTTATATTTGGGTTAAGGTAAATCGGTAGGTAACCTGTCCCCATCCACACTCTTTTGCCGGTGAGAAGAACGAGCGCCTGACAGATCGATGGATAGGCAACCCGATCTACTGCCCTGTATGTATTCGTCACACCCTGTACATTCTAGTACATTTTTCCTCCTCAGATTATGGGATGATGGTGTCATTGATCCTGTGGATACGCGAGTCGTACTTGGATTGAGTCTCGCGGCAACATACAATGCTCCTATATCCGAGAGTAAGTTTGGTGTTTTCCGCATGTAATAACTGTCGGATACTGTCGATGATTCTATCCATTTATTTACTCGTGACATATGATTTTTTGGGTATATATTCTTAAGCCAAAGAGTTTTATATTTTTCTACAATATGTTGACGCGTATATACAAATGTAAAACATTCCGAAAATATATTTTATATTAATGTACTAATTCAATCATCCTTGCTCCTAATCAGCGTCCCATTGCTGTAACAATAAATGCAACAATATATCGAAAGCTATCGTTTCACCTGATGAGAGCGTATTTTAATATTATGCGTACCTCTTAGCATTCCGCCTTCTGTTTCTCCAAACCACGTTGTGGATATTTACCGCAGGCATTTCGAATACAAGCACGATGAACAACGCTATCCATAAAGACCAGAACAGGTCGAAAAGCATATATGGAAACTGTAATATGAATTATTCCGACTAACAAAATATTCGATCATTTAGAAATTCAGGATTAGTGGAAATTCATCAATTAGCCGCGCATTAACGATGTCATGTGAAAATACATGCGAGAGTAGTATGCAATTCCTTACCATATTGAATGCGGTTGGTTCATCGAAGTTTGTGCCGACAGCAATAGCATACATGGGCAAGATGTTATGCCCGATGTAAGCGGCGTACGAAAGTTTGGCTAATGGTTGTGTCCATTTTGGGGTCACGCACGATCGGATGATATCTGAAAAAAGAAAGTTTCATCATCAAACCGCGATGCTGTTCTCAATTTACACATACAAACAGTGAGGAACGTTTACTAGACGTGGGAGAACTTTCACGACTGACTGTATGTGTGTGGTCTTGTTAAATATCACCTAATCCTTGTCCTACGGTGAGCAAGATAATTATGCCGGATACTGTCAAGGAAAGGAGTAATCCGTGCGAGGTTGCGAAGAGCGTATAGTGTAGATTTCCTTGTGGCACATTTGGATTCGTAAATTGGAGCACCCATATTATCAATAAAAAAGGAATCGCGCCCAATACTGTGAAAAGAGTGCGGGACCAAGCCTGGAAAGAGATGTTATAATATTATTATAATGCGTTATGTCAAATTGAGCGAAAGCTCCTTCGAATTTGTAATGCGAAACTATAACGATCCTTATGTGCGATTTTCTTTTTTTGATAGTAATACCGACCTTTGATAATTTCCATCCGTAATGCTGACAATTGTATAAGATAACGCCTGCTATAACTCCGACAAAATGAGGACCAAGGCGAGTATGCGTCTTTATGTATTCGCTGAGGTAACCGGGACATTCTCTCACATTTTCGGCCCTGTAAATTGCCCGTCACAATTGTTAACGTACGTGTAAATTTGGAAAAAAAAATTGCACATAGCACCTGCAAACATAAATATAATCGAATTCTACGAGATCTCTTGCAATTAACTGCAGGCACCGCATACGTACGCGGAAGAAGAATTCCCATTGTACTAAAAAATACAAAAATTACGACTAAAAATAAGAAACTTTTTTAACAAATTTTTGAATTTCGAAATTTCGAAACTTGTACTGGATTATGCTAGCCGAGCTCTATAACTTTCTCCTCTACTAAACATTTGCCAAATGAGTTTTCTCTGGATTTGGCGAGTATTCGAAATGAGGGGGGCCATTAGCGGATTATTCAAAGTTACATTAGTCCTAAACCAATTGAGATATTGTGATTCTGAAAGTTGTGCCGACTTTTGCTAGACGACCACAATACATAGCAAAAAGAAGAATACCAGTATGTGTAAAAATACGAAAATTATCGTAATTGTTAATTAAACGGTATTTCAGTATGGTTGAAATATCGAACTGAATTAACAATCTATCTCTCCTTTGTTTACGAGTAGGGTTGATGCTTCAGGATCGTGTCGTCCTTAAGCCATTGGCTAGATTCGCCTAATAGGGCGGAATTATGTGTTATGCGCAGCTTAGAACGTACTCACGTTGATAGCAGTAATAATAACCATGGCTTTCCATAGACTTCGTTCATGCGTAGATAGATTGAAGCAAGCACCGGAAGAGCGAGGAAGCCATAGCGTAGTTTTTCTGGTAATCGTTTGAATATCTTCATTAGAAAGAAGGTGAGAATCCATGCGTGGAATTGAACGCTCATCGACCAGCTATGCCCCATGCACTGAAAGAGCGCACACGCGTAAGAAAATAGACTTTGATAATCTGCTAAAAGATACATACGTAATTTTCACTGTTCACGTAATTGTGAACATAAAGCAGATTTGCCCACCAATATTTCACGCAATTATGGTACTCGTCTTCGATCACCCTTTTCCACAATGGTCCGGAGCCAAGGATCGGAAAGACGTAGATGAAAAAGAATACGACTGCCATGTAAGCAGGTGTTAATCTACAATCGACAAATTGTACTCGTTATGTCAAATTACAAACATATAGGAGGCGACGCGACGGCACCAGGTGAATAAGTACATTGGATACCGAGCTAATAGTTTAAGCATGAATACAAGTGCGGAATAGGAGCGGTTTTCTAATTTCAAAGTAAAGGCAGTTGACCACTACTACTGGTGGATTATGGTTATCTGCTCTACGATTCCCTACAAGTATATCGAATAATTATTATTTTACATACGTGCATTAAGTGATGTTCAATTTTGTATTTCCTGAATAACAAACGATTGAACCAGATGATTTTAACAAAGCGATAGAATGAATTTTGTACCTCTTCATTGAAAAGGAATTTTAAAATCCATTACCTCCAGTATCGAGCGATTAAAGTAGGTAGAAATTTAGAATGTTTTCCAGCGTGCTCGTCCTTCAAAGTATTGTAACCTTGCAAGAGTCCAGCAATTATTATAAATCCATCTACAGATTGAAACGCGACATGACAACCTAGCAGGAATCGAGGAAACATAATCTAGATAAGAAGGGAAGGTTAGTTGCCTCGGGCAATATTTAATACATCCATTTAATTATAAAATTTACTTTTTCGAGATCAGGGTACGTCTTCAAATGGACCGCCCACCGCATACCACAGTGGACGGTGATAACCGCAACGGTAAAGAGATCACGCATCGTGTCTATACCCTCAAGGCTGAGATTAGAACGGGATGTGCTCAAGATGTTCCTCAAATTTCTACGAGCCGAGAAGCAAAGTAGCAAGTTTGGTTCTAACGATGCTCTCGATGAATTTTCTGTGGAAGATCGGATGTCACGCCAGGTGGCCACTATCACAAGTCCTACTAAACTTAGGACGATCGCGCTGCAAGAAAATGTTTCTTTTCAACGATCGTCTTCCTTCCATTATATTTTGTTTTATCATTTCTTTACAATGAATGTGAGACCAATTGGATCAGGTTTTGTATTACCAGTAGCACATTGTCCCTGTGGAGAAGCGCTGCGCTTCTTTTACAGTTATAGAATAGTACGACGGTACAACAACTTGCAATTTGATCTTCATCATCGATGCCAGTTCTTCCAGAGGTTTTTTTATGCTAGTCTCCACGTCATGCGCGGTACAGGCGGACGGAACGCATAAAGCCAATCTCATGTGGCCCGCCTTTCCTCGTCGAAAGTCTCCATTGTCCTGCATAAGGGGCCAACGATTTATACACTTATTGTTAATCATAAACAACACGTGTTCACTGGCACGCGATCGAAGCTGTCTAAGCAAATAAAAAAATCGTCTAGAAATGTTAAAGGGGAGCACCACCGAGATAAGCGATCCTAGTGTCTCACGAACTGTGGCCGGCGCGAGAAACAAAAAGCGAGGAATTTAGCGAATTGACAGCTGCACCAAGGGAGCCCTATTCGTTATTATTGTACGTAAAATGAAAAACGTGAATTTTCTCGACGTCTGTGATGTAATAGACGACCTATGAACCTTTCGATGAGTACTGCAATGAATGAAAACAATGAAAAACTTTGTGTCATAGCAGCCATGTTTCTTTCGATGAGAAGCCTAGAATGCACACCTCTGTTTTAAAAGCAATTTAAGCTATGATTAATAGCTCGATGGGTGTCTGTAAGAGTTTCATGGCACGTCGGAAGGTTTAAGTTTTCATTTGCCCAGCTACAAAATGGAAAATAAATATTTGCGGCAATGAATTGTGTTTCCGTAAATCACTGATTTTTTCGGTTTTTGTTTCTCGTGACGGCCATACGCGGTGAGGCATTAGTATCATTTATCTCGGTAGTGCTCTCCCCTAACACATTGACGATGACCAAGAAGTATGTAAGACGTACGACGCCTAGGACCGCACGTTTTAAGCAAATCGCCTGTAACAGATGGAGCGCAAAACACGAGAAAACTCGTGAGCGTTCCTAAATGTGTTAAGCGGAAGCAGGACTTCTCCAAATGACTAATAACTTGTCCGAATGATGATTTTTATAGGGAAATGCAATAGATTCGTAGTCTATTAAATACGTAGCCGTGATTGACTATTACTCGCTGCGAAATGAAGGATACATCGCTACAACTTGGGAAATCTTCAGAGACCGTATTGGTAGGATTGTATTTATGAACTGAGAATTATGATCAATCTGTGAATTAACTGTTCCTAAAAATCATTATTTCGACAAGTTATTAGCAAGTCCCACTGCTCATTAAATAAATGATGTTTATCGTACTCTCAGGAATTCCCAGCCAGAATCATTCAAATTGAAGTGGTTGGGGTAGGGTGGAGAGTTTGTTGGTGGCCTATCTTCTTTGTGGAAGTAAAGTTCGACTTGACAGTATCTACCACGGATGTCCTCGGTGTCAGAGCCCTTCTCTTCGCTTGGGACATGAGCGTGAAGATAATAACATTCGTCGAAGTTTCCGAAATGTATCCTACCTCCAGAAATTATCCCGTCCGGATACTTTACAGACGCGTCGTACACTGAAGCAAGTCAGACGATCGCGTTTACCACACGGAGAAAATTACTCATTTAGACGTAGTACAATTTCCAGGATTGCTATTCCCAATTAAACTGGGAAGGGGAATTATGGTAAAAGGCTAGAATACTTTCCATAATATCAGAACTCCGAACCTTTCTCCATTAATTTCTGTTTTGTCGTTCTCTCGAGACCATAAGAATGATGTTTTAACCAACACTTTTGATCGTTAAGAAGAAATAGTTGTGAGTCTATTGTTGACATGTAATATGATACTTACTCTTCAGTGCCCAAAGTGTACCGTTTCGCAATTCGCGTAGATATCTTGCAGTCTCTTTTTTGCACGGTCCATCCGGTAAAAGCGGAGATTCGGCGAAGACGATTGGTAAAGATGGTATATGCGAGTACCAATAATTTCCATTTTCCAGTAGTGGGTTCTTAGAGGAAACCTGTCGTTCTGTTATTGATCCGTTTCTCTTACTTTCTTGAAATTGTTTCGCGTAGGTAGATCCCGACAGAAGTAAAATTACAATGTAGCTAAACGTCATCTGAAATGTAGTAAACTTTGATCGATCGTCTAATAAATTTCAGGCGATGCTTGCGTACACCCTGCATACACTTCTAATAAAGGATTTGCATTGCTATCAAATATATTGTACAGCCCCCCCCCCCCTGCGCACAAGGGTAATAGGATTTTCCACAATGGCCCCCGGTTTTCGAGAAAAACGATTTTAAAGTTCAGTATGTGTTAATTGATATAAAATAAAATATACTTTTTCCCCAACAATTCGTCGCATATTACTTTTCTATTTTAGAATTAACCTAAATATTAAATACTACATAATCACGGCACTGTTTCTATTAATTACGAATATTGCGATGTAGTGTAGATAAAAAACAACAAAAAAAAATACTGGGCCAAGATAACGGTTCACTAACGTTTGAGTTGTCCACCTAGCCTACTACGCTACGTCGATTCCTTTGAAATGACTTAAAACTTACGGGTATACATAGTAGGTAGAAAACTTTAAAATCATTTTTCTCGAAAACCGTGGGCCATTGTGGAAAATCCTTATACCCTCGTGCGCAGGTCCCTCCACAATATATTTGATAGCCATGAAGATCCTTTATTAACAGGTCCGATAGTCCCCTTGTTAGTCAAAGGAAATATTTTTGTTTGATTTCCACAGTCATTCTTCTCGCTCTACACTCACTTTTACATACTTACGGTTTGTCTCGCGCAGTGTTCGTCCACTGAGCACACGCGAGACTACTCTTTCCGTTTTATAAGGCTGTATACTTTTTGTCATAATGTACGTATACTCCGATATCGTATTAACTGGTAATGCATAGTTTCTGCTCGTTTGCTGAGTGTGGTAGTAATATTCAAATGAGACTAATGCAAATAGTGGTTTGAAATACAATGTAATCTTGGGACGTACAAAACATTGCGCAAAGAGCGCAATGTGTTGAACACGCGTATAGTGTACGCTTTGGTTCTTGCATAATCATCGGATATAAGACAAAGTATGAAGATTTTCTGAACGTAATGACCGACTGATATCGACAAGTTTTGCGGATGCAATCAATTAGGTTTCTTCTCAATTGCAAAACTCTTTTTACACTGAAAGAATTTGTATTGCTGTAGATAGGCCTGGGCAACTGCTGCTCGCGTGCTCCTAAGGCCATAGCTGAACGGTGGAGAAATGTCTCCCTCTACCTATCTATCGCCTCGTCCTTATTAACACCCTGCGTGCGACAGGACTATAGGTAAGTGGAGGCCGACTTTTCTCCTTCGCTCGGGGGTGAGCAGCGGTGGCGTTGAGGAACACGGGATCAAGTATATAAATACCATCCCGCATACACGAATGCCAGATATTTCTGAAATTCATATCTTATTTATACAGGATGGGGCTATGCGCATCCTGAATACTTCCGTTGTTTGTAATAAGGTGAGCTGGGGCAAGTGCATACACGAAAATTCGAAGTTCGTGCTTACTCTCCTTCCACAAGCTTCAAAATTTGTATGCAAAATAGAAACTTTGACAAAATGACATTTAAACTGTACTTTATAGATGCCTAAGGTTATTTAAAAAAAATAAAAAATAAATAATAGAAAAAATCACATTTTAGAAAATGTCGTCTCGACGGAGCATTTACCCTGAGGCTACTCTTGTCCCACCTCACCGTGATATAAAAAAATGTTGGATACGAAACTTGCACGTTAATCTGGAAAAATAGTCAAACGAATCCGGACAAAATTTGATAATACATCGAGTATACACTCATTTGAAGGCACAACATTTTATGTATTGTCGTATTGAAATGCTTTGAAATGGGAGAAAATTTGAATATTGAATAATTCATATATTCGATAAAATTGCGTCGTCAAATGGTTAACACGTATTCGCAGATAAGGTATCATTATCATTATCTTTATACTGATAATATTCTCTGCGGCAATAATGAATGCCAATGATGAACAAACATCATGTTGCAGCGGAGAGGAATGAAGAGAGAACGACACTCGCTTTTATGATTCCTTGGCTTGACACACGCCACCCAATCACCTCGGCTAGTAACAAAGGGCAGCAAGCGGTTGGAGACCACTTCTCATAGGCTGTGTTCCGAAATTCACTGCCAGTACTGAAAATCTGTGGTATACGTGACATAAGCTAAACATTTGTAGTACTGGCAGTGAATGTCGGAAGACAGCCATAGAAGAAGGATTGATCTCGCGGCCAGACCCCAGCGCCGCTCCAGACAAATTTCCTTACCGATACCGCAACGAAGGGCATTCATTAACTTGGGGCAGTGCGTGAGTTTCCACCCATTTGCACCTTTTGGATTATTGGCACTTATCCCCAAACGATATTTTTCAAGACAGCTGTCACGATAACTTAAAAACTAATTCTCAGAGCGGAATTAACTTGTAGTTGAAAAGTATGGCACCTTGTGCCTCTATCGCCTGAACGTCTATTAATGATTTATTATCAATAATAAAGAAAGTACTGATATTAGAAGAGCGAAGATTATATGAAAAAATGGAACTTTTTATTGAAGATGCTGTAATTTCCACAATTTATATATTTTTTTAAAGATCGATGTTCAGACCATACCTATATTTATATATTTTAAGAGTTTTGTTCTCGCATTTATTTCAGACGCGTGCAATGATCGCGCGTGTTATAATGGCACGGATGAAGGAGTGCAACACCTGACAATTTTGATAAATTGGCAAATAATACGCAATCATAAAGGAAAATATAAATAACCATCTTATTGGCAAAACTTGGTGAACTCACGCCGATTCGTATAACGGGTATGAATTGCATATTCGTCTTCAGTAAATGGCATTCCTTCTTTGAATTCATATAATTTGTTCCGGGCTTTTTTCACACAAATACACGAATCCATCATTCTACAGTTAAATTAATGCATAAATTTAAATTTGTTGGGATTGTGAGATGAGGCGTTTTTCCTTATAGTCACGCCGTTATTGCCCCATTCTATACAGCGGTTCACTGTTCCTTGCTCTTAACCAGCGTTCCAATGCTGGAACAATAAAAGCAACAATAAATCATCGATCTCGCCCAATGAGGGTGTTTTCAAATATTATAAGTACCTTGTAGCATCATCCCTTTCGTTCTTGGAAAACAGGTTGCAGATATTCTTCGCGGGCATTTCACATATAAGCATGATGAAGAAGGCTATCCATACAGAGCAGAACAAATCGCGAAGCTGATATGGAAGCTGCAACACGAATTGCTCCAGTGAACAAATCTTCAATGAAACGGAACTTAAAATTAATGAACAGAAATGAATGAACATTAATGACAATTGGTGTATCCAAAGCAGGAGAACGACGACGTGAAGAATAAAACGTACAAATGAGGCGTATGCGACTGCGTGGTATTACTTACTAAATTGTACAACGTTGGGTTCTCGTGCGTTGTACTGACTGCCATTGTGTGCAGAGTTAACGCAAAATGACTCATGTAAGCCGGATACATGAATTTGGATAATGGTGCTGTCCAGCTGGGAGTTAAGCAAGATCGGACGTTATCTGGAAGAAAGTTTAATGTCATTTTCTACAAACCTCAATCTTTCTTTCGATTGAAACCATATGCATCGTCACGTTTCGACGTCACCTAATCCTTGTCCCACAGTGAGTAGGATAATTACACCCGACACAACTACGGCGAAGATTGGGCCATAAGAATTGCTGAAGATCGCGATATGTAGATTGCTCGGCGGTTTATTTTGATCTGTCAATTGATACATCCACAATATCAATAATATAGGAATCGTGACCAGTAGCATAAAGAATGTGCGAGAGCATGTCTGGAACGAGAGCGCATGTTACTTCGTGGCGGTCCTTCGATTTCAAAAAAACTGATCTAAAATGCTATGCTAGTTTATTCGTCGAATGGTAAAGGACTCATTTCTTATACATCTGTTCTACATTTTTCGTACCGACCTTTGATAATTTCCATCGGTAATATTGACAATCCTGTAAGAAAACGCCCGCTATAACTCCAACTAAATGGCTAGTAAGACGAAGATGCGTCATCAAGTAGCCACTGACGAAATCAGGGCTGAGCCTTGGATCGTGGGCGCTACAAACAGCCCGTTAAAATTGTCAATATTTGTTTTGTTGCCTTGTAATTGGATTTCTACACGAGGTATACAAAAGTATACTCACGTATATATCATATAAATCAGTGTCATGGGTTTTCCACTGGTCTCACGCGCACGTAGATAGAGGGAGATGAGAAATGGAATAGCGAGGAAGGAATAGCGCAATTTTTCTGGCATTTTTTGGAGTACTTTCATGAGAAAGAATGTGAGAATCCACGCTTGAAATTGAACGCTCATTGACCACGTGTGCAGCATGCACTGTGAAACAGACGCGCGTGTAAAGAAATATAGTTTCCTTGCGAAAACGTAGTAAATTGTAAGACGATACTTACGTAATTTTCAGCGTACACGTAATTGTGTAAATAAAGCAGATTCGCCCACCAATATCTAGCGCACTGGTCACACTCGTATTCGATCAGCTTCCATAGTGGTCCAGAATCAATTGCCGCAAAAACGTAGACGAAGAAGAACAGAACTATTGCGTAACAAGGTAAGAATCTGGGATAGGAAAATCGTACTCGTTACATAAAAGTACACAGGTACATTCGACAAGTTGTATAGCACTTGATTGGTCAGAATCAGATTGAACTTTATACGTGGATCGAAGAGAAAAATTACTTTCTTGTAGTTGCGGAAAATCAAATAAAAGTGCGTACGTCCAGTATCTAGAGATGAAAGCGGAAATGAACGTCGGACGTTTCCCTGCCCGCTCATTTTTCAAAAAATGATAGGCCTGCAAGAATCCTGCTAGAGCCAATAATCCTTCGGAACTAAGGAGCCCAATTTGAGTTATCGTGAAAAATCGATACATGGTAGTCTAGATAAGAAGGAACATTTGGTTCATTTGTACGATAACTGAAAGATATTTCTAAATGCAATATTTACTCTTGTGGGATCGGTGTTTATCATGTAGTGGAGCGTCCATCTCAGAATGCTATGGCCACAGATCACCGTAATTGTAAACAAGATGCGCAGCATATTGACACCATCGAGGTTGGCTTCGGTTTCAGAAGTGCTTAAAATGCTCCTTATAGTTTTGCGAGCCGAGAAGCACATCAGAAAATTGTATGTCGACGAACTTTGCGACAATTTTTCCGCGGAGGAAAGAATGTCACGCCACGTAGCTACTATTACAAGTCCTACTGAAACCAGGACAACGGCGCTGCAAAAAGAAGTTTTCTTCGTATCATTTTTGTTCTAAAATTACTTTTATGCCATGGCGTGCATGATCTACCTCGGTTGGTAACGAATTGGTTTCATTTTGTATTACCAGTAGCACATTGCACCCGTGGAGAACCGCGGTGCCTCCTTTACGGTTTGAGAATAGTAGGATGGCACAGCAACTCGCAATTTGATCTTCATCGTCGATGCCAGTTCTTCCAGAGGTTTTTTTAAGCTGGTCTCCACGTCTTGCACGGTACAGGCGGACGGAACGCATAAAGCTAACGTCATGTACCCCATCTGTTCGCGTCGAACGTCTCCATTGGCCTGCATAAGCACCAACGCTTTGTTCATGTAATTGTAAACTAATTCAGCACGCGTTAAACGACAGGTGACCGAAGGAAATTAAGGAAACGATCTACAAATATTAAATAAGTGACGTTCTTCGTACTCTCAGGAATTCCCAAACAGAATGATTCAAATCGAAATAGTCAGGGTAGGGTGGAGAGTTCGTTGGTGGCTTATCTTCTTTGTGGAAGTAAAATTCGACTTGACAGTATCTACCACGGATGTCTTCGGTGTCAGAGCCCTTCTCTTTGCTTGGGACGTGAGCGTGAAGATAATAACATTCGTCGAAGTTTCCGAATTGTCTCCTACCTCCAGAAATTATCCGGTCCGGATACTTTACAGACGCGTCGTACACTGAAGCAAGTCAGACGATCACATTTGCCATACAGGGAAAAGTACTCATTCTGATGTAGCATATATGTTAGGATTACGGTTTCCAATTAAATTGAATGGAAATTATGATTAAATGTCCAATTACTTTCCGGAGTATGTGGACTAGTGTGAGTTTTCGAGCCTTTTTCCATTTTTTTCTCTTTTGTTGTTCTTTTGGAACCATAAGAATTATGTTTGAACCAGTATCGTTGATCGTCAAGAAGAGATGGTGTGTATCTATGAATGATATTTAACATAATACTTACTTTTCACGGCCCAAAGTGTACCGTTTCGCAATTCACGTAAATATCTTTCAGTCTGTTTTTTGCAAGTTCCATCCGGTAAAAGAGTAGATTGGGCGAAGAGGATCGGTAAAGAAGGTATGTGCGAATACCAAAAATTTTCATTTTCCCGTTTTGGGTCCTTAGAAGAAATCTGTCGTTCTGTTAACGATTCGTTCTTTTTACTTTCTCGAAATTGTTCTGCACAGATTGTTCCCACGAGAAGTAAAGTTAAAATGCGTCTTAATGCCATCTGAAATGTAATAAACTTAGGTCGATCGTTCAAGACCTTTGAGGCAGGAATGTTGGACGTACAAAGTGCACACACTTTGAATACGTTCTTTTAGTCAGAGGCAATATTTCTCTGTGATTTCCACAATCCTTCTTCTAGCTCCTCTTGCACTTGCATATACTAACGACTTGATTCAAACGTCCACTGCGCACATGAGACTAGTCGTCCAGTTTTATAAGGCTGTAAATTTTTTGTCACGATGTACGTGGAGCGCGGCACTGAGTATTTACAATTAATATATGTTTTTTACTCGTTGGTTAACTATAATAAAAATATTCAAAGAAGATAAATGCAAAGGATTGAACTACTTATCATGGGATGTACAAAAAGTAGCACAAAAAGCACATGTAAAGCCTACTAAATTTAGCGCCTGTGCACCCTTGAGACTCGGTACCACTTATCGCTGTGCCCTGTCTGTTGGTATTACCCTGGGGACTAGGTTGAGTAGAATAGTAATTCTACTCTTGCTGCTTGCATTCGCTGTATTGTTACCTATCCACTCATATAATTTTGTCTTCTGAAGTCGTCTTGAGTACTGTTTCTCTATATCCTTGATAGTATTTATTTGTTGTTCCCTCATCCTTGGCTTTCCTGGAATTTGTACTCCAGCATCCCGTTACGTCTACCACCAGCCTCTGAAGTAGCATGGCCTGGCAGTCGTACCTGAATGTTTCGTGGTTGCCTTCACATCTGACACGGTTGCTGCTTGCGCCGTGCACAATTGTTCGTCGTACTCGCCAGTGCATTTGTGACATCTTCTTTGTCCCCTGCACTGGGTCGTTGAGTGGCCCACCTTCAGGCATTTATGACATTTTTTTATTGGTTTGATAAATGACTTGATTTTAATAGGTCATCCTCAGATTTTGACCCTATATAGGGTGACCTATACGATTGATGTTGTTGGTAAGAGCAGCCCTCTATTTCTCTCTGACCCACCTCGTCCTTCTTTCGAGCTAGAAGCCCCATTCCCTCTGGTCTTAGTAAATTAAAATACCTTCACTAATATCGCCAGGGTGAGCTCAGGATTAACCCCATAACAGTGTAGTGAAAGTGAGCTTTACTTGCCACCAGTGTGTGAAAAAAAAAGTTTGTCAGATTTCTGTAATGATTCTAGTATCCATATCTGTGAGGTCGCTGAATCCGAATATGATATGAGAATTTAAAAATTTAAAATGGCGGATCCAATATGGCGACCGCACATTAAAAGTTTTACCTGCCATTTATGATAATAAAATTGTCAAAATTGTTCGCCATTTTTAGGTACGACCGTAAAGGGAGTGACTTATGCAATCGCCATTCTGAAAACCGTTCGTGTGTGTGTGTGTGTGTGGGGGGGGGGAGAGGGGGAGGTGCGTGCGTACGTGCGTGCGTGTAATCCTCGGTTTCGGAAAAACGGCTGAACCGATCGGGACGAAATTTGGCACAAAAATCAAGTACATTACTGTGAGTTCACAATAAGGTTTGTGAGCCGCCATCTTGAACCGGTACAAAATGGCGCCAATTTCAAATACCGAAAAATTCATATCTTTGGTACTACTCATTGGATCCGGATGAAATTTGACATTTACATGTACATGCATGCAGTGAGAAATACTGGATATTTTCACATTTTTTGATTGGCTGAATCAAAAATGGCGGCTAATTCAAATCTTTAGTCCAGTACTCCGGCAAAACAGCTGAACGGATCCGAACAAAATTTGGCATGTACAGTGTGTGGCGAATACATATGGGGCAGTAGATCGGGTTGCCTATCCATCGATTTGTCAGGCGCTCGCTCTGCTGATCGGCAAGAGAGCGTGGATGGGGACAAGTTACCTACCGATTTACCCTAACCCAAATATAAAATTAAATTATTAAGTGTTACTTCTATGTAATGGAACATTGTAAAATTTGCAAACACAAAGTGTTCTACTTTTTTCCTGTTAAACCGATTAATAGATTACCGGTCGGGAAGCGTTGGGGACAACAAGCCGATTTATAAGCTACCGGTCGATAAACTGCATTTAATATAATTGAAGTGAAGTTAACATAAGGACGAGGTACAACTCGAGAACATCAACACCCCATCCCCGTCCAGCGCCACCTAGCGTCAATAAATCGGTAACCTGTCCCCATCCACACTCTCTTGCCGGTCAGAAGAGCGAGCGCCTGACAGATCGGTGAATAGACAACCCGATCTACTGCCCTGTATGTATTCGCCACACCTTGTACATCGAGTATACAGCCATTTGGTGTCACGAAACTTTATGTATTCGTATCTTCAACCGTTTCGAAATTGTGGGAAATTCAAGTAAGGAATAATTTTATCTTGGAACCTCTTACGCGAGCACGAATTCTGAACTTCACCTGCGTCTATCACAGCAATGTTGCGCTTCGTGGGTGAACGCAAAGCGCGAGTTACGCGGTCGTGCCTATTGCAGAAAGCGAAGCTTTTTTGCACCCGGCGATCTGGAGGGGGTTGGCGCTGGAGCGAAGCGAAAGCGCAGGGTGCTCTGTCCCCTAGTTACATCTCTGCCTCCACCGGGGGCCTCCCTCAAAGATATAGAATTGTATCATTCTAACGCAAAGTTATGCGATTTTGAGGTAGACCGTCTTTCGTTAAAAGGAGCCATTGGTCAGGTCGAACCGTGTACGGATCAATGTTTTATTCCTCTTCCTTTTAGTAAACAAGTCGTCAGGCAATAAACGCCTTATTCTGTAGTTACGAGAGCTGAATACATACACTGCACCCACACATTTAAAATTGGAAGATTGGCGGATTGTTATCAACGCATGCTCCCGGGAACACAAATGCCCAACTCTTGATCTGGAAGATACTTACCTGTCGGCTCCGATCTGTGAGTACCACCTGGGATTTGTTTTGAATTTGATTGAACAATCCTTTTTTCGATCCTTCCTCAACGGCGGAAGAGGTTATTGCACTTAACAACAAACATTGCTCGCAAATCAAAATGCTCCATAAGGGAATTTGCCAGTTTCATCGGTTCTATCGTCTCGGTTTGCCTAGCCGTTCGATACGGTTTTTTTCATTACTCTAAAAGATTCAAAGGAGGAAAATGTTTTTATTGTCTCTCCCCAAACGTAACGGAAATTACACTGCGATAATGAGTATTCCTACATATCTCCTAACAGATTTCGCTCGGTGGAACAATATCTCCTGGATTCCTGTACAAAGGAATCGAATTCGTTCGGGTCGGTTTATTCGTGAAATTTTTTCGGAAGCTTCGCTAGTCGGATGGGAGGCTTCATGCGTAGAATTACGTACACAAGGTTGATGATCTCCAGTTGATAAAACCCTTCGCATTAAGGCTCTGGAGCTCAGGGCAATTTTTAATGCCTTATATTGTGGGATCAGGGGTGGAATGAAAATACAAGCAGAGCGATATTTATTGAAAAGGACAAAAAGCTAATGTACTCGACTCAATTGTTCGCCATGCGACTGCCTTAGAAACGGCAATCAAAAGTGGGTAAAAATGGGGTTGAGGGAACCCACCTCTGATCACCTTCAATTTCACATATGTTGTCAAGGACACTCTCTTGAATAACGTGCAAAAAATTTTAGGCCGCGGACGCTGTTCGTTAAAAAGTTATTAAGGAAAGAAGTTAGCGAAAACTATGTGGAACCTTAAGTATGCGACACCATATATGTATATTCGTAACGCCTTGCTCTATCTTTGTTACCCTTATAAAGCTTAGGCGAGTTATGTTAGGTTAGGGTTAGGTTAGGCGGGGAGCCTAATAAGGGTTAGGCAGGTGCGATGGTTAGGCGCGGCACGGGCGCTTACGCGCCCGCCCGTGCAATAATAAATTAATCTTAACTTGAGAGCGTGGAAAGCCTTTCTGGTTAGATCAATCTCCATAGCTTCTACTGTTTTGCATAATTTTGTAACAAACAATAAGTGCCGACTAAAACCTTCGGAGCTTTGAAGTCATAAGCTCTATTTATCCATTGCATAATGTAATCAATAAATAAAAACATTATATCTGCATACACTCTTTTCACTCTGCATTTACAATGCATGTGTAAGTTGGGAGGGGGGGCTGCGCCCCCCTATTAGTATTCATTCATACTAATACAAATATAAGTTAGACGGAAGTGTTACGAATGTACATGGTGTCGTACAATTAAGATTCCATTTACTTCTCACTAACTTTGTTTGTTAAAAACTTTTTACCGAACAACGTCCGCGCATTAAAACTTTTTGCATGTTACTCGGCAAGGTGTCCTTGACAATATATGTAAAAATCAAGGTCATCGGAGGTGGGTCCCCTCAACCCCATTTTTACCCAAAAGTGATGTTTCGCCTGGCTTCAGACAAATAAAACGTCACATTCGCTATGCACCCACACGGGCGATCATTCACACTATCACACATCACACGGTCGTCAATCGTCGCCGCGGATCGGTTTCCAGGTGACGACATGCTGCGGCACCGACACACACGTTCACCCGGCTATCATTAAATAATGCGGTACTACAATATTGTCTCGCTGCGAATCTTCAGGACTGCATGCACGCGTGCGTGTCCGCGTTACTAACTCAAAGACGAAGCCGCGCCCGATATTTTGCCAAAGGAAAAAGTTGTTTCTGATCAGCCCAGGAAACCCCCATTCATGGTTCTTTAGACTAATTATGGGACACCCTGTATACTCGATGTACATGCCAAATATTTTTCGGATGCATTTCAACGTTTTGCAATAATACTGGATTAAAATTTTGAATTTACGCCATTTTCGACTCGACAATCAAAAAATTTGAAACTTTGGAGTGTTTGTCACGGTATACAGGGTGGTCCGTTATAAGTTGGCACTAGCAAACATGCTTATAGAGCGGCTTAAAACAAACAGAAAAGTCCTGGACCATTATGCAAAATTCGCAATATTGATCGAGTTATTAACTGTTAAAGATCAAAGGAAAGGGCGTCCGCCAAAACGGCAGCGGGTGGAACGCTGGAGCCTCTGCGAGCTGTAGGACGGCCCAGTTTGCCTACAAACAAATGCGGGGTGCGGTAAGGGGAAGGATCATACGTCACTTGACGCGGCCAAGCCGTCGTTATTCTGTGGTGGGGGCGATCACTATCGCTTCCGAGTAGCGACACTACAGGTAGAGACGCGTGGACAATTTTTCGAAGTTGCCTCTTTGTTACGCATGCACGCTCGAACGCTGGCTCTCTCTCTCTCTCTCTCTCTCTCTCTCTCTCTCGCTCGCTCGAACGCCGGCTCTCTCTCTCTCTCCCTCTCTGTCTCAGGCGCGAGACATTCTGCACGTAAAAATAAATGCGTGTCTCGCTACGTGTATTCTTCGCGAAAATTATTACGTACGCTATCCGTTTCTCACCACCTAGCGGTAGATGACAGGGTGCGTTTTTTTTATAGTGGTATCTCCAGGAGGCCTAATCCACTGTATGTACATCAATGCATAGGGCCTTAATGTAATAATTGTTCGAAATACCTTCCCCCTTCCCGCACACAGATTTCGGCCCTTCGTATAATATTGCGCGTTGCTCTCTGTGTTAGTTCCGGCGTGATGGTCTTTACGTGCAGAATGTCTCGCGTCCTGAGAAGACAGACAGACAGACAGAGAGACAGAGAGGGAGAGAGAGAGAGCCAGCGTTCGAGCGTACATGCGTAACAAAGAGGCACCTTCGAAAAATTGTCCACGCGTATACCTCTGCCTGCGAGTGTCGCTACTCGGAAGCGATAGTGATCGCCCCCACCACAGAATAACGCCGGCTTGGCCGCGTCCAGCGACGTATGATCCTTCCCTTACCGCACCCCGCATTTGTTTGTAGGCAAACTGGGCCGTCCTACAGCTCGCAGAGGCTCCAGCGCTCCACCCGCTGCCGTTTTGGCGGACGCCCTTTCCTTTGATCTTTAACAGTTAATAACTCGATCAATATTGCGAATTTTGCATAATGGTCCAGGACTTTTGTGTTTGTTTTAAGCCGCTCTATAAGCATGTTTGCTAGTGCCAACTTATAACGGACCACCCTGTATACATATGTATATACATGACATGTTAATTTTTGCCTGGTTTCGATTAGTATTCCGAACGATATTAATTTATCTTTGAACCCTTGCGCGAGGACGAATCCTGAATTTTACTTGTGAACTATGCTTTTCGGGTACCTTGTCTTTAGGCAAAGAGTTTTATATTTTTCTACAATATGTTGACGCGTATATACACATGTAAAACATACCGAAAATATATTTTATATTAATGTACTAATTCAATCATTCTTGCTCCTAATCAGCGTCCCATTGCTATAACAATAAATGCAACAATATATCGAAACCTATCATCTCACCTGATGAGAACGTATTTTAATATTATTCTTACCTCTTAGCATTTTGTCTTCTATTTCTCCAAAGCACGTTGCGGATTTTTACCGCAGGCATTTCGAATACAAGCACGATGAATAACGCTATCCATAAAGAGCAGAACAGGTCGGAAATCACATGTGGAAACTGTAACACGAATTGTTCCGACTAACAAATTCGATCATTTAGAAATTCAGGATTAATGGAAATTTATAAATTCACCGCGCATTAACGATGTCATGGGAAAATATAATGTTCAAGTGAAATAAATGCGAGGTTAGAATAGAATTCCTTACGACATCGAATAGGGTTAGTTCGCCGAAGTTTGTACCGACAGCAATATGATACATGGGCAAGATGATATGCCCGAGGTAAGCGGCGTACGTAAGTTTGGCTAATGGTCGCGTCCACCTTAGGGTCAAGCACGATCGGACGATATCTGAGAAAAGAAAGTTTAATTTCATCATCAAACCGCAAAACTTCTCTCAATTTACACATATGTCTTTTTAAACATCACCTAATCCTTGTCCTACGGTGAGCAAGATAATTGTGCCGGATATTGTCAAGGAAAGGAGTAACCCGTGCGAGGTGACGAAGAGCGCAAGGTGCAGATTTCCATGTGATACGTTTGGATCCGCAAGATAGTACATCCAAATTACCAATAAAATTGGAATAGCGCAAAATACCGTGAAAAGAGTGCGGGACCAAGCCTGGAAAGCGATGTTATAATATTATTACAATGCGTTATGTCAAATTGAGCGAAAGCTCCTTCGAATTTGTAATGCGAAACTATAACGATCCTTATGTGCGATTTTCTTTTTTTGATAGTAATACCGACCTTTGATAATTTCCATCCGTAATGCTGACAATTGTATAAGATAACGCCTGCTATAACTCCGACAAAATGAGGACCAAGGCGAGTATGCGTCTTTATGTATTCGCTGAGGTAACCGGGACATTCCCTCACATTTTCGGCCCTGTAAATTGCCCGTCACAATTGTTAACATACGTGTAAATTTGAAAGAAAAATTTGCACATAGCACCTGCAAACATAAAGATAATCGAATTCTACGAGCTCCGTTGCAATTAACTGCAGGCACCGCATACGTACGTGGAAGAAGAATTCCCATTGTACTAA
Source organism: Tiphia femorata (assembly GCA_944319695.1). Lineage (NCBI taxonomy): Eukaryota > Metazoa > Arthropoda > Insecta > Hymenoptera > Tiphiidae > Tiphia > Tiphia femorata. The sequence continues at coordinate 2,471,843 of OX090903.1, forward strand.
AAAATACAAAAATTACGGCAAAAAATAAGAAATTTTTTTAACAAATTTTTGAATTTCGAAATTTCGAAACTTGTACTGGATTATGCTAGCCGAGCTCTATAGCTTTCTCCTCTACTATACATCTGCCAAATGAGTTTTCTCTGGATTTGGCGAGTATTCGAAATGAGGGGGGCCATTAGCGGATTATTCAAAGTTACATTAGTCCTAAACCAATTGAGATATTGTGATTCTGAAAGTTGTGCCGACTTGTGCTAGACGACCACAATACATAGCAAAAAGAAGAATACCAGTATGTGTAAAAATACGAAAATTATCGTAATTGTTAATTAAACGGTATTTCAGTATGGTTGAAATATCGAACTGATTTAACAATCCATCTCTCCTTTGTTTACGAGTAGGGTTGATGCTTCAGGATCGTGTCGCCCTTAGGCCATTGGCTAGTTTCGCCTAATAGGGTCGAATTCTGTGTTATGCGTAGCTTAGAACGTACTCACCTAAGTACTAGTAATAATATCCATGGCTTTCCATAGACTTCGTTCATGCGTAGATAGATTGAAGCAAGCACCGGAAGAGCGAGAAAGCCATAGCGTAGTTTTGCTGGTAATCGTTTGAATATCTTCATTAGAAAGAAGGTGAGAATCCATGCGTGGAATTGAACGCTCATCGACCAGCTATGCCCCATGCACTGAAAGAGCGCACACGCGTAAGAAAATAGACTTTGATAATCTGCTAAAAGATACATACGTAATTTTCACTGTTCACGTAATTGTGAACATAAAGCAGATTTGCCCACCAATATTTCATGCAATTATGGTACTCGTCTTCGATCACCCTTTTCCACAATGGTCCGGAGCCAAGGATCGGAAAGACGTAGATGAAAAAGAATACGACTGCCATGTAAGCAGGTGTTAATCTACAATCGACAAATTGTACTCGTTATGTCAAATTACAAACATATAGGAGGCGATGCGACGGCGCCAGGTAAATAAGTACATTGGATACCGAGCTAATAGTTTAAGCATGAATACAAGTGCGGAATAGGAGCGGTTTTCTAATTTCAAAGTAAAGGCAGTTGACCACCACTACTGGTGGATTATGGTTATCTGCTCTACGTTTCCCTACAAGTATATCGAATAATTATTATTTTACATACGTGCATTAAGTGATGTTCAATTTTGTATTTCCTGAATAACAAACGATTGAACCAGATGATTTTAACAAAGCGATAGAATGAATTTTGTACCTCTTCATTGAAAAGGAATTTTAAAATCCATTACCTCCAGTATCGAGCCATTAAAGCAGGTAGAAATTTAGAATGTTTTCCAGCGTGCTCGTCCTTCAAAGTATTATAACCTTGCAAGAGTCCAGCAATTATTATAAATCCATCTACAGATTGAAACGCGACATGACAACCTAGCAGGAATCGAGGAAACATAATCTAGATAAGAAGGGAAGGTTAGTTGCCTCGGGCAATATTTAATACATCCATTTAATTATAAAATTTACTTTTTCGAGATCGGGGTACGTCTTCAAATGGACCGCCCACCGCATACCACAGTGGACGGTGATAACCGCAACGGTAAAGAGATCACGGATCGTGTCTATACCCTCAAGGCTGAGATTAGAACGGGATGTGCTCAAGATGTTCCTCAAATTTCTACGAGCCGAGAAGCAAAGTAGCAAGTTTGGTTCTAACGATGCTCTCGATGAATTTTCTGTGGAAGATCGGATGTCACGCCAGGTGGCCACTATCACAAGTCCTACTAAACTTAGGACGATCGCGCTGCAAGAAAATGTTTCTTTTCAACGATCGTCTTCCTTCCATTATATTTTGTTTTATCATTTCTTTACAATGAATGTGAGACCAATTGGATCAGGTTTTGTATTACCAGTAGCACATTGTCCCTGTGGAGAAGCGCTGCGCTTCTTTTACTGTTATAGAATAGTATGACGGTACAACAACTTGCAATTTGATCTTCATCATCGATGCCAGTTCTTCCAGAGGTTTTTTTAAGCTAGTCTCCACGTCTTGCGCGGTACAGGCGGACGGAACGCATAAAGCTAATCGCATGTGGCCCGCTTCCCCTCGTCGGACATCCCCGTAGTCCTGCTTAAGGAGCCAACGGTTTATACATGTTATCATAAACAGCACGCAAACAGGTTAAGTGGCAGATGATCGAAGCTGCCTACAAAATTAAGGGAATGATAAACGGATGTTAAATAAGTAATGTTTATCGTACTCTCAGGAATTCCCAGACAGAATCATTCAAATTGAAGTAGTTGGGGTAGGGTGGCGAGTTTGTTGGTGGCCTATCTTCTTTGTGGAAGTAAAATTCGACTTGACAGTATCTACCACGGATGTCCTCGGTGTCAGAGCCCTTCTCTTCGCTTGGAACGTGAGCGTGAAGATAATAACATTCGTCGAAGTTTCCGAAATGTCTCCTACCTCCAGAAATTATCCCGTCCGGATACTTTACAGACGCGTCGTACACTGAAGCAAGTCAGACGATCGCGTTTACCGCACGGAGAAAATTACTTATTTAGACATAGTACAATTCCCAGGATTGCTATTCCCAATTAAACTGGGAAGGGGAATTATGGTAAAAGGCTAGAATATTTTCCATAATATCAGAACTCCGAACCTTTCTCCATTAATCATGTTTTGTCGTTCTCTCGAGACCATAAGAATTATGTTTTAACCAACACTTTTGATCGTTAAGAAGAAATAGTTGTGAGTCTATGGTTGACATGTAATATGATACTTACTCTTCAGTGCCCAAAGTGTACCGTTTCGCAATTCGCGTAGATATCTTGCAGTCTCTTTTTTGCACGGTCCATCCGGTAAAAGCGGAGATTCGGCGAAGACGATTGGTAAAGATGGTATATGCGAGTACCAATAAATTCCATTTTCCACTTGTGAGTTCTTAGAGGAAACCTGTCTTTCTGTTATTGATCCGTTTGCCTTACTTTCTTGAAATTGTTTCGCGTAGATAGATCCCGACAGAAGTAAAATTACAATGCAGCTAAACGTCATCTGAAATGTAATAAACTTTGATCGATCGTCTAATAACTTGCGTACACCCTGCATACAGTTTTAATATTCGCTCTTAGTCAAAGGAAATATTTTTGTTTGATTCCCACAGTCATTCTTCTCACTCTGCACTCACTTTTACATATATACCTACGGTTTGTCTTGCGCAGTGTTCGTCCACTGAGCACATGCGAGGCTACTCGTTCCGTTTTATAAGGTTGTACATTTTTTTGTCATACGTTACGTATGCTCCGGCATCCTGTTTACTGTTAATGCATGGTTTCTACTCGTTTGCCGAGTATGATAATAATGGTCAAGGGAGCCTAATGCATAGGATCAGAGTTCAATATAATCTTGGGTCGTCGGTTTGAAAATCACTCTTGCAACCTCGTGATTAAATATTACAGATGTATTTTATTGCGAATAAAAACACCGTAGTCGCTTGTGATTATTGGTTGGTGCAGGGAACACCGACTTCACACTCAGGTGCACGTAAATTTTTTAGGTAGGTGTGATAATAATATTCAAATGAGACTAAAGCAAAGGATTGGAATACAATGGGATTTTGGAACGTGGAATGACGTGCAAAGTCCATGGCTCTGTGAGCAAATACATTTCTCACAATCAGTGAACTGGCCTTCACGCTGCTCTGAGCAGAAAGTATTTTGACGTTGTAATATGAGCTATGTTTGGAATCTTGTTATCGGAAATGATCATGTTGATGTATTTTATTACGAATAAGAGTATTCGTAGGCAAAAATATGCGATTTCATCGAGAAAATCGCATGTATTTACAGGGCGTACAATTTAAAATAGTCACGGATTGCCACTCGCTGACGCTAACGTTCAAAAAACGGATACCCATCTGCGAATTGCTAAATGGACGCATGAACTACAAGCTTACAATTATGTGCTCAAATATAGGAGAAAAAAGCGGATGCTGCACGTAGCGCACTTAGCCGCGCTATCGGCATTTTAGTAGTAGCGGATAATTCCTTTGATCGTAAATCTCGTCGAAACAGTGTGTGCATCCAGAGATAGTTAAAATTCAAAGTAGGTACATTAGAACCTATCGAGGAGCGACATTATAAGTGCGGGACGATTTCTTATACCGTAAAAAGGATAATCGTGTTTTACTTTGGGTACCTACCGAGCTAGAATACAATATGTTACGTAAGTATCACGATGAAGAAAACGGTCACGTTGATGTGGACAAGGTACTCCAGAAAGTTTTACGTAGTTATTGGTTCTTATAGACGAGAGCAAAGTGTGTAAGTCATGTGAGAAATTATCTAAAGTGCATCGCGAATTCGCCTACATTGGGAAAAAGCAGAGGGCTTCCTGGACAACATACCGAATGGAGACTTGCCATTTAGTAACATCCATGTCGATCACCTGGGGTCAATATCCAATAAGCACGCGTCAAGCAAAGGCCAACTAGGGGGCAGAGCCCCCTGCGCTTTCGCTTCGCTCAAGCGCCAACCCCCTCAAGATCGCCTTTGCTCGCGCTTCGCGCTCGCCCACGAATTTCAAAAGGTTTCGAAATTGTGGAAAATTCAAGTATTGAGATATTAAACTATCCTACATAGTCCTCTGCGCTTTCGCTTCGCTCAAGCGTCATACCCCCCCCCCCCCCCCCCCCCCCAGGTCGTCGGGTGCTCGCGCTTCGCGCTCGCCCACGAAATGCAGCATTTCTGCAATAGGCCCAAGTGATCAAAACCGGACAATTAAATGCATCCGAACCAAAATTTGAGGTGAAACTTTATGCATGGTTATCTTCAACCATTCAGACATTGCGACAAATTGAAATCTTTAATGCAGTATTCCGGCGAAACGCTTGCGCGGATTCAAAAAAAATTTGCAATGTAGTTTAAAAATATACCCATTTGGTGCCAGCAAACTTTATGTATCGCTATCTTCAGCCGTTTAGAAATGGTAGCAATATTAAATTTAAATAACATTTTTTTCAAATTTTGAATCTCCCGCCATCTTGTACCGGTTCAAGATGGCGGCTCACAAACCTTATTGTCAACTCACAGTAGTGTACTTGATTTTTGTGCCAAATTTCGTCCCGATCGGTTCAGCCATTTTTCCGAAATCGAGGATCTACACGGACACGGACACGGACACGGACACACACACACACACACACACACACACACACACACACACACACACACACACACACACACACACACACACACACACACACACACACACACACACACACACACACACATACGAACGGTTTTCGCGATTGCGATTGCATAAGTCACTCCCTTTACGGTCGTGCCTAAAAACGACGAACGCGCGAGAATCGATACATTGTTTGACTAAGGAAACGGTACGAGGTGTCCCCCTCGGATTTCAATGCCGTTGAAATATGTTGTAATCTAGATCAAAATAAGGGACACGCTTTTTTTTATACGTGCCCAATCGCACTTTTAGGGGGTGAAACACCCCTTTGAAAAACATCGGTTTTCTTCTTTCGGACCAAATACTGTGAAATCTGTACGAGATAGAAAAAAATCTTTTAGACGAAAGTTAAACAGTTTCAAAAGCGCTTAATAATAGTTTTATCGGTTGCTTAAAAAATTTTAAACTTTTCGATATACCCCTCCCCCCTCATAATTATTTTGCAATTTCAGAATTTCATTTTCACCAAACGAAAGCATATTTAGGCACGACCGCAAAGGGAGTGACTTATGCTATCGCCATCGCAAAAACCGTTCGTGTGTGTGTGTGTGTGTGTGTGTCCGTGTATATCCTCGATTTCGGAAAAACGGCTGAACCGATCGAGACGAAATTTGGCACAAAAATCAAGTACACTACTGTGAGTTGACAATAAGGTTTGTGAGCCGCCATCTTGAACCGGTACAAGATGGCGGGAGATTCAAAATTTGAAAAAAATGTAATTTAAATTTAATATTGCTGCCATTTCTAAACGGATGAAGATAGCGATACATAAAGTTTGTGGGCACCAAATGGATATATACTCAAAGTACATGCCAAATTTCGTTGCGATCCGTTCAGCCGTTTGGCCGGAATACTGGACTAATGAAAATAGTGCAAAATTCATTAATCCATTAGTCCAGTTTTCCGGCCAAACGGCTGAACGGATCCGAATAAAATTTGGCATGTACATCGAGTATATATCCATTTGGTGCCATGAAACTTTATGTATGGCCATCTTCAACCATTTCGAAATGGCGGCAAATTCAAATTTTTTATCCACTATTCCAGCAAAACGATTGATTAGTCCACTATTCCGGTGAAACGGCTGAACGGATTCGGACAAAATTTGGCATGTACATCAAGTATATACGCATTTAGTGCCACGAAACATTGTGTATGGGCATCTTCAACCATTTCGAAATGGTGCCAGTTTCAAATCATTAATTCACTATTTTATCCGGGTAAATCCCGTAATTTCGAAACGGTTGAAGATGACCATGCATAAAGTTTTGTGGCACCAAATGGGTATATTTTTAAACTATATGCCAAATTGTGTTTGAATCCGCGCAAGCGTCTCGCCGAAATATTGGATTAATGATTTCAATTTGTCGCAATTTCTGAATGGTTGAAGATAACCATGCATAAAGTTTCACTGCAGCAAAGGTGTATATATTCTATGTACATGTCAAATTTTGGTTCGGATGCATTCAATTGTCCGGTTTTGATCACTTGGGCCTATTGCAGAAATGCTGCATTCCGTGGGCGAGCGCGAAGCTCGATCACCCGATGACCTGGGGGGGGGGGGGTATGGCGCTTGAGCGAAGCGAAAGCGCAGGGGGCTCTGCCCCCTAGTTAACATTTCGATTAGAATTTCCTATACACAATGTAATTGCATCGCCTTTAAATTTCATGATTTTTCCTCAAATATACGTATAATACATTTTTCAATATTTTAGGACAAGTCGTGAAAATTAAAAGCGATGCAATTACGTGGTATATGTATAAGAAATTCTAAACGAAATTTTAAAAACGGTCATTTGACAGGTCGTGGTAGGAATAGTGTTAAGCGAGGGATATAACACGTATCATAACACCGGCCTAACTTAACATAACCTAACCTAACTCTTTTAAAGCTTAGGCGGGTTAGGTTAAGTTAGGCCGGTGCGATGGTTAGGCACGGCACGGGCGCTCACGCGCCCGTCCGCGCTATGAAAAAATAATCTAAACTTGAGAGCGTGGTAGGCCTTTCTGGTTAGATCAATTTCCATTTATCACACTTACATTTCAACTTTAATATTGAATATCTCCGCCCCCCCTCCCCCCGGACCGAAATCTGTCTATTGTTACTCATGGTGGGTTCTTACAAATATCTATCAAGATCTACATAAGTGAGTGGCGTGGAATAAATTACCCTGAACGTTACTCGGGAGGTTGTCCTTGATAACATATGTCAAGGTCAAGGTCGTAGGAGCTTGGTCCCCTGATCGGCATATTTACCGTTAATAGAGCAGGCATTATATGTATAAATACATTTAAAAGAAATACACAAATGCGAATTAACCTTTTCGCTACTACGGGCCACTATAGTGGACCTCCATAAGATGCCACTGAGGTACTACGGGCCACTATAGTGGCCCCCCATAAGATGCCACTGAGGTAATTTTTTGTTCGAAAACATTCAAGCAGCTTGGGTTCTCCACCGCGGTACTGCCGCTGACGATCGGCGTCGTATAGCGTGCAGTGATGTTGCGGCGCGCCGTAGCGTCCCGTTCAGCGGGAGTACCGCGGCGGAGAACCCGCCCGTAGCGAAAGGGTTAATAATACGATAATGGAAGCGTGCTAGTATATTCTGCAGATTTTCAATATTAGTGGAATATTAACATAGAGTCAATAAGTCAAATGAAAATTAAACATTAATAAATATCACCGACTTGCAGTGCAAAAATTTAGATTCTTTCCAACACTCGAAATATCGCACACAACAACTGTGACACAAGCCAAGCTTGTTATTCACCTATTAGTAGATCACGACAAAATCGAAAGTAAACTAGATGGAAAGAAGAAAAGACGAAAATATCGATGACCCATTCTCGGCTTTCACGACTGAAGACACATATGTGCATCTCGAGTGAGATAAGCGCTGCGCATAGCGCGTTACTAGTATACGCGGACATCTGCATTTATTTTTCGAAAAGTTCGTATCTCGGAAAGTAACATTATTATATATGGTTGAATTCGGAATAAAATATGCTTTCGCTTGGTGAAACTGAAATTCTGAAATTGCAAAATAATTATGAGGGGGGAGGGGTATGTCGAAAAGTTTAATATTTTTTAAACAACTGGTAAAACTATTATTAAGCGCTTTTGGAACTGTTCAACTTTCGTCTAAAAATTTTTTTCTATCTCCTACAGATTTCACAGTATTTGGTCCGACAGAAGAAAACCGATTTTTTGCAAAGGGGTGTTTCACCCCCTAAAAGTGCGATTGGGCAGGTATAAAAAAAAACGTGTCCCTTATTTTGATCTATATTATAACATATTTCATCGGTATTGAAATCCGAGGGGGACACCTCGTGCCGTTTCTTTGTAAGTGCCGCCCTTACAATTCAAAATAATAAAATGCAAAAGCTTAATACTATAATACTTAGAAACTCACCTGTAATATTCTGAAGAAAGATAAGAGGTATTTTTCTTTGCGCACACAGCTGTACAAAGTGAGCACCCTTTAGTGCACTTTCAGAAAAGAGTACTCCATTATTTGCAACTATTCCCACTGGATATCCATAAACTTTTGCAAATCCGGTAACTAAAGTATCGCCATACAGCTTTTTGAATTCATTAAATTTTGATCCATCAACAATTCTAGCAATCACTTCTCTAACGTCGAATGGTCGCTTTAAATTAGTTCCGACAATACCATAAATTTCGTCAACAGCATGTACAGGTAATTGCACGTTGGCACCATCTCCCATAGTTATAGGCACCTGCCGATTGAGATCCTTTATAATACGCCGTGCAAGGTGAAGAGCATGAGTGTCATCAACAGCATAGTGGTCAGTAACACCAGATGTTCTATCGATGCAAAATTTTAAATGTACATCATGTTAAAATAAGGAAGTGTACAGTTTCATTACCGACAATGAAGAGTAGCACCTCCTAAATCTTCTGCTGTAACCTCTTCGCCAGTAGAGGCTTTGACTAATGGTGGCCCAGCCAAGAAGATTGTGCCCTGTTTGCCAACAATGATATTTTCATCAGCCATTGCAGGTACATATGCCCCACCAATACAATTACACAGAATAGAAACAAAAATTATACCCAAGAGGATGCAAATACGACAAATATCATAATAGCAATAAATGTAATGCAAACCTGCAGTACAGCTTCCCATAACAACTGCGATCTGTGCAATCCCTTGCGCGCTCATGTTAGCTTGATTATAGAAATTGCGGCCAAAATGCATTTTGTCTGGAAATACATCAGCTTGACGCGGTAAATTTGCACCACCACTATCCACCAAATATATGCAAGGAAGATGGTTTTCTTCTGCAATTTCTTGTGCCCGTAATTGTGTTTTCACTGTAATTGGAAATATGTACCACCTTTTACTGTAGCATCATTTGCGACTATTAAGCATTGATTCCTAAGATCATTATAAATAAAGTAAAAAAAACATTTTTTTCTTTTTAATGTAGACGTTACAGATTACATATTTATCAGTACATACCCTTCTACCAAGCCAATTCCTGTAATTATACCACCCGCAGGTACTTCTTCTTTTCCATACATTTTATATCCTGCTAATTGCGAAAACTCCAAAAACGGCGAGCTCTTATCTAAAAGTGTATTTACGCGTTCCCTGGGTAACAGCTTTCCTTTGCTTATATGCCTTTCTCTGGCTTTTTGGTCGCCACCTTCTACAATCTTTTCGACCTTCGTCCGAAGCTCATCCACAAGTGTCTTCAATTGTACATAGTTTTCCTAAAAACAGAACAAAAGCTTTATTTTTATCATACTGTTTACCATTGGGTTTTCTTTCTTTCGTTTTCAATCATTTTATAAATCTTCTATTCTCATAATTTACTATATAGCACGGTTCTAAAATTGTGTGAATGTAATGCGTATATTTTTACGACCCGGTCATAATTACAAAATCATATAAACAAAACACTACGCAAAAACATTGTCTGAAACAATTACGAATTACAAACTGTATAAGTACCTTACTACCTATTGAACAGTCAAAAGAAAGAGTAGAGTCACAGTAAAATAACATGCTTATGAAGTAAACATAGGGTATGTTCATCTGATAATTCGCCGATTTAGTATCTTGAGTAGTCCCAATAACTGAGGTTTCATCGTGATAAGTTCTACTGATGTTAGAAAATTTCACAAGTGCGATATTTCAATGAGCCAGAACTTTTTTGTTTCCGCTTGGGTCGCTTCGAGTCATAAGGAAAATAGTTAGAACTCTTCGGGGGGCCACCAGAACTCTAAAGCAAATGACAGATTTCCGAAAAAAAATTTTGAACTTACAATTAGTCAAATCACAGATACATAACCATTCTTGAGTCAATACAATTTTCTGCTGACACAAATTTGTACATTACTTCATAGGTTTTATGGTGGGCAGAGATGCCGAAGCAGGAGGAATCGCGAAAAACGGAGCAAAAATGGTCACAGCAGTAGCATGTGACAAGGTGCCTAAAATTACAGTTATTATTGGTGGAACGTACGGCGCCGGAAATTATGGTGAAGTACTGGTAAAGACAGTCATGATAAAAACTTTTAATCATAAAGAAAATATGTCCGCCACTCAAAATAAATTATTCTTTATGATAACGTAAAATAATGCAGGCATGTGCGGACGATCTTATTCATCCCGATTTTTGTATACGTGGCCAAATGCTAGAATATCTGTAATGGGTGGTGAGCAGGCTGCTGGCGTATTAGCACAAACAACAAGAGATCAACGCAGCAGAGAAGGGAAACAGGTACGTCCATGTACAGCATAAATGTACCAAATCGCTTATTGTGACATTAGATAATTAGGATATTATTTGAACTTGTAGTTCACCACCGAGGAAGAAGCGTCACTGAAAGATCCGATCATAAAACAATTCGAAGAAGAAGGAAGCTTATATTATTCCAGTGCTAGGTAAATTATTCGTATTTCTCTTAAACGCAATTTCAGATTCTCAGAAGAAATATTAATAAATAATCAGCGATTATACAAAATTACTGCAGACTGTCATAGGAAATGATTATACATACATTCTAGTACATTTTTCCTCCCCAGATTATGAGATGATGGTGTCATTAATCCTGTGGATACGCGAGTCGTACTTGGATTGAGTCTCGCGGCAACATACAATGCTCCTATATCCGAGAGTAAGTTTGGTGTTTTCCGCATGTAATAACTATCGGATACTGTCTATGATTCTATCCATTTATTTACTCGTGACATATGATTTTTTGGGTATATATTCTTAAGCCAAAGAGTTTTATATTTTTCTACAATATGTTGACGCGTATATACAAATGTAAAACATTCCGAAAATATATTTTATATTAATGTACTAATTCAATCATCCTTGCTCCTAATCAGCGCCCCATTGCTGTAACAATAAATGCAACAATATATCGAAAGCTATCATCTCACCTGATGAGAGCGTATTTAGGCGCGACCGTAAAGGGAGTGACTTATGCAATCGCCATCGCGAAAACCGTTCGCGCGCGCGCGCGCGCGCGTGTGTGTGTGTGTGTGTCCGTGTAGATCTTCGATTTCGAAAAAACGGCTGAACCGATCGGGACGAAATTTGCCACAAAAATCAAGTACACCACTGTGAGTTGACAATAAGGTTTGTGAGTCGCCATGTTGAACCAACACAAAATGACGGGAGATTCAAAATTTGAAAAAAATGTAATTTAAATTTAATATTGCTGCCATTTCTAAACGGTTGAAGATAGCGATACATAAAGTTTGCTGGTACCAAATGGATATATACTTAAAGTATATGACAAATTTCGTTGCGATCCGTTCAGCCGTTTGGTCGGAATACTGGACGAATGGAAATAGTGAAAAATTCATTAATCCATTAGTACAGTATTCCGGCCAAACGGCTGAACGGATTCCGACAAAATTTGGCATGCACATCAAGTATATACCCATTTGGTGCGACGAAACATTGTGTATGGGCATCTTCAGCCATTTCGAAATGGTGCCACTTTCAAATCTTTAATTCACTATTTTATAATCATAGTTTGAAAATCCCGTAATTTCGAAACGGTTGAAGATGACCATGCATTAAGTTTTGTGGCACCAAATGGATATATTTTTAATTAAACTATATGCCAAATTGTGTTTGAATCCGCGCAAGCGTGTCGCCGAAATACTGGATTAAATATTTCAATTTGTCGCAATTTCTGAATGGTTGAAGATAACCACGCATAAAGTTTCACCGCAGCAAAGGTGTATATACTTTATGTACATGTCAAATTTTGGTCCGGATGCATTTAATTGTCCGGTTTTGATCACTTGGGCCTATTGCAGAAATGCTGCATTTCGTGGGCGAGCGCGAAGCGCGAGCACCCGACGACCTGGGGGGGGGGGGGGGGAATGGCGCATGAGCGAAGCGAAAGCGCAGAGGACTCTGTAGCATAGTTTAATATCTCAATACTTGAATTTTCTACAATTTCGAAACCTTTTGAAATTCGTGGGCGAGCGCGAAGCGCGAGCAAAGGCGATCTTGAGGGGGTTGGCGCTTGAGCGAAGCGAAAGCGCAGGGGGCTCTGCCCCCTAGTTTAATATTATGCGTACCTCTTAGCATTCCGCCTTCTGTTTCTCCAAACCACGTTGTGGATATTTACCGCAGGCATTTCGAATACAAGCACGATGAACAACGCTATCCATAAAGACCAGAACAGGTCGACAAGCATATATGGAAACTGTAATATGAATTATTCCGACTAACAAAATATTCGATCATTTAGAAATTCAGGATTAGTGGAAATTCATCAATTAGCCGAGCATTAACGATGTCATGTGAAAAAACATGCGAGAGTAGTATGCAATTCCTTACCATATTGAATGCGGTTGGTTCATCGAAGTTTGTGCCGACAGCAATAGCATACATGGGCAAGATGTTATGCCCGATGTAAGCGGCGTACGAAAGTTTGGCTAATGGTTGTGTCCATTTTGGGGTCACGCACGATCGGATGATATCTGAAAAAAGAAAGTTTAATTTCATCATCAAACCGCAAAACTTCTCTCAATTTACACATATGTCTTTTTAAACATCACCTAATCCTTGTCCTACGGTGAGCAAGATAATTGTGCCGGATACTGTCAAGGAAAGGAGTAATCCGTGCGAGGTTGCGAAGAGCGTATAGTGTAGATTTCCTTGTGGCACATTTGGATTCGTAAATTGGAGCACCCATATTATCAATAAAAAAGGAATCGCGCCCAATACTGTGAAAAGAGTGCGGGACCAAGCCTGGAAAGAGATGTTATAATATTATTATAATGCGTTATGTCAAATTGAGCGAAAGCTCCTTCGAATTTGTAATGCGAAACTATAACGATCCTTATGTGCGATTTTCTTTTTTTGATAGTAATACCGACCTTTGATAATTTCCATCCGTAATGCTGACAATTGTATAAGATAACGCCTGCTATAACTCCGACAAAATGAGGACCAAGGCGAGTATGCGTCTTTATGTATTCGCTGAGGTAACCGGGACATTCTCTCACATTTTCGGCCCTGTAAATTGCCCGTCACAATTGTTAACGTACGTGTAAATTTGGAAAAAAAAATTGCACATAGCACCTGCAAACATAAATATAATCGAATTCTACGAGATCTCTTGCAATTAACTGCAGGCACCGCATACGTACGTGGAAGAAGAATTCCCATTATACTAAAGAATACAAAAATTACGACTAAAAATAAGAAACTTTTTTAACAAATTTTTGAATTTCGAAATTTCGAAACTTGTACTGGATTATGCTAGCCGAGCTCTATAGCTTTCTCCTCTACTAAACATTTGCCAAATGAGTTTTCTCTGGATTTGGCGAGTATTCGAAATGAGGGGGGCCATTAGCGGATTATTCAAAGTTACATTAGTCCTAAACCAATTGAGATATTGTGATTCTGAAAGTTGTGCCGACTTGTGCTAGACGACTACAATACATAGCAAAAAGAAGAATACCAATATGTGTAAAAATACGAATTGATCAATGCGAATCAATACGAATCAATACGAATCAATACGAATCAATACGAATCAATACGAATCAATTAGAATCAATACGAATCAATACGAATCAATTAGAATCAATACGAATCAATTAGAATCAATACGAATCAATTAGAATCAATACGAATCAATTAGAATCAATACGAATCAATTAGAATCAATACGAATCAATACGAATCAATACGAATCAATACGAATCAATACGAATCAATACGAATCAATACGAATCAATACGAATCAATACGAATCAATACGAATCAATACGAATCAATACGAATCAACTAGAATCAATACGAATCAATACGAATCAATTAGAATCAATACGAATCAATACGAATCAATTAGAATCAATACGAATCAATACGAAACAATACGAATCAATACGAATCAACTAGAATCAACTAGAATCAATACGAATCAATACGAATCAATACGAATCAATACGAATCAATACGAATCAATACGAATCAATACGAATCAATACGAATCAATACGAATTAATACGAAACAATACGAATCAATACGAATCAATACGAATCAATACGAATCAATACGAATCAATACGAATCAATACGAATCAATTAGAATCAATACGAATCAATTAGAATCAATACGAATCAATACGAATCAATACGAATCAATTAGAATCAATACGAATCAATTAGAATCAATACGAATCAATTAGAATCATTACGAATCAATTAGAATCAATACGAATCAATTAGAATCAATACGAATCAATTAGAATCAATACGAATCAATTAGAATCAACACGAATCAATTACAATCAATACGAATCAATTAGAATCAATACGAATCAATTAGAATCAATACGAATCAATTAGAATCAATACGAATCAATACGAATCAATACGAATCAATACGAATCAATACGAATCAATACGAATCAATACGAATCAAAACGAATCAATACGAATCAATACGAATCAATACGAATCAATACGAATCAATTAGAATCAATACGAATCAATACGAATCAATACGAATCAATTAGAATCAATACGAATCAATACGAATCAATACGAATCAATACGAATCAATACGAATCAATACGAATCAATACGAATCAATACGAATCAATACGAATCAATACGAATCAATACGAATCAATACGAATCAACTAGAATCAATACGAATCAATACGAATCAATTAGAATCAATACGAATCAATACGAATCAATTAGAATCAATACGAATCAATTAGAATCAATACGAATCAATACGAATCAATTAGAATCAATACGAATCAATTAGAATCAATACGAATCAATTAGAATCAATACGAATCAATTAGAATCAATACGAATCAATTAGAATCAATACGAATCAATTAGAATCAATTAGAATCAATTAGAATCAATACCAATCAATACGAATCAATACGAATCAATTAGAATCAATACGAATCAATTAGAATCAATACGAATCAATTAGAATCAATACGAATCAATACGAATCAATTAGAATCAATACGAATCAATTAGAATTAATACGAATCAATTAGAATCAATACGAATCAATTAGAATCAATACGAATCAATTAGAATCAATACGAATCAATACG
Organism: Tiphia femorata; assembly: GCA_944319695.1. NCBI lineage: Eukaryota > Metazoa > Arthropoda > Insecta > Hymenoptera > Tiphiidae > Tiphia > Tiphia femorata. Next base: position 2,487,673 of record OX090903.1, read on the forward strand.
AATCAATTAGAATCAATACGAATCAATTAGAATCAATACGAATCAATTAGAATCAATACGAATCAATTAGAATCAATACGAATCAATTAGAATCAATACGAATCAATACGAATCAATACGAATCAATACGAATCAATACGAATCAATACGAATCAATTAGAATCAATACGAATCAATTAGACTCAATACGAATCAATTAGAATCAATACGAATCAATTAGAATCAATACGAATCAATTAGAATCAATACGAATCAATTAGAATCAATACGAATCAATTAGAATCAATACGAATCAATACGAATCAATACGAATCAATACGAATCAATACGAATCAATACGAATCAATACGAATCAATACGAATCAATACGAATCAATACGAATCAATACGAATCAATACGAAACAACTAGAATCAATACGAATCAATACGAATCAATTAGAATCAATACGAATCAATACGAATCAATACGAATCAATACGAATCAATACGAATCAATACGAATCAATACGAATCAATACGAATCAATACGAATCAATACGAATCAATACGAATCAATACGAATCAATACGAATCAATACGAATCAATACGAATCAACTAGAATCAATACGAATCAATACGAATCAATTAGAATCAATACGAATCAATACGAATCAATTAGAATCAATACGAATCAATACGAAACAATACGAATCAATACGAATCAACTAGAATCAACTAGAATCAATACGAATCAATACGAATCAATACGAATCAATACGAATCAATACGAATCAATACGAATCAATACGAATCAATACGAATCAATACGAATTAATACGAAACAATACGAATCAATACGAATCAATACGAATCAATACGAATCAATACGAATCAATTAGAATCAATACGAATCAATTAGAATCAATACGAATCAATTAGAATCAATACGAATCAATACGAATCAATACGAATCAATTAGAATCAATACGAATCAATTAGAATCAATACGAATCAATTAGAATCATTACGAATCAATTAGAATCAATACGAATCAATTAGAATCAATACGAATCAATTAGAATCAATACGAATCAATTAGAATCAACACGAATCAATTACAATCAATACGAATCAATTAGAATCAATACGAATCAATTAGAATCAATACGAATCAATTAGAATCAATACGAATCAATACGAATCAATACGAATCAATACGAATCAATACGAATCAATACGAATCAATACGAATCAAAACGAATCAATACGAATCAATACGAATCAATACGAATCAATACGAATCAATTAGAATCAATACGAATCAATACGAATCAATACGAATCAATACGAATCAATACGAATCAATACGAATCAATACGAATCAATACGAATCAATACGAATCAATACGAATCAATACGAATCAATACGAATCAATACGAATCAATACGAATCAATACGAATCAATACGAATCAACTAGAATCAATACGAATCAATACGAATCAATTAGAATCAATACGAATCAATACGAATCAATTAGAATCAATACGAATCAATTAGAATCAATACGAATCAATACGAATCAATTAGAATCAATACGAATCAATTAGAATCAATACGAATCAATACGAATCAATACGAATCAATTAGAATCAATACGAATCAATTAGAATCAATACGAATCAATTAGAATCAATTAGAATCAATTAGAATCAATACCAATCAATACGAATCAATACGAATCAATTAGAATCAATACGAATCAATTAGAATCAATACGAATCAATACGAATCAATTAGAATCAATACGAATCAATTAGAATTAATACGAATCAATTAGAATCAATACGAATCAATTAGAATCAATACGAATCAATTAGAATCAATACGAATCAATACGAATCAATTAGAATCAATACGAATCAATTAGAATCAATACGAATCAATTAGAATCAATACGAATCAATTAGAATCAATACGAATCAATACGAATCAATACGAATCAATTAGAATCAATACGAATCAATTAGACTCAATACGAATCAATTAGAATCAATACGAATCAATTAGAATCAATACGAATCAATTAGAATCAATACGAATCAATTAGAATCAATACGAATCAATTAGAATCAATACGAATCAATACGAATCAATACGAATCAATACGAATCAATACGAATCAATACGAATCAATACGAATCAATACGAATCAATACGAATCAATACGAATCAATACGAATCAATACGAATCAATACGAATCAATACGAAACAACTAGAATCAATACGAATCAATACGAATCAATTAGAATCAATACGAATCAATACGAATCAATTAGAATCAATACGAATCAATACGAATCAATACGAATCAACTAGAATCAATACGAATCAATACGAATCAATACGAATCAATACGAATCAATACGAATCAATACGAATCAATACGAATCAATACGAATCAATTAGAATCAATACGAATCAATTAGAATCAATACGAATCAATTAGAATCAATACGAATCAATTAGAATCAATACGAATCAATTAGAATCAATACGAATCAATTAGAATCAATACGAATCAATACGAATCAATACGAATCAATACGAATCAATACGAATCAAAACGAATCAATACGAATCAATATGAATCAATACGAATCAATACGAATCAATTAGAATCAATACGAATCAATACGAATCAATACGAATCAATTAGAATCAATACGAATCAATACGAATCAATACGAATCAATACGAATCAATACGAATCAATACGAATCAATACGAATCAATACGAATCAATACGAATCAATACGAATCAACTAGAATCAATACGAATCAATACGAATCAATTAGAATCAATACGAATCAATACGAATCAATTAGAATCAATACGAATCAATTAGAATCAATACGAATCAATACGAATCAATACGAATCAACTAGAATCAACTAGAATCAATACGAATCAATACGAATCAATACGAATCAATACGAATCAATACGAATCAATACGAATCAATTAGAATCAATACGAATCAATACGAATCAATTAGAATCAATACGAATCAATTAGAATCAATACGAATCAATACGAATCAATACGAATCAATTAGAATCAATACGAATCAATTAGAATCAATACGAATCAATTAGAATCAATTAGAATCAATTAGAATCAATACGAATCAATACGAATCAATACGAATCAATTAGAATCAATACGAATCAATTAGAATCAATACGAATCAATTAGAATCAATACGAATCAATACGAATCAATTAGAATCAATACGAATCAATTAGAATTAATACGAATCAATTAGAATCAATACGAATCAATTAGAATCAATACGAATCAATTAGAATCAATACGAATCAATTAGAATCAATACGAATCAATACGAATCAATTAGAATCAATACGAATCAATTAGAATCAATACGAATCAATTAGAATCAATACGAATCAATTAGAATCAATACGAATCAATTAGAATCAATACGAATCAATACGAATCAATACGAATCAATACGAATCAATACGAATCAATACGAATCAATACGAATCAATTAGAATCAATACGAATCAATTAGACTCAATACGAATCAATTAGAATCAATACGAATCAATTAGAATCAATTAGAATCAATTAGAATCAATTAGAATCAATACGAATCAATTAGAATCAATACGAATCAATTAGAATCAATACGAATCAATACGAATCAATACGAATCAATACGAATCAATACGAATCAATACGAATCAATACGAATCAATACGAATCAATACGAATCAATACGAATCATTACGAATCAATACGAATCAATACGAAACAACTAGAATCAATACGAATCAATACGAATCAATTAGAATCAATACGAATCAATACGAATCAATTAGAATCAATACGAATCAATTAGAATCAATACGAATCAATACGACTCAATACGAATCAACTAGAATCAATACGAATCAATACGAATCAATACGAATCAATACGAATCAATACGAATCAATACGAATCAATACGAATCAATACGAATCAATTAGAATCAATACGAATCAATTAGAATCAATACGAATCAATTAGAATCAATACGAATCAATACGAATCAATACGAATCAATTAGAATCAATACGAATCAATACGAATCAATACGAATCAATACGAATCAATACGAATCAATACGAATCAATACGAATCAATACGAATCAATTAGAATCAATACGAATCAATTAGAATCAATACGAATCAATTACAATCAATACGAATCAATTAGAATCAATACGAATCAATTAGAATCAATACGAATCAATTAGAATCAATACGAATCAATTAGAATCAATACGAATCAATACGAATCAATACGAATCAATACGAATCAATACGAATCAATACGAATCAATACGAATCAATACGAATCAATTAGAATCAATACGAATCAATACGAATCAATACGAATCAATTAGAATCAATACGAATCAATTAGAATCAATACGAATCAATTAGAATCAATACGAATCAATTAGAATCAATACGAATCAATTAGAATCAATACGAATCAATTAGAATCAATACGAATCAATTAGAATCAATACGAATCAATTAGAATCAATACGAATCAATTAGAATCAATACGAATCAATACGAATCAATACGAATCAATACGAATCAATACGAATCAATACGAATCAATACGAATCAATACGAATCAATATGAATCAATACGAATCAATACGAATCAATACGAAACAATACGAATCAATACGAATCAATACGAATCAATACGAATCAATACGAATCAATTAGAATCAATACGAATCAATTAGAATCAATTAGAATCAATTAGAATCAATTAGAATCAATACGAATCAATTAGAATCAATACGAATCAATTAGAATCAATACGAATCAATTAGAATCAATACGAATCAATTAGAATCAATACGAATCAATTAGAATCAATACGAATCAATTAGAATCAATACGAATCAATTAGAATCAATACGAATCAATTAGAATCAATACGAATCAATTAGAATCAATACGAATCAATTAGAATCAATACGAATCAATTAGAATCAATACGAATCAATTAGAATCAATACGAATCAATACGAATCAATACGAATCAATACGAATCAATACGAATCAAAACGAATCAATACGAATCAATATGAATCAATACGAATCAATACGAATCAATTAGAATCAATACGAATCAATACGAATCAATACGAATCAATTAGAATCAATACGAATCAATACGAATCAATTAGAATCAATACGAATCAATTAGAATCAATACGAATCAATACGACTCAATACGAATCAACTAGAATCAATACGAATCAATACGAATCAATACGAATCAATACGAATCAATACGAATCAATACGAATCAATACGAATCAATACGAATCAATACGAATCAATTAGAATCAATACGAATCAATTAGAATCAATACGAATCAATTAGAATCAATACGAATCAATTAGAATCAATACGAATCAATTAGAATCAATACGAATCAATACGAATCAATACGAATCAATTAGAATCAATACGAATCAATACGAATCAATACGAATCAATACGAATCAATACGAATCAATACGAATCAATACGAATCAATACGAATCAATTAGAATCAATACGAATCAATTAGAATCAATACGAATCAATTACAATCAATACGAATCAATTAGAATCAATACGAATCAATTAGAATCAATACGAATCAATTAGAATCAATACGAATCAATTAGAATCAATACGAATCAATACGAATCAATACGAATCAATACGAATCAATACGAATCAATACGAATCAATACGAATCAATACGAATCAATTAGAATCAATACGAATCAATACGAATCAATACGAATCAATTAGAATCAATACGAATCAATTAGAATCAATACGAATCAATTAGAATCAATACGAATCAATTAGAATCAATACGAATCAATTAGAATCAATACGAATCAATTAGAATCAATACGAATCAATTAGAATCAATACGAATCAATTAGAATCAATACGAATCAATTAGAATCAATACGAATCAATACGAATCAATACGAATCAATACGAATCAATACGAATCAATACGAATCAATATGAATCAATACGAATCAATACGAATCAATACGAAACAATACGAATCAATACGAATCAATACGAATCAATACGAATCAATACGAATCAATTAGAATCAATACGAATCAATTAGAATCAATTAGAATCAATTAGAATCAATTAGAATCAATACGAATCAATTAGAATCAATACGAATCAATTAGAATCAATACGAATCAATTAGAATCAATACGAATCAATTAGAATCAATACGAATCAATTAGAATCAATACGAATCAATTAGAATCAATACGAATCAATTAGAATCAATACGAATCAATTAGAATCAATACGAATCAATTAGAATCAATACGAATCAATTAGAATCAATACGAATCAATTAGAATCAATACGAATCAATTAGAATCAATACGAATCAATTAGAATCAATACGAATCAATACGAATCAATACGAATCAATACGAATCAATACGAATCAAAACGAATCAATACGAATCAATATGAATCAATACGAATCAATACGAATCAATTAGAATCAATACGAATCAATACGAATCAATACGAATCAATTAGAATCAATACGAATCAATACGAATCAATACGAATCAATACGAATCAATACGAATCAATACGAATCAATACGAATCAATACGAATCAATACGAATCAATACGAATCAACTAGAATCAATACGAATCAATACGAATCAATTAGAATCAATACGAATCAATACGAATCAATTAGAATCAATACGAATCAATTAGAATCAATACGAATCAATACGAATCAATACGAATCAATACGAATCAACTAGAATCAATACGAATCAATACGAATCAATACGAATCAATACGAATCAATACGAATCAATACGAATCAATTAGAATCAATACGAATCAATACGAATCAATTAGAATCAATACGAATCAATTAGAATCAATACGAATCAATACGAATCAATACGAATCAATTAGAATCAATACGAATCAATTAGAATCAATACGAATCAATTAGAATCAATTAGAATCAATACGAATCAATACGAATCAATACGAATCAATACGAATCAATTAGAATCAATACGAATCAATTAGAATCAATACGAATCAATTAGAATCAATACGAATCAATACGAATCAATTAGAATCAATACGAATCAATTAGAATTAATACGAATCAATTAGAATCAATACGAATCAATTAGAATCAATACGAATCAATTAGAATCAATACGAATCAATTAGAATCAATACGAATCAATACGAATCAATTAGAATCAATACGAATCAATTAGAATCAATACGAATCAATTAGAATCAATACGAATCAATTAGAATCAATACGAATCAATTAGAATCAATACGAATCAATACGAATCAATACGAATCAATACGAATCAATACGAATCAATACGAATCAATACGAATCAATTAGAATCAATACGAATCAATTAGACTCAATACGAATCAATTAGAATCAATACGAATCAATTAGAATCAATTAGAATCAATTAGAATCAATTAGAATCAATACGAATCAATTAGAATCAATACGAATCAATTAGAATCAATACGAATCAATACGAATCAATACGAATCAATACGAATCAATACGAATCAATACGAATCAATACGAATCAATACGAATCAATACGAATCAATACGAATCAATACGAATCAATACGAATCATTACGAATCAATACGAATCAATACGAAACAACTAGAATCAATACGAATCAATACGAATCAATTAGAATCAATACGAATCAATACGAATCAATTAGAATCAATACGAATCAATTAGAATCAATACGAATCAATTAGAATCAATACGAATCAATACGACTCAATACGAATCAACTAGAATCAATACGAATCAATACGAATCAATACGAATCAATACGAATCAATACGAATCAATACGAATCAATACGAATCAATACGAATCAATACGAATCAATTAGAATCAATACGAATCAATTAGAATCAATACGAATCAATTAGAATCAATACGAATCAATTAGAATCAATACGAATCAATTAGAATCAATACGAATCAATACGAATCAATACGAATCAATTAGAATCAATACGAATCAATTAGAATCAATACGAATCAATACGAATCAATACGAATCAATACGAATCAATACGAATCAATACGAATCAATTAGAATCAATACGAATCAATTAGAATCAATACGAATCAATTACAATCAATACGAATCAATTAGAATCAATACGAATCAATTAGAATCAATACGAATCAATTAGAATCAATACGAATCAATTAGAATCAATACGAATCAATACGAATCAATACGAATCAATACGAATCAATACGAATCAATACGAATCAATACGAATCAATACGAATCAATTAGAATCAATACGAATCAATACGAATCAATACGAATCAATTAGAATCAATACGAATCAATTAGAATCAATACGAATCAATTAGAATCAATACGAATCAATTAGAATCAATACGAATCAATTAGAATCAATACGAATCAATTAGAATCAATACGAATCAATTAGAATCAATACGAATCAATTAGAATCAATACGAATCAATTAGAATCAATACGAATCAATACGAATCAATACGAATCAATACGAATCAATACGAATCAATACGAATCAATACGAATCAATACGAATCAATACGAATCAATACGAATCAATATGAATCAATACGAATCAATACGAATCAATACGAAACAATACGAATCAATACGAATCAATACGAATCAATACGAATCAATACGAATCAATTAGAATCAATACGAATCAATTAGAATCAATTAGAATCAATTAGAATCAATTAGAATCAATTAGAATCAATTAGAATCAATACGAATCAATTAGAATCAATACGAATCAATTAGAATCAATACGAATCAATTAGAATCAATACGAATCAATTAGAATCAATACGAATCAATTAGAATCAATACGAATCAATTAGAATCAATACGAATCAATTAGAATCAATACGAATCAATTAGAATCAATACGAATCAATACGAATCAATACGAATCAATTAGAAACAATACGAATCAATTAGAATCAATACGAATCAATACGAATCAATACGAATCAATACGAATCAATTAGAATCAATACGAATCAATTAGAATCAATACGAATCAATTAGAATCAATACGAATCAATTAGAATCAATACGAATCAATACGAATCAATACGAATCAATTAGAATCAATACGAATCAATACGAATCAATACGAATCAATACGAATCAATACGAATCAATACGAATCAATACGAATCAATACGAATCAATACGAATCAATACGAATCAATACGAATCAACTAGAATCAATACGAATCAATACGAATCAATTAGAATCAATACGAATCAATACGAATCAATTAGAATCAATACGAATCAATTAGAATCAATACGAATCAATACGAATCAATACGAATCAATACGAATCAACTAGAATCAATACGAATCAATATGAATCAATACGAATCAATACGAATCAATACGAATCAATACGAATCAATTAGAATCAATACGAATCAATACGAATCAATTAGAATCAATACGAATCAATTAGAATCAATACGAATCAATTAGAATCAATACGAATCAATACGAATCAATACGAATCAATTAGAATCAATACGAATCAATTAGAATCAATTAGAATCAATTAGAATCAATACGAATCAATTAGAATCAATACGAATCAATTAGAATCAATACGAATCAATTAGAATCAATACGAATCAATTAGAATCAATTAGAATCAATACGAATCAATTAGAATCAATACGAATCAATTAGAATCAATACGAATCAATTAGAATCAATACGAATCAATTAGAATCAATACGAATCAATTAGAATCAATACGAATCAATACGAATCAATACGAATCAATTAGAAACAATACGAATCAATTAGAATCAATACGAATCAATACGAATCAATACGAATCAATACGAATCAATTAGAATCAATACGAATCAATTAGAATCAATACGAATCAATTAGAATCAATACGAATCAATTAGGATCAATACGAATCAATTAGAATCAATACGAATCAATACGAATCAATACGAATCAATTAGAATCAATACGAATCAATACGAATCAATACGAATCAATACGAATCAATACGAATCAATACGAATCAATACGAATCAATACGAATCAATACGAATCAACTAGAATCAATACGAATCAATACGAATCAATTAGAATCAATACGAATCAATACGAATCAATTAGAATCAATACGAATCAATTAGAATCAATACGAATCAATACGAATCAATACGAATCAATACGAATCAACTAGAATCAATACGAATCAATATGAATCAATACGAATCAATACGAATCAATACGAATCAATACGAATCAATTAGAATCAATACGAATCAATACGAATCAATTAGAATCAATACGAATCAATTAGAATCAATACGAATCAATACGAATCAATACGAATCAATTAGAATCAATACGAATCAATTAGAATCAATACGAATCAATTAGAATCAATTAGAATCAATTAGAATCAATACGAATCAATTAGAATCAATACGAATCAATTAGAATCAATACGAATCAATTAGAATCAATACGAATCAATACGAATCAATTAGAATCAATACGAATCAATTAGAATTAATACGAATCAATTAGAATCAATACGAATCAATTAGAATCAATACGAATCAATTAGAATCAATACGAATCAATTAGAATCAATACGAATCAATACGAATCAATTAGAATCAATACGAATCAATTAGAATCAATACGAATCAATTAGAATCAATACGAATCAATTAGAATCAATACGAATCAATACGAATCAATACGAATCAATACGAATCAATACGAATCAATACGAATCAATACGAATCAATTAGAATCAATACGAATCAATTAGACTCAATACGAATCAATTAGAATCAATACGAATCAATTAGAATCAATTAGAATCAATTAGAATCAATTAGAATCAATACGAATCAATTAGAATCAATACGAATCAATTAGAATCAATACGAATCAATACGAATCAATACGAATCAATACGAATCAATACGAATCAATACGAATCAATACGAATCAATACGAATCAATACGAATCAATACGAATCAATACGAATCAATACGAATCAATACGAATCAATACGAATCAATACGAATCAATACGAATCAATACGAATCAATACGAAACAACTAGAATCAATACGAATCAATACGAATCAATTAGAATCAATACGAATCAATACGAATCAATTAGAATCAATACGAATCAATTAGAATCAATACGAATCAATACGACTCAATACGAATCAACTAGAATCAATACGAATCAATACGAATCAATACGAATCAATACGAATCAATACGAATCAATACGAATCAATACGAATCAATACGAATCAATACGAATCAATACGAATCAATTAGAATCAATACGAATCAATTAGAATCAATACGAATCAATACGAATCAATTAGAATCAATACGAATCAATACGAATCAATACGAATCAATACGAATCAATACGAATCAATACGAATCAATACGAATCAATACGAATCAATTAGAATCAATACGAATCAATTAGAATCAATACGAATCAATTAGAATCAATACGAATCAATTACAATCAATACGAATCAATTAGAATCAATACGAATCAATACGAATCAATACGAATCAATACGAATCAATACGAATCAATACGAATCAATACGAATCAATACGAATCAATACGAATCAATACGAATCAATACGAATCAATACGAATCAATTAGAATCAATACGAATCAATACGAATCAATACGAATCAATACGAATCAATACGAATCAATTAGAATCAATACGAATCAATTAGAATCAATACGAATCAATTAGAATCAATACGAATCAATACGAATCAATACGAATCAATTAGAATCAATACGAATCAATTAGAATCAATACGAATCAATTAGAATCAATACGAATCAATTAGAATCAATACGAATCAATACGAATCAATACGAATCAATACGAATCAATACGAATCAATACGAATCAATACGAATCAATACGAATCAATACGAATCAATACGAATCAATATGAATCAATACGAATCAATACGAATCAATACGAAACAATACGAATCAATACGAATCAATACGAATCAATACGAATCAATACGAATCAATTAGAATCAATACGAATCAATTAGAATCAATTAGAATCAATTAGAATCAATTAGAATCAATTAGAATCAATTAGAATCAATACGAATCAATTAGAATCAATACGAATCAATTAGAATCAATACGAATCAATTAGAATCAATACGAATCAATTAGAATCAATACGAATCAATTAGAATCAATACGAATCAATTAGAATCAATACGAATCAATTAGAATCAATACGAATCAATTAGAATCAATACGAATCAATACGAATCAATACGAATCAATTAGAAACAATACGAATCAATTAGAATCAATACGAATCAATACGAATCAATACGAATCAATACGAATCAATTAGAATCAATACGAATCAATTAGAATCAATACGAATCAATTAGAATCAATACGAATCAATTAGAATCAATACGAATCAATTAGAATCAATACGAATCAATACGAATCAATACGAATCAATTAGAATCAATACGAATCAATACGAATCAATACGAATCAATACGAATCAATACGAATCAATACGAATCAATACGAATCAATACGAATCAATACGAATCAACTAGAATCAATACGAATCAATACGAATCAATTAGAATCAATACGAATCAATACGAATCAATTAGAATCAATACGAATCAATTAGAATCAATACGAATCAATACGAATCAATACGAATCAATACGAATCAACTAGAATCAATACGAATCAATATGAATCAATACGAATCAATACGAATCAATACGAATCAATACGAATCAATTAGAATCAATACGAATCAATACGAATCAATTAGAATCAATACGAATCAATTAGAATCAATACGAATCAATACGAATCAATACGAATCAATTAGAATCAATACGAATCAATTAGAATCAATACGAATCAATTAGAATCAATTAGAATCAATTAGAATCAATACGAATCAATACGAATCAATACGAATCAATTAGAATCAATACGAATCAATTAGAATCAATACGAATCAATACGAATCAATTAGAATCAATACGAATCAATTAGAATTAATACGAATCAATTAGAATCAATACGAATCAATTAGAATCAATACGAATCAATTAGAATCAATACGAATCAATTAGAATCAATACGAATCAATACGAATCAATTAGAATCAATACGAATCAATTAGAATCAATACGAATCAATTAGAATCAATACGAATCAATTAGAATCAATACGAATCAATACGAATCAATACGAATCAATACGAATCAATACGAATCAATACGAATCAATACGAATCAATTAGAATCAATACGAATCAATTAGACTCAATACGAATCAATTAGAATCAATACGAATCAATTAGAATCAATTAGAATCAATTAGAATCAATTAGAATCAATACGAATCAATTAGAATCAATACGAATCAATTAGAATCAATACGAATCAATACGAATCAATACGAATCAATACGAATCAATACGAATCAATACGAATCAATACGAATCAATACGAATCAATACGAATCAATACGAATCAATACGAATCAATACGAATCAATACGAATCAATACGAATCAATACGAATCAATACGAATCAATACGAATCAATACGAAACAACTAGAATCAATACGAATCAATACGAATCAATTAGAATCAATACGAATCAATACGAATCAATTAGAATCAATACGAATCAATTAGAATCAATACGAATCAATACGACTCAATACGAATCAACTAGAATCAATACGAATCAATACGAATCAATACGAATCAATACGAATCAATACGAATCAATACGAATCAATACGAATCAATACGAATCAATACGAATCAATTAGAATCAATACGAATCAATTAGAATCAATACGAATCAATTAGAATCAATACGAATCAATTAGAATCAATACGAATCAATTAGAATCAATACGAATCAATACGAATCAATACGAATCAATTAGAATCAATACGAATCAATACGAATCAATACGAATCAATACGAATCAATACGAATCAATACGAATCAATACGAATCAATACGAATCAATTAGAATCAATACGAATCAATTAGAATCAATACGAATCAATTACAATCAATACGAATCAATTAGAATCAATACGAATCAATTAGAATCAATACGAATCAATTAGAATCAATACGAATCAATTAGAATCAATACGAATCAATACGAATCAATACGAATCAATACGAATCAATACGAATCAATACGAATCAATACGAATCAATACGAATCAATTAGAATCAATACGAATCAATACGAATCAATACGAATCAATTAGAATCAATACGAATCAATTAGAATCAATACGAATCAATTAGAATCAATACGAATCAATTAGAATCAATACGAATCAATTACAATCAATACGAATCAATACGAATCAATACGAATCAATTAGAATCAATACGAATCAATACGAATCAATACGAATCAATACGAATCAATACGAATCAATACGAATCAATACGAATCAATACGAATCAATTAGAATCAATACGAATCAATTAGAATCAATACGAATCAATTACAATCAATACGAATCAATTAGAATCAATACGAATCAATTAGAATCAATACGAATCAATTAGAATCAATACGAATCAATTAGAATCAATACGAATCAATACGAATCAATACGAATCAATACGAATCAATACGAATCAATTAGAATCAATACGAATCAATTAGAATCAATACGAATCAATACGAATCAATACGAATCAATTAGAATCAATACGAATCAATTAGAATCAATACGAATCAATTAGAATCATTACGAATCAATTAGAATCAATACGAATCAATTAGAATCAATACGAATCAATTAGAATCAATACGAATCAATTAGAATCAACACGAATCAATTACAATCAATACGAATCAATTAGAATCAATACGAATCAATTAGAATCAATACGAATCAATTAGAATCAATACGAATCAATACGAATCAATACGAATCAATACGAATCAATACGAATCAATACGAATCAATACGAATCAACTAGAATCAATACGAATCAATACGAATCAATTAGAATCAATACGAATCAATACGAATCAATTAGAATCAATACGAATCAATTAGAATCAATACGAATCAATACGAATCAATACGAATCAACTAGAATCAACTAGAATCAATACGAATCAATACGAATCAATACGAATCAATACGAATCAATACGAATCAATACGAATCAATTAGAATCAATACGAATCAATACGAATCAATTAGAATCAATACGAATCAATTAGAATCAATACGAATCAATACGAATCAATACGAATCAATTAGAATCAATACGAATCAATTAGAATCAATACGAATCAATTAGAATCAATTAGAATCAATTAGAATCAATACGAATCAATACGAATCAATACGAATCAATTAGAATCAATACGAATCAATTAGAATCAATACGAATCAATTAGAATCAATACGAATCAATACGAATCAATTAGAATCAATACGAATCAATTAGAATTAATACGAATCAATTAGAATCAATACGAATCAATTAGAATCAATACGAATCAATTAGAATCAATACGAATCAATTAGAATCAATACGAATCAATACGAATCAATTAGAATCAATACGAATCAATTAGAATCAATACGAATCAATTAGAATCAATACGAATCAATTAGAATCAATACGAATCAATTAGAATCAATACGAATCAATACGAATCAATACGAATCAATACGAATCAATACGAATCAATACGAATCAATACGAATCAATTAGAATCAATACGAATCAATTAGACTCAATACGAATCAATTAGAATCAATACGAATCAATTAGAATCAATTAGAATCAATTAGAATCAATTAGAATCAATACGAATCAATTAGAATCAATACGAATCAATTAGAATCAATACGAATCAATACGAATCAATACGAATCAATACGAATCAATACGAATCAATACGAATCAATACGAATCAATACGAATCAATACGAATCAATACGAATCATTACGAATCAATACGAATCAATACGAAACAACTAGAATCAATACGAATCAATACGAATCAATTAGAATCAATACGAATCAATACGAATCAATTAGAATCAATACGAATCAATTAGAATCAATACGAATCAATACGACTCAATACGAATCAACTAGAATCAATACGAATCAATACGAATCAATACGAATCAATACGAATCAATACGAATCAATACGAATCAATACGAATCAATACGAATCAATTAGAATCAATACGAATCAATTAGAATCAATACGAATCAATTAGAATCAATACGAATCAATACGAATCAATACGAATCAATTAGAATCAATACGAATCAATACGAATCAATACGAATCAATACGAATCAATACGAATCAATACGAATCAATACGAATCAATACGAATCAATTAGAATCAATACGAATCAATTAGAATCAATACGAATCAATTACAATCAATACGAATCAATTAGAATCAATACGAATCAATTAGAATCAATACGAATCAATTAGAATCAATACGAATCAATTAGAATCAATACGAATCAATACGAATCAATACGAATCAATACGAATCAATACGAATCAATACGAATCAATACGAATCAATACGAATCAATTAGAATCAATACGAATCAATACGAATCAATACGAATCAATTAGAATCAATACGAATCAATTAGAATCAATACGAATCAATTAGAATCAATACGAATCAATTAGAATCAATACGAATCAATTAGAATCAATACGAATCAATTAGAATCAATACGAATCAATTAGAATCAATACGAATCAATTAGAATCAATACGAATCAATTAGAATCAATACGAATCAATACGAATCAATACGAATCAATACGAATCAATACGAATCAATACGAATCAATACGAATCAATACGAATCAATATGAATCAATACGAATCAATACGAATCAATACGAAACAATACGAATCAATACGAATCAATACGAATCAATACGAATCAATACGAATCAATTAGAATCAATACGAATCAATTAGAATCAATTAGAATCAATTAGAATCAATTAGAATCAATACGAATCAATTAGAATCAATACGAATCAATTAGAATCAATACGAATCAATTAGAATCAATACGAATCAATTAGAATCAATACGAATCAATTAGAATCAATACGAATCAATTAGAATCAATACGAATCAATTAGAATCAATACGAATCAATTAGAATCAATACGAATCAATTAGAATCAATACGAATCAATTAGAATCAATACGAATCAATTAGAATCAATACGAATCAATTAGAATCAATACGAATCAATACGAATCAATACGAATCAATACGAATCAATACGAATCAAAACGAATCAATACGAATCAATATGAATCAATACGAATCAATACGAATCAATTAGAATCAATACGAATCAATACGAATCAATACGAATCAATTAGAATCAATACGAATCAATACGAATCAATTAGAATCAATACGAATCAATTAGAATCAATACGAATCAATACGACTCAATACGAATCAACTAGAATCAATACGAATCAATACGAATCAATACGAATCAATACGAATCAATACGAATCAATACGAATCAATACGAATCAATACGAATCAATACGAATCAATTAGAATCAATACGAATCAATTAGAATCAATACGAATCAATTAGAATCAATACGAATCAATTAGAATCAATACGAATCAATTAGAATCAATACGAATCAATACGAATCAATACGAATCAATTAGAATCAATACGAATCAATACGAATCAATACGAATCAATACGAATCAATACGAATCAATACGAATCAATACGAATCAATACGAATCAATTAGAATCAATACGAATCAATTAGAATCAATACGAATCAATTACAATCAATACGAATCAATTAGAATCAATACGAATCAATTAGAATCAATACGAATCAATTAGAATCAATACGAATCAATTAGAATCAATACGAATCAATACGAATCAATACGAATCAATACGAATCAATACGAATCAATACGAATCAATACGAATCAATACGAATCAATTAGAATCAATACGAATCAATACGAATCAATACGAATCAATTAGAATCAATACGAATCAATTAGAATCAATACGAATCAATTAGAATCAATACGAATCAATTAGAATCAATACGAATCAATTAGAATCAATACGAATCAATTAGAATCAATACGAATCAATTAGAATCAATACGAATCAATTAGAATCAATACGAATCAATTAGAATCAATACGAATCAATACGAATCAATACGAATCAATACGAATCAATACGAATCAATACGAATCAATATGAATCAATACGAATCAATACGAATCAATACGAAACAATACGAATCAATACGAATCAATACGAATCAATACGAATCAATACGAATCAATTAGAATCAATACGAATCAATTAGAATCAATTAGAATCAATTAGAATCAATTAGAATCAATACGAATCAATTAGAATCAATACGAATCAATTAGAATCAATACGAATCAATTAGAATCAATACGAATCAATTAGAATCAATACGAATCAATTAGAATCAATACGAATCAATTAGAATCAATACGAATCAATTAGAATCAATACGAATCAATTAGAATCAATACGAATCAATTAGAATCAATACGAATCAATTAGAATCAATACGAATCAATTAGAATCAATACGAATCAATTAGAATCAATACGAATCAATTAGAATCAATACGAATCAATACGAATCAATACGAATCAATACGAATCAATACGAATCAAAACGAATCAATACGAATCAATATGAATCAATACGAATCAATACGAATCAATTAGAATCAATACGAATCAATACGAATCAATACGAATCAATTAGAATCAATACGAATCAATACGAATCAATACGAATCAATACGAATCAATACGAATCAATACGAATCAATACGAATCAATACGAATCAATACGAATCAATACGAATCAACTAGAATCAATACGAATCAATACGAATCAATTAGAATCAATACGAATCAATACGAATCAATTAGAATCAATACGAATCAATTAGAATCAATACGAATCAATACGAATCAATACGAATCAATACGAATCAACTAGAATCAATACGAATCAATACGAATCAATACGAATCAATACGAATCAATACGAATCAATACGAATCAATTAGAATCAATACGAATCAATACGAATCAATTAGAATCAATACGAATCAATTAGAATCAATACGAATCAATACGAATCAATACGAATCAATTAGAATCAATACGAATCAATTAGAATCAATACGAATCAATTAGAATCAATTAGAATCAATACGAATCAATACGAATCAATACGAATCAATACGAATCAATTAGAATCAATACGAATCAATTAGAATCAATACGAATCAATTAGAATCAATACGAATCAATACGAATCAATTAGAATCAATACGAATCAATTAGAATTAATACGAATCAATTAGAATCAATACGAATCAATTAGAATCAATACGAATCAATTAGAATCAATACGAATCAATTAGAATCAATACGAATCAATACGAATCAATTAGAATCAATACGAATCAATTAGAATCAATACGAATCAATTAGAATCAATACGAATCAATTAGAATCAATACGAATCAATTAGAATCAATACGAATCAATACGAATCAATACGAATCAATACGAATCAATACGAATCAATACGAATCAATACGAATCAATTAGAATCAATACGAATCAATTAGACTCAATACGAATCAATTAGAATCAATACGAATCAATTAGAATCAATTAGAATCAATTAGAATCAATTAGAATCAATACGAATCAATTAGAATCAATACGAATCAATTAGAATCAATACGAATCAATACGAATCAATACGAATCAATACGAATCAATACGAATCAATACGAATCAATACGAATCAATACGAATCAATACGAATCAATACGAATCAATACGAATCAATACGAATCATTACGAATCAATACGAATCAATACGAAACAACTAGAATCAATACGAATCAATACGAATCAATTAGAATCAATACGAATCAATACGAATCAATTAGAATCAATACGAATCAATTAGAATCAATACGAATCAATTAGAATCAATACGAATCAATACGACTCAATACGAATCAACTAGAATCAATACGAATCAATACGAATCAATACGAATCAATACGAATCAATACGAATCAATACGAATCAATACGAATCAATACGAATCAATACGAATCAATTAGAATCAATACGAATCAATTAGAATCAATACGAATCAATTAGAATCAATACGAATCAATTAGAATCAATACGAATCAATTAGAATCAATACGAATCAATACGAATCAATACGAATCAATTAGAATCAATACGAATCAATTAGAATCAATACGAATCAATACGAATCAATACGAATCAATACGAATCAATACGAATCAATACGAATCAATTAGAATCAATACGAATCAATTAGAATCAATACGAATCAATTACAATCAATACGAATCAATTAGAATCAATACGAATCAATTAGAATCAATACGAATCAATTAGAATCAATACGAATCAATTAGAATCAATACGAATCAATACGAATCAATACGAATCAATACGAATCAATACGAATCAATACGAATCAATACGAATCAATACGAATCAATTAGAATCAATACGAATCAATACGAATCAATACGAATCAATTAGAATCAATACGAATCAATTAGAATCAATACGAATCAATTAGAATCAATACGAATCAATTAGAATCAATACGAATCAATTAGAATCAATACGAATCAATTAGAATCAATACGAATCAATTAGAATCAATACGAATCAATTAGAATCAATACGAATCAATTAGAATCAATACGAATCAATACGAATCAATACGAATCAATACGAATCAATACGAATCAATACGAATCAATACGAATCAATACGAATCAATACGAATCAATACGAATCAATATGAATCAATACGAATCAATACGAATCAATACGAAACAATACGAATCAATACGAATCAATACGAATCAATACGAATCAATACGAATCAATTAGAATCAATACGAATCAATTAGAATCAATTAGAATCAATTAGAATCAATTAGAATCAATTAGAATCAATTAGAATCAATACGAATCAATTAGAATCAATACGAATCAATTAGAATCAATACGAATCAATTAGAATCAATACGAATCAATTAGAATCAATACGAATCAATTAGAATCAATACGAATCAATTAGAATCAATACGAATCAATTAGAATCAATACGAATCAATTAGAATCAATACGAATCAATACGAATCAATACGAATCAATTAGAAACAATACGAATCAATTAGAATCAATACGAATCAATACGAATCAATACGAATCAATACGAATCAATTAGAATCAATACGAATCAATTAGAATCAATACGAATCAATTAGAATCAATACGAATCAATTAGAATCAATACGAATCAATACGAATCAATACGAATCAATTAGAATCAATACGAATCAATACGAATCAATACGAATCAATACGAATCAATACGAATCAATACGAATCAATACGAATCAATACGAATCAATACGAATCAATACGAATCAATACGAATCAACTAGAATCAATACGAATCAATACGAATCAATTAGAATCAATACGAATCAATACGAATCAATTAGAATCAATACGAATCAATTAGAATCAATACGAATCAATACGAATCAATACGAATCAATACGAATCAACTAGAATCAATACGAATCAATATGAATCAATACGAATCAATACGAATCAATACGAATCAATACGAATCAATTAGAATCAATACGAATCAATACGAATCAATTAGAATCAATACGAATCAATTAGAATCAATACGAATCAATTAGAATCAATACGAATCAATACGAATCAATACGAATCAATTAGAATCAATACGAATCAATTAGAATCAATTAGAATCAATTAGAATCAATACGAATCAATTAGAATCAATACGAATCAATTAGAATCAATACGAATCAATTAGAATCAATACGAATCAATTAGAATCAATTAGAATCAATACGAATCAATTAGAATCAATACGAATCAATTAGAATCAATACGAATCAATTAGAATCAATACGAATCAATTAGAATCAATACGAATCAATTAGAATCAATACGAATCAATACGAATCAATACGAATCAATTAGAAACAATACGAATCAATTAGAATCAATACGAATCAATACGAATCAATACGAATCAATACGAATCAATTAGAATCAATACGAATCAATTAGAATCAATACGAATCAATTAGAATCAATACGAATCAATTAGGATCAATACGAATCAATTAGAATCAATACGAATCAATACGAATCAATACGAATCAATTAGAATCAATACGAATCAATACGAATCAATACGAATCAATACGAATCAATACGAATCAATACGAATCAATACGAATCAATACGAATCAATACGAATCAACTAGAATCAATACGAATCAATACGAATCAATTAGAATCAATACGAATCAATACGAATCAATTAGAATCAATACGAATCAATTAGAATCAATACGAATCAATACGAATCAATACGAATCAATACGAATCAACTAGAATCAATACGAATCAATATGAATCAATACGAATCAATACGAATCAATACGAATCAATACGAATCAATTAGAATCAATACGAATCAATACGAATCAATTAGAATCAATACGAATCAATTAGAATCAATACGAATCAATACGAATCAATACGAATCAATTAGAATCAATACGAATCAATTAGAATCAATACGAATCAATTAGAATCAATTAGAATCAATTAGAATCAATACGAATCAATTAGAATCAATACGAATCAATTAGAATCAATACGAATCAATTAGAATCAATACGAATCAATACGAATCAATTAGAATCAATACGAATCAATTAGAATTAATACGAATCAATTAGAATCAATACGAATCAATTAGAATCAATACGAATCAATTAGAATCAATACGAATCAATTAGAATCAATACGAATCAATACGAATCAATTAGAATCAATACGAATCAATTAGAATCAATACGAATCAATTAGAATCAATACGAATCAATTAGAATCAATACGAATCAATACGAATCAATACGAATCAATACGAATCAATACGAATCAATACGAATCAATACGAATCAATTAGAATCAATACGAATCAATTAGACTCAATACGAATCAATTAGAATCAATACGAATCAATTAGAATCAATTAGAATCAATTAGAATCAATTAGAATCAATACGAATCAATTAGAATCAATACGAATCAATTAGAATCAATACGAATCAATACGAATCAATACGAATCAATACGAATCAATACGAATCAATACGAATCAATACGAATCAATACGAATCAATACGAATCAATACGAATCAATACGAATCAATACGAATCAATACGAATCAATACGAATCAATACGAATCAATACGAATCAATACGAATCAATACGAAACAACTAGAATCAATACGAATCAATACGAATCAATTAGAATCAATACGAATCAATACGAATCAATTAGAATCAATACGAATCAATTAGAATCAATACGAATCAATACGACTCAATACGAATCAACTAGAATCAATACGAATCAATACGAATCAATACGAATCAATACGAATCAATACGAATCAATACGAATCAATACGAATCAATACGAATCAATACGAATCAATACGAATCAATTAGAATCAATACGAATCAATTAGAATCAATACGAATCAATACGAATCAATTAGAATCAATACGAATCAATACGAATCAATACGAATCAATACGAATCAATACGAATCAATACGAATCAATACGAATCAATACGAATCAATTAGAATCAATACGAATCAATTAGAATCAATACGAATCAATTACAATCAATACGAATCAATTAGAATCAATACGAATCAATTAGAATCAATACGAATCAATACGAATCAATACGAATCAATACGAATCAATACGAATCAATACGAATCAATACGAATCAATACGAATCAATACGAATCAATACGAATCAATACGAATCAATACGAATCAATTAGAATCAATACGAATCAATACGAATCAATACGAATCAATTAGAATCAATACGAATCAATTAGAATCAATACGAATCAATTAGAATCAATACGAATCAATTAGAATCAATACGAATCAATACGAATCAATACGAATCAATTAGAATCAATACGAATCAATTAGAATCAATACGAATCAATTAGAATCAATACGAATCAATTAGAATCAATACGAATCAATACGAATCAATACGAATCAATACGAATCAATACGAATCAATACGAATCAATACGAATCAATACGAATCAATACGAATCAATACGAATCAATATGAATCAATACGAATCAATACGAATCAATACGAAACAATACGAATCAATACGAATCAATACGAATCAATACGAATCAATACGAATCAATTAGAATCAATACGAATCAATTAGAATCAATTAGAATCAATTAGAATCAATTAGAATCAATTAGAATCAATTAGAATCAATACGAATCAATTAGAATCAATACGAATCAATTAGAATCAATACGAATCAATTAGAATCAATACGAATCAATTAGAATCAATACGAATCAATTAGAATCAATACGAATCAATTAGAATCAATACGAATCAATTAGAATCAATACGAATCAATTAGAATCAATACGAATCAATACGAATCAATACGAATCAATTAGAAACAATACGAATCAATTAGAATCAATACGAATCAATACGAATCAATACGAATCAATACGAATCAATTAGAATCAATACGAATCAATTAGAATCAATACGAATCAATTAGAATCAATACGAATCAATTAGAATCAATACGAATCAATTAGAATCAATACGAATCAATACGAATCAATACGAATCAATTAGAATCAATACGAATCAATACGAATCAATACGAATCAATACGAATCAATACGAATCAATACGAATCAATACGAATCAATACGAATCAATACGAATCAACTAGAATCAATACGAATCAATACGAATCAATTAGAATCAATACGAATCAATACGAATCAATTAGAATCAATACGAATCAATTAGAATCAATACGAATCAATACGAATCAATACGAATCAATACGAATCAACTAGAATCAATACGAATCAATATGAATCAATACGAATCAATACGAATCAATACGAATCAATACGAATCAATTAGAATCAATACGAATCAATACGAATCAATTAGAATCAATACGAATCAATTAGAATCAATACGAATCAATACGAATCAATACGAATCAATTAGAATCAATACGAATCAATTAGAATCAATACGAATCAATTAGAATCAATTAGAATCAATTAGAATCAATACGAATCAATACGAATCAATACGAATCAATTAGAATCAATACGAATCAATTAGAATCAATACGAATCAATACGAATCAATTAGAATCAATACGAATCAATTAGAATTAATACGAATCAATTAGAATCAATACGAATCAATTAGAATCAATACGAATCAATTAGAATCAATACGAATCAATTAGAATCAATACGAATCAATACGAATCAATTAGAATCAATACGAATCAATTAGAATCAATACGAATCAATTAGAATCAATACGAATCAATTAGAATCAATACGAATCAATACGAATCAATACGAATCAATACGAATCAATACGAATCAATACGAATCAATACGAATCAATTAGAATCAATACGAATCAATTAGACTCAATACGAATCAATTAGAATCAATACGAATCAATTAGAATCAATTAGAATCAATTAGAATCAATTAGAATCAATACGAATCAATTAGAATCAATACGAATCAATTAGAATCAATACGAATCAATACGAATCAATACGAATCAATACGAATCAATACGAATCAATACGAATCAATACGAATCAATACGAATCAATACGAATCAATACGAATCAATACGAATCAATACGAATCAATACGAATCAATACGAATCAATACGAATCAATACGAATCAATACGAATCAATACGAAACAACTAGAATCAATACGAATCAATACGAATCAATTAGAATCAATACGAATCAATACGAATCAATTAGAATCAATACGAATCAATTAGAATCAATACGAATCAATACGACTCAATACGAATCAACTAGAATCAATACGAATCAATACGAATCAATACGAATCAATACGAATCAATACGAATCAATACGAATCAATACGAATCAATACGAATCAATACGAATCAATTAGAATCAATACGAATCAATTAGAATCAATACGAATCAATTAGAATCAATACGAATCAATTAGAATCAATACGAATCAATTAGAATCAATACGAATCAATACGAATCAATACGAATCAATTAGAATCAATACGAATCAATACGAATCAATACGAATCAATACGAATCAATACGAATCAATACGAATCAATACGAATCAATACGAATCAATTAGAATCAATACGAATCAATTAGAATCAATACGAATCAATTACAATCAATACGAATCAATTAGAATCAATACGAATCAATTAGAATCAATACGAATCAATTAGAATCAATACGAATCAATTAGAATCAATACGAATCAATACGAATCAATACGAATCAATACGAATCAATACGAATCAATACGAATCAATACGAATCAATACGAATCAATTAGAATCAATACGAATCAATACGAATCAATACGAATCAATTAGAATCAATACGAATCAATTAGAATCAATACGAATCAATTAGAATCAATACGAATCAATTAGAATCAATACGAATCAATTACAATCAATACGAATCAATACGAATCAATACGAATCAATTAGAATCAATACGAATCAATACGAATCAATACGAATCAATACGAATCAATACGAATCAATACGAATCAATACGAATCAATACGAATCAATTAGAATCAATACGAATCAATTAGAATCAATACGAATCAATTACAATCAATACGAATCAATTAGAATCAATACGAATCAATTAGAATCAATACGAATCAATTAGAATCAATACGAATCAATTAGAATCAATACGAATCAATACGAATCAATACGAATCAATACGAATCAATACGAATCAATACGAATCAATACGAATCAATACGAATCAATTAGAATCAATACGAATCAATACGAATCAATACGAATCAATTAGAATCAATACGAATCAATTAGAATCAATACGAATCAATTAGAATCAATACGAATCAATTAGAATCAATACGAATCAATTACAATCAATACGAATCAATTAGAATCAATACGAATCAATTAGAATCAATACGAATCAATTAGAATCAATACGAATCAATTAGAATCAATACGAATCAATACGAATCAATACGAATCAATACGAATCAATACGAATCAATACGAATCAATACGAATCAATACGAATCAATACGAATCAATACGAATCAATATGAATCAATACGAATCAATACGAATCAATACGAAACAATACGAATCAATACGAATCAATACGAATCAATACGAATCAATACGAATCAATTAGAATCAATACGAATCAATTAGAATCAATTAGAATCAATTAGAATCAATTAGAATCAATACGAATCAATTAGAATCAATACGAATCAATTAGAATCAATACGAATCAATTAGAATCAATACGAATCAATTAGAATCAATACGAATCAATTAGAATCAATACGAATCAATTAGAATCAATACGAATCAATTAGAATCAATACGAATCAATTAGAATCAATACGAATCAATTAGAATCAATACGAATCAATACGAATCAATACGAATCAATTAGAAACAATACGAATCAATTAGAATCAATACGAATCAATACGAATCAATACGAATCAATACGAATCAATTAGAATCAATACGAAGCAATTAGAATCAATAAGAATCAATACGAATCAATTAGAATCAATACGAATCAATTAGAATCAATACGAATCAATTAGAATCAATACGAATCAATTAGAATCAATACGAATCAATTAGAATCAATACGAATCAATACGAATCAATACGAATCAATTAGAATCAATACGAATCAATACGAATCAATACGAATCAATACGAATCAATACGAATCAATACGAATCAATACGAATCAATACGAATCAATACGAATCAATACGAATCAACTAGAATCAATACGAATCAATACGAATCAATACGAATCAATTAGAATCAATACGAATCAATACGAATCAACTAGAATCAATACGAATCAATACGAATCAATACGAATCAATACGAATCAATACGAATCAATTAGAATCAATACGAATCAATACGAATCAATTAGAATCAATACGAATCAATTAGAATCAATACGAATCAATTAGAATCAATACGAATCAATTAGAATCAATACGAATCAATACGAATCAATACGAATCAATTAGAATCAATACGAATCAATACGAATCAATACGAATCAATACGAATCAATACGAATCAATACGAATCAATACGAATCAATACGAATCAATACGAATCAATACGAATCAATACGAATCAACTAGAATCAATACGAATCAATACGAATCAATACGAATCAATTAGAATCAATACGAATCAATACGAATCAACTAGAATCAATACGAATCAATACGAATCAATACGAATCAATACGAATCAATACGAATCAATTAGAATCAATACGAATCAATACGAATCAATTAGAATCAATACGAATCAATTAGAATCAATACGAATCAATACGAATCAATACGAATCAATTAGAATCAATACGAATCAATTAGAATCAATACGAATCAATTAGAATCAATACGAATCAATTAGAATCAATACGAATCAATTAGAATCAATACGAATCAATACGAATCAATTAGAATCAATACGAATCAATTAGAATCAATACGAATCAATTAGAATCAATACGAATCAATTAGAATCAATACGAATCAATTAGAATCAATACGAATCAATTAGAATCAATACGAATCAATTAGAATCAATACGAATCAATTAGAATCAATACGAATCAATACGAATCAATACGAATCAATACGAATCAATACGAATCAATACGAATCAATACGAATCAATTAGAATCAATACGAATCAATTAGAATCAATACGAATCAATTAGAATCAATTAGAATCAATACGAATCAATTAGACTCAATACGAATCAATTAGAATCAATTAGAATCAATACGAATCAATTAGAATCAATACGAATCAATTAGAATCAATACGAATCAATTAGAATCAATACGAATCAATTAGAATCAATACGAATCAATACGAATCAATACGAATCAATACGAATCAATACGAATCAATTAGAATCAATACGAATCAATTAGAATCAATACGAATCAATACGAATCAATTAGAATCAATACGAATCAATTAGAATCAATACGAATCAATTAGAATCAATACGATTCAATTAGAATCAATACGAATCAATACGAATCAATACGAATCAATTAGAATCAATACGAATCAATTAGAATCAATTAGAATCAATTAAAATCAATTAGAATCAATTAGAATCAATTAGAATCAATTAGAATCAATACGAATCAATACGAATCAATACGAATCAATACGAATCAACTAGAATCAATACGAATCAATTAGAATCAATACGAATCAATACGAATCAATACGAATCAATACGAATCAATTAGAATCAATACGAATCAATACGAATCAATACGAATCAATTAGAATCAATACGAATCAATTAGAATCAATACGAATCAATTAGAATCAATTAGAATCAATTAGAATCAATTAGAATCAATTAGAATCAATTAGAATCAATACGAATCAATACGAATCAATACGAATCAATTAGAATCAATACGAATCAATTAGAATCAATACGAATCAATACGAATCAATTAGAATCAATACGAATCAATTAGAATCAATACGAATCAATTAGAATCAATACGAATCAATTAGAATCAATACGAATCAATTAGAATCAATACGAATCAATTAGAATCAATACGAATCAATTAGAATCAATACGAATCAATACGAATCAATACGAATCAATACGAATCAATACGAATCAATTAGAATCAATACGAATCAATTAGAATCAATACGAATCAATTAGAATCAATACGAATCAATTAGAATCAATACGAATCAATTAGAATCAATACGAATCAATTAGAATCAATACGAATCAATTAGAATCAATACGAGTCAATACGAATCAATACGAATCAATACGAATCAATACGAATCAATACGAATCAATACGAATCAATTAGAATCAATACGAATCAATTAGACTCAATACGAATCAATTAGAATCAATACGAATCAATTAGAATCAATTAGAATCAATTAGAATCAATTAGAATCAATACGAATCAATTAGAATCAATACGAATCAATTAGAATCAATACGAATCAATACGAATCAATACGAATCAATACGAATCAATACGAATCAATACGAATCAATACGAATCAATACGAATCAATACGAATCAATACGAATCAATACGAATCAATACGAATCATTACGAATCAATACGAATCAATACGAAACAACTAGAATCAATACGAATCAATACGAATCAATTAGAATCAATACGAATCAATACGAATCAATTAGAATCAATACGAATCAATTAGAATCAATACGAATCAATTAGAATCAATACGAATCAATACGACTCAATACGAATCAACTAGAATCAATACGAATCAATACGAATCAATACGAATCAATACGAATCAATACGAATCAATACGAATCAATACGAATCAATACGAATCAATACGAATCAATTAGAATCAATACGAATCAATTAGAATCAATACGAATCAATTAGAATCAATACGAATCAATTAGAATCAATACGAATCAATTAGAATCAATACGAATCAATACGAATCAATACGAATCAATTAGAATCAATACGAATCAATTAGAATCAATACGAATCAATACGAATCAATACGAATCAATACGAATCAATACGAATCAATACGAATCAATTAGAATCAATACGAATCAATTAGAATCAATACGAATCAATTACAATCAATACGAATCAATTAGAATCAATACGAATCAATTAGAATCAATACGAATCAATTAGAATCAATACGAATCAATTAGAATCAATACGAATCAATACGAATCAATACGAATCAATACGAATCAATACGAATCAATACGAATCAATACGAATCAATACGAATCAATTAGAATCAATACGAATCAATACGAATCAATACGAATCAATTAGAATCAATACGAATCAATTAGAATCAATACGAATCAATTAGAATCAATACGAATCAATTAGAATCAATACGAATCAATTAGAATCAATACGAATCAATTAGAATCAATACGAATCAATTAGAATCAATACGAATCAATTAGAATCAATACGAATCAATTAGAATCAATACGAATCAATACGAATCAATACGAATCAATACGAATCAATACGAATCAATACGAATCAATACGAATCAATACGAATCAATACGAATCAATACGAATCAATATGAATCAATACGAATCAATACGAATCAATACGAAACAATACGAATCAATACGAATCAATACGAATCAATACGAATCAATACGAATCAATTAGAATCAATACGAATCAATTAGAATCAATTAGAATCAATTAGAATCAATTAGAATCAATTAGAATCAATTAGAATCAATACGAATCAATTAGAATCAATACGAATCAATTAGAATCAATACGAATCAATTAGAATCAATACGAATCAATTAGAATCAATACGAATCAATTAGAATCAATACGAATCAATTAGAATCAATACGAATCAATTAGAATCAATACGAATCAATTAGAATCAATACGAATCAATACGAATCAATACGAATCAATTAGAAACAATACGAATCAATTAGAATCAATACGAATCAATACGAATCAATACGAATCAATACGAATCAATTAGAATCAATACGAATCAATTAGAATCAATACGAATCAATTAGAATCAATACGAATCAATTAGAATCAATACGAATCAATTAGAATCAATACGAATCAATACGAATCAATACGAATCAATTAGAATCAATACGAATCAATACGAATCAATACGAATCAATACGAATCAATACGAATCAATACGAATCAATACGAATCAATACGAATCAATACGAATCAACTAGAATCAATACGAATCAATACGAATCAATTAGAATCAATACGAATCAATACGAATCAATTAGAATCAATACGAATCAATTAGAATCAATACGAATCAATACGAATCAATACGAATCAATACGAATCAACTAGAATCAATACGAATCAATATGAATCAATACGAATCAATACGAATCAATACGAATCAATACGAATCAATTAGAATCAATACGAATCAATACGAATCAATTAGAATCAATACGAATCAATTAGAATCAATACGAATCAATACGAATCAATACGAATCAATTAGAATCAATACGAATCAATTAGAATCAATACGAATCAATTAGAATCAATTAGAATCAATTAGAATCAATACGAATCAATTAGAATCAATACGAATCAATTAGAATCAATACGAATCAATTAGAATCAATTAGAATCAATACGAATCAATTAGAATCAATACGAATCAATTAGAATCAATACGAATCAATTAGAATCAATACGAATCAATTAGAATCAATACGAATCAATTAGAATCAATACGAATCAATTAGAATCAATACGAATCAATACGAATCAATACGAATCAATTAGAAACAATACGAATCAATTAGAATCAATACGAATCAATACGAATCAATACGAATCAATACGAATCAATTAGAATCAATACGAATCAATTAGAATCAATACGAATCAATTAGAATCAATACGAATCAATTAGAATCAATACGAATCAATTAGAATCAATACGAATCAATACGAATCAATACGAATCAATTAGAATCAATACGAATCAATACGAATCAATACGAATCAATACGAATCAATACGAATCAATACGAATCAATACGAATCAATACGAATCAATACGAATCAACTAGAATCAATACGAATCAATACGAATCAATTAGAATCAATACGAATCAATACGAATCAATTAGAATCAATACGAATCAATTAGAATCAATACGAATCAATACGAATCAATACGAATCAATACGAATCAACTAGAATCAATACGAATCAATATGAATCAATACGAATCAATACGAATCAATACGAATCAATACGAATCAATTAGAATCAATACGAATCAATACGAATCAATTAGAATCAATACGAATCAATTAGAATCAATACGAATCAATACGAATCAATACGAATCAATTAGAATCAATACGAATCAATTAGAATCAATACGAATCAATTAGAATCAATTAGAATCAATTAGAATCAATACGAATCAATTAGAATCAATACGAATCAATTAGAATCAATACGAATCAATTAGAATCAATACGAATCAATACGAATCAATTAGAATCAATACGAATCAATTAGAATTAATACGAATCAATTAGAATCAATACGAATCAATTAGAATCAATACGAATCAATTAGAATCAATACGAATCAATTAGAATCAATACGAATCAATACGAATCAATTAGAATCAATACGAATCAATTAGAATCAATACGAATCAATTAGAATCAATACGAATCAATTAGAATCAATACGAATCAATACGAATCAATACGAATCAATACGAATCAATACGAATCAATACGAATCAATACGAATCAATTAGAATCAATACGAATCAATTAGACTCAATACGAATCAATTAGAATCAATACGAATCAATTAGAATCAATTAGAATCAATTAGAATCAATTAGAATCAATACGAATCAATTAGAATCAATACGAATCAATTAGAATCAATACGAATCAATACGAATCAATACGAATCAATACGAATCAATACGAATCAATACGAATCAATACGAATCAATACGAATCAATACGAATCAATACGAATCAATACGAATCAATACGAATCAATACGAATCAATACGAATCAATACGAATCAATACGAATCAATACGAATCAATACGAAACAACTAGAATCAATACGAATCAATACGAATCAATTAGAATCAATACGAATCAATACGAATCAATTAGAATCAATACGAATCAATTAGAATCAATACGAATCAATACGACTCAATACGAATCAACTAGAATCAATACGAATCAATACGAATCAATACGAATCAATACGAATCAATACGAATCAATACGAATCAATACGAATCAATACGAATCAATTAGAATCAATACGAATCAATTAGAATCAATACGAATCAATACGAATCAATTAGAATCAATACGAATCAATACGAATCAATACGAATCAATACGAATCAATACGAATCAATACGAATCAATACGAATCAATACGAATCAATTAGAATCAATACGAATCAATTAGAATCAATACGAATCAATTACAATCAATACGAATCAATTAGAATCAATACGAATCAATTAGAATCAATACGAATCAATACGAATCAATACGAATCAATACGAATCAATACGAATCAATACGAATCAATACGAATCAATACGAATCAATACGAATCAATACGAATCAATACGAATCAATACGAATCAATTAGAATCAATACGAATCAATACGAATCAATACGAATCAATTAGAATCAATACGAATCAATTAGAATCAATACGAATCAATTAGAATCAATACGAATCAATTAGAATCAATACGAATCAATACGAATCAATACGAATCAATTAGAATCAATACGAATCAATTAGAATCAATACGAATCAATTAGAATCAATACGAATCAATACGAATCAATACGAATCAATACGAATCAATACGAATCAATACGAATCAATACGAATCAATACGAATCAATACGAATCAATACGAATCAATATGAATCAATACGAATCAATACGAATCAATACGAAACAATACGAATCAATACGAATCAATACGAATCAATACGAATCAATACGAATCAATTAGAATCAATACGAATCAATTAGAATCAATTAGAATCAATTAGAATCAATTAGAATCAATTAGAATCAATTAGAATCAATACGAATCAATTAGAATCAATACGAATCAATTAGAATCAATACGAATCAATTAGAATCAATACGAATCAATTAGAATCAATACGAATCAATTAGAATCAATACGAATCAATTAGAATCAATACGAATCAATTAGAATCAATACGAATCAATACGAATCAATACGAATCAATTAGAAACAATACGAATCAATTAGAATCAATACGAATCAATACGAATCAATACGAATCAATACGAATCAATACGAATCAATTAGAATCAATACGAATCAATTAGAATCAATACGAATCAATTAGAATCAATACGAATCAATTAGAATCAATACGAATCAATTAGAATCAATACGAATCAATACGAATCAATACGAATCAATTAGAATCAATACGAATCAATACGAATCAATACGAATCAATACGAATCAATACGAATCAATACGAATCAATACGAATCAATACGAATCAATACGAATCAACTAGAATCAATACGAATCAATACGAATCAATTAGAATCAATACGAATCAATACGAATCAATTAGAATCAATACGAATCAATTAGAATCAATACGAATCAATACGAATCAATACGAATCAATACGAATCAACTAGAATCAATACGAATCAATATGAATCAATACGAATCAATACGAATCAATACGAATCAATACGAATCAATTAGAATCAATACGAATCAATACGAATCAATTAGAATCAATACGAATCAATTAGAATCAATACGAATCAATACGAATCAATACGAATCAATTAGAATCAATACGAATCAATTAGAATCAATACGAATCAATTAGAATCAATTAGAATCAATTAGAATCAATACGAATCAATACGAATCAATACGAATCAATTAGAATCAATACGAATCAATTAGAATCAATACGAATCAATTAGAATCAATACGAATCAATACGAATCAATTAGAATCAATACGAATCAATTAGAATTAATACGAATCAATTAGAATCAATACGAATCAATTAGAATCAATACGAATCAATTAGAATCAATACGAATCAATTAGAATCAATACGAATCAATACGAATCAATTAGAATCAATACGAATCAATTAGAATCAATACGAATCAATTAGAATCAATACGAATCAATACGAATCAATACGAATCAATACGAATCAATACGAATCAATACGAATCAATTAGAATCAATACGAATCAATTAGACTCAATACGAATCAATTAGAATCAATACGAATCAATTAGAATCAATTAGAATCAATTAGAATCAATTAGAATCAATACGAATCAATTAGAATCAATACGAATCAATTAGAATCAATACGAATCAATACGAATCAATACGAATCAATACGAATCAATACGAATCAATACGAATCAATACGAATCAATACGAATCAATACGAATCAATACGAATCAATACGAATCAATACGAATCAATACGAATCAATACGAATCAATACGAATCAATACGAATCAATACGAAACAACTAGAATCAATACGAATCAATACGAATCAATTAGAATCAATACGAATCAATACGAATCAATTAGAATCAATACGAATCAATTAGAATCAATACGAATCAATACGACTCAATACGAATCAACTAGAATCAATACGAATCAATACGAATCAATACGAATCAATACGAATCAATACGAATCAACTAGAATCAATACGAATCAATACGAATCAATTAGAATCAATACGAATCAATACGAATCAATTAGAATCAATACGAATCAATTAGAATCAATACGAATCAATACGAATCAATACGAATCAATACGAATCAACTAGAATCAATACGAATCAATATGAATCAATACGAATCAATACGAATCAATACGAATCAATACGAATCAATTAGAATCAATACGAATCAATACGAATCAATTAGAATCAATACGAATCAATTAGAATCAATACGAATCAATACGAATCAATACGAATCAATTAGAATCAATACGAATCAATTAGAATCAATACGAATCAATTAGAATCAATTAGAATCAATACGAATCAATTAGAATCAATACGAATCAATTAGAATCAATACGAATCAATTAGAATCAATACGAATCAATACGAATCAATACGAATCAATACGAATCAATACGAATCAATACGAATCAATACGAATCAATTAGAATCAATACGAATCAATTAGACTCAATACGAATCAATTAGAATCAATACGAATCAATTAGAATCAATTAGAATCAATTAGAATCAATTAGAATCAATACGAATCAATTAGAATCAATACGAATCAATTAGAATCAATACGAATCAATACGAATCAATACGAATCAATACGAATCAATACGAATCAATACGAATCAATACGAATCAATACGAATCAATACGAATCAATACGAATCAATACGAATCAATACGAATCAATACGAATCAATACGAATCAATACGAATCAATACGAATCAATACGAATCAATACGAAACAACTAGAATCAATACGAATCAATACGAATCAATTAGAATCAATACGAATCAATACGAATCAATTAGAATCAATACGAATCAATTAGAATCAATACGAATCAATACGACTCAATACGAATCAACTAGAATCAATACGAATCAATACGAATCAATACGAATCAATACGAATCAATACGAATCAATACGAATCAATACGAATCAATACGAATCAATTAGAATCAATACGAATCAATTAGAATCAATACGAATCAATACGAATCAATTAGAATCAATACGAATCAATACGAATCAATACGAATCAATACGAATCAATACGAATCAATACGAATCAATACGAATCAATACGAATCAATTAGAATCAATACGAATCAATTAGAATCAATACGAATCAATTACAATCAATACGAATCAATTAGAATCAATACGAATCAATTAGAATCAATACGAATCAATACGAATCAATACGAATCAATACGAATCAATACGAATCAATACGAATCAATACGAATCAATACGAATCAATACGAATCAATACGAATCAATACGAATCAATACGAATCAATTAGAATCAATACGAATCAATACGAATCAATACGAATCAATTAGAATCAATACGAATCAATTAGAATCAATACGAATCAATTAGAATCAATACGAATCAATTAGAATCAATACGAATCAATACGAATCAATACGAATCAATTAGAATCAATACGAATCAATTAGAATCAATACGAATCAATTAGAATCAATACGAATCAATACGAATCAATACGAATCAATACGAATCAATACGAATCAATACGAATCAATACGAATCAATACGAATCAATACGAATCAATACGAATCAATATGAATCAATACGAATCAATACGAATCAATACGAAACAATACGAATCAATACGAATCAATACGAATCAATACGAATCAATACGAATCAATTAGAATCAATACGAATCAATTAGAATCAATTAGAATCAATTAGAATCAATTAGAATCAATTAGAATCAATTAGAATCAATACGAATCAATTAGAATCAATACGAATCAATTAGAATCAATACGAATCAATTAGAATCAATACGAATCAATTAGAATCAATACGAATCAATTAGAATCAATACGAATCAATTAGAATCAATACGAATCAATTAGAATCAATACGAATCAATACGAATCAATACGAATCAATTAGAAACAATACGAATCAATTAGAATCAATACGAATCAATACGAATCAATACGAATCAATACGAATCAATACGAATCAATTAGAATCAATACGAATCAATTAGAATCAATACGAATCAATTAGAATCAATTAGAATCAATTAGAATCAATACGAATCAATACGAATCAATACGAATCAATTAGAATCAATACGAATCAATTAGAATCAATACGAATCAATTAGAATCAATACGAATCAATACGAATCAATTAGAATCAATACGAATCAATTAGAATTAATACGAATCAATTAGAATCAATACGAATCAATTAGAATCAATACGAATCAATTAGAATCAATACGAATCAATTAGAATCAATACGAATCAATACGAATCAATTAGAATCAATACGAATCAATTAGAATCAATACGAATCAATTAGAATCAATACGAATCAATTAGAATCAATACGAATCAATACGAATCAATACGAATCAATACGAATCAATACGAATCAATACGAATCAATACGAATCAATTAGAATCAATACGAATCAATTAGACTCAATACGAATCAATTAGAATCAATACGAATCAATTAGAATCAATTAGAATCAATTAGAATCAATTAGAATCAATACGAATCAATTAGAATCAATACGAATCAATTAGAATCAATACGAATCAATACGAATCAATACGAATCAATACGAATCAATACGAATCAATACGAATCAATACGAATCAATACGAATCAATACGAATCAATACGAATCAATACGAATCAATACGAATCAATACGAATCAATACGAATCAATACGAATCAATACGAATCAATACGAAACAACTAGAATCAATACGAATCAATACGAATCAATTAGAATCAATACGAATCAATACGAATCAATTAGAATCAATACGAATCAATTAGAATCAATACGAATCAATACGACTCAATACGAATCAACTAGAATCAATACGAATCAATACGAATCAATACGAATCAATACGAATCAATACGAATCAACTAGAATCAATACGAATCAATACGAATCAATTAGAATCAATACGAATCAATACGAATCAATTAGAATCAATACGAATCAATTAGAATCAATACGAATCAATACGAATCAATACGAATCAATACGAATCAACTAGAATCAATACGAATCAATATGAATCAATACGAATCAATACGAATCAATACGAATCAATACGAATCAATTAGAATCAATACGAATCAATACGAATCAATTAGAATCAATACGAATCAATTAGAATCAATACGAATC
The DNA here is from genome assembly GCA_944319695.1 of Tiphia femorata. Lineage (NCBI taxonomy): Eukaryota > Metazoa > Arthropoda > Insecta > Hymenoptera > Tiphiidae > Tiphia > Tiphia femorata. The sequence goes on from OX090903.1 coordinate 2,528,087, forward strand.
AATACGAATCAATACGAATCAATTAGAATCAATACGAATCAATTAGAATCAATACGAATCAAATAGAATCAATTAGAATCAATTAGAATCAATACGAATCAATTAGAATCAATACGAATCAATTAGAATCAATACGAATCAATTAGAATCAATTAGAATCAATACGAATCAATTAGAATCAATACGAATCAATTAGAATCAATACGAATCAATTAGAATCAATACGAATCAATTAGAATCAATACGAATCAATTAGAATCAATACGAATCAATACGAATCAATACGAATCAATTAGAAACAATACGAATCAATTAGAATCAATACGAATCAATACGAATCAATACGAATCAATACGAATCAATTAGAATCAATACGAATCAATTAGAATCAATACGAATCAATTAGAATCAATACGAATCAATTAGAATCAATACGAATCAATTAGAATCAATACGAATCAATTAGAATCAATACGAATCAATTAGAATCAATACGAATCAATACGAATCAATACGAATCAATACGAATCAATACGAATCAATACGAATCAATACGAATCAATACGAATCAATACGAATCAACTAGAATCAATACGAATCAATACGAATCAATTAGAATCAATACGAATCAATACGAATCAATTAGAATCAATACGAATCAATTAGAATCAATACGAATCAATACGAATCAATACGAATCAATACGAATCAACTAGAATCAATACGAATCAATATGAATCAATACGAATCAATACGAATCAATACGAATCAATACGAATCAATTAGAATCAATACGAATCAATACGAATCAATTAGAATCAATACGAATCAATTAGAATCAATACGAATCAATACGAATCAATACGAATCAATTAGAATCAATACGAATCAATTAGAATCAATACGAATCAATTAGAATCAATTAGAATCAATTAGAATCAATACGAATCAATTAGAATCAATACGAATCAATTAGAATCAATACGAATCAATTAGAATCAATACGAATCAATACGAATCAATTAGAATCAATACGAATCAATTAGAATTAATACGAATCAATTAGAATCAATACGAATCAATTAGAATCAATACGAATCAATTAGAATCAATACGAATCAATTAGAATCAATACGAATCAATACGAATCAATTAGAATCAATACGAATCAATTAGAATCAATACGAATCAATTAGAATCAATACGAATCAATTAGAATCAATACGAATCAATACGAATCAATACGAATCAATACGAATCAATACGAATCAATACGAATCAATACGAATCAATTAGAATCAATACGAATCAATTAGACTCAATACGAATCAATTAGAATCAATACGAATCAATTAGAATCAATTAGAATCAATTAGAATCAATTAGAATCAATACGAATCAATTAGAATCAATACGAATCAATTAGAATCAATACGAATCAATACGAATCAATACGAATCAATACGAATCAATACGAATCAATACGAATCAATACGAATCAATACGAATCAATACGAATCAATACGAATCAATACGAATCAATACGAATCAATACGAATCAATACGAATCAATACGAATCAATACGAATCAATACGAATCAATACGAAACAACTAGAATCAATACGAATCAATACGAATCAATTAGAATCAATACGAATCAATACGAATCAATTAGAATCAATACGAATCAATTAGAATCAATACGAATCAATACGACTCAATACGAATCAACTAGAATCAATACGAATCAATACGAATCAATACGAATCAATACGAATCAATACGAATCAATACGAATCAATACGAATCAATACGAATCAATTAGAATCAATACGAATCAATTAGAATCAATACGAATCAATACGAATCAATTAGAATCAATACGAATCAATACGAATCAATACGAATCAATACGAATCAATACGAATCAATACGAATCAATACGAATCAATACGAATCAATTAGAATCAATACGAATCAATTAGAATCAATACGAATCAATTACAATCAATACGAATCAATTAGAATCAATACGAATCAATTAGAATCAATACGAATCAATACGAATCAATACGAATCAATACGAATCAATACGAATCAATACGAATCAATACGAATCAATACGAATCAATACGAATCAATACGAATCAATACGAATCAATACGAATCAATTAGAATCAATACGAATCAATACGAATCAATACGAATCAATTAGAATCAATACGAATCAATTAGAATCAATACGAATCAATTAGAATCAATACGAATCAATTAGAATCAATACGAATCAATACGAATCAATACGAATCAATTAGAATCAATACGAATCAATTAGAATCAATACGAATCAATTAGAATCAATACGAATCAATTAGAATCAATACGAATCAATACGAATCAATACGAATCAATACGAATCAATACGAATCAATACGAATCAATACGAATCAATACGAATCAATACGAATCAATATGAATCAATACGAATCAATACGAATCAATACGAAACAATACGAATCAATACGAATCAATACGAATCAATACGAATCAATACGAATCAATTAGAATCAATACGAATCAATTAGAATCAATTAGAATCAATTAGAATCAATTAGAATCAATTAGAATCAATTAGAATCAATACGAATCAATTAGAATCAATACGAATCAATTAGAATCAATACGAATCAATTAGAATCAATACGAATCAATTAGAATCAATACGAATCAATTAGAATCAATACGAATCAATTAGAATCAATACGAATCAATTAGAATCAATACGAATCAATTAGAATCAATACGAATCAATACGAATCAATACGAATCAATTAGAAACAATACGAATCAATTAGAATCAATACGAATCAATACGAATCAATACGAATCAATACGAATCAATACGAATCAATTAGAATCAATACGAATCAATTAGAATCAATACGAATCAATTAGAATCAATACGAATCAATTAGAATCAATACGAATCAATTAGAATCAATACGAATCAATACGAATCAATACGAATCAATTAGAATCAATACGAATCAATACGAATCAATACGAATCAATACGAATCAATACGAATCAATACGAATCAATACGAATCAATACGAATCAATACGAATCAACTAGAATCAATACGAATCAATACGAATCAATTAGAATCAATACGAATCAATACGAATCAATTAGAATCAATACGAATCAATTAGAATCAATACGAATCAATACGAATCAATACGAATCAATACGAATCAACTAGAATCAATACGAATCAATATGAATCAATACGAATCAATACGAATCAATACGAATCAATACGAATCAATTAGAATCAATACGAATCAATACGAATCAATTAGAATCAATACGAATCAATACGAATCAATACGAATCAATACGAATCAATACGAATCAATTAGAATCAATACGAATCAATTAGAATCAATACGAATCAATTAGAATCAATTAGAATCAATTAGAATCAATACGAATCAATACGAATCAATACGAATCAATTAGAATCAATACGAATCAATTAGAATCAATACGAATCAATTAGAATCAATACGAATCAATACGAATCAATTAGAATCAATACGAATCAATTAGAATTAATACGAATCAATTAGAATCAATACGAATCAATTAGAATCAATACGAATCAATTAGAATCAATACGAATCAATTAGAATCAATACGAATCAATTAGAATCAATACGAATCAATACGAATCAATTAGAATCAATACGAATCAATTAGAATCAATACGAATCAATTAGAATCAATACGAATCAATACGAATCAATACGAATCAATACGAATCAATACGAATCAATACGAATCAATACGAATCAATTAGAATCAATACGAATCAATTAGACTCAATACGAATCAATTAGAATCAATACGAATCAATTAGAATCAATTAGAATCAATTAGAATCAATTAGAATCAATACGAATCAATTAGAATCAATACGAATCAATTAGAATCAATACGAATCAATACGAATCAATACGAATCAATACGAATCAATACGAATCAATACGAATCAATACGAATCAATACGAATCAATACGAATCAATACGAATCAATACGAATCAATACGAATCAATACGAATCAATACGAATCAATACGAATCAATACGAATCAATACGAATCAATTAGAATCAATACGAATCAATACGAATCAATTAGAATCAATACGAATCAATTAGAATCAATACGAATCAATACGACTCAATACGAATCAACTAGAATCAATACGAATCAATACGAATCAATACGAATCAATACGAATCAATACGAATCAATACGAATCAATACGAATCAATACGAATCAATACGAATCAATTAGAATCAATACGAATCAATTAGAATCAATACGAATCAATTAGAATCAATACGAATCAATTAGAATCAATACGAATCAATTAGAATCAATACGAATCAATACGAATCAATACGAATCAATTAGAATCAATACGAATCAATACGAATCAATACGAATCAATACGAATCAATACGAATCAATACGAATCAATACGAATCAATACGAATCAATTAGAATCAATACGAATCAATTAGAATCAATACGAATCAATTACAATCAATACGAATCAATTAGAATCAATACGAATCAATTAGAATCAATACGAATCAATTAGAATCAATACGAATCAATTAGAATCAATACGAATCAATACGAATCAATACGAATCAATACGAATCAATACGAATCAATACGAATCAATACGAATCAATACGAATCAATTAGAATCAATACGAATCAATACGAATCAATACGAATCAATTAGAATCAATACGAATCAATTAGAATCAATACGAATCAATTAGAATCAATACGAATCAATTAGAATCAATACGAATCAATTACAATCAATACGAATCAATACGAATCAATACGAATCAATACGAATCAATACGAATCAATACGAATCAATACGAATCAATACGAATCAATACGAATCAATACGAATCAATACGAATCAATACGAATCAATTAGAATCAATACGAATCAATTAGAATCAATACGAATCAATTACAATCAATACGAATCAATTAGAATCAATACGAATCAATTAGAATCAATACGAATCAATTAGAATCAATACGAATCAATTAGAATCAATACGAATCAATACGAATCAATACGAATCAATACGAATCAATACGAATCAATACGAATCAATACGAATCAATACGAATCAATTAGAATCAATACGAATCAATACGAATCAATACGAATCAATTAGAATCAATACGAATCAATTAGAATCAATACGAATCAATTAGAATCAATACGAATCAATTAGAATCAATACGAATCAATTACAATCAATACGAATCAATTAGAATCAATACGAATCAATTAGAATCAATACGAATCAATTAGAATCAATACGAATCAATTAGAATCAATACGAATCAATACGAATCAATACGAATCAATACGAATCAATACGAATCAATACGAATCAATACGAATCAATACGAATCAATACGAATCAATACGAATCAATACGAATCAATATGAATCAATACGAATCAATACGAATCAATACGAAACAATACGAATCAATACGAATCAATACGAATCAATACGAATCAATACGAATCAATTAGAATCAATACGAATCAATTAGAATCAATTAGAATCAATTAGAATCAATTAGAATCAATACGAATCAATTAGAATCAATACGAATCAATTAGAATCAATACGAATCAATTAGAATCAATACGAATCAATTAGAATCAATACGAATCAATTAGAATCAATACGAATCAATTAGAATCAATACGAATCAATTAGAATCAATACGAATCAATTAGAATCAATACGAATCAATTAGAATCAATACGAATCAATACGAATCAATACGAATCAATTAGAAACAATACGAATCAATTAGAATCAATACGAATCAATACGAATCAATACGAATCAATACGAATCAATTAGAATCAATACGAAGCAATTAGAATCAATAAGAATCAATACGAATCAATTAGAATCAATACGAATCAATTAGAATCAATACGAATCAATTAGAATCAATACGAATCAATTAGAATCAATACGAATCAATTAGAATCAATACGAATCAATACGAATCAATACGAATCAATTAGAATCAATACGAATCAATACGAATCAATACGAATCAATACGAATCAATACGAATCAATACGAATCAATACGAATCAATACGAATCAATACGAATCAATACGAATCAATACGAATCAACTAGAATCAATACGAATCAATACGAATCAATACGAATCAATTAGAATCAATACGAATCAATACGAATCAACTAGAATCAATACGAATCAATACGAATCAATACGAATCAATACGAATCAATACGAATCAATTAGAATCAATACGAATCAATACGAATCAATTAGAATCAATACGAATCAATTAGAATCAATACGAATCAATTAGAATCAATACGAATCAATTAGAATCAATACGAATCAATACGAATCAATACGAATCAATTAGAATCAATACGAATCAATACGAATCAATACGAATCAATACGAATCAATACGAATCAATACGAATCAATACGAATCAATACGAATCAATACGAATCAACTAGAATCAATACGAATCAATACGAATCAATACGAATCAATTAGAATCAATACGAATCAATACGAATCAACTAGAATCAATACGAATCAATACGAATCAATACGAATCAATACGAATCAATACGAATCAATTAGAATCAATACGAATCAATACGAATCAATTAGAATCAATACGAATCAATTAGAATCAATACGAATCAATACGAATCAATACGAATCAATTAGAATCAATACGAATCAATTAGAATCAATACGAATCAATTAGAATCAATACGAATCAATTAGAATCAATACGAATCAATTAGAATCAATACGAATCAATACGAATCAATTAGAATCAATACGAATCAATTAGAATCAATACGAATCAATTAGAATCAATACGAATCAATTAGAATCAATACGAATCAATTAGAATCAATACGAATCAATTAGAATCAATACGAATCAATTAGAATCAATACGAATCAATTAGAATCAATACGAATCAATACGAATCAATACGAATCAATACGAATCAATACGAATCAATACGAATCAATACGAATCAATTAGAATCAATACGAATCAATTAGAATCAATACGAATCAATTAGAATCAATTAGAATCAATACGAATCAATTAGACTCAATACGAATCAATTAGAATCAATTAGAATCAATACGAATCAATTAGAATCAATACGAATCAATTAGAATCAATACGAATCAATTAGAATCAATACGAATCAATTAGAATCAATACGAATCAATACGAATCAATACGAATCAATACGAATCAATACGAATCAATTAGAATCAATACGAATCAATTAGAATCAATACGAATCAATACGAATCAATTAGAATCAATACGAATCAATTAGAATCAATACGAATCAATTAGAATCAATACGATTCAATTAGAATCAATACGAATCAATACGAATCAATACGAATCAATTAGAATCAATACGAATCAATTAGAATCAATTAGAATCAATTAAAATCAATTAGAATCAATTAGAATCAATTAGAATCAATTAGAATCAATACGAATCAATACGAATCAATACGAATCAATACGAATCAACTAGAATCAATACGAATCAATTAGAATCAATACGAATCAATACGAATCAATACGAATCAATACGAATCAATTAGAATCAATACGAATCAATACGAATCAATACGAATCAATTAGAATCAATACGAATCAATTAGAATCAATACGAATCAATTAGAATCAATTAGAATCAATTAGAATCAATTAGAATCAATTAGAATCAATTAGAATCAATACGAATCAATACGAATCAATACGAATCAATTAGAATCAATACGAATCAATTAGAATCAATACGAATCAATACGAATCAATTAGAATCAATACGAATCAATTAGAATCAATACGAATCAATTAGAATCAATACGAATCAATTAGAATCAATACGAATCAATTAGAATCAATACGAATCAATTAGAATCAATACGAATCAATTAGAATCAATACGAATCAATACGAATCAATACGAATCAATACGAATCAATACGAATCAATTAGAATCAATACGAATCAATTAGAATCAATACGAATCAATTAGAATCAATACGAATCAATTAGAATCAATTAGAATCAATACGAATCAATTAGACTCAATACGAATCAATTAGAATCAATACGAATCAATTAGAATCAATTAGAATCAATTAGAATCAATTAGAATCAATACGAATCAATTAGAATCAATACGAATCAATTAGAATCAATACGAATCAATTAGAATCAATACGAATCAATTAGAATCAATTAGAATCAATACGAATCAATTAGAATCAATACGAATCAATTAGAATCAATTAGAATCAATACGAATCAATTAGACTCAATACGAATCAATTAGAATCAATACGAATCAATTAGAATCAATACGAATCAATACGAATCAATACGAATCAATACGAATCAATACGAATCAATACGAATCAATTAGAATCAATACGAATCAATTAGAATCAATACGAATCAATTAGAATCAATACGAATCAATTAGAATCAATACGAATCAATTAGAATCAATACGAATCAATTAGAATCAATACGAATCAATTAGAATCAATACGAATCAATTAGAATCAATACGAATCAATTAGAATCAATACGAATCAATTAGACTCAATACGAATCAATTAGAATCAATACGAATCAATTAGAATCAATACGAATCAATTAGAATCAATACGAATCAATTAGAATCAATACGAATCAATTAGAATCAATACGAATCAATTAGAATCAATACGAATCAATACGAATCAATACGAATCAATTAGAATCAATACGAATCAATACGAATCAATACGAATCAATACGAATCAATACGAATCAATACGAATCAATACGAATCAATACGAATCAATACGAATCAATACGAATCAATACGAATCAACTAGAATCAATACGAATCAATACGAATCAATACGAATCAATTAGAATCAATACGAATCAATACGAATCAACTAGAATCAATACGAATCAATACGAATCAATACGAATCAATACGAATCAATACGAATCAATTAGAATCAATACGAATCAATACGAATCAATTAGAATCAATACGAATCAATTAGAATCAATACGAATCAATACGAATCAATACGAATCAATTAGAATCAATACGAATCAATTAGAATCAATACGAATCAATTAGAATCAATACGAATCAATTAGAATCAATACGAATCAATTAGAATCAATACGAATCAATACGAATCAATTAGAATCAATACGAATCAATTAGAATCAATACGAATCAATTAGAATCAATACGAATCAATTAGAATCAATACGAATCAATTAGAATCAATACGAATCAATTAGAATCAATACGAATCAATTAGAATCAATACGAATCAATTAGAATCAATACGAATCAATACGAATCAATACGAATCAATACGAATCAATACGAATCAATACGAATCAATACGAATCAATTAGAATCAATACGAATCAATTAGAATCAATACGAATCAATTAGAATCAATTAGAATCAATACGAATCAATTAGACTCAATACGAATCAATTAGAATCAATTAGAATCAATACGAATCAATTAGAATCAATACGAATCAATTAGAATCAATACGAATCAATTAGAATCAATACGAATCAATTAGAATCAATACGAATCAATACGAATCAATACGAATCAATACGAATCAATACGAATCAATACGAATCAATTAGAATCAATACGAATCAATTAGAATCAATACGAATCAATACGAATCAATTAGAATCAATACGAATCAATTAGAATCAATACGAATCAATTAGAATCAATACGATTCAATTAGAATCAATACGAATCAATACGAATCAATACGAATCAATTAGAATCAATACGAATCAATTAGAATCAATTAGAATCAATTAAAATCAATTAGAATCAATTAGAATCAATTAGAATCAATTAGAATCAATACGAATCAATACGAATCAATACGAATCAATACGAATCAACTAGAATCAATACGAATCAATTAGAATCAATACGAATCAATACGAATCAATACGAATCAATACGAATCAATTAGAATCAATACGAATCAATACGAATCAATACGAATCAATTAGAATCAATACGAATCAATTAGAATCAATACGAATCAATTAGAATCAATTAGAATCAATTAGAATCAATTAGAATCAATTAGAATCAATTAGAATCAATACGAATCAATACGAATCAATACGAATCAATTAGAATCAATACGAATCAATTAGAATCAATACGAATCAATACGAATCAATTAGAATCAATACGAATCAATTAGAATCAATACGAATCAATTAGAATCAATACGAATCAATTAGAATCAATACGAATCAATTAGAATCAATACGAATCAATTAGAATCAATTAGAATCAATACGAATCAATACGAATCAATACGAATCAATACGAATCAATACGAATCAATTAGAATCAATACGAATCAATTAGAATCAATACGAATCAATTAGAATCAATACGAATCAATTAGAATCAATTAGAATCAATACGAATCAATTAGACTCAATACGAATCAATTAGAATCAATACGAATCAATTAGAATCAATTAGAATCAATTAGAATCAATTAGAATCAATACGAATCAATTAGAATCAATACGAATCAATTAGAATCAATACGAATCAATTAGAATCAATTAGAATCAATACGAATCAATTAGAATCAATACGAATCAATTAGAATCAATTAGAATCAATACGAATCAATTAGACTCAATACGAATCAATTAGAATCAATACGAATCAATTAGAATCAATACGAATCAATACGAATCAATACGAATCAATACGAATCAATACGAATCAATACGAATCAATTAGAATCAATACGAATCAATTAGAATCAATACGAATCAATTAGAATCAATACGAATCAATTAGAATCAATACGAATCAATTAGAATCAATACGAATCAATTAGAATCAATACGAATCAATTAGAATCAATACGAATCAATTAGACTCAATACGAATCAATTAGAATCAATACGAATCAATTAGAATCAATACGAATCAATTAGAATCAATACGAATCAATTAGAATCAATACGAATCAATTAGAATCAATTAGAATCAATTAGAATCAATACGAATCAATACGAATCAATTAGAATCAATACGAATCAATTAGAATCAATACCAATCAATTAGAATCAATTAGAATCAATACGAATCAATTAGAATCAATACGAATCAATTAGAATCAATACGAATCAATTAGAATCAATACGAATCAATTAGAATCAATACGAATCAATTAGAATCAATACGAATCAATTAGAATCAATACGAATCAATTAGAATCAATACGAATCAATTAGAATCAATACGAATCAATTAGAATCAATACGAATCAATTAGAATCAATACGAATCAATTAGAATCAATACGAATCAATTAGAATCAATACGAATCAATACGAATCAATACGAATCAATACGAATCAATACGAATCAATACGAATCAATTAGAATCAATACGAATCAATACGAATCAATACGAATCAATACGAATCAATTAGAATCAATACGAATCAATTAGAATCAATACGAATCAATTAGAATCAATACGAATCAATTAGAATCAATACGAATCAATTAGAATCAATACGAATCAATTAGAATCAATACGAATCATTTAGAATCAATACGAATCAATTAGAATCAATACGAATCAATTAGAATCAATACGAATCAATTAGAATCAATACGAATCAATTAGAATCAATACGAATCAATTAGAATCAATACGAATCAATTAGAATCAATACGAATCAATTAGAATCAATACGAATCAATTAGAATCAATACGAATCAATTAGAATCAATACGAATCAATACGAATCAATTAGAATCAATACGAATCAATTAGAATCAATACGAATCAATTAGAATCAATACGAATCAATTAGAATCAATACGAATCAATTAGAATCAATACGAATCAATTAGAATCAATACGAATCAATTAGAATCAATACGAATCAATTAGAATCAATACGAATCAATTAGAATCAATACGAATCAATTAGAATCAATACGAATCAATTAGAATCAATACGAATCAATTAGAATCAATACGAATCAATTAGAATCAATACGAATCAATACGAATCAATTAGAATCAATACCAATCAATTAGAATCAATACGAATCAATACGAATCAATTAGAATCAATACGAATCAATACGAATCAATACGAATCAATACGAATCAATACGAATCAATACGAATCAATACGAATCAATACGAATCAATACGAATCAATACGAATCAATACGAATCAATACGAAACAATACGAAACAATACGAATCAATACGAATCAATACGAATCAATACGAATCAATTAGAATCAATACGAATCAATACGAATCAATACGAATCAATTAGAATCAATACGAATCAATTAGAATCAATACGAATCAATTAGAATCAATACGAATCAATACGAATCAATACGAATCAATACGAATCAATACGAATCAATACGAATCAATACGAATCAATACGAAACAATACGAATCAATACGAATCAATACGAATCAATACGAATCAATACGAATCAATACGAATCAATACGAATCAATACGAATCAATTAGAATCAATACGAATCAATTAGAATCAATACGAATCAATACGAATCAATACGAATCAATACGAATCAATTAGAATCAATACGAATCAATTAGAATCAATACGAATCAATTAGAATCAATACGAATCAATTAGAATCAATACGAATCAATTAGAATCAATACGAATCAATTGGAATCAATACGAATCAATTCGAATCAATACGAATCAATACGAATCAATACGAATCAATACGAATCAATACGAATCAATACGAATCAATACGAATCAATACGAATCAATACGAATCAATACGAATCAATACGATCAATTAGAATCAATACGAATCAATTAGAATCAATTAGAATCAATTAGAATCAATTAGAATCAATACGAATCAATTAGAATCAATACGAATCAATTAGAATCAATACGAATCAATTAGAATCAATACGAATCAATACGAATCAATACGAATCAATACGAATCAATACGAATCAATACGAATCAATACGAATCAATACGAATCAATACGAATCAATACGAAACAATACGAAACAATACGAATCAATACGAATCAATACGAATCAATACGAATCAATTAGAATCAATACGAATCAATACGAATCAATACGAATCAATTAGAATCAATACGAATCAATTAGAATCAATACGAATCAATTAGAATCAATACGAATCAATACGAATCAATACGAATCAATACGAATCAATACGAATCAATACGAATCAATACGAATCAATACGAATCAATACGAAACAATACGAATCAATACGAATCAATACGAATCAATACGAATCAATACGAATCAATACGAATCAATACGAATCAATACGAATCAATTAGAATCAATACGAATCAATTAGAATCAATACGAATCAATACGAATCAATACGAATCAATACGAATCAATTAGAATCAATACGAATCAATTAGAATCAATACGAATCAATTAGAATCAATACGAATCAATTAGAATCAATACGAATCAATTAGAATCAATACGAATCAATTGGAATCAATACGAATCAATTCGAATCAATACGAATCAATACGAATCAATACGAATCAATACGAATCAATACGAATCAATACGAATCAATACGAATCAATACGAATCAATACGAATCAATACGAATCAATACGATCAATTAGAATCAATACGAATCAATTAGAATCAATTAGAATCAATTAGAATCAATTAGAATCAATACGAATCAATTAGAATCAATACGAATCAATTAGAATCAATACGAATCAATTAGAATCAGTACGAATCAATACGAATCAACTAGAATCAATACGAATCAATTGGAATCAATACGAATCAATTCGAATCAATACGAATCAATTAGAATCAATACGAATCAATACGAATCAATACGAATCAATACGAATCAATACGATCAATTAGAATCAATACGAATCAATTAGAATCAATTAGAATCAATTAGAATCAATACGAATCAATTAGAATCAATACGAATCAATTAGAATCAATACGAATCAATTAGAATCAATACGAATCAATTAGAATCAGTACGAATCAATACGAATCAATTAGAATCAATTAGAATCAATTAGAATCAATTAGAATCAATTAGAATCAATTAGAATCAATACGAATCAATTAGAATCAATACGAATCAATTAGAATCAATACGAATCAATTAGAATCAATACGAATCAATTAGAATCAATACGAATCAATTAGAATCAATACGAATCAATTAGAATCAATACGAATCAATTAGAATCAATACGAATCAATTAGAATCAATACGAATCAATTAGAATCAGTACGAATCAATTAGAATCAGTACGAATCAATACGAATCAACTAGAATCAATACGAATCAATACGAATCAATACGAATCAATACGAATCAATTAGAATCAATACGAATCAATTAGAATCAATACGAATCAATACGAATCAATTAGAATCAATACGAATCAATTAGAATCAATACGAATCAATTAGAATCAATACGAATCAATTAGAATCAATACGAATCAATTAGAATCAATACGAATCAATTAGAATCAATACGAATCAATTAGAATCAATACGAATCAATTAGAATCAATACGAATCAATTAGAATCAATACGAATCAATTAGAATCAATACGAATCAATTAGAATCAATACGAATCAATTAGAATCAATACGAATCAATTAGAATCAATACGAATCAATACGAATCAATTAGAATCAATACGAATCAATACGAATCAATACGAATCAATACGAATCAATACGAATCAATACGAATCAATACGAATCAATACGAATCAATACGAATCAATACGAATCAATACGAATCAATACGAATCAATACGAATCAATACGAATCAATACGAATCAATACGAATCAATACGAATCAATACGAATCAATACGAAACAATACGAATCAATACGAATCAATACGAATCAATACGAATCAATTAGAATCAATACGAATCAATACGAATCAATACGAATCAATACGAATCAATACGAATCAATACGAATCAATTAGAATCAATTAGAATCAATACGAATCAATACGAATCAATACGAATCAATACGAATCAATACGAATCAATACGAATCAATACGAATCAATACGAATCAATACGAATCAATACGAATCAATACGAATCAATACGAATCAATACGAATCAATACGAATCAATACGAAACAATACGAATCAATACGAATCAATACGAATCAATACGAATCAATACGAATCAATACGAATCAATACGAATCAATACGAATCAATTAGAATCAATACGAATCAATTAGAATCAATACGAATCAATACGAATCAATACGAATCAATACGAATCAATTAGAATCAATACGAATCAATTAGAATCAATACGAATCAATTAGAATCAATACGAATCAATTGGAATCAATACGAATCAATTGGAATCAATACGAATCAATTGGAATCAATACGAATCAATTCGAATCAATACGAATCAATACGAATCAATACGAATCAATACGAATCAATTAGAATCAATACGAATCAATTAGAATCAATACGAATCAATTTGAATCAATACGAATCAATTAGAATCAGTACGAATCAATACGAATCAACTAGAATCAATACGAATCAATTGGAATCAATACGAATCAATTCGAATCAATACGAATCAATTAGAATCAATACGAATCAATACGAATCAATACGAAACAATACGAATCAATACGAATCAATACGAATCAATACGATCAATTAGAATCAATACGAATCAATTAGAATCAATTAGAATCAATTAGAATCAATACGAATCAATTAGAATCAATACGAATCAATTAGAATCAATACGAATCAATTAGAATCAATACGAATCAATTAGAATCAGTACGAATCAATACGAATCAATACGAATCAATTAGAATCAATTAGAATCAATTAGAATCAATACGAATCAATTAGAATCAATACGAATCAATTAGAATCAATACGAATCAATTAGAATCAATACGAATCAATTAGAATCAATACGAATCAATTAGAATCAGTACGAATCAATACGAATCAACTAGAATCAATACGAATCAATACGAATCAATTAGAATCAATACGAATCAATACGAATCAATTAGAATCAATACGAATCAATACGAATCAATACGAATCAACTAGAATCAATACGAATCAATACGAATCAATTAGAATCAATACGAATCAATACGAATCAATTAGAATCAATACGAATCAATACGAATCAATACGAATCAATTAGAATCAATACGAATCAATACGAATCAATACGAATCAATTAGAATCAATACGAATCAATTAGAATCAATACGAATCAATTAGAATCAATTAGAATCAATTAGAATCAATTAGAATCAATTAGAATCAATTAGAATCAATACGAATCAATACGAATCAATACGAATCAATTAGAATCAATACGAATCAATTAGAATCAATACGAATCAATACGAATCAATTAGAATCAATACGAATCAATTAGAATCAATACGAATCAATTAGAATCAATACGAATCAATTAGAATCAATACGAATCAATTAGAATCAATACGAATCAATTAGAATCAATACGAATCAATTAGAATCAATACGAATCAATACGAATCAATACGAATCAATACGAATCAATACGAATCAATTAGAATCAATACGAATCAATTAGAATCAATACGAATCAATTAGAATCAATACGAATCAATTAGAATCAATTAGAATCAATACGAATCAATTAGACTCAATACGAATCAATTAGAATCAATACGAATCAATTAGAATCAATTAGAATCAATTAGAATCAATTAGAATCAATACGAATCAATTAGAATCAATACGAATCAATTAG
Source organism: Tiphia femorata (assembly GCA_944319695.1). Classification (NCBI taxonomy): domain Eukaryota; kingdom Metazoa; phylum Arthropoda; class Insecta; order Hymenoptera; family Tiphiidae; genus Tiphia; species Tiphia femorata. The sequence goes on from OX090903.1 coordinate 2,545,239, forward strand.
AATCAATACGAATCAATTAGAATCAATTAGAATCAATACGAATCAATTAGAATCAATACGAATCAATTAGAATCAATTAGAATCAATACGAATCAATTAGACTCAATACGAATCAATTAGAATCAATACGAATCAATTAGAATCAATACGAATCAATACGAATCAATACGAATCAATACGAATCAATACGAATCAATACGAATCAATTAGAATCAATACGAATCAATTAGAATCAATACGAATCAATTAGAATCAATACGAATCAATTAGAATCAATACGAATCAATTAGAATCAATACGAATCAATTAGAATCAATACGAATCAATTAGAATCAATACGAATCAATTAGAATCAATACGAATCAATTAGAATCAATACGAATCAATTAGAATCAATACGAATCAATTAGACTCAATACGAATCAATTAGAATCAATACGAATCAATTAGAATCAATACGAATCAATTAGAATCAATACGAATCAATTAGAATCAATACGAATCAATTAGAATCAATTAGAATCAATTAGAATCAATACGAATCAATACGAATCAATACGAATCAATTAGAATCAATACGAATCAATTAGAATCAATACGAATCAATTAGAATCAATACGAATCAATTAGAATCAATACGAATCAATACGAATCAATTAGAATCAATACGAATCAATTAGAATCAATACCAATCAATTAGAATCAATTAGAATCAATACGAATCAATTAGAATCAATACGAATCAATTAGAATCAATACGAATCAATTAGAATCAATACGAATCAATTAGAATCAATACGAATCAATTAGAATCAATACGAATCAATTAGAATCAATACGAATCAATTAGAATCAATACGAATCAATTAGAATCAATACGAATCAATTAGAATCAATACGAATCAATTAGAATCAATACGAATCAATTAGAATCAATACGAATCAATTAGAATCAATACGAATCAATTAGAATCAATACGAATCAATACGAATCAATACGAATCAATACGAATCAATTAGAATCAATACGAATCAATTAGAATCAATACGAATCAATTAGAATCAATACGAATCAATTAGAATCAATACGAATCAATTAGAATCAATACGAATCAATTAGAATCAATACGAATCATTTAGAATCAATACGAATCAATTAGAATCAATACGAATCAATTAGAATCAATACGAATCAATTAGAATCAATACGAATCAATTAGAATCAATACGAATCAATTAGAATCAATACGAATCAATTAGAATCAATACGAATCAATTAGAATCAATACGAATCAATTAGAATCAATACGAATCAATTAGAATCAATACGAATCAATTAGAATCAATACGAATCAATTAGAATCAATACGAATCAATTAGAATCAATACGAATCAATTAGAATCAATACGAATCAATTAGAATCAATACGAATCAATACGAATCAATTAGAATCAATACGAATCAATTAGAATCAATACGAATCAATTAGAATCAATACGAATCAATTAGAATCAATACGAATCAATTAGAATCAATACGAATCAATTAGAATCAATACGAATCAATTAGAATCAATACGAATCAATTAGAATCAATACGAATCAATTAGAATCAATACGAATCAATTAGAATCAATACGAATCAATTAGAATCAATACGAATCAATTAGAATCAATACGAATCAATTAGAATCAATACGAATCAATTAGAATCAATACGAATCAATTAGAATCAATACGAATCAATTAGAATCAATACGAATCAATACGAATCAATACGAATCAATTAGAATCAATACGAATCAATACGAATCAATACGAATCAATACGAATCAATACGAATCAATACGAATCAATACGAATCAATACGAATCAATACGAATCAATACGAATCAATACGAATCAATACGAAACAATACGAAACAATACGAATCAATACGAATCAATACGAATCAATACGAATCAATTAGAATCAATACGAATCAATACGAATCAATACGAATCAATTAGAATCAATACGAATCAATTAGAATCAATACGAATCAATTAGAATCAATACGAATCAATACGAATCAATACGAATCAATACGAATCAATACGAATCAATACGAATCAATACGAATCAATACGAATCAATACGAAACAATACGAATCAATACGAATCAATACGAATCAATACGAATCAATACGAATCAATACGAATCAATACGAATCAATACGAATCAATACGAATCAATACGAATCAATACGAATCAATACGAATCAATTAGAATCAATACGAATCAATTAGAATCAATACGAATCAATTAGAATCAATACGAATCAATACGAATCAATACGAATCAATACGAATCAATACGAATCAATACGAATCAATACGAATCAATACGAATCAATACGATCAATTAGAATCAATACGAATCAATTAGAATCAATTAGAATCAATTAGAATCAATTAGAATCAATACGAATCAATTAGAATCAATACGAATCAATTAGAATCAATACGAATCAATTAGAATCAGTACGAATCAATACGAATCAACTAGAATCAATACGAATCAATTGGAATCAATACGAATCAATTCGAATCAATACGAATCAATTAGAATCAATACGAATCAATACGAATCAATACGAATCAATACGAATCAATACGATCAATTAGAATCAATACGAATCAATTAGAATCAATTAGAATCAATTAGAATCAATACGAATCAATTAGAATCAATACGAATCAATTAGAATCAATACGAATCAATTAGAATCAATACGAATCAATTAGAATCAGTACGAATCAATACGAATCAATTAGAATCAATTAGAATCAATTAGAATCAATTAGAATCAATTAGAATCAATTAGAATCAATACGAATCAATTAGAATCAATACGAATCAATTAGAATCAATACGAATCAATTAGAATCAATACGAATCAATTAGAATCAATACGAATCAATTAGAATCAATACGAATCAATTAGAATCAATACGAATCAATTAGAATCAATACGAATCAATTAGAATCAATACGAATCAATTAGAATCAATACGAATCAATTAGAATCAGTACGAATCAATTAGAATCAGTACGAATCAATACGAATCAACTAGAATCAATACGAATCAATACGAATCAATACGAATCAATACGAATCAATTAGAATCAATACGAATCAATTAGAATCAATACGAATCAATACGAATCAATTAGAATCAATACGAATCAATTAGAATCAATACGAATCAATTAGAATCAATACGAATCAATTAGAATCAATACGAATCAATTAGAATCAATACGAATCAATTAGAATCAATACGAATCAATTAGAATCAATACGAATCAATTAGAATCAATACGAATCAATTAGAATCAATACGAATCAATTAGAATCAATACGAATCAATTAGAATCAATACGAATCAATACGAATCAATTAGAATCAATACGAATCAATACGAATCAATACGAATCAATACGAATCAATACGAATCAATACGAATCAATTAGAATCAATACGAATCAATACGAATCAATACGAATCAATACGAATCAATACGAATCAATACGAATCAATTAGAATCAATTAGAATCAATACGAATCAATACGAATCAATACGAATCAATACGAATCAATACGAATCAATACGAATCAATACGAATCAATACGAATCAATACGAATCAATACGAATCAATACGAATCAATACGAATCAATACGAATCAATACGAATCAATACGAAACAATACGAATCAATACGAATCAATACGAATCAATACGAACCAATACGAATCAATACGAATCAATACGAATCAATACGAATCAATTAGAATCAATACGAATCAATTAGAATCAATACGAATCAATACGAATCAATACGAATCAATACGAATCAATTAGAATCAATACGAATCAATTAGAATCAATACGAATCAATTAGAATCAATACGAATCAATTAGAATCAATACGAATCAATTGGAATCAATACGAATCAATTGGAATCAATACGAATCAATTCGAATCAATACGAATCAATACGAATCAATACGAATCAATACGAATCAATTAGAATCAATACGAATCAATTAGAATCAATACGAATCAATTTGAATCAATACGAATCAATTAGAATCAGTACGAATCAATACGAATCAACTAGAATCAATACGAATCAATTGGAATCAATACGAATCAATTCGAATCAATACGAATCAATTAGAATCAATACGAATCAATACGAATCAATACGAAACAATACGAATCAATACGAATCAATACGAATCAATACGATCAATTAGAATCAATACGAATCAATTAGAATCAATTAGAATCAATTAGAATCAATACGAATCAATTAGAATCAATACGAATCAATTAGAATCAATACGAATCAATTAGAATCAATACGAATCAATTAGAATCAGTACGAATCAATACGAATCAATACGAATCAATTAGAATCAATTAGAATCAATTAGAATCAATACGAATCAATTAGAATCAATACGAATCAATTAGAATCAATACGAATCAATTAGAATCAATACGAATCAATTAGAATCAATACGAATCAATTAGAATCAGTACGAATCAATACGAATCAACTAGAATCAATACGAATCAATACGAATCAATTAGAATCAATACGAATCAATACGAATCAATTAGAATCAATACGAATCAATACGAATCAATACGAATCAACTAGAATCAATACGAATCAATACGAATCAATTAGAATCAATACGAATCAATTAGAATCAATACGAATCAATTAGAATCAATACGAATCAATTAGAATCAATACGAATCAATACGAATCAATACGAATCAATTAGAATCAATACGATTCAATACGAATCAATACGAAACAATACGAATCAATACGAATCAATACGAATCAATTAGAATCAATACGAATCAATTAGAATCAATACGAATCAATTAGAATCAATACGAATCAATTAGAATCAATACGAATCAATTAGAATCAATACGAATCAATACGAATCAATTAGAATCAATACGAATCAATTAGAATCAATACGAATCAATACGAATCAATTAGAATCAATACGAATCAATTAGAATCAATTAGAATCAATACGAATCAATTAGAATCAATACGAATCAATACGAATCAATACGAATCAATACGAATCAATACGAATCAATACGAATCAATACGAATCAATACGAAACAATACGAATCAATACGAATCAATACGAATCAATACGAATCAATACGAATCAATACGAATCAATTAGAATCAATACGAATCAATTAGAATCAATACAAATCAATTAGAATCAATACGAATCAATTAGAATCAATACGAATCAATTAGAATCAATACAAATCAATTAGAATCAATACGAATCAATTAGAATCAATACGAATCAATTAGAATCAATACGAATCAATACGAATCAATTAGAATCAATACGAATCAATTAGAATCAATACGAATCAATTAGAATCAATACGAATCAATTAGAATCAATACGAATCAATACGAATCAATACGAATCAATACGAATCAATACGAATCAATACGAATCAATACGAATCAATTAGAATCAATTAGAATCAATTAGAATCAATTAGAATCAATTAGAATCAATTAGAATCAATTAGAATCAATACGAATCAATACGAATCAATACGAATCAATACGAATCAATTAGAATCAATACGAATCAATTAGAATCAATACGAATCAATACGAATCAATACGAATCAATTAGAATCAATACGAATCAATACGAATCAATACGTATCAATACGAATCAATACGAATCAATACGAATCAATACGAATCAATACGAATCAATACGAATCAATACGAAACAATACGAATCAATACGAAACAATACGAATCAATACGAATCAATTAGAATCAATACGAATCAATTAGAATCAATACGAATCAATTAGAATCAATACGAATCAATTAGAATCAATACGAATCAATTAGAATCAATACGAATCAATACGAATCAATACGAATCAATTAGAATCAATACGAATCAATTAGAATCAATACGAATCAATTAGAATCAATACGAATCAATTAGAATCAATACGAATCAATTAGAATCAATACGAATCAATTAGAATCAATACGAATAAATTAGAATCAATACGAATCAATTAGAATCAATACGAATCAATTAGAATCAATACGAATCAATACGAATCAATACGAATCAATACGAATCAATACGAATCAATTAGAATCAATACGAATCAATTAGAATCAATACGAATCAATACGACTCAATACGAATCAACTAGAATCAATACGAATCAATACGAATCAATACGAATCAATACGAATCAATACGAATCAATTAGAATCAATACGAATCAATTAGAATCAATACGAATCAATACGAATCAATACGAATCAATTAGAATCAATACGAATCAATTAGAATCAATACGAATCAATTAGAATCATTACGAATCAATTAGAATCAATACGAATCAATTAGAATCAATACGAATCAATTAGAATCAATACGAATCAATTAGAATCAACACGAATCAATTACAATCAATACGAATCAATTAGAATCAATACGAATCAATTAGAATCAATACGAATCAATTAGAATCAATACGAATCAATTAGAATCAATACGAATCAATACGAATCAATACGAATCAATTAGAATCAATACGAATCAATTAGAATCAATACGAATCAATTAGAATCAATACGAATCAATTAGAATCAATACGAATCAATTAGAATCAATACGAATCAATTAGAATCAATACGAATAAATTAGAATCAATACGAATCAATTAGAATCAATACGAATCAATTAGAATCAATACGAATCAATTAGAATCAATACGAATCAATTAGAATCAATTAGAATCAATACGAATCAATACGAATCAATTAGAATCAATACGAATCAATACGAATCAATACGAATCAATACGAATCAATACGAATCAAAACGAATCAATACGAATCAATACGAATCAATACGAATCAATACGAATCAATACGAATCAATAGGAATCAATACGAATCAATACGAATCAACTAGAATCAATACGAATCAATACGAATCAATTAGCATCAATACGAATCAATACGAATCAATTAGAATCAATACGAATCAATACGAATCAATACGAATGAATACGAATCAATACGAATCAATACGAATCAATTAGAATCAATTAGAATCAATACGAATCAATTAGAATCAATACGAATCAATTAGAATCAGTACGAATCAATTAGAATCAGTACGAATCAATACGAATCAACTAGAATCAATACGAATCAATACGAATCAATACGAATCAATACGAATCAATTAGAATCAATACGAATCAATTAGAATCAATACGAATCAATACGAATCAATTAGAATCAATACGAATCAATTAGAATCAATACGAATCAATTAGAATCAATACGAATCAATTAGAATCAATACGAATCAATTAGAATCAATACGAATCAATTAGAATCAATACGAATCAATTAGAATCAATACGAATCAATTAGAATCAATACGAATCAATTAGAATCAATACGAATCAATTAGAATCAATACGAATCAATACGAATCAATTAGAATCAATACCAATCAATTAGAATCAATACGAATCAATACGAATCAATACGATCAATTAGAATCAATACGAATCAATTAGAATCAATTAGAATCAATTAGAATCAATACGAATCAATTAGAATCAATACGAATCAATTAGAATCAATACGAATCAATTAGAATCAATACGAATCAATTAGAATCAGTACGAATCAATACGAATCAATTAGAATCAATTAGAATCAATTAGAATCAATTAGAATCAATACGAATCAATTAGAATCAATACGAATCAATTAGAATCAATACGAATCAATTAGAATCAATACGAATCAATTAGAATCAATACGAATCAATTAGAATCAGTACGAATCAATACGAATCAACTAGAATCAATACGAATCAATACGAATCAATTAGAATCAATACGAATCAATACGAATCAATTAGAATCAATACGAATCAATACGAATCAATACGAATCAACTAGAATCAATACGAATCAATACGAATCAATTAGAATCAATACGAATCAATACGAATCAATTAGAATCAATACGAATCAATACGAATCAATACGAATCAATACGAATCAATACGAATCAATACGAATCAATACGATTCAATACGAATCAATACGAAACAATACGAATCAATACGAATCAATACGAATCAATACGAATCAATTAGAATCAATACGAATCAATTAGAATCAATACGAATCAATTAGAATCAATACGAATCAATTAGAATCAATACGAATCAATACGAATCAATACGAATCAATTAGAATCAATACGAATCAATACGAATCAATACGAATCAATTAGAATCAATACGAATCAATACGAATCAATTAGAATCAATACGAATCAATTAGAATCAATACGAATCAATACGAATCAATACGAATCAATACGAATCAATTAGAATCAATTAGAATCAATACGAATCAATTAGAATCAATACGAATCAATACGAATCAATACGAATCAATACGAATCAATTAGAATCAATACGAATCAATACGAATCAATACGAATCAATACGAATCAATACGAATCAATACGAATCAATACGAATCAATACGAATCAATACGAAACAATACGAATAAATACGAATCAATACGAATCAATACGAATCAATACGAATCAATACGAATCAATTAGAATCAATACGAATCAATTAGAATCAATACGAATCAATTAGAATCAATACGAATCAATTAGAATCAATACGAATCAATTAGAATCAATACGAATCAATACGAATCAATACGAATCAATACGAATCAATACGAATCAATACGAATCAATTAGAATCAATACGAATCAATTAGGATCAATTAGAATCAATTAGAATCAATTAGAATCAATACGAATCAATTAGAATCAATACGAATCAATTAGAATCAATACGAATCAATTAGAATCAATACGAATCAATTAGAATCAATACGAATCAATACGAATCAATACGAATCAATACGAATCAATTAGAATCAATACGAATCAATTAGAATCAATACGAATCAATTAGAATCAATACGAATCAATACGAATCAATACGAATCAATACGAATCAATACGAATCAATACGAATCAATACGAATCAATACGAATCAATACGAAACAATACGAATCAATACGAAACAATACGAATCAATACGAATCAATTAGAATCAATACGAATCAATTAGAATCAATACGAATCAATTAGAATCAATACGAATCAATTAGAATCAATACGAATCAATTAGAATCAATACGAATCAATTAGAATCAATACGAATCAATTAGAATCAATACGAATCAATTAGAATCAATACGAATCAATTAGAATCAATACGAATCAATTAGAATCAATACGAATAAATTAGAATCAATACGAATCAATTAGAATCAATACGAATCAATTAGAATCAATACGAATCAATACGAATCAATACGAATCAATACGAATCAATTAGAATCAATACGAATCAATTAGAATCAATACGAATCAATTAGAATCAATACGAATCAATTAGAATCAATACGCATCAATTAGAATCAATACGAATCAATTAGAATCAATACGAATCAATACGAATCAATACGAATCAATTAGAATCAATACGAATCAATTAGAATCAATACGAATCAATTAGAATCAATTAGAATCAATACGAATCAATTAGAATCAATACGAATCAATTAGAATCAATACGAATCAATTAGAATCAATACGAATCAATTAGAATCAATTAGAATCAATTAGAATCAATACGAATCAATTAGAATCAATACGAATCAATACGAATCAATACGAATCAAAACGAATCAATACGAATCAATACGAATCAATACGAATCAATACGAATCAATACGAATCAATACGAATCAATACGAATCAATACGAATCAATACGAATCAATAGGAATCAATACGAATCAATACGAATCAACTAGAATCAATACGAATCAATTAGAATCAATACGAATCAATACGAATCAATACGAATCAATACGAATCAATACGAATCAATACGAATCAATTAGAATCAATACGAATCAATTAGAATCAATACGAATCAATACGAATCAATTAGAATCAATTAGAATCAATACGAATCAATTAGAATCAATACGAATCAATTAGAATCAATACGAATCAATTAGAATCAATACGAATCAATTAGAATCAATACGAATCAATTAGAATCAATACGAATCAATTAGAATCAATACGAATCAATTAGAATCAATACGAATCAATTATAATCAATACGAATCAATTAGAATCAATACGAATCAATTAGAATCAATACGAATCAATTAGAATCAATACGAATCAATTAGAATCAATACGAATCAATTAGAATCAATACGAATCAATTAGAATCAATTAGAATCAATACGAATCAATTAGAATCAATTAGAATCAATACGAATCAATACGAATCAATACGAATCAATACGAATCAATACGAATCAATACGAATCAATACGAATCAATACGAATCAATACGAATCAATACGAATCAATTAGAATCAATACGAATCAATACGAATCAATACGAATCAATACGAATCAATACGAATCAATACGAATCAATACGAATCAATACTGTTACGTCCCGAACGAAGCGTGCGAGACGTCGACAGTACGATTCCCGAAGAATCGTTCGCTCGACCTGGAGGCCAGATGGGCGGTCAGTCGAAACTTTACTCGCGTTTATCCGACGGTCGAACGGCGCCCCTTTTTGAGTCAACACGATACGCGCTATAACTCGGGATAGGGCAGAAAGTCAATGATCGTCGATCGTTTGGAGGGAGATTGTCGATGACTCGAGAGGGTAGGATGCGTAGTGAAAACGGTGAAGTCGAACAACGACCGGAGTCAAAGAGAAAGAGAGAGAGAGAAAGAGACAGATAGTGAGAGAGAAAGGAGACAGAGAAAGAAAGATTTTAATTCACTAATTCTTACTTTGTCGCTGATCTCTGGAACTAATCCCTTTAAAATGTAGTAGTAGGTGGTGTGGAAAAATATAAAAAAACACTAATTGAACACAAGAACGTATATTGAAAATAGAAAAACTGGTGAATACAAGATTGAAATAAAGATGTCTTTTTAGCTCGATGGTCACTGTCGGAATGAACTGGCAGCGAAATTGTGACTTGAAGGAGGGATCGTAAAATAAAGCTGTGAAGAAAAGGACTTGAGGAGAGGACGAGTGGTTTGGTGACAGCGTGTTTAGGTATCGAGATAGAGAGGAATGGGAGGATCTGATTGAGGGAGTATGTTCGCACAGGCCCTGTCAATAAGGGATCTGCGTCTCTTGTTGGTGCTAATTAACACACGGTTCCTCAAGGAAAAGAGCAGGAAGAGTTAGGATTGGAAACTGTAAGAACAGGGCGACGAAGTAGGTGATTTGAGTGGGAATTATCAAAAGGAAAGTGTACAACAGAAATGGGATAGAAGTAGGATCGAAAGGGATGCGATGCACAAAAGGGATGCGCTGTGAAATAGTGGTGGACAAGGAAACATGTTAATAACGAAGGAGAAATGAAAATGAAGGAGCTCTGACAAATTCGGTTGATATTCAAGGCAGCTCAAATCAAATGACTACTTACTTTCGATTGACGATTACAACCCAAGTAGGAGACCCTTTTGGTAGTACGCGATTGATTAATTGCACAATTGAATTGGTCAGGATATATTGAAATAGACTTTGAATCTTGGTTGGTTGCTTTGACCACGTAAATTGAAGAGTGAAGCGAAAAGACTACGAACTGATTTAATTGAGAACGGATTAAGGTGTGAATCGAACGACGTTTGAGAGAAAGAATAATAATGCGAGCCCGAATAATAATGAGGGAAAATGGGCATTGGTGGCCTTTTTATAATTTCTTTAGGATGATGCATGCATGGGCGGATCGATACAGAAGTGGGATAATTAGGGAAGGATAAGAACATAAGAAAGAATAAGATGGGTAGGTTCATCTTAGGAACGTCACATTTCGTTGGCCAATCAGGTCAGGCCGCGCAGTGGCCTTCTACCCTTGAGTCGGGCGTTTCGTGATTTTCCGATGACAGATCGCTGTGCGTTTCAGAGTCCAGAGTAGTCTAAACAATTCTTCTCTCCCTGCGTCTTTTACCAATATGTGCGTTTGCATTCGACGTCACTTCCCAGAAATTGGCCATGGTCAGAATGATTTCTATATGTTCGATCCGCTGCTAAGCGTGAGATTGAAATGCGGTGACGGGAATGAGTCATACATATTCGCTATGTTTGTGACATTAAAATCCCAGTGGTTGAAGTGAATATTACATACTTGGCAAAACTATAAATTATGTTATCTTACTTTACTTTTCAATTGTGGGGAATTCTCATAACGTATATGCATCGTCAAACCCTATTACGTACTCGTAATATTATTAATAATCGGTTCGATGTCAAAGAGAGTATCCCGAAAATAAAATCCCAAGTTACGCTTTGAGTGCGTAAGAGAATTCGTCTTATCTTGTGTTACCATTCACTGCTGCCTACCGACGGCCGGATTGTCGCAGCGTCCCTTTGATATCGAGCCTCGTTACGTCACGGACGTAACAATACGAATCAATACGAATCAATACGAATCAATACGAATCAATACGAATCAATACGAATCAATACGAATCAATACGAATCAATACGAATCAATTAGAATCAATACGAATCAATTAGAATCAATACGAATCAATTAGAATCAATACGAATCAATACGAATCAATACGAATCAATACGAATCAATTAGAATCAATACGAATCAATACGAATCAATACGAATCAATACGAATCAATACGAATCAATACGAATCAATACGAATCAATTAGAATCAATACGAATCAATTAGAATCAATACGAATCAATACGAATCAATACGAATCAATTAGAATCAATACGAATCAATACGAATCAATACGAATCAATTAGAATCAATACGAATCAATTAGAATCAATACGAATCAATACGAATCAATACGAATCAATTAGAATCAATACGAATCAATACGAATCAATACGAATCAATACGAATCAATTAGAATCAATACGAATCAATTAGAATCAATACGAATCAATTAGAATCAATACGAATCAATTAGAATCAATACGAATCAATTAGAATCAATACGAATCAATACGAATCAATACGAATCAATTAGAATCAATACGAATCAATTAGAATCAATACGAATCAATACGAATCAATACGAATCAATACGAATCAATACGAATCAATACGAATCAATACGAATCAATACGAATCAATACGAATCAATACGAATCAATTAGAATCAATACGAATCAATTAGAATCAATACGAATCAATTAGAATCAATACGAAGCAATTAGAATCAATACGAATCAATACGAATCAATACGAATCAATACGAATCAATACGAATCAATACGAATCAATTAGAATCAATACGAATCAATACGAATCAATACGAATCAATTAGAATCAATACGAATCAATTAGAATCAATACGAATCAATTAGAATCAATACGAATCAATTAGAATCAATACGAATCAATTAGAATCAATACGAATCAATTAGAATCAATACGAATCAATTAGAATCAATACGAATCAATTAGAATTAATACGAATCAATTAGAATCAATACGAATCAATTAGAATCAATACGAATCAATACGAATCAATACGAATCAATTAGAATCAATACGAATCAATTAGAATCAATACGAATCAATTAGAATCAATACGAATCAATTAGAATCAATACGAATCAATTAGAATCAATACGAATCAATTAGAATCAATACGAATCAATACGAATCAATACGAATCAATACGAATCAATACGAATCAATTAGAATCAATACGAATCAATACGAATCAATACGAATCAATACGAATCAATACGAATCAATACGAATCAATACGAATCAATACGAATCAATACGAATCAATACGAATCAATACGAATCAATACGAATCAATACGAATCAATACGAATCAATACGAATCAATACGAATCAATACGAATCAATACGAATCAATACGAATCAATACGAATCAATACGAATCAATACGAATCAATACGAATCAATACGAATCAATACGAATCAATACGAATCAATACGAATCAATACGAGTCAATACGAATCAATACGAGTCAATACGAATCAATACGAATCAATTAGAATCAATACGAATCAATTAGAATCAATACGAATCAATACGAATCAATACGAATCAATTAGAATCAATACGAATCAATTAGAATCAATACGAATCAATTAGAATCAATACGAATCAATTAGAATCAATACGAATCAATTAGAATCAATACGAATCAATACGAATCAATACGAGTCAATACGAATCAATACGAGTCAATACGAATCAATACGAATCAATACGAATCAATACGAATCAATTAGAATCAATACGAATCAATTAGAATCAATACGAATCAATTAGAATCAATACGAATCAATTAGAATCAATACGAATCAATACGAATCAATACGAATCAATACGAATCAATACGAATCAATTAGAATCAATACGAATCAATACGAATCAATACGAATCAATTAGAATCAATACGAATCAATACGAATCAATTAGAATCAATACGAATCAATACGAATCAATACGAATCAATACGAATCAATACGAATCAATTAGAATCAATACGAATCAATTAGAATCAATACGAATCAATACGAATCAATACGAATCAATTAGAATCAATACGAATCAATTAGAATCAATACGAATCAATACGAATCAATACGAATCAATTAGAATCAATACGAATCAATTAGAATTAATACGAATCAATTAGAATCAATACGAATCAATTAGAATCAATACGAATCAATACGAATCAATACGAATCAATTAGAATCAATACGAATCAATACGAATCAATACGAATCAATTAGAATCAATACGAATCAATTAGAATCAATACGAATCAATTAGAATCAATACGAATCAATTAGAATCAATACGAATCAATTAGAATCAATACGAATCAATTAGAATCAATACGAATCAATTAGAATCAATACGAATCAATTAGAATCAATACGAATCAATTAGAATCAATACGAATCAATTAGAATCAATACGAATCAATTAGAATCAATACGAATCAATACGAATCAATACGAATCAATACGAATCAATACGAATCAATACGAATCAATACGAATCAATACGAATCAATTAGAATCAATTCGAATCAATTAGAATCAATTAGAATCAATACGAATCAATACGAATCAATACGAATCAATACGAATCAATACGAATCAATACGAATCAATACGAATCAATACGAATCAATACGAATCAATACGAATCAATTAGAATCAATACGAATCAATACGAATCAATACGAATCAATACGAATCAATACGAATCAATACTGTTACGTCCCGAACGAAGCGTGCGAGACGTCGACAGTACGATTCCCGAAGAATCGTTCGCTCGACCTGGAGGCCAGATGGGCGGTCAGTCGAAACTTTACTCGCGTTTATCCGACGGTCGAACGGCGCCCCTTTTTGAGTCAACACGATACGCGCTATAACTCGGGATAGGGCAGAAAGTCAATGATCGTCGATCGTTTGGAGGGAGATTGTCGATGACTCGAGAGGGTAGGATGCGTAGTGAAAACGGTGAAGTCGAACAACGACCGGAGTCAAAGAGAAAGAGAGAGAGAGAAAGAGACAGATAGTGAGAGAGAAAGGAGACAGAGAAAGAAAGATTTTAATTCACTAATTCTTACTTTGTCGCTGATCTCTGGAACTAATCCCTTTAAAATGTAGTAGTAGGTGGTGTGGAAAAATATAAAAAAACACTAATTGAACACAAGAACGTACATTGAAAATAGAAAAACTGGTGAATACAAGATTGAAATAAAGATGTCTTTTTAGCTCGATGGTCACTGTCGGAATGAACTGGCAGCGAAATTGTGACTTGAAGGAGGGATCGTAAAATAAAGCTGTGAAGAAAAGGACTTGAGGAGAGGACGAGTGGTTTGGTGACAGCGTGTTTAGGTATCGAGATAGAGAGGAATGGGAGGATCTGATTGAGGGAGTATGTTCGCACAGGCCCTGTCAATAAGGGATCTGCGTCTCTTGTTGGTGCTAATTAACACACGGTTCCTCAAGGAAAAGAGCAGGAAGAGTTAGGATTGGAAACTGTAAGAACAGGGCGACGAAGTAGGTGATTTGAGTGGGAATTATCAAAAGGAAAGTGTACAACAGAAATGGGATAGAAGTAGGATCGAAAGGGATGCGATGCACAAAAGGGATGCGCTGTGAAATAGTGGTGGACAAGGAAACATGTTAATAACGAAGGAGAAATGAAAATGAAGGAGCTCTGACAAATTCGGTTGATATTCAAGGCAGCTCAAATCAAATGACTACTTACTTTCGATTGACGATTACAACCCAAGTAGGAGACCCTTTTGGTAGTACGCGATTGATTAATTGCACAATTGAATTGGTCAGGATATATTGAAATAGACTTTGAATCTTGGTTGGTTGCTTTGACCACGTAAATTGAAGAGTGAAGCGAAAAGACTACGAACTGATTTAATTGAGAACGGATTAAGGTGTGAATCGAACGACGTTTGAGAGAAAGAATAATAATGCGAGCCCGAATAATAATGAGGGAAAATGGGCATTGGTGGCCTTTTTATAATTTCTTTAGGATGATGCATGCATGGGCGGATCGATACAGAAGTGGGATAATTAGGGAAGGATAAGAACATAAGAAAGAATAAGATGGGTAGGTTCATCTTAGGAACGTCACATTTCGTTGGCCAATCAGGTCAGGCCGCGCAGTGGCCTTCTACCCTTGAGTCGGGCGTTTCGTGATTTTCCGATGACAGATCGCTGTGCGTTTCAGAGTCCAGAGTAGTCTAAACAATTCTTCTCTCCCTGCGTCTTTTACCAATATGTGCGTTTGCATTCGACGTCACTTCCCAGAAATTGGCCATGGTCAGAATGATTTCTATATGTTCGATCCGCTGCTAAGCGTGAGATTGAAATGCGGTGACGGGAATGAGTCATACATATTCGCTATGTTTGTGACATTAAAATCCCGGTGGTTGAAGTGAATATTACATACTTGGCAAAACTATAAATTATGTTATCTTACTTTACTTTTCAATTGTGGGGAATTCTCATAACGTATATGCATCGTCAAACCCTATTACGTACTCGTAATATTATTAATAATCGGTTCGATGTCAAAGAGAGTATCCCGAAAATAAAATCCCAAGTTACGCTTTGAGTGCGTAAGAGAATTCGTCTTATCTTGTGTTACCATTCACTGCTGCCTACCGACGGCCGGATTGTCGCAGCGTCCCTTTGATATCGAGCCTCGTTACGTCACGGACGTAACAATACGAATCAATACGAATCAATACGAATCAATACGAATCAATACGAATCAATTAGAATCAATACGAATCAATACGAATCAATACGAATCAATACGAATCAATACGAATCAATACGAATCAATACGATTCAATACGAATCAATACGAAACAATACGAATCAATACGAATTAATACGAATCAATACGAATCAATACGAATCAATTAGAATCAATACGAATCAATTAGAATCAATACGAATCAATTAGAATCAATACGAATCAATTAGAATCAATACGAATCAATACGAATCAATACGAATCAATTAGAATCAATACGAATCAATACGAATCAATACGAATCAATTAGAATCAATACGAATCAATACGAATCAATTAGAATCAATACGAATCAATTAGAATCAATACGAATCAATACGAATCAATTAGAATCAATACGAATCAATTAGAATCAATTAGAATCAATACGAATCAATTAGAATCAATACGAATCAATACGAATCAATACGAATCAATACGAATCAATACGAATCAATACGAATCAATACGAATCAATACGAATCAATACGAAACAATACGAATAAATACGAATCAATACGAATCAATACGAATCAATACGAATCAATACGAATCAATTAGAATCAATACCAATCAATTAGAATCAATACGAATCAATTAGAATCAATACGAATCAATTAGAATCAATACGAATCAATACGAATCAATACGAATCAATTAGAATCAATACGAATCAATACGAATCAATTAGAATCAATACGAATCAATTAGAATCAATACGAATCAATTAGAATCAATACGAATCAATTAGAATCAATACGAATCAATTAGAATCAATACGAATCAATTAGAATCAATACGAATCAATACGAATCAATACGAATCAATACGAATCAATACGAATCAATACGAATCAATACGAATCAATACGAATCAATTAGAATCAATACGAATCAATTAGGATCAATTAGAATCAATTAGAATCAATTAGAATCAATACGAATCAATTAGAATCAATACGAATCAATTAGAATCAATACGAATCAATTAGAATCAATACGAATCAATTAGAATCAATACGAATCAATACGAATCAATACGAATCAATTAGAATCAATACGAATCAATTAGAATCAATACGAATCAATTAGAATCAATACGAATCAATACGAATCAATACGAATCAATACGAATCAATACGAATCAATACGAATCAATACGAAACAATACGAATCAATACGAAACAATACGAATCAATACGAATCAATTAGAATCAATACGAATCAATTAGAATCAATACGAATCAATTAGAATCAATACGAATCAATTAGAATCAATACGAATCAATTAGAATCAATACGAATCAATTAGAATCAATACGAATCAATTAGAATCAATACGAATCAGTTAGAATCAATACGAATCAATTAGAATCAATACGAATCAATTAGAATCAATACGAATCAATTAGAATCAATACGAATCAATTAGAATCAATACGAATAAATTAGAATCAATACGAATCAATTAGAATCAATACGAATCAATTAGAATCAATACGAATCAATACGAATCAATACGAATCAATACGAATCAATTAGAATCAATACGAATCAATTAGAATCAATACGAATCAATTAGAATCAATACGAATCAATTAGAATCAATACGCATCAATTAGAATCAATACGAATCAATTAGAATCAATACGAATCAATACGAATCAATACGAATCAATACGAATCAATACGAATCAATTAGAATCAATACGAATCAATACGAATCAATACGAATCAATACGAATCAATACGAATCAATACGAATCAATACGAATCAATACGAATCAATACGAATCAATACGAATCAATACGAATCAATACGAATCAATACGAATCAATACGAATCAATTAGAATCAATACGAATCAATTAGAATCAATTAGAATCAATACGAATCAATACGAATCAATTAGAATCAATACGAATCAATTAGAATCAATACGAATCAATACGAATCAATTAGAATCAATACGAATCAATTAGAATCAATTAGAATCAATACGAATCAATTAGAATCAATACGAATCAATACGAATCAATACGAATCAATACGAATCAATACGAATCAATACGAATCAATACGAATCAATACGAATCAATACGAAACAATACGAATAAATACGAATCAATACGAATCAATACGAATCAATACGAATCAATACGAATCAATTAGAATCAATACCAATCAATTAGAATCAATACGAATCAATTAGAATCAATACGAATCAATTAGAATCAATACGAATCAATACGAATCAATACGAATCAATTAGAATCAATACGAATCAATACGAATCAATTAGAATCAATACGAATCAATTAGAATCAATACGAATCAATTAGAATCAATACGAATCAATTAGAATCAATACGAATCAATTAGAATCAATACGAATCAATTAGAATCAATACGAATCAATACGAATCAATACGAATCAATACGAATCAATACGAATCAATACGAATCAATACGAATCAATACGAATCAATTAGAATCAATACGAATCAATTAGGATCAATTAGAATCAATTAGAATCAATTAGAATCAATACGAATCAATTAGAATCAATACGAATCAATTAGAATCAATACGAATCAATTAGAATCAATACGAATCAATTAGAATCAATACGAATCAATACGAATCAATACGAATCAATACGAATCAATTAGAATCAATACGAATCAATTAGAATCAATACGAATCAATTAGAATCAATACGAATCAATACGAATCAATACGAATCAATACGAATCAATACGAATCAATACGAATCAATACGAAACAATACGAATCAATACGAAACAATACGAATCAATACGAATCAATTAGAATCAATACGAATCAATTAGAATCAATACGAATCAATTAGAATCAATACGAATCAATTAGAATCAATACGAATCAATTAGAATCAATACGAATCAATTAGAATCAATACGAATCAATTAGAATCAATACGAATCAGTTAGAATCAATACGAATCAATTAGAATCAATACGAATCAATTAGAATCAATACGAATCAATTAGAATCAATACGAATCAATTAGAATCAATACGAATAAATTAGAATCAATACGAATCAATTAGAATCAATACGAATCAATTAGAATCAATACGAATCAATACGAATCAATACGAATCAATACGAATCAATTAGAATCAATACGAATCAATTAGAATCAATACGAATCAATTAGAATCAATACGAATCAATTAGAATCAATACGCATCAATTAGAATCAATACGAATCAATTAGAATCAATACGAATCAATACGAATCAATACGAATCAATTAGAATCAATACGAATCAATTAGAATCAATACGAATCAATTAGAATCAATTAGAATCAATACGAATCAATTAGAATCAATACGAATCAATTAGAATCAATACGAATCAATTAGAATCAATTAGAATCAATTAGAATCAATACGAATCAATTAGAATCAATACGAATCAATACGAATCAATACGAATCAATACGAATCAATACGAATCAAAACGAATCAATACGAATCAATACGAATCAATACGAATCAATACGAATCAATACGAATCAATACGAATCAATAGGAATCAATACGAATCAATACGAATCAACTAGAATCAATACGAATCAATTAGAATCAATACGAATCAATACGAATCAATACGAATCAATACGAATCAATACGAATCAATACGAATCAATTAGAATCAATACGAATCAATACGAATCAATACGAATCAATTAGAATCAATACGAATCAATTAGAATCAATACGAATCAATTAGAATCAATACGAATCAATTAGAATCAATACGAATCAATTAGAATCAATACGAATCAATTAGAATCAATACGAATCAATTAGAATCAATACGAATCAATTAGAATCAATACGAAACAATTAGAATCAATACGAATCAATACGAATCAATACGAATCAATTAGAATCAATACGAATCAATACGAATCAATACGAATCAATACGAATCAATACGAATCAACTAGAATCAATACGAATCAATACGAATCAATTAGAATCAATACGAATCAATACGAATCAATTAGAATCAATACGAATCAATACGAATCAACTAGAATCAATACGAATCAATACGAATCAATACGAATCAATACGAATCAATACGAATCAATTAGAATCAATACGAATCAATACGAATCAATACGAATCAATACGAATCAATACGAATCAATACGAATCAATACGAATCAATACGAATCAATTAGAATCAATACGAATCAATACGAATCAATACGAATCAATACGAATCAATTAGAATCAATACGAATCAATTAGAATCAATACGAATCAATACGAATCAATACGAATCAATTAGAATCAATACGAATCAATTAGAATCAATACGAATCAATTAGAATCAATACGAATCAATTAGAATCAATACGAATCAATACGAATCAATTAGAATCAATACGAATCAATTAGAATCAATACGAATCAATTAGAATCAATACGAATCAATTAGAATCAATACGAATCAATTAGAATCAATACGAATCAATTAGAATCAATACGAATCAATTAGAATCAATACGAATCAATTAGAATCAATACGAATCAATACGAATCAATACGAATCAATACGAATCAATTAGAATCAATACGAATAAATTAGAATCAATACGAATCAATTAGAATCAATTAGAATCAATACGAATCAATTAGAATCAATACGAATCAATTAGAATCAATTAGAATCAATTAGAATCAATTAGAATCAATTAGAATCAATACGAATCAATTAGAATCAATACGAATCAATTAGAATCAATACGAATCAATTAGAATCAATACGAATCAATACGATTCAATACGAATCAATACGAATCAATACGAATCAATTAGAATCAATACGAATCAATTAGAATCAATACGAATCAATTAGAATCAATACGAATCAATTAGAATCAATACGATTCAATTAGAATCAATACGAATCAATACGAATCAATTAGAATCAATACGAATCAATACGAATCAATTAGAATCAATACGAATCAATACGAATCAATACGAATCAATTAGAATCAATACGAATCAATACGAATCAATTAGAATCAATACGAATCAATACGAATCAATACGAATGAATACGAATCAATACGAATCAATACGAATCAATTAGAATCAATTAGAATCAATACGAATCAATTAGAATCAATACGAATCAATTAGAATCAATACGATTCAATTAGAATCAATACGAATCAATACGAATCAATTAGAATCAATACGAATCAATTAGAATCAATACGAATCAATACGAATCAATACGAATCAATACGAATCAATACGAATCAATTAGAATCAATACGAATCAATTAGAATCAATACGAATCAATACGAATCAACTAGAATCAATACGAATCAATACGAAACAATTAGAATCAATACGAATCAATTAGAATCAATACGAATCAATTAGAATCAATACGAATCAATTAGAATCAATACGAATCAATTAGAATCAATTAGAATCAATACGAATCAATACGAATCAATACGAATCAATACGAATCAACTAGAATCAATACGAATCAATACGAATCAATACGAATCAATTAGAATCAATACGAATCAATACGAATCAATACGAATCAATACGAATCAATTAGAATCAATACGAATCAATACGAATCAATTAGAATCAATTAGAATCAATACGAATCAATTAGAATCAGTACGAATCAATTAGAATCAATTAGAATCAATTAGAATCAATTAGAGTCAATTAGAATCAATTAGAATCAATACGAATCAATACGAATCAATACGAATCAATTAGAATCAATACGAATCAATTAGAATCAATACGAATCAATTAGAATCAATACGAATCAATTAGAATCAATACGAATCAATTAGAATCAATACGAATCAATACGAATCAATACGAATCAATACGAATCAATACGAATCAATACGAATCAATACGAATCAATTAGAATCAATACGAATCAATTAGAATCAATACGAATCAATTAGAATCAATACGAATCAATTAGAATCAATTAGAATCAATACGAATCAATTAGACTCAATACGAATCAATTAGAATCAATACGAATCAATTAGAATCAATTAGAATCAATTAGAATCAATTAGAATCAATACGAATCAATTAGAATCAATACGAATCAATTAGAATCAATACGAATCAATTAGAATCAATACGAATCAATACGAATCAATTAGAATCAATACGAATCAATTAGAATCAATACGAATCAATTAGAATCAATTAGAATCAATACGAATCAATTAGACTCAATACGAATCAATTAGAATCAATACGAATCAATTAGAATCAATACGAATCAATACGAATCAATACGAATCAATACGAATCAATACGAATCAATACGAATCAATTAGAATCAATACGAATCAATACGAATCAATACGAATCAATTAGAATCAATACGAATCAATACGAATCAATACGAATCAATTAGAATCAATACGAATCAATTAGAATCAATACGAATCAATTAGAATCAATACGAATCAATTAGAATCAATACGAATCAATTAGAATCAATACGAATCAATACGAATCAATACGAATCAATACGAATCAATACGAATCAATACGAATCAATACGAATCAATTAGAATCAATACGAATCAATTAGAATCAATACGAATCAATACGAATCAACTAGAATCAATACGAATCAATACGAAACAATTAGAATCAATACGAATCAATTAGAATCAATACGAATCAATTAGAATCAATACGAATCAATTAGAATCAATTAGAATCAATTAGAATCAATTAGAATCAATACGAATCAATACGAATCAATACGAATCAATACGAATCAATACGAATCAACTAGAATCAATACGAATCAATACGAATCAATTAGAATCAATACGAATCAATACGAATCAATACGAATCAATACGAATCAATTAGAATCAATACGAATCAATACGAATCAATACGAATCAATTAGAATCAATACGAATCAATTAGAATCAATACGAATCAATTAGAATCAGTACGAATCAATTAGAATCAATTAGAATCAATTAGAATCAATTAGAATCAATACGAATCAATACGAATCAATACGAATCAATTAGAATCAATACGAATCAATTAGAATCAATACGAATCAATTAGAATCAATACGAATCAATTAGAATCAATACGAATCAATTAGAATCAATACGAATCAATTAGAATCAATACGAATCAATTAGAATCAATACGAATCAATTAGAATCAATACGAATCAATTAGAATCAATACGAATCAATACGAATCAATACGAATCAATTAGAATCAATACGAATCAATTAGAATTAATACGAATCAATTAGAATCAATACGAATCAATTAGAATCAATTAGAATCAATACGAATCAATTAGACTCAATACGAATCAATTAGAATCAATACGAATCAATTAGAATCAATTAGAATCAATTAGAATCAATTAGAATCAATTAGAATCAATACGAATCAATTAGAATCAATACGAATCAATTAGAATCAATACGAATCAATTAGAATCAATACGAATCAATACGAATCAATTAGACTCAATACGAATCAATTAGAATCAATACGAATCAATTAGAATCAATACGAATCAATACGAATCAATACGAATCAATACGAATCAATACGAATCAATACGAATCAATACGAATCAATACGAATCAATTAGAATCAATACGAATCAATTAGAATCAATACGAATCAATTAGAATCAATACGAATCAATTAGAATCAATACGAATCAATTAGAATCAATACGAATCAATTAGAATCAATACGAATCAATTAGAATCAATACGAATCAATTAGACTCAATACGAATCAATTAGAATCAATACGAATAAATTAGAATCAATACGAATCAATACGAATCAATACGAATCAATACGAATCAATTAGAATCAATACGAATCAATTAGAATCAATACGAATCAATTAGAATCAATTAGAATCAATTAGAATCAATACGAATCAATACGAATCAATACGAATCAATTAGAATCAATACGAATCAATTAGAATCAATACGAATCAATTAGAATCAATACGAATCAATTAGAATCAATACGAATCAATACGAATCAATTAGAATCAATACGAATCAATTAGAATCAATACGAATCAATTAGAATCAATACGAATCAATTAGAATCAATACGAATCAATTAGAATCAATACGAATCAATTAGAATCAATACGAATCAATTAGAATCAATACGAATCAATTAGAATCAATACGAATCAATTAGAATCAATACGAATCAATTAGAATCAATACGAATCAATTAGAATCAATACGAATCAATTAGAATCAATTAGAATCAATACGAATCAATTAGAATCAATTAGAATCAATTAGAATCAATTAGAATCAATTAGAATCAATTAGAATCAATACGAATCAATACGAATCAATACGAATCAATACGAATCAATACGAATCAACTAGAATCAATACGAATCAATACGAATCAATTAGAATCAATACGAATCAATACGAATCAATACGAATCAATACGAATCAATTAGAATCAATACGAATCAATTAGAATCAATACGAATCAATTAGAATCAATACGAATCAATTAGAATCAATACGAATCAATTAGAATCAATTAGAATCAATTAGAATCAATACGAATCAATACGAATCAATACGAATCAATACGAATCAATTAGAATCAATACGAATCAATTAGAATCAATACGAATCAATACGAATCAATTAGAATCAATACGAATCAATTAGAATCAATACGAATCAATTAGAATCAATACGAATCAATTAGAATCAATACGAATCAATTAGAATCAATACGAATCAATTAGAATCAATACGAATCAATTAGAATCAATACGAATCAATTAGAATCAATACGAATCAATACGAAACAATTAGAATCAATACGAATCAATTAGAATCAATACGAATCAATTAGAATCAATTAGAATCAATTAGAATCAATTAGAATCAATACGAATCAATACGAATCAATACGAATCAATACGAATCAATACGAATCAACTAGAATCAATACGAATCAATACGAATCAATTAGAATCAATACGAATCAATACGAATCAATACGAATCAATACGAATCAATTAGAATCAATACGAATCAATTAGAATCAATACGAATCAATTAGAATCAATACGAATCAATTAGAATCAATACGAATCAATTAGAATCAATTAGAATCAATTAGAATCAATACGAATCAATACGAATCAATACGAATCAATACGAATCAATTAGAATCAATACGAATCAATTAGAATCAATACGAATCAATACGAATCAATTAGAATCAATACGAATCAATTAGAATCAATACGAATCAATTAGAATCAATACGAATCAATTAGAATCAATACGAATCAATTAGAATCAATACGAATCAATTAGAATCAATACGAATCAATTAGAATCAATACGAATCAATTAGAATCAATACGAATCAATTAGAATCAATACGAATCAATTAGAATCAATTAGAATCAATACGAATCAATTAGAATCAATACGAATCAATTAGAATCAATTAGAATCAATACGAATCAATTAGAATCAATACGAATCAATTAGAATCAATACGAATCAATTAGAATCAATACGAATCAATTAGAATCAATACGAATCAATTAGAATCAATACGAATCAATTAGAATCAATACGAATCAATTAGAATCAATACGAATCAATTAGAATCAATACGAATCAATTAGAATCAATACGAATCAATTAGAATCCATACGAATGAATTAGAATCAATACGAATGAATTAGAATCAATACGAATCAATTAGAATCAATACGAATCAATTAGAATCAATACGAATCAATTAGAATCAATACGAATCAATACGAATCAATACGAATCAATACGAATCAATACGAATCAATTAGAATCAATACGAATCAATACGAATCAATACGAATCAATTAGAATCAATACGAATCAATTAGAATCAATACGAATCAATTAGAATCAATACGAATCAATTAGAATCAATACGAATCAATTAGAATCAATACGAATCATTTAGAATCAATACGAATCAATTAGAATCAATACGAATCAATTAGAATCAATACGAATCAATTAGAATCAATACGAATCAATTAGAATCAATACGAATCAATTAGAATCAATACGAATCAATTAGAATCAATACGAATCAATTAGAATCAATACGAATCAATTAGAATCAATACGAATCAATTAGAATCAATACGAATCAATTAGAATCAATACGAATCAATTAGAATCAATACGAATCAATTAGAATCAATACGAATCAATTAGAATCAATACGAATCAATTAGAATCAATACGAATCAATTAGAATCAATACGAATCAATTAGAATCAATACGAATCAATTAGAATCAATACGAATCAATTAGAATCAATTCGAATCAATTAGAATCAATACGAATCAATTAGAATCAATACGAATCAATTAGAATCAATACGAATCAATTAGAATCAATACGAATCAATTAGAATCAATACGAATCAATTAGAATCAATACGAATCAATTAGAATCAATACGAATCATTTAGAATCAATACGAATCAATTAGAATCAATACGAATCAATTAGAATCAATACGAATCAATTAGAATCCATACGAATGAATTAGAATCAATACGAATCAATTAGAATCAATACGAATCAATTAGAATCAATACGAATCAATTAGAATCAATACGAATCAATTAGAATCAATACGAATCAATTAGAATCAATACGAATCAATTAGAATCAATACGAATCAATACGAATCAATACGAATCAATACGAATCAATTAGAATCAATACGAATCAATTAGAATCAATACGAATCAATACGAATCAATACGAATCAATACGAATCAATACGAATCAATACGAATCAATACGAATCAATACGAATCAATACGAATCAATTAGAATCAATACGAATCAATACGAATCAATACGAATCAATACGAATCAATACGAATCAATTAGAATCAATACGAATCAATTAGAATCAATACGAATCAATTAGAATCAATACGAATCAATTAGAATCAATACGAATCAATTAGAATCAATACGAATCAATTAGAATCAATACGAATCAATTAGAATCAATACGAATCAATTAGAATCAATACGAATCAATTAGAATCAATACGAATCAATTAGAATCAATACGAATCAATTAGAATCAATACGAATCAATTAGAATCAATACGAATCAATTAGAATCAATACGAATCAATTAGAATCAATACGAATCAATTAGAATCAATACGAATCAATTAGAATCAATACGAATCAATTAGAATCAATACGAATCAATTAGAATCAATACGAATCAATTAGAATCAATACGAATCAATTAGAATCAATACGAATCAATTAGAATCAATACGAATCAATTAGAATCAGTACGAATCAATACGAATCAATACGAATCAATACGAATCAATACGAATCAATTAGAATCAATACGAATCAATTAGAATCAATACGAATCAATACGAATCAATTAGAATCAATACGAATCAATTAGAATCAATACGAATCAATTAGAATCAGTACGAATCAATACGAATCAATACGAATCAATACGAATCAATTAGAATCAATACGAATCAATTAGAATCAATACGAATCAATTAGAATCAGTACGAATCAATTAGAATCAATTAGAATCAATTAGAATCAATTAGAATCAATACGAATCAATACGAATCAATACGAATCAATTAGAATCAATACGAATCAATTAGAATCAATACGAATCAATTAGAATCAATACGAATCAATTAGAATCAATACGAATCAATTAGAATCAATACGAATCAATTAGAATCAATACGAATCAATTAGAATCAATACGAATCAATTAGAATCAATACGAATCAATTAGAATCAATACGAATCAATACGAATCAATACGAATCAATACGAATCAATACGAATCAATTAGAATCAATACGAATCAATTAGAATTAATACGAATCAATTAGAATCAATACGAATCAATTAGAATCAATTAGAATCAATACGAATCAATTAGACTCAATACGAATCAATTAGAATCAATACGAATCAATTAGAATCAATTAGAATCAATTAGAATCAATTAGAATCAATTAGAATCAATACGAATCAATTAGAATCAATACGAATCAATTAGAATCAATACGAATCAATTAGAATCAATACGAATCAATACGAATCAATTAGACTCAATACGAATCAATTAGAATCAATACGAATCAATTAGAATCAATACGAATCAATACGAATCAATACGAATCAATACGAATCAATACGAATCAATACGAATCAATACGAATCAATACGAATCAATTAGAATCAATACGAATCAATTAGAATCAATACGAATCAATTAGAATCAATACGAATCAATTAGAATCAATACGAATCAATTAGAATCAATACGAATCAATTAGAATCAATACGAATCAATTAGAATCAATACGAATCAATTAGAATCAATACGAATCAATTAGACTCAATACGAATCAATTAGAATCAATACGAATAAATTAGAATCAATACGAATCAATACGAATCAATACGAATCAATACGAATCAATTAGAATCAATACGAATCAATTAGAATCAATACGAATCAATTAGAATCAATTAGAATCAATTAGAATCAATACGAATCAATACGAATCAATACGAATCAATTAGAATCAATACGAATCAATTAGAATCAATACGAATCAATTAGAATCAATACGAATCAATTAGAATCAATACGAATCAATACGAATCAATTAGAATCAATACGAATCAATTAGAATCAATACGAATCAATTAGAATCAATACGAATCAATTAGAATCAATACGAATCAATTAGAATCAATACGAATCAATTAGAATCAATACGAATCAATTAGAATCAATACGAATCAATTAGAATCAATACGAATCAATTAGAATCAATACGAATCAATTAGAATCAATACGAATCAATTAGAATCAATTAGAATCAATACGAATCAATTAGAATCAATTAGAATCAATTAGAATCAATTAGAATCAATTAGAATCAATTAGAATCAATACGAATCAATACGAATCAATACGAATCAATACGAATCAACTAGAATCAATACGAATCAATACGAATCAATTAGAATCAATACGAATCAATACGAATCAATACGAATCAATACGAATCAATTAGAATCAATACGAATCAATTAGAATCAATACGAATCAATTAGAATCAATACGAATCAATTAGAATCAATACGAATCAATTAGAATCAATTAGAATCAATTAGAATCAATACGAATCAATACGAATCAATACGAATCAATACGAATCAATTAGAATCAATACGAATCAATTAGAATCAATACGAATCAATACGAATCAATTAGAATCAATACGAATCAATTAGAATCAATACGAATCAATTAGAATCAATACGAATCAATTAGAATCAATACGAATCAATTAGAATCAATACGAATCAATTAGAATCAATACGAATCAATTAGAATCAATACGAATCAATTAGAATCAATACGAATCAATACGAAACAATTAGAATCAATACGAATCAATTAGAATCAATACGAATCAATTAGAATCAATTAGAATCAATTAGAATCAATTAGAATCAATTAGAATCAATTAGAATCAATACGAATCAATACGAATCAATACGAATCAATACGAATCAATACGAATCAACTAGAATCAATACGAATCAATACGAATCAATTAGAATCAATACGAATCAATACGAATCAATACGAATCAATACGAATCAATTAGAATCAATACGAATCAATTAGAATCAATACGAATCAATTAGAATCAATACGAATCAATTAGAATCAATACGAATCAATTAGAATCAATTAGAATCAATTAGAATCAATACGAATCAATACGAATCAATACGAATCAATACGAATCAATTAGAATCAATACGAATCAATTAGAATCAATACGAATCAATACGAATCAATTAGAATCAATACGAATCAATTAGAATCAATACGAATCAATTAGAATCAATACGAATCAATTAGAATCAATACGAATCAATTAGAATCAATACGAATCAATTAGAATCAATACGAATCAATTAGAATCAATACGAATCAATTAGAATCAATACGAATCAATTAGAATCAATACGAATCAATTAGAATCAATTAGAATCAATACGAATCAATTAGAATCAATACGAATCAATTAGAATCAATTAGAATCAATACGAATCAATTAGAATCAATACGAATCAATTAGAATCAATACGAATCAATTAGAATCAATACGAATCAATTAGAATCAATACGAATCAATTAGAATCAATACGAATCAATTAGAATCAATACGAATCAATTAGAATCAATACGAATCAATTAGAATCAATACGAATCAATTAGAATCAATACGAATCAATTAGAATCCATACGAATGAATTAGAATCAATACGAATGAATTAGAATCAATACGAATCAATTAGAATCAATACGAATCAATTAGAATCAATACGAATCAATTAGAATCAATACGAATCAATTAGAATCAATACGAATCAATACGAATCAATACGAATCAATACGAATCAATACGAATCAATACGAATCAATACGAATCAATTAGAATCAATACGAATCAATACGAATCAATACGAATCAATTAGAATCAATACGAATCAATTAGAATCAATACGAATCAATTAGAATCAATACGAATCAATTAGAATCAATACGAATCAATTAGAATCAATACGAATCAATTAGAATCAATACGAATCAATTAGAATCAATACGAATCATTTAGAATCAATACGAATCAATTAGAATCAATACGAATCAATTAGAATCAATACGAATCAATTAGAATCAATACGAATCAATTAGAATCAATACGAATCAATTAGAATCAATACGAATCAATTAGAATCAATACGAATCAATTAGAATCAATACGAATCAATTAGAATCAATACGAATCAATTAGAATCAATACGAATCAATTAGAATCAATACGAATCAATTAGAATCAATACGAATCAATTAGAATCAATACGAATCAATTAGAATCAATACGAATCAATTAGAATCAATACGAATCAATTAGAATCAATACGAATCAATTAGAATCAATACGAATCAATTAGAATCAATACGAATCAATTAGAATCAATACGAATCAATTAGAATCAATACGAATCAATTAGAATCAATACGAATCAATTAGAATCAATACGAATCAATTAGAATCAATACGAATCAATTAGAATCAATACGAATCAATTAGAATCAATACGAATCAATTAGAATCAATACGAATCAATTAGAATCAATACGAATCAATTAGAATCAATACGAATCAATTAGAATCAATTCGAATCAATTAGAATCAATACGAATCAATTAGAATCAATACGAATCAATTAGAATCAATACGAATCAATTAGAATCAATACGAATCAATTAGAATCAATACGAATCAATTAGAATCAATACGAATCAATTAGAATCAATACGAATCAATTAGAATCAATACGAATCATTTAGAATCAATACGAATCAATTAGAATCAATACGAATCAATTAGAATCAATACGAATCAATTAGAATCCATACGAATGAATTAGAATCAATACGAATCAATTAGAATCAATACGAATCAATTAGAATCAATACGAATCAATTAGAATCAATACGAATCAATTAGAATCAATACGAATCAATTAGAATCAATACGAATCAATTAGAATCAATACGAATCAATACGAATCAATACGAATCAATACGAATCAATTAGAATCAATACGAATCAATTAGAATCAATACGAATCAATTAGAATCAATACGAATCAATACGAATCAATACGAATCAATACGAATCAATACGAATCAATACGAATCAATACGAATCAATACGAATCAATACGAATCAATTAGAATCAATACGAATCAATACGAATCAATACGAATCAATACGAATCAATACGAAGCAATTAGAATCAATACGAATCAATTAGAATCAATACGAATCAATTAGAATCAATACGAATCAATTAGAATCAATACGAATCAATTAGAATCAATACGAATCAATTAGAATCAATACGAATCAATTAGAATCAATACGAATCAATTAGAATCAATACGAATCAATTAGAATCAATACGAATCAATTAGAATCAATACGAATCAATTAGAATCAATACGAATCAATTAGAATCAATACGAATCAATTAGAATCAATACGAATCAATTAGAATCAATACGAATCAATTAGAATCAATACGAATCAATTAGAATCAATACGAATCAATTAGAATCAATACGAATCAATTAGAATCAATACGAATCAATTAGAATCAATACGAATCAATTAGAATCAATACGAATCAATTAGAATCAATACGAATCAATTAGAATCAATACGAATCAATTAGAATCAATACGAATCAATTAGAATCAATACGAATCAATTAGAATCAATACGAATCAATTAGAATCAATTAGAATCAATACGAATCAATTAGAATCAATACGAATCAATTAGAATCAATTAGAATCAATACGAATCAATTAGAATCAATACGAATCAATTAGAATCAATACGAATCAATTAGAATCAATACGAATCAATTAGAATCAATACGAATCAATTAGAATCAATACGAATCAATTAGAATCAATACGAATCAATTAGAATCAATACGAATCAATTAGAATCAATACGAATCAATTAGAATCAATACGAATCAATTAGAATCCATACGAATGAATTAGAATCAATACGAATGAATTAGAATCAATACGAATCAATTAGAATCAATACGAATCAATTAGAATCAATACGAATCAATTAGAATCAATACGAATCAATTAGAATCAATACGAATCAATACGAATCAATACGAATCAATACGAATCAATACGAATCAATACGAATCAATACGAATCAATTAGAATCAATACGAATCAATACGAATCAATACGAATCAATTAGAATCAATACGAATCAATTAGAATCAATACGAATCAATTAGAATCAATACGAATCAATTAGAATCAATACGAATCAATTAGAATCAATACGAATCAATTAGAATCAATACGAATCAATTAGAATCAATACGAATCATTTAGAATCAATACGAATCAATTAGAATCAATACGAATCAATTAGAATCAATACGAATCAATTAGAATCAATACGAATCAATTAGAATCAATACGAATCAATTAGAATCAATACGAATCAATTAGAATCAATACGAATCAATTAGAATCAATACGAATCAATTAGAATCAATACGAATCAATTAGAATCAATACGAATCAATTAGAATCAATACGAATCAATTAGAATCAGTACGAATCAATACGAATCAATACGAATCAATACGAATCAATACGAATCAATTAGAATCAATACGAATCAATTAGAATCAATACGAATCAATACGAATCAATTAGAATCAATACGAATCAATTAGAATCAATACGAATCAATTAGAATCAATACGAATCAATTAGAATCAATACGAATCAATTAGAATCAATACGAATCAATTAGAATCAATACGAATCAATTAGAATCAATACGAATCAATTAGAATCAATACGAATCAATTAGAATCAATACGAATCAATTAGGATCAATACGAATCAATTAGAATCAATACGAATCAATTAGAATCAATACGAATCAATTAGAATCAATACGAATCAATTAGAATCAATACGAATCAATTAGAATCAATACGAATCAATTAGAATCAATACGAATCAATTAGAATCAATACGAATCAATTAGAATCAATACGAATCAATTAGAATCAATACGAATCAATTAGAATCAATACGAATCAATTAGAATCAATACGAATCAATTAGAATCAATACGAATCAATTAGAATCAATACGAATCAATTAGAATCAATTAGAATCAATACGAATCAATTAGAATCAATACGAATCAATTAGAATCAATTAGAATCAATACGAATCAATTAGAATCAATACGAATCAATTAGAATCAATACGAATCAATTAGAATCAATACGAATCAATTAGAATCAATACGAATCAATTAGAATCAATACGAATCAATTAGAATCAATACGAATCAATTAGAATCAATACGAATCAATTAGAATCAATACGAATCAATTAGAATCAATACGAATCAATTAGAATCCATACGAATGAATTAGAATCAATACGAATGAATTAGAATCAATACGAATCAATTAGAATCAATACGAATCAATTAGAATCAATACGAATCAATTAGAATCAATACGAATCAATTAGAATCAATACGAATCAATACGAATCAATACGAATCAATACGAATCAATACGAATCAATACGAATCAATACGAATCAATTAGAATCAATACGAATCAATACGAATCAATACGAATCAATTAGAATCAATACGAATCAATTAGAATCAATACGAATCAATTAGAATCAATACGAATCAATTAGAATCAATACGAATCAATTAGAATCAATACGAATCAATTAGAATCAATACGAATCATTTAGAATCAATACGAATCAATTAGAATCAATACGAATCAATTAGAATCAATACGAATCAATTAGAATCAATACGAATCAATTAGAATCAATACGAATCAATTAGAATCAATACGAATCAATTAGAATCAATACGAATCAATTAGAATCAATACGAATCAATTAGAATCAATACGAATCAATTAGAATCAATACGAATCAATTAGAATCAATACGAATCAATTAGAATCAATACGAATCAATTAGAATCAATACGAATCAATTAGAATCAATACGAATCAATTAGAATCAATACGAATCAATTAGAATCAATACGAATCAATTAGAATCAATACGAATCAATTAGAATCAATACGAATCAATTAGAATCAATACGAATCAATTAGAATCAATACGAATCAATTAGAATCAATACGAATCAATTAGAATCAATACGAATCAATACGAATCAATTAGAATCAATACGAATCAATTAGAATCAATACGAATCAATTAGAATCAATACGAAGCAATTAGAATCAATACGAATCAATACGAATCAATACGAATCAATACGAATCAATACGAATCAATTAGAATCAATTAGAATCAATACGAATCAATACGAATCAATACGAATCAATTAGAATCAATACGAATCAATTAGAATCAATACGAATCAATTAGAATCAATACGAATCAATTGGAATCAATACGAATCAATTGGAATCAATACGAATCAATTCGAATCAATACGAATCAATACGAATCAATACGAATCAATACGAATCAATTAGAATCAATACGAATCAATTAGAATCAATACGAATCAATTTGAATCAATACGAATCAATTAGAATCAGTACGAATCAATACGAATCAACTAGAATCAATACGAATCAATTGGAATCAATACGAATCAATTCGAATCAATACGAATCAATTAGAATCAATACGAATCAATACGAATCAATACGAAACAATACGAATCAATACGAATCAATACGAATCAATACGATCAATTAGAATCAATACGAATCAATTAGAATCAATTAGAATCAATTAGAATCAATACGAATCAATTAGAATCAATACGAATCAATTAGAATCAATACGAATCAATTAGAATCAATACGAATCAATTAGAATCAGTACGAATCAATACGAATCAATACGAATCAATTAGAATCAATTAGAATCAATTAGAATCAATACGAATCAATTAGAATCAATACGAATCAATTAGAATCAATACGAATCAATTAGAATCAATACGAATCAATTAGAATCAATACGAATCAATTAGAATCAGTACGAATCAATACGAATCAACTAGAATCAATACGAATCAATACGAATCAATTAGAATCAATACGAATCAATACGAATCAATTAGAATCAATACGAATCAATACGAATCAATACGAATCAACTAGAATCAATACGAATCAATACGAATCAATTAGAATCAATACGAATCAATACGAATCAATTAGAATCAATACGAATCAATACGAATCAATACGAATCAATACGAATCAATACGAATCAATACGAATCAATACGATTCAATACGAATCAATACGAAACAATACGAATCAATACGAATCAATACGAATCAATTAGAATCAATACGAATCAATTAGAATCAATACGAATCAATTAGAATCAATACGAATCAATTAGAATCAATACGAATCAATTAGAATCAATACGAATCAATTAGAATCAATACGAATCAATACGAATCAATACGAATCAATTAGAATCAATACGAATCAATACGAATCAATACGAATCAATTAGAATCAATACGAATCAATACGAATCAATTAGAATCAATACGAATCAATTAGAATCAATACGAATCAATACGAATCAATTAGAATCAATACGAATCAATTAGAATCAATTAGAATCAATACGAATCAATTAGAATCAATACGAATCAATACGAATCAATACGAATCAATACGAATCAATACGAATCAATACGAATCAATACGAATCAATACGAAACAATACGAATCAATACGAATCAATACGAATCAATACGAATCAATACGAATCAATACGAATCAATTAGAATCAATACGAATCAATTAGAATCAATACAAATCAATTAGAATCAATACGAATCAATTAGAATCAATACGAATCAATTAGAATCAATACAAATCAATTAGAATCAATACGAATCAATTAGAATCAATACGAATCAATTAGAATCAATACGAATCAATACGAATCAATTAGAATCAATACGAATCAATTAGAATCAATACGAATCAATTAGAATCAATACGAATCAATTAGAATCAATACGAATCAATACGAATCAATACGAATCAATACGAATCAATACGAATCAATACGAATCAATACGAATCAATTAGAATCAATACGAATCAATTAGAATCAATTAGAATCAATTAGAATCAATTAGAATCAATTAGAATCAATACGAATCAATTAGAATCAATACGAATCAATTAGAATCAATACGAATCAATTAGAATCAATACGAATCAATACGAATCAATACGAATCAATACGAATCAATTAGAATCAATACGAATCAATTAGAATCAATACGAATCAATACGAATCAATACGAATCAATTAGAATCAATACGAATCAATACGAATCAATACGTATCAATACGAATCAATACGAATCAATACGAATCAATACGAATCAATACGAATCAATACGAATCAATACGAAACAATACGAATCAATACGAAACAATACGAATCAATACGAATCAATTAGAATCAATACGAATCAATTAGAATCAATACGAATCAATTAGAATCAATACGAATCAATACGAATCAATACGAATCAATTAGAATCAATACGAATCAATTAGAATCAATACGAATCAATTAGAATCAATACGAATCAATTAGAATCAATACGAATCAATTAGAATCAATACGAATCAATTAGAATCAATACGAATCAATTAGAATCAATACGAATAAATTAGAATCAATACGAATCAATTAGAATCAATACGAATCAATTAGAATCAATACGAATCAATACGAATCAATACGAATCAATACGAATCAATACGAATCAATACGAATCAATTAGAATCAATACGAATCAATTAGAATCAATACGAATCAATTAGAATCAATTAGAATCAATTAGAATCAATTAGAATCAATACGCATCAATTAGAATCAATACGAATCAATTAGAATCAATACGAATCAATACGAATCAATACGAATCAATTAGAATCAATACGAATCAATTAGAATCAATTAGAATCAATTAGAATCAATTAGAATCAATACGAATCAATTAGAATCAATACGAATCAATTAGAATCAATACGAATCAATTAGAATCAATACGAATCAATTAGAATCAATACGAATCAATTAGAATCAATACGAATCAATTAGAATCAATTAGAATCAATACGAATCAATACGAATCAATACGAATCAATACGAATCAATACGAATCAAAACGAATCAATACGAATCAATACGAATCAATACGAATCAATACGAATCAATACGAATCAATAGGAATCAATACGAATCAATACGAATCAACTAGAATCAATACGAATCAATACGAATCAATTAGCATCAATACGAATCAATACGAATCAATTAGAATCAATACGAATCAATACGAATCAATACGAATGAATACGAATCAATACGAATCAATACGAATCAATACGAATCAATTAGAATCAATACGAATCAATTAGAATCAGTACGAATCAATTAGAATCAGTACGAATCAATACGAATCAACTAGAATCAATACGAATCAATACGAATCAATACGAATCAATACGAATCAATTAGAATCAATACGAATCAATTAGAATCAATACGAATCAATACGAATCAATTAGAATCAATACGAATCAATTAGAATCAATACGAATCAATTAGAATCAATACGAATCAATTAGAATCAATACGAATCAATTAGAATCAATACGAATCAATTAGAATCAATACGAATCAATTAGAATCAATACGAATCAATTAGAATCAATACGAATCAATTAGAATCAATACGAATCAATTAGAATCAATACGAATCAATTAGAATCAATACGAATCAATACGAATCAATTAGAATCAATACCAATCAATTAGAATCAATACGAATCAATACGAATCAATACGATCAATTAGAATCAATACGAATCAATTAGAATCAATTAGAATCAATTAGAATCAATACGAATCAATTAGAATCAATACGAATCAATTAGAATCAATACGAATCAATTAGAATCAATACGAATCAATTAGAATCAGTACGAATCAATACGAATCAATTAGAATCAATTAGAATCAATTAGAATCAATTAGAATCAATACGAATCAATTAGAATCAATACGAATCAATTAGAATCAATACGAATCAATTAGAATCAATACGAATCAATTAGAATCAATACGAATCAATTAGAATCAGTACGAATCAATACGAATCAACTAGAATCAATACGAATCAATACGAATCAATTAGAATCAATACGAATCAATACGAATCAATTAGAATCAATACGAATCAATACGAATCAATACGAATCAACTAGAATCAATACGAATCAATACGAATCAATTAGAATCAATACGAATCAATACGAATCAATTAGAATCAATACGAATCAATACGAATCAATACGAATCAATACGAATCAATACGAATCAATACGAATCAATACGATTCAATACGAATCAATACGAAACAATACGAATCAATACGAATCAATACGAATCAATACGAATCAATACGAATCAATTAGAATCAATACGAATCAATTAGAATCAATACGAATCAATTAGAATCAATACGAATCAATTAGAATCAATACGAATCAATACGAATCAATACGAATCAATTAGAATCAATACGAATCAATACGAATCAATACGAATCAATTAGAATCAATACGAATCAATACGAATCAATTAGAATCAATACGAATCAATTAGAATCAATACGAATCAATACGAATCAATTAGAATCAATACGAATCAATTAGAATCAATTAGAATCAATACGAATCAATTAGAATCAATACGAATCAATACGAATCAATACGAATCAATACGAATCAATTAGAATCAATACGAATCAATACGAATCAATACGAATCAATACGAATCAATACGAATCAATACGAATCAATACGAATCAATACGAATCAATACGAAACAATACGAATAAATACGAATCAATACGAATCAATACGAATCAATACGAATCAATACGAATCAATTAGAATCAATACGAATCAATTAGAATCAATACGAATCAATTAGAATCAATACGAATCAATTAGAATCAATACGAATCAATTAGAATCAATACGAATCAATACGAATCAATACGAATCAATACGAATCAATACGAATCAATACGAATCAATTAGAATCAATACGAATCAATTAGGATCAATTAGAATCAATTAGAATCAATTAGAATCAATACGAATCAATTAGAATCAATACGAATCAATTAGAATCAATACGAATCAATTAGAATCAATACGAATCAATTAGAATCAATACGAATCAATACGAATCAATACGAATCAATACGAATCAATTAGAATCAATACGAATCAATTAGAATCAATACGAATCAATTAGAATCAATACGAATCAATACGAATCAATACGAATCAATACGAATCAATACGAATCAATACGAATCAATACGAATCAATACGAATCAATACGAATCAATACGAAACAATACGAATCAATACGAAACAATACGAATCAATACGAATCAATTAGAATCAATACGAATCAATTAGAATCAATACGAATCAATTAGAATCAATACGAATCAATTAGAATCAATACGAATCAATTAGAATCAATACGAATCAATTAGAATCAATACGAATCAATTAGAATCAATACGAATCAATTAGAATCAATACGAATCAATTAGAATCAATACGAATCAATTAGAATCAATACGAATCAATTAGAATCAATACGAATAAATTAGAATCAATACGAATCAATTAGAATCAATACGAATCAATACGAATCAATACGAATCAATACGAATCAATTAGAATCAATACGAATCAATTAGAATCAATACGAATCAATTAGAATCAATACGAATCAATTAGAATCAATACGCATCAATTAGAATCAATACGAATCAATTAGAATCAATACGAATCAATACGAATCAATACGAATCAATTAGAATCAATACGAATCAATTAGAATCAATACGAATCAATTAGAATCAATTAGAATCAATACGAATCAATTAGAATCAATACGAATCAATTAGAATCAATACGAATCAATTAGAATCAATACGAATCAATTAGAATCAATTAGAATCAATTAGAATCAATACGAATCAATTAGAATCAATACGAATCAATACGAATCAATACGAATCAAAACGAATCAATACGAATCAATACGAATCAATACGAATCAATACGAATCAATACGAATCAATACGAATCAATACGAATCAATACGAATCAATACGAATCAATAGGAATCAATACGAATCAATACGAATCAACTAGAATCAATACGAATCAATTAGAATCAATACGAATCAATACGAATCAATACGAATCAATACGAATCAATACGAATCAATACGAATCAATTAGAATCAATACGAATCAATTAGAATCAATACGAATCAATACGAATCAATTAGAATCAATTAGAATCAATACGAATCAATTAGAATCAATACGAATCAATTAGAATCAATACGAATCAATTAGAATCAATACGAATCAATTAGAATCAATACGAATCAATTAGAATCAATACGAATCAATTAGAATCAATACGAATCAATTAGAATCAATACGAATCAATTATAATCAATACGAATCAATTAGAATCAATACGAATCAATTAGAATCAATACGAATCAATTAGAATCAATACGAATCAATTAGAATCAATACGAATCAATTAGAATCAATACGAATCAATTAGAATCAATTAGAATCAATACGAATCAATTAGAATCAATTAGAATCAATACGAATCAATTAGAATCAATACGAATCAATACGAATCAATACGAATCAATACGAATCAATACGAATCAATACGAATCAATACGAATCAATACGAATCAATACGAATCAATACGAATCAATTAGAATCAATACGAATCAATACGAATCAATACGAATCAATACGAATCAATACGAATCAATACGAATCAATACGAATCAATACTGTTACGTCCCGAACGAAGCGTGCGAGACGTCGACAGTACGATTCCCGAAGAATCGTTCGCTCGACCTGGAGGCCAGATGGGCGGTCAGTCGAAACTTTACTCGCGTTTATCCGACGGTCGAACGGCGCCCCTTTTTGAGTCAACACGATACGCGCTATAACTCGGGATAGGGCAGAAAGTCAATGATCGTCGATCGTTTGGAGGGAGATTGTCGATGACTCGAGAGGGTAGGATGCGTAGTGAAAACGGTGAAGTCGAACAACGACCGGAGTCAAAGAGAAAGAGAGAGA
Organism: Tiphia femorata; assembly: GCA_944319695.1. Classification (NCBI taxonomy): domain Eukaryota; kingdom Metazoa; phylum Arthropoda; class Insecta; order Hymenoptera; family Tiphiidae; genus Tiphia; species Tiphia femorata. Next base: position 2,588,971 of record OX090903.1, read on the forward strand.
GAGAAAGAGACAGATAGTGAGAGAGAAAGGAGACAGAGAAAGAAAGATTTTAATTCACTAATTCTTACTTTGTCGCTGATCTCTGGAACTAATCCCTTTAAAATGTAGTAGTAGGTGGTGTGGAAAAATATAAAAAAACACTAATTGAACACAAGAACGTATATTGAAAATAGAAAAACTGGTGAATACAAGATTGAAATAAAGATGTCTTTTTAGCTCGATGGTCACTGTCGGAATGAACTGGCAGCGAAATTGTGACTTGAAGGAGGGATCGTAAAATAAAGCTGTGAAGAAAAGGACTTGAGGAGAGGACGAGTGGTTTGGTGACAGCGTGTTTAGGTATCGAGATAGAGAGGAATGGGAGGATCTGATTGAGGGAGTATGTTCGCACAGGCCCTGTCAATAAGGGATCTGCGTCTCTTGTTGGTGCTAATTAACACACGGTTCCTCAAGGAAAAGAGCAGGAAGAGTTAGGATTGGAAACTGTAAGAACAGGGCGACGAAGTAGGTGATTTGAGTGGGAATTATCAAAAGGAAAGTGTACAACAGAAATGGGATAGAAGTAGGATCGAAAGGGATGCGATGCACAAAAGGGATGCGCTGTGAAATAGTGGTGGACAAGGAAACATGTTAATAACGAAGGAGAAATGAAAATGAAGGAGCTCTGACAAATTCGGTTGATATTCAAGGCAGCTCAAATCAAATGACTACTTACTTTCGATTGACGATTACAACCCAAGTAGGAGACCCTTTTGGTAGTACGCGATTGATTAATTGCACAATTGAATTGGTCAGGATATATTGAAATAGACTTTGAATCTTGGTTGGTTGCTTTGACCACGTAAATTGAAGAGTGAAGCGAAAAGACTACGAACTGATTTAATTGAGAACGGATTAAGGTGTGAATCGAACGACGTTTGAGAGAAAGAATAATAATGCGAGCCCGAATAATAATGAGGGAAAATGGGCATTGGTGGCCTTTTTATAATTTCTTTAGGATGATGCATGCATGGGCGGATCGATACAGAAGTGGGATAATTAGGGAAGGATAAGAACATAAGAAAGAATAAGATGGGTAGGTTCATCTTAGGAACGTCACATTTCGTTGGCCAATCAGGTCAGGCCGCGCAGTGGCCTTCTACCCTTGAGTCGGGCGTTTCGTGATTTTCCGATGACAGATCGCTGTGCGTTTCAGAGTCCAGAGTAGTCTAAACAATTCTTCTCTCCCTGCGTCTTTTACCAATATGTGCGTTTGCATTCGACGTCACTTCCCAGAAATTGGCCATGGTCAGAATGATTTCTATATGTTCGATCCGCTGCTAAGCGTGAGATTGAAATGCGGTGACGGGAATGAGTCATACATATTCGCTATGTTTGTGACATTAAAATCCCAGTGGTTGAAGTGAATATTACATACTTGGCAAAACTATAAATTATGTTATCTTACTTTACTTTTCAATTGTGGGGAATTCTCATAACGTATATGCATCGTCAAACCCTATTACGTACTCGTAATATTATTAATAATCGGTTCGATGTCAAAGAGAGTATCCCGAAAATAAAATCCCAAGTTACGCTTTGAGTGCGTAAGAGAATTCGTCTTATCTTGTGTTACCATTCACTGCTGCCTACCGACGGCCGGATTGTCGCAGCGTCCCTTTGATATCGAGCCTCGTTACGTCACGGACGTAACAATACGAATCAATACGAATCAATACGAATCAATACGAATCAATACGAATCAATACGAATCAATACGAATCAATACGAATCAATACGAATCAATTAGAATCAATACGAATCAATTAGAATCAATACGAATCAATTAGAATCAATACGAATCAATACGAATCAATACGAATCAATACGAATCAATTAGAATCAATACGAATCAATACGAATCAATACGAATCAATACGAATCAATACGAATCAATACGAATCAATACGAATCAATTAGAATCAATACGAATCAATTAGAATCAATACGAATCAATACGAATCAATACGAATCAATTAGAATCAATACGAATCAATACGAATCAATACGAATCAATTAGAATCAATACGAATCAATTAGAATCAATACGAATCAATACGAATCAATACGAATCAATACGAATCAATACGAATCAATTAGAATCAATACGAATCAATACGAATCAATACGAATCAATACGAATCAATTAGAATCAATACGAATCAATTAGAATCAATACGAATCAATTAGAATCAATACGAATCAATTAGAATCAATACGAATCAATTAGAATCAATACGAATCAATACGAATCAATACGAATCAATTAGAATCAATACGAATCAATTAGAATCAATACGAATCAATACGAATCAATACGAATCAATACGAATCAATACGAATCAATACGAATCAATACGAATCAATACGAATCAATACGAATCAATACGAATCAATTAGAATCAATACGAATCAATTAGAATCAATACGAATCAATTAGAATCAATACGAAGCAATTAGAATCAATACGAATCAATACGAATCAATACGAATCAATACGAATCAATACGAATCAATACGAATCAATACGAATCAATACGAATCAATTAGAATCAATACGAATCAATACGAATCAATACGAATCAATTAGAATCAATACGAATCAATTAGAATCAATACGAATCAATTAGAATCAATACGAATCAATTAGAATCAATACGAATCAATTAGAATCAATACGAATCAATTAGAATCAATACGAATCAATTAGAATCAATACGAATCAATTAGAATTAATACGAATCAATTAGAATCAATACGAATCAATTAGAATCAATACGAATCAATTAGAATCAATTAGAATCAATTAGAATCAATACGAATCAATTAGAATCAATACGAATCAATACGAATCAATACGAATCAAAACGAATCAATACGAATCAATACGAATCAATACGAATCAATACGAATCAATACGAATCAATACGAATCAATACGAATCAATACGAATCAATACGAATCAATAGGAATCAATACGAATCAATACGAATCAACTAGAATCAATACGAATCAATTAGAATCAATACGAATCAATACGAATCAATACGAATCAATACGAATCAATACGAATCAATACGAATCAATTAGAATCAATACGAATCAATTAGAATCAATACGAATCAATACGAATCAATTAGAATCAATTAGAATCAATACGAATCAATTAGAATCAATACGAATCAATTAGAATCAATACGAATCAATTAGAATCAATACGAATCAATTAGAATCAATACGAATCAATTAGAATCAATACGAATCAATTAGAATCAATACGAATCAATTAGAATCAATACGAATCAATTATAATCAATACGAATCAATTAGAATCAATACGAATTAATTAGAATCAATACGAATCAATTAGAATCAATACGAATCAATTAGAATCAATACGAATCAATTAGAATCAATACGAATCAATTAGAATCAATTAGAATCAATACGAATCAATTAGAATCAATTAGAATCAATACGAATCAATTAGAATCAATACGAATCAATACGAATCAATACGAATCAATACGAATCAATACGAATCAATACGAATCAATACGAATCAATACGAATCAATACGAATCAATACGAATCAATTAGAATCAATACGAATCAATACGAATCAATACGAATCAATACGAATCAATACGAATCAATACGAATCAATACGAATCAATACTGTTACGTCCCGAACGAAGCGTGCGAGACGTCGACAGTACGATTCCCGAAGAATCGTTCGCTCGACCTGGAGGCCAGATGGGCGGTCAGTCGAAACTTTACTCGCGTTTATCCGACGGTCGAACGGCGCCCCTTTTTGAGTCAACACGATACGCGCTATAACTCGGGATAGGGCAGAAAGTCAATGATCGTCGATCGTTTGGAGGGAGATTGTCGATGACTCGAGAGGGTAGGATGCGTAGTGAAAACGGTGAAGTCGAACAACGACCGGAGTCAAAGAGAAAGAGAGAGAGAGAAAGAGACAGATAGTGAGAGAGAAAGGAGACAGAGAAAGAAAGATTTTAATTCACTAATTCTTACTTTGTCGCTGATCTCTGGAACTAATCCCTTTAAAATGTAGTAGTAGGTGGTGTGGAAAAATATAAAAAAACACTAATTGAACACAAGAACGTATATTGAAAATAGAAAAACTGGTGAATACAAGATTGAAATAAAGATGTCTTTTTAGCTCGATGGTCACTGTCGGAATGAACTGGCAGCGAAATTGTGACTTGAAGGAGGGATCGTAAAATAAAGCTGTGAAGAAAAGGACTTGAGGAGAGGACGAGTGGTTTGGTGACAGCGTGTTTAGGTATCGAGATAGAGAGGAATGGGAGGATCTGATTGAGGGAGTATGTTCGCACAGGCCCTGTCAATAAGGGATCTGCGTCTCTTGTTGGTGCTAATTAACACACGGTTCCTCAAGGAAAAGAGCAGGAAGAGTTAGGATTGGAAACTGTAAGAACAGGGCGACGAAGTAGGTGATTTGAGTGGGAATTATCAAAAGGAAAGTGTACAACAGAAATGGGATAGAAGTAGGATCGAAAGGGATGCGATGCACAAAAGGGATGCGCTGTGAAATAGTGGTGGACAAGGAAACATGTTAATAACGAAGGAGAAATGAAAATGAAGGAGCTCTGACAAATTCGGTTGATATTCAAGGCAGCTCAAATCAAATGACTACTTACTTTCGATTGACGATTACAACCCAAGTAGGAGACCCTTTTGGTAGTACGCGATTGATTAATTGCACAATTGAATTGGTCAGGATATATTGAAATAGACTTTGAATCTTGGTTGGTTGCTTTGACCACGTAAATTGAAGAGTGAAGCGAAAAGACTACGAACTGATTTAATTGAGAACGGATTAAGGTGTGAATCGAACGACGTTTGAGAGAAAGAATAATAATGCGAGCCCGAATAATAATGAGGGAAAATGGGCATTGGTGGCCTTTTTATAATTTCTTTAGGATGATGCATGCATGGGCGGATCGATACAGAAGTGGGATAATTAGGGAAGGATAAGAACATAAGAAAGAATAAGATGGGTAGGTTCATCTTAGGAACGTCACATTTCGTTGGCCAATCAGGTCAGGCCGCGCAGTGGCCTTCTACCCTTGAGTCGGGCGTTTCGTGATTTTCCGATGACAGATCGCTGTGCGTTTCAGAGTCCAGAGTAGTCTAAACAATTCTTCTCTCCCTGCGTCTTTTACCAATATGTGCGTTTGCATTCGACGTCACTTCCCAGAAATTGGCCATGGTCAGAATGATTTCTATATGTTCGATCCGCTGCTAAGCGTGAGATTGAAATGCGGTGACGGGAATGAGTCATACATATTCGCTATGTTTGTGACATTAAAATCCCAGTGGTTGAAGTGAATATTACATACTTGGCAAAACTATAAATTATGTTATCTTACTTTACTTTTCAATTGTGGGGAATTCTCATAACGTATATGCATCGTCAAACCCTATTACGTACTCGTAATATTATTAATAATCGGTTCGATGTCAAAGAGAGTATCCCGAAAATAAAATCCCAAGTTACGCTTTGAGTGCGTAAGAGAATTCGTCTTATCTTGTGTTACCATTCACTGCTGCCTACCGACGGCCGGATTGTCGCAGCGTCCCTTTGATATCGAGCCTCGTTACGTCACGGACGTAACAATACGAATCAATACGAATCAATACGAATCAATACGAATCAATACGAATCAATACGAATCAATACGAATCAATACGAATCAATACGAATCAATTAGAATCAATACGAATCAATTAGAATCAATACGAATCAATTAGAATCAATACGAATCAATACGAATCAATACGAATCAATACGAATCAATTAGAATCAATACGAATCAATACGAATCAATACGAATCAATACGAATCAATACGAATCAATACGAATCAATACGAATCAATTAGAATCAATACGAATCAATTAGAATCAATACGAATCAATACGAATCAATACGAATCAATTAGAATCAATACGAATCAATACGAATCAATACGAATCAATTAGAATCAATACGAATCAATTAGAATCAATACGAATCAATTAGAATCAATACGAATCAATACGAATCAATACGAATCAATTAGAATCAATACGAATCAATACGAATCAATACGAATCAATACGAATCAATTAGAATCAATACGAATCAATTAGAATCAATACGAATCAATTAGAATCAATACGAATCAATTAGAATCAATACGAATCAATTAGAATCAATACGAATCAATACGAATCAATACGAATCAATTAGAATCAATACGAATCAATTAGAATCAATACGAATCAATACGAATCAATACGAATCAATACGAATCAATACGAATCAATACGAATCAATACGAATCAATACGAATCAATACGAATCAATACGAATCAATTAGAATCAATACGAATCAATTAGAATCAATACGAATCAATTAGAATCAATACGAAGCAATTAGAATCAATACGAATCAATACGAATCAATACGAATCAATACGAATCAATACGAATCAATACGAATCAATACGAATCAATACGAATCAATTAGAATCAATACGAATCAATACGAATCAATACGAATCAATTAGAATCAATACGAATCAATTAGAATCAATACGAATCAATTAGAATCAATACGAATCAATTAGAATCAATACGAATCAATTAGAATCAATACGAATCAATTAGAATCAATACGAATCAATTAGAATCAATACGAATCAATTAGAATTAATACGAATCAATTAGAATCAATACGAATCAATTAGAATCAATACGAATCAATTAGAATCAATTAGAATCAATTAGAATCAATACGAATCAATTAGAATCAATACGAATCAATACGAATCAATACGAATCAAAACGAATCAATACGAATCAATACGAATCAATACGAATCAATACGAATCAATACGAATCAATACGAATCAATACGAATCAATACGAATCAATACGAATCAATAGGAATCAATACGAATCAATACGAATCAACTAGAATCAATACGAATCAATTAGAATCAATACGAATCAATACGAATCAATACGAATCAATACGAATCAATACGAATCAATACGAATCAATTAGAATCAATACGAATCAATTAGAATCAATACGAATCAATACGAATCAATTAGAATCAATTAGAATCAATACGAATCAATTAGAATCAATACGAATCAATTAGAATCAATACGAATCAATTAGAATCAATACGAATCAATTAGAATCAATACGAATCAATTAGAATCAATACGAATCAATTAGAATCAATACGAATCAATTAGAATCAATACGAATCAATTATAATCAATACGAATCAATTAGAATCAATACGAATCAATTAGAATCAATACGAATCAATTAGAATCAATACGAATCAATTAGAATCAATACGAATCAATTAGAATCAATTAGAATCAATACGAATCAATTAGAATCAATTAGAATCAATACGAATCAATTAGAATCAATACGAATCAATACGAATCAATACGAATCAATACGAATCAATACGAATCAATACGAATCAATACGAATCAATACGAATCAATACGAATCAATACGAATCAATTAGAATCAATACGAATCAATACGAATCAATACGAATCAATACGAATCAATACGAATCAATACGAATCAATACGAATCAATACTGTTACGTCCCGAACGAAGCGTGCGAGACGTCGACAGTACGATTCCCGAAGAATCGTTCGCTCGACCTGGAGGCCAGATGGGCGGTCAGTCGAAACTTTACTCGCGTTTATCCGACGGTCGAACGGCGCCCCTTTTTGAGTCAACACGATACGCGCTATAACTCGGGATAGGGCAGAAAGTCAATGATCGTCGATCGTTTGGAGGGAGATTGTCGATGACTCGAGAGGGTAGGATGCGTAGTGAAAACGGTGAAGTCGAACAACGACCGGAGTCAAAGAGAAAGAGAGAGAGAGAAAGAGACAGATAGTGAGAGAGAAAGGAGACAGAGAAAGAAAGATTTTAATTCACTAATTCTTACTTTGTCGCTGATCTCTGGAACTAATCCCTTTAAAATGTAGTAGTAGGTGGTGTGGAAAAATATAAAAAAACACTAATTGAACACAAGAACGTATATTGAAAATAGAAAAACTGGTGAATACAAGATTGAAATAAAGATGTCTTTTTAGCTCGATGGTCACTGTCGGAATGAACTGGCAGCGAAATTGTGACTTGAAGGAGGGATCGTAAAATAAAGCTGTGAAGAAAAGGACTTGAGGAGAGGACGAGTGGTTTGGTGACAGCGTGTTTAGGTATCGAGATAGAGAGGAATGGGAGGATCTGATTGAGGGAGTATGTTCGCACAGGCCCTGTCAATAAGGGATCTGCGTCTCTTGTTGGTGCTAATTAACACACGGTTCCTCAAGGAAAAGAGCAGGAAGAGTTAGGATTGGAAACTGTAAGAACAGGGCGACGAAGTAGGTGATTTGAGTGGGAATTATCAAAAGGAAAGTGTACAACAGAAATGGGATAGAAGTAGGATCGAAAGGGATGCGATGCACAAAAGGGATGCGCTGTGAAATAGTGGTGGACAAGGAAACATGTTAATAACGAAGGAGAAATGAAAATGAAGGAGCTCTGACAAATTCGGTTGATATTCAAGGCAGCTCAAATCAAATGACTACTTACTTTCGATTGACGATTACAACCCAAGTAGGAGACCCTTTTGGTAGTACGCGATTGATTAATTGCACAATTGAATTGGTCAGGATATATTGAAATAGACTTTGAATCTTGGTTGGTTGCTTTGACCACGTAAATTGAAGAGTGAAGCGAAAAGACTACGAACTGATTTAATTGAGAACGGATTAAGGTGTGAATCGAACGACGTTTGAGAGAAAGAATAATAATGCGAGCCCGAATAATAATGAGGGAAAATGGGCATTGGTGGCCTTTTTATAATTTCTTTAGGATGATGCATGCATGGGCGGATCGATACAGAAGTGGGATAATTAGGGAAGGATAAGAACATAAGAAAGAATAAGATGGGTAGGTTCATCTTAGGAACGTCACATTTCGTTGGCCAATCAGGTCAGGCCGCGCAGTGGCCTTCTACCCTTGAGTCGGGCGTTTCGTGATTTTCCGATGACAGATCGCTGTGCGTTTCAGAGTCCAGAGTAGTCTAAACAATTCTTCTCTCCCTGCGTCTTTTACCAATATGTGCGTTTGCATTCGACGTCACTTCCCAGAAATTGGCCATGGTCAGAATGATTTCTATATGTTCGATCCGCTGCTAAGCGTGAGATTGAAATGCGGTGACGGGAATGAGTCATACATATTCGCTATGTTTGTGACATTAAAATCCCAGTGGTTGAAGTGAATATTACATACTTGGCAAAACTATAAATTATGTTATCTTACTTTACTTTTCAATTGTGGGGAATTCTCATAACGTATATGCATCGTCAAACCCTATTACGTACTCGTAATATTATTAATAATCGGTTCGATGTCAAAGAGAGTATCCCGAAAATAAAATCCCAAGTTACGCTTTGAGTGCGTAAGAGAATTCGTCTTATCTTGTGTTACCATTCACTGCTGCCTACCGACGGCCGGATTGTCGCAGCGTCCCTTTGATATCGAGCCTCGTTACGTCACGGACGTAACAATACGAATCAATACGAATCAATACGAATCAATACGAATCAATACGAATCAATACGAATCAATACGAATCAATACGAATCAATACGAATCAATTAGAATCAATACGAATCAATTAGAATCAATACGAATCAATTAGAATCAATACGAATCAATACGAATCAATACGAATCAATACGAATCAATACGAATCAATTAGAATCAATACGAATCAATACGAATCAATACGAATCAATACGAATCAATACGAATCAATACGAATCAATACGAATCAATTAGAATCAATACGAATCAATTAGAATCAATACGAATCAATACGAATCAATACGAATCAATTAGAATCAATACGAATCAATACGAATCAATACGAATCAATTAGAATCAATACGAATCAATTAGAATCAATACGAATCAATACGAATCAATACGAATCAATACGAATCAATACGAATCAATTAGAATCAATACGAATCAATACGAATCAATACGAATCAATACGAATCAATTAGAATCAATACGAATCAATTAGAATCAATACGAATCAATTAGAATCAATACGAATCAATTAGAATCAATACGAATCAATTAGAATCAATACGAATCAATACGAATCAATACGAATCAATTAGAATCAATACGAATCAATTAGAATCAATACGAATCAATACGAATCAATACGAATCAATACGAATCAATACGAATCAATACGAATCAATACGAATCAATACGAATCAATACGAATCAATACGAATCAATTAGAATCAATACGAATCAATTAGAATCAATACGAATCAATTAGAATCAATACGAAGCAATTAGAATCAATACGAATCAATACGAATCAATACGAATCAATACGAATCAATACGAATCAATACGAATCAATACGAATCAATACGAATCAATTAGAATCAATACGAATCAATACGAATCAATACGAATCAATTAGAATCAATACGAATCAATTAGAATCAATACGAATCAATTAGAATCAATACGAATCAATTAGAATCAATACGAATCAATTAGAATCAATACGAATCAATTAGAATCAATACGAATCAATTAGAATCAATACGAATCAATTAGAATTAATACGAATCAATTAGAATCAATACGAATCAATTAGAATCAATACGAATCAATTAGAATCAATTAGAATCAATTAGAATCAATACGAATCAATTAGAATCAATACGAATCAATACGAATCAATACGAATCAAAACGAATCAATACGAATCAATACGAATCAATACGAATCAATACGAATCAATACGAATCAATACGAATCAATACGAATCAATACGAATCAATACGAATCAATAGGAATCAATACGAATCAATACGAATCAACTAGAATCAATACGAATCAATTAGAATCAATACGAATCAATACGAATCAATACGAATCAATACGAATCAATACGAATCAATACGAATCAATTAGAATCAATACGAATCAATTAGAATCAATACGAATCAATACGAATCAATTAGAATCAATTAGAATCAATACGAATCAATTAGAATCAATACGAATCAATTAGAATCAATACGAATCAATTAGAATCAATACGAATCAATTAGAATCAATACGAATCAATTAGAATCAATACGAATCAATTAGAATCAATACGAATCAATTAGAATCAATACGAATCAATTATAATCAATACGAATCAATTAGAATCAATACGAATCAATTAGAATCAATACGAATCAATTAGAATCAATACGAATCAATTAGAATCAATACGAATCAATTAGAATCAATACGAATCAATTAGAATCAATTAGAATCAATACGAATCAATTAGAATCAATTAGAATCAATACGAATCAATTAGAATCAATACGAATCAATACGAATCAATACGAATCAATACGAATCAATACGAATCAATACGAATCAATACGAATCAACTAGAATCAATACGAATCAATACGAATCAATTAGAATCAATACGAATCAATACGAATCAATTAGAATCAATACGAATCAATACGAATCAATACGAATCAATTAGAATCAATACGAATCAATTAGAATCAATACGAATCAATTAGAATCAATTAGAATCAATTAGAATCAATACCAATCAATACGAATCAATACGAATCAATTAGAATCAATACGAATCAATTAGAATCAATACGAATCAATTAGAATCAATACGAATCAATACGAATCAATTAGAATCAATACGAATCAATTAGAATTAATACGAATCAATTAGAATCAATACGAATCAATTAGAATCAATACGAATCAATTAGAATCAATACGAATCAATACGAATCAATTAGAATCAATACGAATCAATTAGAATCAATACGAATCAATTAGAATCAATACGAATCAATTAGAATCAATACGAATCAATACGAATCAATACGAATCAATACGAATCAATACGAATCAATTAGAATCAATACGAATCAATTAGACTCAATACGAATCAATTAGAATCAATACGAATCAATTAGAATCAATACGAATCAATTAGAATCAATACGAATCAATTAGAATCAATACGAATCAATACGAATCAATACGAATCAATACGAATCAATACGAATCAATACGAATCAATACGAATCAATACGAATCAATACGAATCAATACGAATCAATACGAATCAACTAGAATCAATACGAATCAATACGAATCAATACGAATCAATACGAATCAATACGAATCAACTAGAATCAATACGAATCAATACGAATCAATACGAATCAATACGAATCAATACGAATCAATACGAATCAATTAGAATCAATACGAATCAATACGAATCAATTAGAATCAATACGAATCAATTAGAATCAATACGAATCAATACGAATCAATTAGAATCAATACGAATCAATTAGAATCAATACGAATCAATTAGAATCAATACGAATCAATTAGAATCAATACGAATCAATACGAATCAATACGAATCAAAACGAATCAATACGAATCAATATGAATCAATACGAATCAATACGAATCAATTAGAATCAATACGAATCAATACGAATCAATACGAATCAATTAGAATCAATACGAATCAATACGAATCAATACGAATCAATACGAATCAATACGAATCAATACGAATCAATACGAATCAACTAGAATCAATACGAATCAATACGAATCAATTAGAATCAATACGAATCAATACGAATCAATTAGAATCAATACGAATCAATTAGAATCAATACGAATCAATACGAATCAATACGAATCAATACGAATCAACTAGAATCAATACGAATCAATACGAATCAATACGAATCAATACGAATCAATACGAATCAATACGAATCAATTAGAATCAATACGAATCAATACGAATCAATTAGAATCAATACGAATCAATTAGAATCAATACGAATCAATACGAATCAATACGAATCAATTAGAATCAATACGAATCAATTAGAATCAATACGAATCAATTAGAATCAATTAGAATCAATACGAATCAATTAGAATTAATACGAATCAATTAGAATCAATACGAATCAATTAGAATCAATACGAATCAATTAGAATCAATACGAATCAGTACGAATCAATACGAATCAATTAGAATCAATACGAATCAATTAGAATCAATACGAATCAATTAGAATCAATACGAATCAATTAGAATCAATACGAATCAATTAGAATCAATACGAATCAATACGAATCAATACGAATCAATACGAATCAATACGAATCAATACGAATCAATACGAATCAATTAGAATCAATACGAATCAATTAGACTCAATACGAATCAATTAGAATCAATACGAATCAATTAGAATCAATTAGAATCAATTAGAATCAATTAGAATCAATACGAATCAATTAGAATCAATACGAATCAATTAGAATCAATACGAATCAATTAGAATCAATACGAATCAATACGAATCAATACGAATCAATACGAATCAATACGAATCAATACGAATCAATACGAATCAATACGAATCAATACGAATCAATACGAATCAATACGAATCAATACGAATCAATACGAAACAACTAGAATCAATACGAATCAATACGAATCAATTAGAATCAATACGAATCAATACGAATCAATTAGAATCAATACGAATCAATTAGAATCAATACGAATCAATACGACTCAATACGAATCAACTAGAATCAATACGAATCAATACGAATCAATACGAATCAATACGAATCAATACGAATCAATTAGAATCAATACGAATCAATTAGAATCAATACGAATCAATACGAATCAATACGAATCAATTAGAATCAATACGAATCAATTAGAATCAATACGAATCAATTAGAATCATTACGAATCAATTAGAATCAATACGAATCAATTAGAATCAATACGAATCAATTAGAATCAATACGAATCAATTAGAATCAACACGAATCAATTACAATCAATACGAATCAATTAGAATCAATACGAATCAATTAGAATCAATACGAATCAATTAGAATCAATACGAATCAATACGAATCAATACGAATCAATACGAATCAATACGAATCAATACGAATCAATACGAATCAAAACGAATCAATACGAATCAATATGAATCAATACGAATCAATACGAATCAATTAGAATCAATACGAATCAATACGAATCAATACGAATCAATTAGAATCAATACGAATCAATACGAATCAATACGAATCAATACGAATCAATACGAATCAATACGAATCAATACGAATCAATACGAATCAATACGAATCAATACGAATCAATACGAATCAATACGAATCAACTAGAATCAATACGAATCAATACGAATCAATTAGAATCAATACGAATCAATACGAATCAATTAGAATCAATACGAATCAATACGAATCAATACGAATCAATTAGAATCAATACGAATCAATTAGAATCAATACGAATCAATTAGAATCAATTAGAATCAATTAGAATCAATACCAATCAATACGAATCAATACGAATCAATTAGAATCAATACGAATCAATTAGAATCAATACGAATCAATTAGAATCAATACGAATCAATACGAATCAATTAGAATCAATACGAATCAATTAGAATTAATACGAATCAATTAGAATCAATACGAATCAATTAGAATCAATACGAATCAATTAGAATCAATACGAATCAATACGAATCAATTAGAATCAATACGAATCAATTAGAATCAATACGAATCAATTAGAATCAATACGAATCAATTAGAATCAATACGAATCAATACGAATCAATACGAATCAATACGAATCAATACGAATCAATACGAATCAATTAGAATCAATACGAATCAATTAGACTCAATACGAATCAATTAGAATCAATACGAATCAATTAGAATCAATACGAATCAATTAGAATCAATACGAATCAATTAGAATCAATACGAATCAATACGAATCAATACGAATCAATACGAATCAATACGAATCAATACGAATCAATACGAATCAATACGAATCAATACGAATCAATACGAATCAATACGAATCAATACGAATCAATACGAATCAATACGAATCAATACGAATCAATACGAAACAACTAGAATCAATTAGAATCAATACGAATCAATACGAATCAATACGAATCAACTAGAATCAATACGAATCAATACGAATCAATACGAATCAATACGAATCAATACGAATCAATACGAATCAATACGAATCAATACGAATCAATACGAATCAATACGAATCAATACGAATCAACTAGAATCAATACGAATCAATACGAATCAATACGAATCAATACGAATCAATACGAATCAATACGAATCAATTAGAATCAATACGAATCAATACGAATCAATTAGAATCAATACGAATCAATTAGAATCAATACGAATCAATACGAATCAATTAGAATCAATACGAATCAATTAGAATCAATACGAATCAATTAGAATCAATACGAATCAATTAGAATCAATACGAATCAATACGAATCAATACGAATCAAAACGAATCAATACGAATCAATATGAATCAATACGAATCAATACGAATCAATTAGAATCAATACGAATCAATACGAATCAATACGAATCAATTAGAATCAATACGAATCAATACGAATCAATACGAATCAATACGAATCAATACGAATCAATACGAATCAATACGAATCAACTAGAATCAATACGAATCAATACGAATCAATTAGAATCAATACGAATCAATACGAATCAATTAGAATCAATACGAATCAATTAGAATCAATACGAATCAATACGAATCAATACGAATCAATACGAATCAACTAGAATCAATACGAATCAATACGAATCAATACGAATCAATACGAATCAATACGAATCAATACGAATCAATTAGAATCAATACGAATCAATACGAATCAATTAGAATCAATACGAATCAATTAGAATCAATACGAATCAATACGAATCAATACGAATCAATTAGAATCAATACGAATCAATTAGAATCAATACGAATCAATTAGAATCAATTAGAATCAATTAGAATCAATACGAATCAATACGAATCAATACGAATCAATTAGAATCAATACGAATCAATTAGAATCAATACGAATCAATTAGAATCAATACGAATCAATACGAATCAATTAGAATCAATACGAATCAATTAGAATTAATACGAATCAATTAGAATCAATACGAATCAATTAGAATCAATACGAATCAATTAGAATCAATACGAATCAATACGAATCAATACGAATCAATTAGAATCAATACGAATCAATTAGAATCAATACGAATCAATTAGAATCAATACGAATCAATTAGAATCAATACGAATCAATTAGAATCAATACGAATCAATACGAATCAATACGAATCAATACGAATCAATACGAATCAATACGAATCAATACGAATCAATTAGAATCAATACGAATCAATTAGACTCAATACGAATCAATTAGAATCAATACGAATCAATTAGAATCAATTAGAATCAATTAGAATCAATTAGAATCAATACGAATCAATTAGAATCAATACGAATCAATTAGAATCAATACGAATCAATTAGAATCAATACGAATCAATACGAATCAATACGAATCAATACGAATCAATACGAATCAATACGAATCAATACGAATCAATACGAATCAATACGAATCAATACGAATCAATACGAATCAATACGAATCAATACGAATCAATACGAAACAACTAGAATCAATACGAATCAATACGAATCAATTAGAATCAATACGAATCAATACGAATCAATTAGAATCAATACGAATCAATTAGAATCAATACGAATCAATACGACTCAATACGAATCAACTAGAATCAATACGAATCAATACGAATCAATACGAATCAATACGAATCAATACGAATCAATACGAATCAATTAGAATCAATACGAATCAATTAGAATCAATACGAATCAATTAGAATCAATACGAATCAATTAGAATCAATACGAATCAATACGAATCAATACGAATCAATTAGAAACAATACGAATCAATTAGAATCAATACGAATCAATACGAATCAATACGAATCAATACGAATCAATTAGAATCAATACGAAGCAATTAGAATCAATAAGAATCAATACGAATCAATTAGAATCAATACGAATCAATTAGAATCAATACGAATCAATTAGAATCAATACGAATCAATTAGAATCAATACGAATCAATTACAATCAATACGAATCAATTAGAATCAATACGAATCAATTAGAATCAATACGAATCAATTAGAATCAATACGAATCAATTAGAATCAATACGAATCAATACGAATCAATACGAATCAATACGAATCAATACGAATCAATACGAATCAATACGAATCAATACGAATCAATACGAATCAATACGAATCAATACGAATCAATACGAATCAATACGAAACAATACGAAACAATACGAATCAATACGAATCAATACGAATCAATACGAATCAATACGAATCAATACGAATCAATACGAATCAATTAGAATCAATTAGAATCAATTAGAATCAATTAGAATCAATACGAATCAATTAGAATCAATACGAATCAATTAGAATCAATACGAATCAATTAGAATCAATACGAATCAATTAGAATCAATACGAATCAATTAGAATCAATACGAATCAATTAGAATCAATACGAATCAATTAGAATCAATACGAATCAATTAGAATCAATACGAATCAATACGAATCAATTAGAAACAATACGAATCAATTAGAATCAATACGAATCAATACGAATCAATACGAATCAATACGAATCAATTAGAATCAATACGAAGCAATTAGAATCAATAAGAATCAATACGAATCAATTAGAATCAATACGAATCAATTAGAATCAATACGAATCAATTAGAATCAATACGAATCAATTAGAATCAATACGAATCAATTAGAATCAATACGAATCAATACGAATCAATACGAATCAATTAGAATCAATACGAATCAATACGAATCAATACGAATCAATACGAATCAATACGAATCAATACGAATCAACTAGAATCAATACGAATCAATACGAATCAATACGAATCAATTAGAATCAATACGAATCAATACGAATCAACTAGAATCAATACGAATCAATACGAATCAATACGAATCAATACGAATCAATTAGAATCAATACGAATCAATACGAATCAATTAGAATCAATACGAATCAATTAGAATCAATACGAATCAATACGAATCAATACGAATCAATTAGAATCAATACGAATCAATTAGAATCAATACGAATCAATTAGAATCAATTAGAATCAATTAGAATCAATTAGAATCAATTAGAATCAATACGAATCAATTAGAATCAATACGAATCAATTAGAATCAATACGAATCAATTAGAATCAATACGAATCAATACGAATCAATACGAATCAATACGAATCAATTAGAATCAATACGAATCAATTAGAATCAATACGAATCAATTAGAATCAATACGAATCAATTAGAATCAATACGAATCAATTAGAATCAATACGAATCAATTAGAATCAATACGAATCAATACGAATCAATACGAATCAATACGAATCAATACGAATCAATTAGAATCAATACGAATCAATTAGAATCAATACGAATCAATTAGAATCAATTAGAATCAATACGAATCAATTAGACTCAATACGAATCAATTAGAATCAATACGAATCAATTAGAATCAATTAGAATCAATTAGAATCAATTAGAATCAATACGAATCAATTAGAATCAATACGAATCAATTAGAATCAATACGAATCAATTAGAATCAATACGAATCAATACGAATCAATACGAATCAATACGAATCAATACGAATCAATTAGAATCAATTAGAATCAATTAGAATCAATACGAATCAATTAGAATCAATACGAATCAATTAGAATCAATACGAATCAATTAGAATCAATACGATTCAATTAGAATCAATACGAATCAATACGAATCAATACGAATCAATTAGAATCAATACGAATCAATTAGAATCAATACGAATCAATACGAATCAATACGAATCAATACGAATCAATTAGAATCAATACGAATCAATACGAATCAATACGAATCAATACGAATCAACTAGAATCAATACGAATCAATACGAATCAATTAGCATCAATACGAATCAATACGAATCAATTAGAATCAATACGAATCAATACGAATCAATACGAATGAATACGAATCAATACGAATCAATACGAATCAATTAGAATCAATTAGAATCAATACGAATCAATTAGAATCAATACGAATCAATTAGAATCAGTACGAATCAATTAGAATCAGTACGAATCAATACGAATCAACTAGAATCAATACGAATCAATACGAATCAATACGAATCAATACGAATCAATTAGAATCAATACGAATCAATTAGAATCAATACGAATCAATACGAATCAATTAGAATCAATACGAATCAATTAGAATCAATACGAATCAATTAGAATCAATACGAATCAATTAGAATCAATACGAATCAATTAGAATCAATACGAATCAATTAGAATCAATACGAATCAATTAGAATCAATACGAATCAATTAGAATCAATACGAATCAATTAGAATCAATACGAATCAATTAGAATCAATACGAATCAATACGAATCAATTAGAATCAATACCAATCAATTAGAATCAATACGAATCAATACGAATCAATACGATCAATTAGAATCAATACGAATCAATTAGAATCAATTAGAATCAATTAGAATCAATTAGAATCAATTAGAATCAATACGAATCAATTAGAATCAATACGAATCAATTAGAATCAATACGAATCAATTAGAATCAGTACGAATCAATACGAATCAATTAGAATCAATTAGAATCAATTAGAATCAATTAGAATCAATACGAATCAATTAGAATCAATACGAATCAATTAGAATCAATACGAATCAATTAGAATCAATACGAATCAATTAGAATCAATACGAATCAATTAGAATCAGTACGAATCAATACGAATCAACTAGAATCAATACGAATCAATACGAATCAATTAGAATCAATACGAATCAATACGAATCAATTAGAATCAATACGAATCAATACGAATCAATACGAATCAACTAGAATCAATACGAATCAATACGAATCAATTAGAATCAATACGAATCAATACGAATCAATTAGAATCAATACGAATCAATACGAATCAATACGAATCAATACGAATCAATACGAATCAATACGAATCAATACGATTCAATACGAATCAATACGAAACAATACGAATCAATACGAATCAATACGAATCAATACGAATCAATACGAATCAATTAGAATCAATACGAATCAATTAGAATCAATACGAATCAATTAGAATCAATACGAATCAATTAGAATCAATACGAATCAATACGAATCAATACGAATCAATTAGAATCAATACGAATCAATACGAATCAATACGAATCAATTAGAATCAATACGAATCAATACGAATCAATTAGAATCAATACGAATCAATTAGAATCAATACGAATCAATACGAATCAATTAGAATCAATACGAATCAATTAGAATCAATTAGAATCAATACGAATCAATACGAATCAATACGAATCAATACGAATCAATTAGAATCAATACGAATCAATACGAATCAATACGAATCAATACGAATCAATACGAATCAATACGAATCAATACGAATCAATACGAAACAATACGAATAAATACGAATCAATACGAATCAATACGAATCAATACGAATCAATACGAATCAATACGAATCAATTAGAATCAATACGAATCAATTAGAATCAATACGAATCAATTAGAATCAATACGAATCAATTAGAATCAATACGAATCAATTAGAATCAATACGAATCAATACGAATCAATACGAATCAATACGAATCAATACGAATCAATACGAATCAATTAGAATCAATACGAATCAATTAGGATCAATTAGAATCAATTAGAATCAATTAGAATCAATACGAATCAATTAGAATCAATACGAATCAATTAGAATCAATACGAATCAATTAGAATCAATACGAATCAATTAGAATCAATACGAATCAATACGAATCAATACGAATCAATACGAATCAATTAGAATCAATACGAATCAATTAGAATCAATACGAATCAATACGAATCAATACGAATCAATACGAATCAATACGAATCAATACGAATCAATACGAATCAATACGAATCAATACGAAACAATACGAATCAATACGAAACAATACGAATCAATACGAATCAATTAGAATCAATACGAATCAATTAGAATCAATACGAATCAATTAGAATCAATACGAATCAATTAGAATCAATACGAATCAATTAGAATCAATACGAATCAATTAGAATCAATACGAATCAATTAGAATCAATACGAATCAATTAGAATCAATACGAATCAATTAGAATCAATACGAATCAATTAGAATCAATACGAATCAATACGAATCAATACGAATCAATACGAATCAATTAGAATCAATACGAATCAATTAGAATCAATACGAATCAATTAGAATCAATACGAATCAATTAGAATCAATACGCATCAATTAGAATCAATACGAATCAATTAGAATCAATACGAATCAATACGAATCAATACGAATCAATTAGAATCAATACGAATCAATTAGAATCAATACGAATCAATTAGAATCAATTAGAATCAATACGAATCAATTAGAATCAATACGAATCAATTAGAATCAATACGAATCAATTAGAATCAATACGAATCAATTAGAATCAATTAGAATCAATTAGAATCAATACGAATCAATTAGAATCAATACGAATCAATACGAATCAATACGAATCAAAACGAATCAATACGAATCAATACGAATCAATACGAATCAATACGAATCAATACGAATCAATACGAATCAATACGAATCAATACGAATCAATACGAATCAATACGAATCAATAGGAATCAATACGAATCAATACGAATCAACTAGAATCAATACGAATCAATTAGAATCAATACGAATCAATACGAATCAATACGAATCAATACGAATCAATACGAATCAATACGAATCAATTAGAATCAATACGAATCAATTAGAATCAATACGAATCAATACGAATCAATTAGAATCAATTAGAATCAATACGAATCAATTAGAATCAATACGAATCAATTAGAATCAATACGAATCAATTAGAATCAATACGAATCAATTAGAATCAATACGAATCAATTAGAATCAATACGAATCAATTAGAATCAATACGAATCAATTAGAATCAATACGAATCAATTATAATCAATACGAATCAATTAGAATCAATACGAATCAATTAGAATCAATACGAATCAATTAGAATCAATACGAATCAATTAGAATCAATACGAATCAATTAGAATCAATACGAATCAATTAGAATCAATTAGAATCAATACGAATCAATTAGAATCAATTAGAATCAATACGAATCAATTAGAATCAATACGAATCAATACGAATCAATACGAATCAATACGAATCAATACGAATCAATACGAATCAATACGAATCAATACGAATCAATACGAATCAATACGAATCAATTAGAATCAATACGAATCAATACGAATCAATACGAATCAATACGAATCAATACGAATCAATACGAATCAATACGAATCAATACTGTTACGTCCCGAACGAAGCGTGCGAGACGTCGACAGTACGATTCCCGAAGAATCGTTCGCTCGACCTGGAGGCCAGATGGGCGGTCAGTCGAAACTTTACTCGCGTTTATCCGACGGTCGAACGGCGCCCCTTTTTGAGTCAACACGATACGCGCTATAACTCGGGATAGGGCAGAAAGTCAATGATCGTCGATCGTTTGGAGGGAGATTGTCGATGACTCGAGAGGGTAGGATGCGTAGTGAAAACGGTGAAGTCGAACAACGACCGGAGTCAAAGAGAAAGAGAGAGAGAGAAAGAGACAGATAGTGAGAGAGAAAGGAGACAGAGAAAGAAAGATTTTAATTCACTAATTCTTACTTTGTCGCTGATCTCTGGAACTAATCCCTTTAAAATGTAGTAGTAGGTGGTGTGGAAAAATATAAAAAAACACTAATTGAACACAAGAACGTACATTGAAAATAGAAAAACTGGTGAATACAAGATTGAAATAAAGATGTCTTTTTAGCTCGATGGTCACTGTCGGAATGAACTGGCAGCGAAATTGTGACTTGAAGGAGGGATCGTAAAATAAAGCTGTGAAGAAAAGGACTTGAGGAGAGGACGAGTGGTTTGGTGACAGCGTGTTTAGGTATCGAGATAGAGAGGAATGGGAGGATCTGATTGAGGGAGTATGTTCGCACAGGCCCTGTCAATAAGGGATCTGCGTCTCTTGTTGGTGCTAATTAACACACGGTTCCTCAAGGAAAAGAGCAGGAAGAGTTAGGATTGGAAACTGTAAGAACAGGGCGACGAAGTAGGTGATTTGAGTGGGAATTATCAAAAGGAAAGTGTACAACAGAAATGGGATAGAAGTAGGATCGAAAGGGATGCGATGCACAAAAGGGATGCGCTGTGAAATAGTGGTGGACAAGGAAACATGTTAATAACGAAGGAGAAATGAAAATGAAGGAGCTCTGACAAATTCGGTTGATATTCAAGGCAGCTCAAATCAAATGACTACTTACTTTCGATTGACGATTACAACCCAAGTAGGAGACCCTTTTGGTAGTACGCGATTGATTAATTGCACAATTGAATTGGTCAGGATATATTGAAATAGACTTTGAATCTTGGTTGGTTGCTTTGACCACGTAAATTGAAGAGTGAAGCGAAAAGACTACGAACTGATTTAATTGAAAACGGATTAAGGTGTGAATCGAACGACGTTTGAGAGAAAGAATAATAATGCGAGCCCGAATAATAATGAGGGAAAATGGGCATTGGTGGCCTTTTTATAATTTCTTTAGGATGATGCATGCATGGGCGGATCGATACAGAAGTGGGATAATTAGGGAAGGATAAGAACATAAGAAAGAATAAGATGGGTAGGTTCATCTTAGGAACGTCACATTTCGTTGGCCAATCAGGTCAGGCCGCGCAGTGGCCTTCTACCCTTGAGTCGGGCGTTTCGTGATTTTCCGATGACAGATCGCTGTGCGTTTCAGAGTCCAGAGTAGTCTAAACAATTCTTCTCTCCCTGCGTCTTTTACCAATATGTGCGTTTGCATTCGACGTCACTTCCCAGAAATTGGCCATGGTCAGAATGATTTCTATATGTTCGATCCGCTGCTAAGCGTGAGATTGAAATGCGGTGACGGGAATGAGTCATACATATTCGCTATGTTTGTGACATTAAAATCCCAGTGGTTGAAGTGAATATTACATACTTGGCAAAACTATAAATTATGTTATCTTACTTTACTTTTCAATTGTGGGGAATTCTCATAACGTATATGCATCGTCAAACCCTATTACGTACTCGTAATATTATTAATAATCGGTTCGATGTCAAAGAGAGTATCCCGAAAATAAAATCCCAAGTTACGCTTTGAGTGCGTAAGAGAATTCGTCTTATCTTGTGTTACCATTCACTGCTGCCTACCGACGGCCGGATTGTCGCAGCGTCCCTTTGATATCGAGCCTCGTTACGTCACGGACGTAACAATACGAATCAATACGAATCAATACGAATCAATACGAATCAATACGAATCAATACGAATCAATACGAATCAATACGAATCAATACGAATCAATTAGAATCAATACGAATCAATTAGAATCAATACGAATCAATTAGAATCAATACGAATCAATTAGAATCAATACGAATCAATACGAATCAATTAGAATCAATACGAATCAATACGAATCAATACGAATCAATACGAATCAATACGAATCAATACGAATCAATACGAATCAATTAGAATCAATACGAATCAATTAGAATCAATACGAATCAATACGAATCAATACGAATCAATTAGAATCAATACGAATCAATACGAATCAATACGAATCAATTAGAATCAATACGAATCAATTAGAATCAATACGAATCAATACGAATCAATACGAATCAATACGAATCAATACGAATCAATTAGAATCAATACGAATCAATACGAATCAATACGAATCAATACGAATCAATTAGAATCAATACGAATCAATTAGAATCAATACGAATCAATTAGAATCAATACGAATCAATTAGAATCAATACGAATCAATTAGAATCAATACGAATCAATACGAATCAATACGAATCAATTAGAATCAATACGAATCAATACGAATCAATACGAATCAATACGAATCAATACGAATCAATACGAATCAATACGAATCAATACGAATCAATACGAATCAATACGAATCAATACGAATCAATACGAATCAATTAGAATCAATACGAATCAATTAGAATCAATACGAATCAATTAGAATCAATACGAAGCAATTAGAATCAATACGAATCAATACGAATCAATACGAATCAATACGAATCAATACGAATCAATACGAATCAATACGAATCAATACGAATCAATTAGAATCAATACGAATCAATACGAATCAATACGAATCAATTAGAATCAATACGAATCAATTAGAATCAATACGAATCAATTAGAATCAATACGAATCAATTAGAATCAATACGAATCAATTAGAATCAATACGAATCAATTAGAATCAATACGAATCAATTAGAATCAATACGAATCAATTAGAATTAATACGAATCAATTAGAATCAATACGAATCAATTAGAATCAATACGAATCAATACGAATCAATACGAATCAATTAGAATCAATACGAATCAATACGAATCAATACGAATCAATTAGAATCAATACGAATCAATTAGAATCAATACGAATCAATTAGAATCAATACGAATCAATTAGAATCAATACGAATCAATACGAATCAATACGAATCAATACGAATCAATACGAATCAATTAGAATCAATACGAATCAATACGAATCAATACGAATCAATACGAATCAATACGAATCAATACGAATCAATACGAATCAATACGAATCAATACGAATCAATTAGAATCAATACGAATCAATACGAATCAATACGAATCAATACGAATCAATACGAATCAATTAGAATCAATACGAATCAATACGAATCAATACGAATCAATACGAATCAATACGAATCAATACGAATCAATACGAATCAATACGAATCAATACGAATCAATACGAATCAATACGAATCAATACGAATCAATACGAATCAATACGAATCAATACGAATCAATACGAATCAATACGAATCAATTAGAATCAATACGAATCAATTAGAATCAATACGAATCAATTAGAATCAATACGAATCAATTAGAATCAATACGAATCAATACGAATCAATACGAATCAATACGAATCAATACGAATCAATACGAATCAATACGAATCAATACGAATCAATACGAATCAATACGAATCAATACGAATCAATTAGAATCAATACGAATCAATTAGAATCAATACGAATCAATACGAATCAATACGAATCAATTAGAATCAATACGAATCAATTAGAATCAATACGAATCAATTAGAATCATTACGAATCAATTAGAATCAATACGAATCAATTAGAATCAATACGAATCAATTAGAATCAATACGAATCAATTAGAATCAACACGAATCAATTACAATCAATACGAATCAATTAGAATCAATACGAATCAATTAGAATCAATACGAATCAATTAGAATCAATACGAATCAATTAGAATCAATACGAATCAATACGAATCAATACGAATCAATACGAATCAATACGAATCAATACGAATCAATACGAATCAAAACGAATCAATACGAATCAATATGAATCAATACGAATCAATACGAATCAATTAGAATCAATACGAATCAATACGAATCAATACGAATCAATTAGAATCAATACGAATCAATACGAATCAATACGAATCAATACGAATCAATACGAATCAATACGAATCAATACGAATCAATACGAATCAATACGAATCAATACGAATCAATACGAATCAATACGAATCAACTAGAATCAATACGAATCAATACGAATCAATTAGAATCAATACGAATCAATACGAATCAATTAGAATCAATACGAATCAATACGAATCAATACGAATCAATTAGAATCAATACGAATCAATTAGAATCAATACGAATCAATTAGAATCAATTAGAATCAATTAGAATCAATACCAATCAATACGAATCAATACGAATCAATTAGAATCAATACGAATCAATTAGAATCAATACGAATCAATTAGAATCAATACGAATCAATACGAATCAATTAGAATCAATACGAATCAATTAGAATTAATACGAATCAATTAGAATCAATACGAATCAATTAGAATCAATACGAATCAATTAGAATCAATACGAATCAATACGAATCAATTAGAATCAATACGAATCAATTAGAATCAATACGAATCAATTAGAATCAATACGAATCAATTAGAATCAATACGAATCAATACGAATCAATACGAATCAATACGAATCAATACGAATCAATACGAATCAATTAGAATCAATACGAATCAATTAGACTCAATACGAATCAATTAGAATCCATACGAATCAATTAGAATCAATACGAATCAATTAGAATCAATACGAATCAATTAGAATCAATACGAATCAATACGAATCAATACGAATCAATACGAATCAATACGAATCAATACGAATCAATACGAATCAATACGAATCAATACGAATCAACTAGAATCAATACGAATCAACTAGAATCAATACGAATCAATACGAATCAATACGAATCAATACGAATCAATTAGAATCAATACGAATCAATACGAATCAATTAGAATCAATACGAATCAATTAGAATCAATACGAATCAATACGAATCAATTAGAATCAATACGAATCAATTAGAATCAATACGAATCAATTAGAATCAATACGAATCAATTAGAATCAATACGAATCAATACGAATCAATACGAATCAAAACGAATCAATACGAATCAATATGAATCAATACGAATCAATACGAATCAATTAGAATCAATACGAATCAATACGAATCAATACGAATCAATTAGAATCAATACGAATCAATACGAATCAATACGAATCAATACGAATCAATACGAATCAATACGAATCAATACGAATCAACTAGAATCAATACGAATCAATACGAATCAATTAGAATCAATACGAATCAATACGAATCAATTAGAATCAATACGAATCAATTAGAATCAATACGAATCAATACGAATCAATACGAATCAATACGAATCAACTAGAATCAATACGAATCAATACGAATCAATACGAATCAATACGAATCAATACGAATCAATACGAATCAATTAGAATCAATACGAATCAATACGAATCAATTAGAATCAATACGAATCAATTAGAATCAATACGAATCAATACGAATCAATACGAATCAATTAGAATCAATACGAATCAATTAGAATCAATACGAATCAATTAGAATCAATTAGAATCAATACGAATCAATTAGAATTAATACGAATCAATTAGAATCAATACGAATCAATTAGAATCAATACGAATCAATTAGAATCAATACGAATCAGTACGAATCAATACGAATCAATTAGAATCAATACGAATCAATTAGAATCAATACGAATCAATTAGAATCAATACGAATCAATTAGAATCAATACTAATCAATTAGAATCAACACGAATCAATTACAATCAATACGAATCAATTAGAATCAATACGAATCAATTAGAATCAATACGAATCAATTAGAATCAATACGAATCAATTAGAATCAATACGAATCAATACGAATCAATACGAATCAATACGAATCAATACGAATCAATACGAATCAATACGAATCAATTAGAATCAATACGAATCAATACGAATCAATACGAATCAATACGAATCAATACGAATCAATACGAATCAATACGAATCAATACGAATCAATACGAATCAATACGAATCAATACGAATCAATACGAATCAACTAGAATCAATACGAATCAATACGAATCAATTAGAATCAATACGAATCAATACGAATCAATTAGAATCAATACGAATCAATACGAATCAATACGAATCAATTAGAATCAATACGAATCAATTAGAATCAATACGAATCAATTAGAATCAATTAGAATCAATTAGAATCAATACCAATCAATACGAATCAATACGAATCAATTAGAATCAATACGAATCAATTAGAATCAATACGAATCAATTAGAATCAATACGAATCAATACGAATCAATTAGAATCAATACGAATCAATTAGAATTAATACGAATCAATTAGAATCAATACGAATCAATTAGAATCAATACGAATCAATTAGAATCAATACGAATCAATACGAATCAATTAGAATCAATACGAATCAATTAGAATCAATACGAATCAATTAGAATCAATACGAATCAATTAGAATCAATACGAATCAATACGAATCAATACGAATCAATACGAATCAATACGAATCAATACGAATCAATTAGAATCAATACGAATCAATTAGACTCAATACGAATCAATTAGAATCAATACGAATCAATTAGAATCAATACGAATCAATTAGAATCAATACGAATCAATTAGAATCAATACGAATCAATACGAATCAATACGAATCAATACGAATCAATACGAATCAATACGAATCAATACGAATCAATACGAATCAATACGAATCAATACGAATCAATACGAATCAACTAGAATCAATACGAATCAATACGAATCAATACGAATCAATACGAATCAATACGAATCAACTAGAATCAATACGAATCAATACGAATCAATACGAATCAATACGAATCAATACGAATCAATTAGAATCAATACGAATCAATACGAATCAATACGAATCAATACGAATCAATACGAATCAATACGAATCAATACGAATCAATACTGTTACGTCCCGAACGAAGCGTGCGAGACGTCGACAGTACGATTCCCGAAGAATCGTTCGCTCGACCTGGAGGCCAGATGGGCGGTCAGTCGAAACTTTACTCGCGTTTATCCGACGGTCGAACGGCGCCCCTTTTTGAGTCAACACGATACGCGCTATAACTCGGGATAGGGCAGAAAGTCAATGATCGTCGATCGTTTGGAGGGAGATTGTCGATGACTCGAGAGGGTAGGATGCGTAGTGAAAACGGTGAAGTCGAACAACGACCGGAGTCAAAGAGAAAGAGAGAGAGAGAAAGAGACAGATAGTGAGAGAGAAAGGAGACAGAGAAAGAAAGATTTTAATTCACTAATTCTTACTTTGTCGCTGATCTCTGGAACTAATCCCTTTAAAATGTAGTAGTAGGTGGTGTGGAAAAATATAAAAAAACACTAATTGAACACAAGAACGTACATTGAAAATAGAAAAACTGGTGAATACAAGATTGAAATAAAGATGTCTTTTTAGCTCGATGGTCACTGTCGGAATGAACTGGCAGCGAAATTGTGACTTGAAGGAGGGATCGTAAAATAAAGCTGTGAAGAAAAGGACTTGAGGAGAGGACGAGTGGTTTGGTGACAGCGTGTTTAGGTATCGAGATAGAGAGGAATGGGAGGATCTGATTGAGGGAGTATGTTCGCACAGGCCCTGTCAATAAGGGATCTGCGTCTCTTGTTGGTGCTAATTAACACACGGTTCCTCAAGGAAAAGAGCAGGAAGAGTTAGGATTGGAAACTGTAAGAACAGGGCGACGAAGTAGGTGATTTGAGTGGGAATTATCAAAAGGAAAGTGTACAACAGAAATGGGATAGAAGTAGGATCGAAAGGGATGCGATGCACAAAAGGGATGCGCTGTGAAATAGTGGTGGACAAGGAAACATGTTAATAACGAAGGAGAAATGAAAATGAAGGAGCTCTGACAAATTCGGTTGATATTCAAGGCAGCTCAAATCAAATGACTACTTACTTTCGATTGACGATTACAACCCAAGTAGGAGACCCTTTTGGTAGTACGCGATTGATTAATTGCACAATTGAATTGGTCAGGATATATTGAAATAGACTTTGAATCTTGGTTGGTTGCTTTGACCACGTAAATTGAAGAGTGAAGCGAAAAGACTACGAACTGATTTAATTGAAAACGGATTAAGGTGTGAATCGAACGACGTTTGAGAGAAAGAATAATAATGCGAGCCCGAATAATAATGAGGGAAAATGGGCATTGGTGGCCTTTTTATAATTTCTTTAGGATGATGCATGCATGGGCGGATCGATACAGAAGTGGGATAATTAGGGAAGGATAAGAACATAAGAAAGAATAAGATGGGTAGGTTCATCTTAGGAACGTCACATTTCGTTGGCCAATCAGGTCAGGCCGCGCAGTGGCCTTCTACCCTTGAGTCGGGCGTTTCGTGATTTTCCGATGACAGATCGCTGTGCGTTTCAGAGTCCAGAGTAGTCTAAACAATTCTTCTCTCCCTGCGTCTTTTACCAATATGTGCGTTTGCATTCGACGTCACTTCCCAGAAATTGGCCATGGTCAGAATGATTTCTATATGTTCGATCCGCTGCTAAGCGTGAGATTGAAATGCGGTGACGGGAATGAGTCATACATATTCGCTATGTTTGTGACATTAAAATCCCAGTGGTTGAAGTGAATATTACATACTTGGCAAAACTATAAATTATGTTATCTTACTTTACTTTTCAATTGTGGGGAATTCTCATAACGTATATGCATCGTCAAACCCTATTACGTACTCGTAATATTATTAATAATCGGTTCGATGTCAAAGAGAGTATCCCGAAAATAAAATCCCAAGTTACGCTTTGAGTGCGTAAGAGAATTCGTCTTATCTTGTGTTACCATTCACTGCTGCCTACCGACGGCCGGATTGTCGCAGCGTCCCTTTGATATCGAGCCTCGTTACGTCACGGACGTAACAATACGAATCAATACGAATCAATACGAATCAATACGAATCAATACGAATCAATACGAATCAATACGAATCAATACGAATCAATACGAATCAATTAGAATCAATACGAATCAATTAGAATCAATACGAATCAATTAGAATCAATACGAATCAATTAGAATCAATACGAATCAATACGAATCAATTAGAATCAATACGAATCAATACGAATCAATACGAATCAATACGAATCAATACGAATCAATACGAATCAATACGAATCAATTAGAATCAATACGAATCAATTAGAATCAATACGAATCAATACGAATCAATACGAATCAATTAGAATCAATACGAATCAATACGAATCAATACGAATCAATTAGAATCAATACGAATCAATTAGAATCAATACGAATCAATACGAATCAATACGAATCAATACGAATCAATACGAATCAATTAGAATCAATACGAATCAATACGAATCAATACGAATCAATACGAATCAATTAGAATCAATACGAATCAATTAGAATCAATACGAATCAATTAGAATCAATACGAATCAATTAGAATCAATACGAATCAATTAGAATCAATACGAATCAATACGAATCAATACGAATCAATTAGAATCAATACGAATCAATACGAATCAATACGAATCAATACGAATCAATACGAATCAATACGAATCAATACGAATCAATACGAATCAATACGAATCAATACGAATCAATTAGAATCAATACGAATCAATTAGAATCAATACGAATCAATTAGAATCAATACGAAGCAATTAGAATCAATACGAATCAATACGAATCAATACGAATCAATACGAATCAATACGAATCAATACGAATCAATACGAATCAATACGAATCAATTAGAATCAATACGAATCAATACGAATCAATACGAATCAATTAGAATCAATACGAATCAATTAGAATCAATACGAATCAATTAGAATCAATACGAATCAATTAGAATCAATACGAATCAATTAGAATCAATACGAATCAATTAGAATCAATACGAATCAATTAGAATCAATACGAATCAATTAGAATCAATACGAATCAATTAGAATTAATACGAATCAATTAGAATCAATACGAATCAATTAGAATCAATACGAATCAATTAGAATCAATACGAATCAATACGAATCAATACGAATCAATTAGAATCAATACGAATCAATTAGAATCAATACGAATCAATTAGAATCAATACGAATCAATTAGAATCAATACGAATCAATACGAATCAATACGAATCAATACGAATCAATACGAATCAATTAGAATCAATACGAATCAATACGAATCAATACGAATCAATACGAATCAATACGAATCAATACGAATCAATACGAATCAATACGAATCAATACGAATCAATTAGAATCAATACGAATCAATACGAATCAATACGAATCAATACGAATCAATACGAATCAATTAGAATCAATACGAATCAATACGAATCAATACGAATCAATACGAATCAATACGAATCAATACGAATCAATACGAATCAATACGAATCAATACGAATCAATACGAATCAATACGAATCAATACGAATCAATACGAATCAATACGAATCAATACGAATCAATACGAATCAATTAGAATCAATACGAATCAATTAGAATCAATACGAATCAATTAGAATCAATACGAATCAATTAGAATCAATACGAATCAATACGAATCAATACGAATCAATACGAATCAATACGAATCAATACGAATCAATACGAATCAATACGAATCAATACGAATCAATACGAATCAATACGAATCAATTAGAATCAATACGAATCAATTAGAATCAATACGAATCAATACGAATCAATACGAATCAATTAGAATCAATACGAATCAATTAGAATCAATACGAATCAATTAGAATCATTACGAATCAATTAGAATCAATACGAATCAATTAGAATCAATACGAATCAATTAGAATCAATACGAATCAATTAGAATCAACACGAATCAATTACAATCAATACGAATCAATTAGAATCAATACGAATCAATTAGAATCAATACGAATCAATTAGAATCAATACGAATCAATTAGAATCAATACGAATCAATACGAATCAATACGAATCAATACGAATCAATACGAATCAATACGAATCAATACGAATCAAAACGAATCAATACGAATCAATATGAATCAATACGAATCAATACGAATCAATTAGAATCAATACGAATCAATACGAATCAATACGAATCAATTAGAATCAATACGAATCAATACGAATCAATACGAATCAATACGAATCAATACGAATCAATACGAATCAATACGAATCAATACGAATCAATACGAATCAATACGAATCAATACGAATCAATACGAATCAACTAGAATCAATACGAATCAATACGAATCAATTAGAATCAATACGAATCAATACGAATCAATTAGAATCAATACGAATCAATACGAATCAATACGAATCAATTAGAATCAATACGAATCAATTAGAATCAATACGAATCAATTAGAATCAATTAGAATCAATTAGAATCAATACCAATCAATACGAATCAATACGAATCAATTAGAATCAATACGAATCAATTAGAATCAATACGAATCAATTAGAATCAATACGAATCAATACGAATCAATTAGAATCAATACGAATCAATTAGAATTAATACGAATCAATTAGAATCAATACGAATCAATTAGAATCAATACGAATCAATTAGAATCAATACGAATCAATACGAATCAATTAGAATCAATACGAATCAATTAGAATCAATACGAATCAATTAGAATCAATACGAATCAATTAGAATCAATACGAATCAATACGAATCAATACGAATCAATACGAATCAATACGAATCAATACGAATCAATTAGAATCAATACGAATCAATTAGACTCAATACGAATCAATTAGAATCCATACGAATCAATTAGAATCAATACGAATCAATTAGAATCAATACGAATCAATTAGAATCAATACGAATCAATACGAATCAATACGAATCAATACGAATCAATACGAATCAATACGAATCAATACGAATCAATACGAATCAATACGAATCAATACGAATCAATACGAATCAACTAGAATCAATACGAATCAACTAGAATCAATACGAATCAATACGAATCAATACGAATCAATACGAATCAATTAGAATCAATACGAATCAATACGAATCAATTAGAATCAATACGAATCAATTAGAATCAATACGAATCAATACGAATCAATTAGAATCAATACGAATCAATTAGAATCAATACGAATCAATTAGAATCAATACGAATCAATTAGAATCAATACGAATCAATACGAATCAATACGAATCAAAACGAATCAATACGAATCAATATGAATCAATACGAATCAATACGAATCAATTAGAATCAATACGAATCAATACGAATCAATACGAATCAATTAGAATCAATACGAATCAATACGAATCAATACGAATCAATACGAATCAATACGAATCAATACGAATCAATACGAATCAACTAGAATCAATACGAATCAATACGAATCAATTAGAATCAATACGAATCAATACGAATCAATTAGAATCAATACGAATCAATTAGAATCAATACGAATCAATACGAATCAATACGAATCAATACGAATCAACTAGAATCAATACGAATCAATACGAATCAATACGAATCAATACGAATCAATACGAATCAATACGAATCAATTAGAATCAATACGAATCAATACGAATCAATTAGAATCAATACGAATCAATTAGAATCAATACGAATCAATACGAATCAATACGAATCAATTAGAATCAATACGAATCAATTAGAATCAATACGAATCAATTAGAATCAATTAGAATCAATACGAATCAATTAGAATTAATACGAATCAATTAGAATCAATACGAATCAATTAGAATCAATACGAATCAATTAGAATCAATACGAATCAGTACGAATCAATACGAATCAATTAGAATCAATACGAATCAATTAGAATCAATACGAATCAATTAGAATCAATACGAATCAATTAGAATCAATACTAATCAATTAGAATCAACACGAATCAATTACAATCAATACGAATCAATTAGAATCAATACGAATCAATTAGAATCAATACGAATCAATTAGAATCAATACGAATCAATTAGAATCAATACGAATCAATACGAATCAATACGAATCAATACGAATCAATACGAATCAATACGAATCAATACGAATCAAAACGAATCAATACGAATCAATATGAATCAATACGAATCAATACGAATCAATTAGAATCAATACGAATCAATACGAATCAATACGAATCAATTAGAATCAATACGAATCAATACGAATCAATACGAATCAATACGAATCAATACGAATCAATACGAATCAATACGAATCAATACGAATCAATACGAATCAATACGAATCAATACGAATCAATACGAATCAACTAGAATCAATACGAATCAATACGAATCAATTAGAATCAATACGAATCAATACGAATCAATTAGAATCAATACGAATCAATACGAATCAATACGAATCAATTAGAATCAATACGAATCAATTAGAATCAATACGAATCAATTAGAATCAATTAGAATCAATTAGAATCAATACCAATCAATACGAATCAATACGAATCAATTAGAATCAATACGAATCAATTAGAATCAATACGAATCAATTAGAATCAATACGAATCAATACGAATCAATTAGAATCAATACGAATCAATTAGAATTAATACGAATCAATTAGAATCAATACGAATCAATTAGAATCAATACGAATCAATTAGAATCAATACGAATCAATACGAATCAATTAGAATCAATACGAATCAATTAGAATCAATACGAATCAATTAGAATCAATACGAATCAATTAGAATCAATACGAATCAATACGAATCAATACGAATCAATACGAATCAATACGAATCAATACGAATCAATTAGAATCAATACGAATCAATTAGACTCAATACGAATCAATTAGAATCAATACGAATCAATTAGAATCAATACGAATCAATTAGAATCAATACGAATCAATTAGAATCAATACGAATCAATACGAATCAATACGAATCAATACGAATCAATACGAATCAATACGAATCAATACGAATCAATACGAATCAATACGAATCAATACGAATCAATACGAATCAACTAGAATCAATACGAATCAATACGAATCAATACGAATCAATACGAATCAATACGAATCAACTAGAATCAATACGAATCAATACGAATCAATACGAATCAATACGAATCAATACGAATCAATACGAATCAATTAGAATCAATACGAATCAATACGAATCAATTAGAATCAATACGAATCAATTAGAATCAATACGAATCAATACGAATCAATTAGAATCAATACGAATCAATTAGAATCAATACGAATCAATTAGAATCAATACGAATCAATTAGAATCAATACGAATCAATACGAATCAATACGAATCAAAACGAATCAATACGAATCAATATGAATCAATACGAATCAATACGAATCAATTAGAATCAATACGAATCAATACGAATCAATACGAATCAATTAGAATCAATACGAATCAATACGAATCAATACGAATCAATACGAATCAATACGAATCAATACGAATCAATACGAATCAACTAGAATCAATACGAATCAATACGAATCAATTAGAATCAATACGAATCAATACGAATCAATTAGAATCAATACGAATCAATTAGAATCAATACGAATCAATACGAATCAATACGAATCAATACGAATCAACTAGAATCAATACGAATCAATACGAATCAATACGAATCAATACGAATCAATACGAATCAATTAGAATCAATACGAATCAATACGAATCAATTAGAATCAATACGAATCAATTAGAATCAATACGAATCAATACGAATCAATACGAATCAATTAGAATCAATACGAATCAATTAGAATCAATACGAATCAATTAGAATCAATTAGAATCAATACGAATCAATTAGAATTAATACGAATCAATTAGAATCAATACGAATCAATTAGAATCAATACGAATCAATTAGAATCAATACGAATCAGTACGAATCAATACGAATCAATTAGAATCAATACGAATCAATTAGAATCAATACGAATCAATTAGAATCAATACGAATCAATTAGAATCAATACGAATCAATTAGAATCAATACGAATCAATACGAATCAATACGAATCAATACGAATCAATACGAATCAATACGAATCAATACGAATCAATTAGAATCAATACGAATCAATTAGACTCAATACGAATCAATTAGAATCAATACGAATCAATTAGAATCAATTAGAATCAATTAGAATCAATTAGAATCAATACGAATCAATTAGAATCAATACGAATCAATTAGAATCAATACGAATCAATTAGAATCAATACGAATCAATACGAATCAATACGAATCAATACGAATCAATACGAATCAATACGAATCAATACGAATCAATACGAATCAATACGAATCAATACGAATCAATACGAATCAATACGAATCAATACGAATCAATACGAATCAATACGAATCAATACGAAACAACTAGAATCAATACGAATCAATACGAATCAATTAGAATCAATACGAATCAATACGAATCAATTAGAATCAATACGAATCAATTAGAATCAATACGAATCAATACGACTCAATACGAATCAACTAGAATCAATACGAATCAATACGAATCAATACGAATCAATTAGAATCAATACGAATCAATACGAATCAATACGAATCAATTAGAATCAATACGAATCAATTAGAATCAATACGAATCAATTAGAATCATTACGAATCAATTAGAATCAATACGAATCAATTAGAATCAATACGAATCAATTAGAATCAATACGAATCAATTAGAATCAACACGAATCAATTACAATCAATACGAATCAATTAGAATCAATACGAATCAATTAGAATCAATACGAATCAATTAGAATCAATACGAATCAATTAGAATCAATACGAATCAATACGAATCAATACGAATCAATACGAATCAATACGAATCAATACGAATCAATACGAATCAAAACGAATCAATACGAATCAATATGAATCAATACGAATCAATACGAATCAATTAGAATCAATACGAATCAATACGAATCAATACGAATCAATTAGAATCAATACGAATCAATACGAATCAATACGAATCAATACGAATCAATACGAATCAATACGAATCAATACGAATCAATACGAATCAATACGAATCAATACGAATCAATACGAATCAATACGAATCAACTAGAATCAATACGAATCAATACGAATCAATTAGAATCAATACGAATCAATACGAATCAATTAGAATCAATACGAATCAATACGAATCAATACGAATCAATTAGAATCAATACGAATCAATTAGAATCAATACGAATCAATTAGAATCAATTAGAATCAATTAGAATCAATACCAATCAATACGAATCAATACGAATCAATTAGAATCAATACGAATCAATTAGAATCAATACGAATCAATTAGAATCAATACGAATCAATACGAATCAATTAGAATCAATACGAATCAATTAGAATTAATACGAATCAATTAGAATCAATACGAATCAATTAGAATCAATACGAATCAATTAGAATCAATACGAATCAATACGAATCAATTAGAATCAATACGAATCAATTAGAATCAATACGAATCAATTAGAATCAATACGAATCAATTAGAATCAATACGAATCAATACGAATCAATACGAATCAATACGAATCAATACGAATCAATACGAATCAATTAGAATCAATACGAATCAATTAGACTCAATACGAATCAATTAGAATCAATACGAATCAATTAGAATCAATACGAATCAATTAGAATCAATACGAATCAATTAGAATCAATACGAATCAATACGAATCAATACGAATCAATACGAATCAATACGAATCAATACGAATCAATACGAATCAATACGAATCAATACGAATCAATACGAATCAATACGAATCAATACGAATCAATACGAATCAATACGAATCAATACGAATCAATACGAAACAACTAGAATCAATTAGAATCAATACGAATCAATACGAATCAATACGAATCAACTAGAATCAATACGAATCAATACGAATCAATACGAATCAATACGAATCAATACGAATCAATACGAATCAATACGAATCAATACGAATCAATACGAATCAATACGAATCAATACGAATCAACTAGAATCAATACGAATCAATACGAATCAATACGAATCAATACGAATCAATACGAATCAATACGAATCAATTAGAATCAATACGAATCAATACGAATCAATTAGAATCAATACGAATCAATTAGAATCAATACGAATCAATACGAATCAATTAGAATCAATACGAATCAATTAGAATCAATACGAATCAATTAGAATCAATACGAATCAATTAGAATCAATACGAATCAATACGAATCAATACGAATCAAAACGAATCAATACGAATCAATATGAATCAATACGAATCAATACGAATCAATTAGAATCAATACGAATCAATACGAATCAATACGAATCAATTAGAATCAATACGAATCAATACGAATCAATACGAATCAATACGAATCAATACGAATCAATACGAATCAATACGAATCAACTAGAATCAATACGAATCAATACGAATCAATTAGAATCAATACGAATCAATACGAATCAATTAGAATCAATACGAATCAATTAGAATCAATACGAATCAATACGAATCAATACGAATCAATACGAATCAACTAGAATCAATACGAATCAATACGAATCAATACGAATCAATACGAATCAATACGAATCAATACGAATCAATTAGAATCAATACGAATCAATACGAATCAATTAGAATCAATACGAATCAATTAGAATCAATACGAATCAATACGAATCAATACGAATCAATTAGAATCAATACGAATCAATTAGAATCAATACGAATCAATACGAATCAATTAGAATCAATACGAATCAATTAGAATCAATACGAATCAATTAGAATCAATACGAATCAATACGAATCAATTAGAATCAATACGAATCAATTAGAATTAATACGAATCAATTAGAATCAATACGAATCAATTAGAATCAATACGAATCAATTAGAATCAATACGAATCAATACGAATCAATACGAATCAATTAGAATCAATACGAATCAATTAGAATCAATACGAATCAATTAGAATCAATACGAATCAATTAGAATCAATACGAATCAATTAGAATCAATACGAATCAATACGAATCAATACGAATCAATACGAATCAATACGAATCAATACGAATCAATACGAATCAATTAGAATCAATACGAATCAATTAGACTCAATACGAATCAATTAGAATCAATACGAATCAATTAGAATCAATTAGAATCAATTAGAATCAATTAGAATCAATACGAATCAATTAGAATCAATACGAATCAATTAGAATCAATACGAATCAATTAGAATCAATACGAATCAATACGAATCAATACGAATCAATACGAATCAATACGAATCAATACGAATCAATACGAATCAATACGAATCAATACGAATCAATACGAATCAATACGAATCAATACGAATCAATACGAATCAATACGAAACAACTAGAATCAATACGAATCAATACGAATCAATTAGAATCAATACGAATCAATACGAATCAATTAGAATCAATACGAATCAATTAGAATCAATACGAATCAATACGACTCAATACGAATCAACTAGAATCAATACGAATCAATACGAATCAATACGAATCAATACGAATCAATACGAATCAATACGAATCAATACGAATCAATTAGAATCAATACGAATCAATTAGAATCAATACGAATCAATTAGAATCAATACGAATCAATACGAATCAATACGAATCAATACGAATCAATACGAATCAATACGAATCAATACGAATCAATACGAATCAATACGAATCAATACGAATCAATTAGAATCAATACGAATCAATTAGAATCAATACGAATCAATTACAATCAATACGAATCAATTAGAATCAATACGAATCAATTAGAATCAATACGAATCAATTAGAATCAATACGAATCAATTAGAATCAATACGAATCAATACGAATCAATACGAATCAATACGAATCAATACGAATCAATACGAATCAATACGAATCAATACGAATCAATTAGAATCAATACGAATCAATACGAATCAATACGAATCAATTAGAATCAATACGAATCAATTAGAATCAATACGAATCAATTAGAATCAATACGAATCAATTAGAATCAATACGAATCAATTAGAATCAATACGAATCAATTACAATCAATACGAATCAATTAGAATCAATACGAATCAATTAGAATCAATACGAATCAATTAGAATCAATACGAATCAATTAGAATCAATACGAATCAATACGAATCAATACGAATCAATACGAATCAATACGAATCAATACGAATCAATACGAATCAATACGAATCAATACGAATCAATACGAATCAATATGAATCAATACGAATCAATACGAATCAATACGAAACAATACGAATCAATAC
Organism: Tiphia femorata; assembly: GCA_944319695.1. Classification (NCBI taxonomy): domain Eukaryota; kingdom Metazoa; phylum Arthropoda; class Insecta; order Hymenoptera; family Tiphiidae; genus Tiphia; species Tiphia femorata. The sequence continues at coordinate 2,631,744 of OX090903.1, forward strand.
GAATCAATACGAATCAATACGAATCAATACGAATCAATACGAATCAATACGAATCAATTAGAATCAATTAGAATCAATACGAATCAATTAGAATCAATACGAATCAATTAGAATCAATACGAATCAATTAGAATCAATACGAATCAATTAGAATCAATACGAATCAATTAGAATCAATACGAATCAATTAGAATCAATACGAATCAATTAGAATCAATACGAATCAATTAGAATCAATACGAATCAATACGAATCAATACGAATCAATTAGAAACAATACGAATCAATTAGAATCAATACGAATCAATACGAATCAATACGAATCAATACGAATCAATTAGAATCAATACGAAGCAATTAGAATCAATAAGAATCAATACGAATCAATTAGAATCAATACGAATCAATTAGAATCAATACGAATCAATACGAATCAATACGAATCAATTAGAATCAATACGAATCAATACGAATCAATACGAATCAATACGAATCAATACGAATCAATACGAATCAATACGAATCAATACGAATCAACTAGAATCAATACGAATCAATACGAATCAATACGAATCAATTAGAATCAATACGAATCAATACGAATCAACTAGAATCAATACGAATCAATACGAATCAATACGAATCAATACGAATCAATTAGAATCAATACGAATCAATACGAATCAATTAGAATCAATACGAATCAATTAGAATCAATACGAATCAATACGAATCAATACGAATCAATTAGAATCAATACGAATCAATTAGAATCAATACGAATCAATTAGAATCAATTAGAATCAATTAGAATCAATTAGAATCAATTAGAATCAATACGAATCAATTAGAATCAATACGAATCAATTAGAATCAATACGAATCAATTAGAATCAATACGAATCAATACGAATCAATACGAATCAATACGAATCAATTAGAATCAATACGAATCAATTAGAATCAATACGAATCAATTAGAATCAATACGAATCAATTAGAATCAATACGAATCAATTAGAATCAATACGAATCAATTAGAATCAATACGAATCAATACGAATCAATACGAATCAATACGAATCAATACGAATCAATTAGAATCAATACGAATCAATTAGAATCAATACGAATCAATTAGAATCAATTAGAATCAATACGAATCAATTAGACTCAATACGAATCAATTAGAATCAATACGAATCAATTAGAATCAATTAGAATCAATTAGAATCAATTAGAATCAATACGAATCAATTAGAATCAATACGAATCAATTAGAATCAATACGAATCAATTAGAATCAATACGAATCAATACGAATCAATACGAATCAATACGAATCAATACGAATCAATTAGAATCAATACGAATCAATACGAATCAATACGAATCAATACGAATCAATACGAATCAATTAGAATCAATACGAATCAATACGAATCAATACGAATCAATACGAATCAATTAGAATCAATACGAATCAATACGAATCAATACGAATCAATACGAATCAACTAGAATCAATACGAATCAATACGAATCAATTAGCATCAATACGAATCAATACGAATCAATTAGAATCAATACGAATCAATACGAATCAATACGAATGAATACGAATCAATACGAATCAATACGAATCAATTAGAATCAATTAGAATCAGTACGAATCAATTAGAATCAGTACGAATCAATACGAATCAACTAGAATCAATACGAATCAATACGAATCAATACGAATCAATACGAATCAATTAGAATCAATACGAATCAATTAGAATCAATACGAATCAATACGAATCAATTAGAATCAATACGAATCAATTAGAATCAATACGAATCAATTAGAATCAATACGAATCAATACGAATCAACTAGAATCAATACGAATCAATACGAATCAATACGAATCAATACGAATCAATTAGAATCAATACGAATCAATACGAATCAATTAGAATCAATACGAATCAATTAGAATCAATACGAATCAATACGAATCAATACGAATCAATTAGAATCAATACGAATCAATTAGAATCAATACGAATCAATTAGAATCAATTAGAATCAATTAGAATCAATTAGAATCAATTAGAATCAATACGAATCAATTAGAATCAATACGAATCAATTAGAATCAATACGAATCAATTAGAATCAATACGAATCAATACGAATCAATACGAATCAATACGAATCAATTAGAATCAATACGAATCAATTAGAATCAATACGAATCAATTAGAATCAATACGAATCAATTAGAATCAATACGAATCAATTAGAATCAATACGAATCAATACGAATCAATACGAATCAATACGAATCAATACGAATCAATTAGAATCAATACGAATCAATTAGAATCAATACGAATCAATTAGAATCAATTAGAATCAATACGAATCAATTAGACTCAATACGAATCAATTAGAATCAATACGAATCAATACGAATCAATTAGAATCAATACGAATCAATTAGAATCAATACGAATCAATACGAATCAATACGAATCAATTAGAATCAATACGAATCAATTAGAATCAATACGAATCAATTAGAATCAATTAGAATCAATACGAATCAATTAGAATTAATACGAATCAATTAGAATCAATACGAATCAATTAGAATCAATACGAATCAATTAGAATCAATACGAATCAGTACGAATCAATACGAATCAATTAGAATCAATACGAATCAATTAGAATCAATACGAATCAATTAGAATCAATACGAATCAATTAGAATCAATACGAATCAATTAGAATCAATACGAATCAATACGAATCAATACGAATCAATACGAATCAATACGAATCAATACGAATCAATACGAATCAATTAGAATCAATACGAATCAATTAGACTCAATACGAATCAATTAGAATCAATACGAATCAATTAGAATCAATTAGAATCAATTAGAATCAATTAGAATCAATACGAATCAATTAGAATCAATACGAATCAATTAGAATCAATACGAATCAATTAGAATCAATACGAATCAATACGAATCAATACGAATCAATACGAATCAATACGAATCAATACGAATCAATACGAATCAATACGAATCAATACGAATCAATACGAATCAATACGAATCAATACGAATCAATACGAATCAATACGAATCAATACGAATCAATACGAAACAACTAGAATCAATACGAATCAATACGAATCAATTAGAATCAATACGAATCAATACGAATCAATTAGAATCAATACGAATCAATTAGAATCAATACGAATCAATACGACTCAATACGAATCAACTAGAATCAATACGAATCAATACGAATCAATACGAATCAATACGAATCAATACGAATCAATTAGAATCAATACGAATCAATTAGAATCAATACGAATCAATACGAATCAATACGAATCAATTAGAATCAATACGAATCAATTAGAATCAATACGAATCAATTAGAATCATTACGAATCAATTAGAATCAATACGAATCAATTAGAATCAATACGAATCAATTAGAATCAATACGAATCAATTAGAATCAACACGAATCAATTACAATCAATACGAATCAATTAGAATCAATACGAATCAATTAGAATCAATACGAATCAATTAGAATCAATACGAATCAATTAGAATCAATACGAATCAATACGAATCAATACGAATCAATACGAATCAATACGAATCAATACGAATCAATACGAATCAAAACGAATCAATACGAATCAATATGAATCAATACGAATCAATACGAATCAATTAGAATCAATACGAATCAATACGAATCAATACGAATCAATTAGAATCAATACGAATCAATACGAATCAATACGAATCAATACGAATCAATACGAATCAATACGAATCAATACGAATCAATACGAATCAATACGAATCAATACGAATCAATACGAATCAATACGAATCAACTAGAATCAATACGAATCAATACGAATCAATTAGAATCAATACGAATCAATACGAATCAATTAGAATCAATACGAATCAATACGAATCAATACGAATCAATTAGAATCAATACGAATCAATTAGAATCAATACGAATCAATTAGAATCAATTAGAATCAATTAGAATCAATACCAATCAATACGAATCAATACGAATCAATTAGAATCAATACGAATCAATTAGAATCAATACGAATCAATTAGAATCAATACGAATCAATACGAATCAATTAGAATCAATACGAATCAATTAGAATTAATACGAATCAATTAGAATCAATACGAATCAATTAGAATCAATACGAATCAATTAGAATCAATACGAATCAATACGAATCAATTAGAATCAATACGAATCAATTAGAATCAATACGAATCAATTAGAATCAATACGAATCAATTAGAATCAATACGAATCAATACGAATCAATACGAATCAATACGAATCAATACGAATCAATACGAATCAATTAGAATCAATACGAATCAATTAGACTCAATACGAATCAATTAGAATCAATACGAATCAATTAGAATCAATACGAATCAATTAGAATCAATACGAATCAATTAGAATCAATACGAATCAATACGAATCAATACGAATCAATACGAATCAATACGAATCAATACGAATCAATACGAATCAATACGAATCAATACGAATCAATACGAATCAATACGAATCAATACGAATCAATACGAATCAATACGAATCAATACGAATCAATACGAAACAACTAGAATCAATTAGAATCAATACGAATCAATACGAATCAATACGAATCAACTAGAATCAATACGAATCAATACGAATCAATACGAATCAATACGAATCAATACGAATCAATACGAATCAATACGAATCAATACGAATCAATACGAATCAATACGAATCAATACGAATCAACTAGAATCAATACGAATCAATACGAATCAATACGAATCAATACGAATCAATACGAATCAATACGAATCAATTAGAATCAATACGAATCAATACGAATCAATTAGAATCAATACGAATCAATTAGAATCAATACGAATCAATACGAATCAATTAGAATCAATACGAATCAATTAGAATCAATACGAATCAATTAGAATCAATACGAATCAATTAGAATCAATACGAATCAATACGAATCAATACGAATCAAAACGAATCAATACGAATCAATATGAATCAATACGAATCAATACGAATCAATTAGAATCAATACGAATCAATACGAATCAATACGAATCAATTAGAATCAATACGAATCAATACGAATCAATACGAATCAATACGAATCAATACGAATCAATACGAATCAATACGAATCAACTAGAATCAATACGAATCAATACGAATCAATTAGAATCAATACGAATCAATACGAATCAATTAGAATCAATACGAATCAATTAGAATCAATACGAATCAATACGAATCAATACGAATCAATACGAATCAACTAGAATCAATACGAATCAATACGAATCAATACGAATCAATACGAATCAATACGAATCAATACGAATCAATTAGAATCAATACGAATCAATACGAATCAATTAGAATCAATACGAATCAATTAGAATCAATACGAATCAATACGAATCAATACGAATCAATTAGAATCAATACGAATCAATTAGAATCAATACGAATCAATACGAATCAATTAGAATCAATACGAATCAATTAGAATCAATACGAATCAATTAGAATCAATACGAATCAATACGAATCAATTAGAATCAATACGAATCAATTAGAATTAATACGAATCAATTAGAATCAATACGAATCAATTAGAATCAATACGAATCAATTAGAATCAATACGAATCAATACGAATCAATACGAATCAATTAGAATCAATACGAATCAATTAGAATCAATACGAATCAATTAGAATCAATACGAATCAATTAGAATCAATACGAATCAATTAGAATCAATACGAATCAATACGAATCAATACGAATCAATACGAATCAATACGAATCAATACGAATCAATACGAATCAATTAGAATCAATACGAATCAATTAGACTCAATACGAATCAATTAGAATCAATACGAATCAATTAGAATCAATTAGAATCAATTAGAATCAATTAGAATCAATACGAATCAATTAGAATCAATACGAATCAATTAGAATCAATACGAATCAATTAGAATCAATACGAATCAATACGAATCAATACGAATCAATACGAATCAATACGAATCAATACGAATCAATACGAATCAATACGAATCAATACGAATCAATACGAATCAATACGAATCAATACGAATCAATACGAAACAACTAGAATCAATACGAATCAATACGAATCAATTAGAATCAATACGAATCAATACGAATCAATTAGAATCAATACGAATCAATTAGAATCAATACGAATCAATACGACTCAATACGAATCAACTAGAATCAATACGAATCAATACGAATCAATACGAATCAATACGAATCAATACGAATCAATACGAATCAATACGAATCAATTAGAATCAATACGAATCAATTAGAATCAATACGAATCAATTAGAATCAATACGAATCAATACGAATCAATACGAATCAATACGAATCAATACGAATCAATACGAATCAATACGAATCAATACGAATCAATACGAATCAATACGAATCAATTAGAATCAATACGAATCAATTAGAATCAATACGAATCAATTACAATCAATACGAATCAATTAGAATCAATACGAATCAATTAGAATCAATACGAATCAATTAGAATCAATACGAATCAATTAGAATCAATACGAATCAATACGAATCAATACGAATCAATACGAATCAATACGAATCAATACGAATCAATACGAATCAATACGAATCAATTAGAATCAATACGAATCAATACGAATCAATACGAATCAATTAGAATCAATACGAATCAATTAGAATCAATACGAATCAATTAGAATCAATACGAATCAATTAGAATCAATACGAATCAATTAGAATCAATACGAATCAATTACAATCAATACGAATCAATTAGAATCAATACGAATCAATTAGAATCAATACGAATCAATTAGAATCAATACGAATCAATTAGAATCAATACGAATCAATACGAATCAATACGAATCAATACGAATCAATACGAATCAATACGAATCAATACGAATCAATACGAATCAATACGAATCAATACGAATCAATATGAATCAATACGAATCAATACGAATCAATACGAAACAATACGAATCAATACGAATCAATACGAATCAATACGAATCAATACGAATCAATACGAATCAATACGAATCAATTAGAATCAATTAGAATCAATACGAATCAATTAGAATCAATACGAATCAATTAGAATCAATACGAATCAATTAGAATCAATACGAATCAATTAGAATCAATACGAATCAATTAGAATCAATACGAATCAATTAGAATCAATACGAATCAATTAGAATCAATACGAATCAATTAGAATCAATACGAATCAATACGAATCAATACGAATCAATTAGAAACAATACGAATCAATTAGAATCAATACGAATCAATACGAATCAATACGAATCAATACGAATCAATTAGAATCAATACGAAGCAATTAGAATCAATAAGAATCAATACGAATCAATTAGAATCAATACGAATCAATTAGAATCAATACGAATCAATACGAATCAATACGAATCAATTAGAATCAATACGAATCAATACGAATCAATACGAATCAATACGAATCAATACGAATCAATACGAATCAATACGAATCAATACGAATCAACTAGAATCAATACGAATCAATACGAATCAATACGAATCAATTAGAATCAATACGAATCAATACGAATCAACTAGAATCAATACGAATCAATACGAATCAATACGAATCAATACGAATCAATTAGAATCAATACGAATCAATACGAATCAATTAGAATCAATACGAATCAATTAGAATCAATACGAATCAATACGAATCAATACGAATCAATTAGAATCAATACGAATCAATTAGAATCAATACGAATCAATTAGAATCAATTAGAATCAATTAGAATCAATTAGAATCAATTAGAATCAATACGAATCAATTAGAATCAATACGAATCAATTAGAATCAATACGAATCAATTAGAATCAATACGAATCAATACGAATCAATACGAATCAATACGAATCAATTAGAATCAATACGAATCAATTAGAATCAATACGAATCAATTAGAATCAATACGAATCAATTAGAATCAATACGAATCAATTAGAATCAATACGAATCAATTAGAATCAATACGAATCAATACGAATCAATTAGAATCAATACGAATCAATTAGAATCAATACGAATCAATTAGAATCAATACGAATCAATACGAATCAACTAGAATCAATACGAATCAATACGAATCAATACGAATCAATACGAATCAATTAGAATCAATACGAATCAATACGAATCAATTAGAATCAATACGAATCAATTAGAATCAATACGAATCAATACGAATCAATACGAATCAATTAGAATCAATACGAATCAATTAGAATCAATACGAATCAATTAGAATCAATTAGAATCAATTAGAATCAATTAGAATCAATTAGAATCAATACGAATCAATTAGAATCAATACGAATCAATTAGAATCAATACGAATCAATTAGAATCAATACGAATCAATACGAATCAATACGAATCAATACGAATCAATTAGAATCAATACGAATCAATTAGAATCAATACGAATCAATTAGAATCAATACGAATCAATTAGAATCAATACGAATCAATTAGAATCAATACGAATCAATTAGAATCAATACGAATCAATACGAATCAATACGAATCAATACGAATCAATACGAATCAATTAGAATCAATACGAATCAATTAGAATCAATACGAATCAATTAGAATCAATTAGAATCAATACGAATCAATTAGACTCAATACGAATCAATTAGAATCAATACGAATCAATTAGAATCAATTAGAATCAATTAGAATCAATTAGAATCAATACGAATCAATTAGAATCAATACGAATCAATTAGAATCAATACGAATCAATTAGAATCAATACGAATCAATACGAATCAATACGAATCAATACGAATCAATACGAATCAATTAGAATCAATACGAATCAATACGAATCAATACGAATCAATTAGAATCAATACGAATCAATTAGAATCAATACGAATCAATACGAATCAATACGAATCAATACGAATCAATTAGAATCAATACGAATCAATACGAATCAATACGAATCAATACGAATCAACTAGAATCAATACGAATCAATACGAATCAATTAGCATCAATACGAATCAATACGAATCAATTAGAATCAATACGAATCAATACGAATCAATACGAATGAATACGAATCAATACGAATCAATACGAATCAATTAGAATCAATTAGAATCAATACGAATCAATTAGAATCAATACGAATCAATTAGAATCAGTACGAATCAATTAGAATCAGTACGAATCAATACGAATCAACTAGAATCAATACGAATCAATACGAATCAATACGAATCAATACGAATCAATTAGAATCAATACGAATCAATTAGAATCAATACGAATCAATACGAATCAATTAGAATCAATACGAATCAATTAGAATCAATACGAATCAATTAGAATCAATACGAATCAATTAGAATCAATACGAATCAATTAGAATCAATACGAATCAATTAGAATCAATACGAATCAATTAGAATCAATACGAATCAATTAGAATCAATACGAATCAATTAGAATCAATACGAATCAATACGAATCAATTAGAATCAATACCAATCAATTAGAATCAATACGAATCAATACGAATCAATACGATCAATTAGAATCAATACGAATCAATTAGAATCAATTAGAATCAATTAGAATCAATACGAATCAATTAGAATCAATACGAATCAATTAGAATCAATACGAATCAATTAGAATCAATACGAATCAATTAGAATCAGTACGAATCAATACGAATCAATTAGAATCAATTAGAATCAATTAGAATCAATTAGAATCAATACGAATCAATTAGAATCAATACGAATCAATTAGAATCAATACGAATCAATTAGAATCAATACGAATCAATTAGAATCAATACGAATCAATTAGAATCAGTACGAATCAATACGAATCAACTAGAATCAATACGAATCAATACGAATCAATTAGAATCAATACGAATCAATACGAATCAATTAGAATCAATACGAATCAATACGAATCAATACGAATCAACTAGAATCAATACGAATCAATACGAATCAATTAGAATCAATACGAATCAATACGAATCAATTAGAATCAATACGAATCAATACGAATCAATACGAATCAATACGAATCAATACGAATCAATACGAATCAATACGATTCAATACGAATCAATACGAAACAATACGAATCAATACGAATCAATACGAATCAATACGAATCAATACGAATCAATTAGAATCAATACGAATCAATTAGAATCAATACGAATCAATTAGAATCAATACGAATCAATTAGAATCAATACGAATCAATACGAATCAATACGAATCAATTAGAATCAATACGAATCAATACGAATCAATTAGAATCAATACGAATCAATACGAATCAATTAGAATCAATACGAATCAATTAGAATCAATACGAATCAATACGAATCAATTAGAATCAATACGAATCAATTAGAATCAATTAGAATCAATACGAATCAATTAGAATCAATACGAATCAATACGAATCAATACGAATCAATTAGAATCAATACGAATCAATACGAATCAATACGAATCAATACGAATCAATACGAATCAATACGAATCAATACGAATCAATACGAATCAATACGAAACAATACGAATAAATACGAATCAATACGAATCAATACGAATCAATACGAATCAATACGAATCAATTAGAATCAATACGAATCAATTAGGATCAATTAGAATCAATTAGAATCAATTAGAATCAATACGAATCAATTAGAATCAATACGAATCAATTAGAATCAATACGAATCAATTAGAATCAATACGAATCAATTAGAATCAATACGAATCAATACGAATCAATACGAATCAATACGAATCAATTAGAATCAATACGAATCAATTAGAATCAATACGAATCAATTAGAATCAATACGAATCAATACGAATCAATACGAATCAATACGAATCAATACGAATCAATACGAATCAATACGAATCAATACGAATCAATACGAAACAATACGAATCAATACGAAACAATACGAATCAATACGAATCAATTAGAATCAATACGAATCAATTAGAATCAATACGAATCAATTAGAATCAATACGAATCAATTAGAATCAATACGAATCAATTAGAATCAATACGAATCAATTAGAATCAATACGAATCAATTAGAATCAATACGAATCAATTAGAATCAATACGAATCAATTAGAATCAATACGAATCAATTAGAATCAATACGAATCAATTAGAATCAATACGAATAAATTAGAATCAATACGAATCAATTAGAATCAATACGAATCAATTAGAATCAATACGAATCAATACGAATCAATACGAATCAATACGAATCAATTAGAATCAATACGAATCAATTAGAATCAATACGAATCAATTAGAATCAATACGAATCAATTAGAATCAATACGCATCAATTAGAATCAATACGAATCAATTAGAATCAATACGAATCAATACGAATCAATACGAATCAATTAGAATCAATACGAATCAATTAGAATCAATACGAATCAATTAGAATCAATTAGAATCAATACGAATCAATTAGAATCAATACGAATCAATTAGAATCAATACGAATCAATTAGAATCAATACGAATCAATTAGAATCAATTAGAATCAATTAGAATCAATACGAATCAATTAGAATCAATACGAATCAATACGAATCAATACGAATCAAAACGAATCAATACGAATCAATACGAATCAATACGAATCAATACGAATCAATACGAATCAATACGAATCAATACGAATCAATACGAATCAATACGAATCAATACGAATCAATAGGAATCAATACGAATCAATACGAATCAACTAGAATCAATACGAATCAATTAGAATCAATACGAATCAATACGAATCAATACGAATCAATACGAATCAATACGAATCAATACGAATCAATTAGAATCAATACGAATCAATTAGAATCAATACGAATCAATACGAATCAATTAGAATCAATTAGAATCAATACGAATCAATTAGAATCAATACGAATCAATTAGAATCAATACGAATCAATTAGAATCAATACGAATCAATTAGAATCAATACGAATCAATTAGAATCAATACGAATCAATTAGAATCAATACGAATCAATTAGAATCAATACGAATCAATTATAATCAATACGAATCAATTAGAATCAATACGAATCAATTAGAATCAATACGAATCAATTAGAATCAATACGAATCAATTAGAATCAATACGAATCAATTAGAATCAATACGAATCAATTAGAATCAATTAGAATCAATACGAATCAATTAGAATCAATTAGAATCAATACGAATCAATTAGAATCAATACGAATCAATACGAATCAATACGAATCAATACGAATCAATACGAATCAATACGAATCAATACGAATCAATACGAATCAATACGAATCAATACGAATCAATTAGAATCAATACGAATCAATACGAATCAATACGAATCAATACGAATCAATACGAATCAATACGAATCAATACGAATCAATACTGTTACGTCCCGAACGAAGCGTGCGAGACGTCGACAGTACGATTCCCGAAGAATCGTTCGCTCGACCTGGAGGCCAGATGGGCGGTCAGTCGAAACTTTACTCGCGTTTATCCGACGGTCGAACGGCGCCCCTTTTTGAGTCAACACGATACGCGCTATAACTCGGGATAGGGCAGAAAGTCAATGATCGTCGATCGTTTGGAGGGAGATTGTCGATGACTCGAGAGGGTAGGATGCGTAGTGAAAACGGTGAAGTCGAACAACGACCGGAGTCAAAGAGAAAGAGAGAGAGAGAAAGAGACAGATAGTGAGAGAGAAAGGAGACAGAGAAAGAAAGATTTTAATTCACTAATTCTTACTTTGTCGCTGATCTCTGGAACTAATCCCTTTAAAATGTAGTAGTAGGTGGTGTGGAAAAATATAAAAAAACACTAATTGAACACAAGAACGTATATTGAAAATAGAAAAACTGGTGAATACAAGATTGAAATAAAGATGTCTTTTTAGCTCGATGGTCACTGTCGGAATGAACTGGCAGCGAAATTGTGACTTGAAGGAGGGATCGTAAAATAAAGCTGTGAAGAAAAGGACTTGAGGAGAGGACGAGTGGTTTGGTGACAGCGTGTTTAGGTATCGAGATAGAGAGGAATGGGAGGATCTGATTGAGGGAGTATGTTCGCACAGGCCCTGTCAATAAGGGATCTGCGTCTCTTGTTGGTGCTAATTAACACACGGTTCCTCAAGGAAAAGAGCAGGAAGAGTTAGGATTGGAAACTGTAAGAACAGGGCGACGAAGTAGGTGATTTGAGTGGGAATTATCAAAAGGAAAGTGTACAACAGAAATGGGATAGAAGTAGGATCGAAAGGGATGCGATGCACAAAAGGGATGCGCTGTGAAATAGTGGTGGACAAGGAAACATGTTAATAACGAAGGAGAAATGAAAATGAAGGAGCTCTGACAAATTCGGTTGATATTCAAGGCAGCTCAAATCAAATGACTACTTACTTTCGATTGACGATTACAACCCAAGTAGGAGACCCTTTTGGTAGTACGCGATTGATTAATTGCACAATTGAATTGGTCAGGATATATTGAAATAGACTTTGAATCTTGGTTGGTTGCTTTGACCACGTAAATTGAAGAGTGAAGCGAAAAGACTACGAACTGATTTAATTGAGAACGGATTAAGGTGTGAATCGAACGACGTTTGAGAGAAAGAATAATAATGCGAGCCCGAATAATAATGAGGGAAAATGGGCATTGGTGGCCTTTTTATAATTTCTTTAGGATGATGCATGCATGGGCGGATCGATACAGAAGTGGGATAATTAGGGAAGGATAAGAACATAAGAAAGAATAAGATGGGTAGGTTCATCTTAGGAACGTCACATTTCGTTGGCCAATCAGGTCAGGCCGCGCAGTGGCCTTCTACCCTTGAGTCGGGCGTTTCGTGATTTTCCGATGACAGATCGCTGTGCGTTTCAGAGTCCAGAGTAGTCTAAACAATTCTTCTCTCCCTGCGTCTTTTACCAATATGTGCGTTTGCATTCGACGTCACTTCCCAGAAATTGGCCATGGTCAGAATGATTTCTATATGTTCGATCCGCTGCTAAGCGTGAGATTGAAATGCGGTGACGGGAATGAGTCATACATATTCGCTATGTTTGTGACATTAAAATCCCAGTGGTTGAAGTGAATATTACATACTTGGCAAAACTATAAATTATGTTATCTTACTTTACTTTTCAATTGTGGGGAATTCTCATAACGTATATGCATCGTCAAACCCTATTACGTACTCGTAATATTATTAATAATCGGTTCGATGTCAAAGAGAGTATCCCGAAAATAAAATCCCAAGTTACGCTTTGAGTGCGTAAGAGAATTCGTCTTATCTTGTGTTACCATTCACTGCTGCCTACCGACGGCCGGATTGTCGCAGCGTCCCTTTGATATCGAGCCTCGTTACGTCACGGACGTAACAATACGAATCAATACGAATCAATACGAATCAATACGAATCAATACGAATCAATACGAATCAATACGAATCAATACGAATCAATACGAATCAATTAGAATCAATACGAATCAATTAGAATCAATACGAATCAATTAGAATCAATACGAATCAATACGAATCAATACGAATCAATACGAATCAATTAGAATCAATACGAATCAATACGAATCAATACGAATCAATACGAATCAATACGAATCAATACGAATCAATACGAATCAATACGAATCAATACGAATCAATTAGAATCAATACGAATCAATACGAATCAATACGAATCAATTAGAATCAATACGAATCAATACGAATCAATACGAATCAATTAGAATCAATACGAATCAATTAGAATCAATACGAATCAATACGAATCAATACGAATCAATTAGAATCAATACGAATCAATACGAATCAATACGAATCAATACGAATCAATTAGAATCAATACGAATCAATTAGAATCAATACGAATCAATTAGAATCAATACGAATCAATTAGAATCAATACGAATCAATTAGAATCAATACGAATCAATACGAATCAATACGAATCAATTAGAATCAATACGAATCAATTAGAATCAATACGAATCAATACGAATCAATACGAATCAATACGAATCAATACGAATCAATACGAATCAATACGAATCAATACGAATCAATACGAATCAATACGAATCAATTAGAATCAATACGAATCAATTAGAATCAATACGAATCAATTAGAATCAATACGAAGCAATTAGAATCAATACGAATCAATACGAATCAATACGAATCAATACGAATCAATACGAATCAATACGAATCAATTAGAATCAATACGAATCAATACGAATCAATACGAATCAATTAGAATCAATACGAATCAATTAGAATCAATACGAATCAATTAGAATCAATACGAATCAATTAGAATCAATACGAATCAATTAGAATCAATACGAATCAATTAGAATCAATACGAATCAATTAGAATCAATACGAATCAATTAGAATTAATACGAATCAATTAGAATCAATACGAATCAATTAGAATCAATACGAATCAATACGAATCAATACGAATCAATTAGAATCAATACGAATCAATACGAATCAATACGAATCAATTAGAATCAATACGAATCAATTAGAATCAATACGAATCAATTAGAATCAATACGAATCAATTAGAATCAATACGAATCAATACGAATCAATACGAATCAATACGAATCAATACGAATCAATTAGAATCAATACGAATCAATACGAATCAATACGAATCAATACGAATCAATACGAATCAATACGAATCAATACGAATCAATACGAATCAATACGAATCAATACGAATCAATTAGAATCAATACGAATCAATACGAATCAATACGAATCAATACGAATCAATACGAATCAATTAGAATCAATACGAATCAATACGAATCAATACGAATCAATACGAATCAATACGAATCAATACGAATCAATACGAATCAATACGAATCAATACGAATCAATACGAATCAATACGAGTCAATACGAATCAATACGAGTCAATACGAATCAATACGAATCAATTAGAATCAATACGAATCAATTAGAATCAATACGAATCAATACGAATCAATACGAATCAATTAGAATCAATACGAATCAATTAGAATCAATACGAATCAATTAGAATCAATACGAATCAATTAGAATCAATACGAATCAATTAGAATCAATACGAATCAATACGAATCAATACGAGTCAATACGAATCAATACGAGTCAATACGAATCAATACGAATCAATACGAATCAATACGAATCAATTAGAATCAATACGAATCAATTAGAATCAATACGAATCAATTAGAATCAATACGAATCAATACGAATCAATACGAATCAATACGAATCAATACGAATCAATTAGAATCAATACGAATCAATACGAATCAATACGAATCAATTAGAATCAATACGAATCAATACGAATCAATTAGAATCAATACGAATCAATACGAATCAATACGAATCAATACGAATCAATACGAATCAATTAGAATCAATACGAATCAATTAGAATCAATACGAATCAATACGAATCAATACGAATCAATTAGAATCAATACGAATCAATTAGAATTAATACGAATCAATTAGAATCAATACGAATCAATTAGAATCAATACGAATCAATACGAATCAATACGAATCAATTAGAATCAATACGAATCAATACGAATCAATACGAATCAATTAGAATCAATACGAATCAATTAGAATCAATACGAATCAATTAGAATCAATACGAATCAATTAGAATCAATACGAATCAATTAGAATCAATACGAATCAATTAGAATCAATACGAATCAATTAGAATCAATACGAATCAATTAGAATCAATACGAATCAATTAGAATCAATACGAATCAATTAGAATCAATACGAATCAATTAGAATCAATACGAATCAATTAGAATCAATACGAATCAATACGAATCAATACGAATCAATACGAATCAATACGAATCAATACGAATCAATACGAATCAATACGAATCAATTAGAATCAATTCGAATCAATTAGAATCAATTCGAATCAATTAGAATCAATTAGAATCAATACGAATCAATACGAATCAATACGAATCAATACGAATCAATACGAATCAATACGAATCAATACGAATCAATACGAATCAATACGAATCAATACGAATCAATACGAATCAATTACAATCAATACGAATCAATACGAATCAATACGAATCAATACGAATCAATACGAATCAATACTGTTACGTCCCGAACGAAGCGTGCGAGACGTCGACAGTACGATTCCCGAAGAATCGTTCGCTCGACCTGGAGGCCAGATGGGCGGTCAGTCGAAACTTTACTCGCGTTTATCCGACGGTCGAACGGCGCCCCTTTTTGAGTCAACACGATACGCGCTATAACTCGGGATAGGGCAGAAAGTCAATGATCGTCGATCGTTTGGAGGGAGATTGTCGATGACTCGAGAGGGTAGGATGCGTAGTGAAAACGGTGAAGTCGAACAACGACCGGAGTCAAAGAGAAAGAGAGAGAGAGAAAGAGACAGATAGTGAGAGAGAAAGGAGACAGAGAAAGAAAGATTTTAATTCACTAATTCTTACTTTGTCGCTGATCTCTGGAACTAATCCCTTTAAAATGTAGTAGTAGGTGGTGTGGAAAAATATAAAAAAACACTAATTGAACACAAGAACGTACATTGAAAATAGAAAAACTGGTGAATACAAGATTGAAATAAAGATGTCTTTTTAGCTCGATGGTCACTGTCGGAATGAACTGGCAGCGAAATTGTGACTTGAAGGAGGGATCGTAAAATAAAGCTGTGAAGAAAAGGACTTGAGGAGAGGACGAGTGGTTTGGTGACAGCGTGTTTAGGTATCGAGATAGAGAGGAATGGGAGGATCTGATTGAGGGAGTATGTTCGCACAGGCCCTGTCAATAAGGGATCTGCGTCTCTTGTTGGTGCTAATTAACACACGGTTCCTCAAGGAAAAGAGCAGGAAGAGTTAGGATTGGAAACTGTAAGAACAGGGCGACGAAGTAGGTGATTTGAGTGGGAATTATCAAAAGGAAAGTGTACAACAGAAATGGGATAGAAGTAGGATCGAAAGGGATGCGATGCACAAAAGGGATGCGCTGTGAAATAGTGGTGGACAAGGAAACATGTTAATAACGAAGGAGAAATGAAAATGAAGGAGCTCTGACAAATTCGGTTGATATTCAAGGCAGCTCAAATCAAATGACTACTTACTTTCGATTGACGATTACAACCCAAGTAGGAGACCCTTTTGGTAGTACGCGATTGATTAATTGCACAATTGAATTGGTCAGGATATATTGAAATAGACTTTGAATCTTGGTTGGTTGCTTTGACCACGTAAATTGAAGAGTGAAGCGAAAAGACTACGAACTGATTTAATTGAGAACGGATTAAGGTGTGAATCGAACGACGTTTGAGAGAAAGAATAATAATGCGAGCCCGAATAATAATGAGGGAAAATGGGCATTGGTGGCCTTTTTATAATTTCTTTAGGATGATGCATGCATGGGCGGATCGATACAGAAGTGGGATAATTAGGGAAGGATAAGAACATAAGAAAGAATAAGATGGGTAGGTTCATCTTAGGAACGTCACATTTCGTTGGCCAATCAGGTCAGGCCGCGCAGTGGCCTTCTACCCTTGAGTCGGGCGTTTCGTGATTTTCCGATGACAGATCGCTGTGCGTTTCAGAGTCCAGAGTAGTCTAAACAATTCTTCTCTCCCTGCGTCTTTTACCAATATGTGCGTTTGCATTCGACGTCACTTCCCAGAAATTGGCCATGGTCAGAATGATTTCTATATGTTCGATCCGCTGCTAAGCGTGAGATTGAAATGCGGTGACGGGAATGAGTCATACATATTCGCTATGTTTGTGACATTAAAATCCCAGTGGTTGAAGTGAATATTACATACTTGGCAAAACTATAAATTATGTTATCTTACTTTACTTTTCAATTGTGGGGAATTCTCATAACGTATATGCATCGTCAAACCCTATTACGTACTCGTAATATTATTAATAATCGGTTCGATGTCAAAGAGAGTATCCCGAAAATAAAATCCCAAGTTACGCTTTGAGTGCGTAAGAGAATTCGTCTTATCTTGTGTTACCATTCACTGCTGCCTACCGACGGCCGGATTGTCGCAGCGTCCCTTTGATATCGAGCCTCGTTACGTCACGGACGTAACAATACGAATCAATACGAATCAATACGAATCAATACGAATCAATACGAATCAATACGAATCAATACGAATCAATACGAATCAATACGAATCAATACGAATCAATTAGAATCAATACGAATCAATTAGAATCAATACGAATCAATTAGAATCAATACGAATCAATTAGAATCAATACGAATCAATACGAATCAATTAGAATCAATACGAATCAATACGAATCAATACGAATCAATACGAATCAATACGAATCAATACGAATCAATACGAATCAATTAGAATCAATACGAATCAATTAGAATCAATACGAATCAATACGAATCAATACGAATCAATTAGAATCAATACGAATCAATACGAATCAATACGAATCAATTAGAATCAATACGAATCAATTAGAATCAATACGAATCAATACGAATCAATACGAATCAATACGAATCAATACGAATCAATTAGAATCAATACGAATCAATACGAATCAATACGAATCAATACGAATCAATTAGAATCAATACGAATCAATTAGAATCAATACGAATCAATTAGAATCAATACGAATCAATTAGAATCAATACGAATCAATTAGAATCAATACGAATCAATACGAATCAATACGAATCAATTAGAATCAATACGAATCAATACGAATCAATACGAATCAATACGAATCAATACGAATCAATACGAATCAATACGAATCAATACGAATCAATACGAATCAATACGAATCAATACGAATCAATACGAATCAATTAGAATCAATACGAATCAATTAGAATCAATACGAATCAATTAGAATCAATACGAAGCAATTAGAATCAATACGAATCAATACGAATCAATACGAATCAATACGAATCAATACGAATCAATACGAATCAATACGAATCAATACGAATCAATTAGAATCAATACGAATCAATACGAATCAATACGAATCAATTAGAATCAATACGAATCAATTAGAATCAATACGAATCAATTAGAATCAATACGAATCAATTAGAATCAATACGAATCAATTAGAATCAATACGAATCAATTAGAATCAATACGAATCAATTAGAATCAATACGAATCAATTAGAATTAATACGAATCAATTAGAATCAATACGAATCAATTAGAATCAATACGAATCAATACGAATCAATACGAATCAATTAGAATCAATACGAATCAATACGAATCAATACGAATCAATTAGAATCAATACGAATCAATTAGAATCAATACGAATCAATTAGAATCAATACGAATCAATTAGAATCAATACGAATCAATACGAATCAATACGAATCAATACGAATCAATACGAATCAATTAGAATCAATACGAATCAATACGAATCAATACGAATCAATACGAATCAATACGAATCAATACGAATCAATACGAATCAATACGAATCAATACGAATCAATTAGAATCAATACGAATCAATACGAATCAATACGAATCAATACGAATCAATACGAATCAATTAGAATCAATACGAATCAATACGAATCAATACGAATCAATACGAATCAATACGAATCAATACGAATCAATACGAATCAATACGAATCAATACGAATCAATACGAATCAATACGAATCAATACGAATCAATACGAATCAATACGAATCAATACGAATCAATACGAATCAATACGAATCAATACGAATCAATTAGAATCAATACGAATCAATTAGAATCAATACGAATCAATTAGAATCAATACGAATCAATTAGAATCAATACGAATCAATACGAATCAATACGAATCAATACGAATCAATACGAATCAATACGAATCAATACGAATCAATACGAATCAATACGAATCAATACGAATCAATACGAATCAATACGAATCAATACGAATCAATACGAATCAATTAGAATCAATACGAATCAATTAGAATCAATACGAATCAATACGAATCAATACGAATCAATTAGAATCAATACGAATCAATTAGAATCAATACGAATCAATTAGAATCATTACGAATCAATTAGAATCAATACGAATCAATTAGAATCAATACGAATCAATTAGAATCAATACGAATCAATTAGAATCAACACGAATCAATTACAATCAATACGAATCAATTAGAATCAATACGAATCAATTAGAATCAATACGAATCAATTAGAATCAATACGAATCAATACGAATCAATACGAATCAATACGAATCAATACGAATCAATACGAATCAAAACGAATCAATACGAATCAATATGAATCAATACGAATCAATACGAATCAATTAGAATCAATACGAATCAATACGAATCAATACGAATCAATTAGAATCAATACGAATCAATACGAATCAATACGAATCAATACGAATCAATACGAATCAATACGAATCAATACGAATCAATACGAATCAATACGAATCAATACGAATCAATACGAATCAATACGAATCAACTAGAATCAATACGAATCAATACGAATCAATTAGAATCAATACGAATCAATACGAATCAATTAGAATCAATACGAATCAATACGAATCAATTAGAATCAATACGAATCAATTAGAATCAATTAGAATCAATTAGAATCAATACCAATCAATACGAATCAATACGAATCAATTAGAATCAATACGAATCAATTAGAATCAATACGAATCAATTAGAATCAATACGAATCAATACGAATCAATTAGAATCAATACGAATCAATTAGAATTAATACGAATCAATTAGAATCAATACGAATCAATTAGAATCAATACGAATCAATTAGAATCAATACGAATCAATACGAATCAATTAGAATCAATACGAATCAATTAGAATCAATACGAATCAATTAGAATCAATACGAATCAATTAGAATCAATACGAATCAATACGAATCAATACGAATCAATACGAATCAATACGAATCAATACGAATCAATTAGAATCAATACGAATCAATTAGACTCAATACGAATCAATTAGAATCAATACGAATCAATTAGAATCAATACGAATCAATTAGAATCAATACGAATCAATTAGAATCAATACGAATCAATACGAATCAATACGAATCAATACGAATCAATACGAATCAATACGAATCAATACGAATCAATACGAATCAATACGAATCAATACGAATCAACTAGAATCAATACGAATCAACTAGAATCAATACGAATCAATACGAATCAATACGAATCAATACGAATCAATTAGAATCAATACGAATCAATACGAATCAATTAGAATCAATACGAATCAATTAGAATCAATACGAATCAATACGAATCAATTAGAATCAATACGAATCAATTAGAATCAATACGAATCAATTAGAATCAATACGAATCAATTAGAATCAATACGAATCAATACGAATCAATACGAATCAAAACGAATCAATACGAATCAATATGAATCAATACGAATCAATACGAATCAATTAGAATCAATACGAATCAATACGAATCAATACGAATCAATTAGAATCAATACGAATCAATACGAATCAATACGAATCAATACGAATCAATACGAATCAATACGAATCAATACGAATCAACTAGAATCAATACGAATCAATACGAATCAATTAGAATCAATACGAATCAATACGAATCAATTAGAATCAATACGAATCAATTAGAATCAATACGAATCAATACGAATCAATACGAATCAATACGAATCAACTAGAATCAATACGAATCAATACGAATCAATACGAATCAATACGAATCAATACGAATCAATACGAATCAATTAGAATCAATACGAATCAATACGAATCAATTAGAATCAATACGAATCAATTAGAATCAATACGAATCAATACGAATCAATACGAATCAATTAGAATCAATACGAATCAATTAGAATCAATACGAATCAATTAGAATCAATTAGAATCAATACGAATCAATTAGAATTAATACGAATCAATTAGAATCAATACGAATCAATTAGAATCAATACGAATCAATTAGAATCAATACGAATCAGTACGAATCAATACGAATCAATTAGAATCAATACGAATCAATTAGAATCAATACGAATCAATTAGAATCAATACTAATCAATTAGAATCAACACGAATCAATTACAATCAATACGAATCAATTACAATCAATACGAATCAATTAGAATCAATACGAATCAATTAGAATCAATACGAATCAATTAGAATCAATACGAATCAATACGAATCAATACGAATCAATACGAATCAATACGAATCAATACGAATCAATACGAATCAAAACGAATCAATACGAATCAATATGAATCAATACGAATCAATACGAATCAATTAGAATCAATACGAATCAATACGAATCAATACGAATCAATTAGAATCAATACGAATCAATACGAATCAATACGAATCAATACGAATCAATACGAATCAATACGAATCAATACGAATCAATACGAATCAATACGAATCAATACGAATCAATACGAATCAATACGAATCAACTAGAATCAATACGAATCAATACGAATCAATTAGAATCAATACGAATCAATACGAATCAATTAGAATCAATACGAATCAATACGAATCAATACGAATCAATTAGAATCAATACGAATCAATTAGAATCAATACGAATCAATTAGAATCAATTAGAATCAATTAGAATCAATACCAATCAATACGAATCAATACGAATCAATTAGAATCAATACGAATCAATTAGACTCAATACGAATCAATTAGAATCAATACGAATCAATTAGAATCAATACGAATCAATTAGAATCAATACGAATCAATTAGAATCAATACGAATCAATACGAATCAATACGAATCAATACGAATCAATACGAATCAATACGAATCAATACGAATCAATACGAATCAATACGAATCAATACGAATCAACTAGAATCAATACGAATCAATACGAATCAATACGAATCAATACGAATCAATACGAATCAACTAGAATCAATACGAATCAATACGAATCAATACGAATCAATACGAATCAATTAGAATCAATACGAATCAATACGAATCAATTAGAATCAATACGAATCAATTAGAATCAATACGAATCAATACGAATCAATTAGAATCAATACGAATCAATTAGAATCAATACGAATCAATTAGAATCAATACGAATCAATTAGAATCAATACGAATCAATACGAATCAATACGAATCAAAACGAATCAATACGAATCAATATGAATCAATACGAATCAATACGAATCAATTAGAATCAATACGAATCAATACGAATCAATACGAATCAATTAGAATCAATACGAATCAATACGAATCAATACGAATCAATACGAATCAATACGAATCAATACGAATCAATACGAATCAACTAGAATCAATACGAATCAATACGAATCAATTAGAATCAATACGAATCAATACGAATCAATTAGAATCAATACGAATCAATTAGAATCAATACGAATCAATACGAATCAATACGAATCAATACGAATCAACTAGAATCAATACGAATCAATACGAATCAATACGAATCAATACGAATCAATACGAATCAATACGAATCAATTAGAATCAATACGAATCAATACGAATCAATTAGAATCAATACGAATCAATTAGAATCAATACGAATCAATACGAATCAATACGAATCAATTAGAATCAATACGAATCAATTAGAATCAATACGAATCAATTAGAATCAATTAGAATCAATACGAATCAATTAGAATTAATACGAATCAATTAGAATCAATACGAATCAATTAGAATCAATACGAATCAATTAGAATCAATACGAATCAGTACGAATCAATACGAATCAATTAGAATCAATACGAATCAATTAGAATCAATACGAATCAATTAGAATCAATACGAATCAATTAGAATCAATACGAATCAATTAGAATCAATACGAATCAATACGAATCAATACGAATCAATACGAATCAATACGAATCAATACGAATCAATACGAATCAATTAGAATCAATACGAATCAATTAGACTCAATACGAATCAATTAGAATCAATACGAATCAATTAGAATCAATTAGAATCAATTAGAATCAATTAGAATCAATACGAATCAATTAGAATCAATACGAATCAATTAGAATCAATACGAATCAATTAGAATCAATACGAATCAATACGAATCAATACGAATCAATACGAATCAATACGAATCAATACGAATCAATACGAATCAATACGAATCAATACGAATCAATACGAATCAATACGAATCAATACGAATCAATACGAATCAATACGAATCAATACGAATCAATACGAAACAACTAGAATCAATACGAATCAATACGAATCAATACGACTCAATACGAATCAACTAGAATCAATACGAATCAATACGAATCAATACGAATCAATACGAATCAATACGAATCAATTAGAATCAATACGAATCAATTAGAATCAATACGAATCAATACGAATCAATACGAATCAATTAGAATCAATACGAATCAATTAGAATCAATACGAATCAATTAGAATCATTACGAATCAATTAGAATCAATACGAATCAATTAGAATCAATACGAATCAATTAGAATCAATACGAATCAATTAGAATCAACACGAATCAATTACAATCAATACGAATCAATTAGAATCAATACGAATCAATTAGAATCAATACGAATCAATTAGAATCAATACGAATCAATTAGAATCAATACGAATCAATACGAATCAATACGAATCAATACGAATCAATACGAATCAATACGAATCAATACGAATCAAAACGAATCAATACGAATCAATATGAATCAATACGAATCAATACGAATCAATTAGAATCAATACGAATCAATACGAATCAATACGAATCAATTAGAATCAATACGAATCAATACGAATCAATACGAATCAATACGAATCAATACGAATCAATACGAATCAATACGAATCAATACGATTCAATACGAATCAATACGAATCAATACGAATCAATACGAATCAACTAGAATCAATACGAATCAATACGAATCAATTAGAATCAATACGAATCAATACGAATCAATTAGAATCAATACGAATCAATACGAATCAATACGAATCAATTAGAATCAATACGAATCAATTAGAATCAATACGAATCAATTAGAATCAATTAGAATCAATTAGAATCAATACCAATCAATACGAATCAATTAGAATCAATACGAATCAATTAGAATCAATACGAATCAATACGAATCAATTAGAATCAATACGAATCAATTAGAATCAATACGAATCAATTAGAATCAATACGAATCAATACGAATCAATACGAATCAATACGAATCAATACGAATCAATACGAATCAATTAGAATCAATACGAATCAATTAGACTCAATACGAATCAATTAGAATCAATACGAATCAATTAGAATCAATACGAATCAATTAGAATCAATACGAATCAATTAGAATCAATACGAATCAATACGAATCAATACGAATCAATACGAATCAATACGAATCAATACGAATCAATACGAATCAATACGAATCAATACGAATCAATACGAATCAATACGAATCAATACGAATCAATACGAATCAATACGAATCAATACGAAACAACTAGAATCAATTAGAATCAATACGAATCAATACGAATCAATACGAATCAACTAGAATCAATACGAATCAATACGAATCAATACGAATCAATACGAATCAATACGAATCAATACGAATCAATACGAATCAATACGAATCAATACGAATCAATACGAATCAATACGAATCAACTAGAATCAATACGAATCAATACGAATCAATACGAATCAATACGAATCAATACGAATCAATACGAATCAATTAGAATCAATACGAATCAATACGAATCAATTAGAATCAATACGAATCAATTAGAATCAATACGAATCAATACGAATCAATTAGAATCAATACGAATCAATTAGAATCAATACGAATCAATTAGAATCAATACGAATCAATTAGAATCAATACGAATCAATACGAATCAATACGAATCAAAACGAATCAATACGAATCAATATGAATCAATACGAATCAATACGAATCAATTAGAATCAATACGAATCAATACGAATCAATACGAATCAATTAGAATCAATACGAATCAATACGAATCAATACGAATCAATACGAATCAATACGAATCAATACGAATCAATACGAATCAACTAGAATCAATACGAATCAATACGAATCAATTAGAATCAATACGAATCAATACGAATCAATTAGAATCAATACGAATCAATTAGAATCAATACGAATCAATACGAATCAATACGAATCAATACGAATCAACTAGAATCAATACGAATCAATACGAATCAATACGAATCAATACGAATCAATACGAATCAATTAGAATCAATACGAATCAATTAGAATCAATACGAATCAATTAGAATCAATTAGAATCAATTAGAATCAATACGAATCAATACGAATCAATACGAATCAATTAGAATCAATACGAATCAATTAGAATCAATACGAATCAATTAGAATCAATACGAATCAATACGAATCAATTAGAATCAATACGAATCAATTAGAATTAATACGAATCAATTAGAATCAATACGAATCAATTAGAATCA
Source organism: Tiphia femorata (assembly GCA_944319695.1). Taxonomy (NCBI): domain Eukaryota; kingdom Metazoa; phylum Arthropoda; class Insecta; order Hymenoptera; family Tiphiidae; genus Tiphia; species Tiphia femorata. The sequence goes on from OX090903.1 coordinate 2,659,897, forward strand.
ATACGAATCAATTAGAATCAATACGAATCAATACGAATCAATACGAATCAATTAGAATCAATACGAATCAATTAGAATCAATACGAATCAATTAGAATCAATACGAATCAATTAGAATCAATACGAATCAATTAGAATCAATACGAATCAATACGAATCAATACGAATCAATACGAATCAATACGAATCAATACGAATCAATACGAATCAATTAGAATCAATACGAATCAATTAGACTCAATACGAATCAATTAGAATCAATACGAATCAATTAGAATCAATTAGAATCAATTAGAATCAATTAGAATCAATACGAATCAATTAGAATCAATACGAATCAATTAGAATCAATACGAATCAATTAGAATCAATACGAATCAATACGAATCAATACGAATCAATACGAATCAATACGAATCAATACGAATCAATACGAATCAATACGAATCAATACGAATCAATACGAATCAATACGAATCAATACGAATCAATACGAATCAATACGAAACAACTAGAATCAATACGAATCAATACGAATCAATTAGAATCAATACGAATCAATACGAATCAATTAGAATCAATACGAATCAATTAGAATCAATACGAATCAATACGACTCAATACGAATCAACTAGAATCAATACGAATCAATACGAATCAATACGAATCAATACGAATCAATACGAATCAATACGAATCAATACGAATCAATTAGAATCAATACGAATCAATTAGAATCAATACGAATCAATTAGAATCAATACGAATCAATACGAATCAATACGAATCAATACGAATCAATACGAATCAATACGAATCAATACGAATCAATACGAATCAATACGAATCAATACGAATCAATTAGAATCAATACGAATCAATTAGAATCAATACGAATCAATTACAATCAATACGAATCAATTAGAATCAATACGAATCAATTAGAATCAATACGAATCAATTAGAATCAATACGAATCAATTAGAATCAATACGAATCAATACGAATCAATACGAATCAATACGAATCAATACGAATCAATACGAATCAATACGAATCAATACGAATCAATTAGAATCAATACGAATCAATACGAATCAATACGAATCAATTAGAATCAATACGAATCAATTAGAATCAATACGAATCAATTAGAATCAATACGAATCAATTAGAATCAATACGAATCAATTAGAATCAATACGAATCAATTACAATCAATACGAATCAATTAGAATCAATACGAATCAATTAGAATCAATACGAATCAATTAGAATCAATACGAATCAATTAGAATCAATACGAATCAATACGAATCAATACGAATCAATACGAATCAATACGAATCAATACGAATCAATACGAATCAATACGAATCAATACGAATCAATACGAATCAATATGAATCAATACGAATCAATACGAATCAATACGAAACAATACGAATCAATACGAATCAATACGAATCAATACGAATCAATACGAATCAATACGAATCAATACGAATCAATTAGAATCAATTAGAATCAATTAGAATCAATTAGAATCAATACGAATCAATTAGAATCAATACGAATCAATTAGAATCAATACGAATCAATTAGAATCAATACGAATCAATTAGAATCAATACGAATCAATTAGAATCAATACGAATCAATTAGAATCAATACGAATCAATTAGAATCAATACGAATCAATTAGAATCAATACGAATCAATTAGAATCAATACGAATCAATACGAATCAATACGAATCAATTAGAAACAATACGAATCAATTAGAATCAATACGAATCAATACGAATCAATACGAATCAATACGAATCAATTAGAATCAATACGAAGCAATTAGAATCAATAAGAATCAATACGAATCAATTAGAATCAATACGAATCAATTAGAATCAATACGAATCAATTAGAATCAATACGAATCAATTAGAATCAATACGAATCAATTAGAATCAATACGAATCAATACGAATCAATACGAATCAATTAGAATCAATACGAATCAATACGAATCAATACGAATCAATACGAATCAATACGAATCAATACGAATCAATACGAATCAATACGAATCAACTAGAATCAATACGAATCAATACGAATCAATACGAATCAATTAGAATCAATACGAATCAATACGAATCAACTAGAATCAATACGAATCAATACGAATCAATACGAATCAATACGAATCAATTAGAATCAATACGAATCAATACGAATCAATTAGAATCAATACGAATCAATTAGAATCAATACGAATCAATACGAATCAATACGAATCAATTAGAATCAATACGAATCAATTAGAATCAATACGAATCAATTAGAATCAATTAGAATCAATTAGAATCAATACGAATCAATACGAATCAATACGAATCAAAACGAATCAATACGAATCAATATGAATCAATACGAATCAATACGAATCAATTAGAATCAATACGAATCAATACGAATCAATACGAATCAATTAGAATCAATACGAATCAATACGAATCAATACGAATCAATACGAATCAATACGAATCAATACGAATCAATACGAATCAACTAGAATCAATACGAATCAATACGAATCAATTAGAATCAATACGAATCAATACGAATCAATTAGAATCAATACGAATCAATTAGAATCAATACGAATCAATTAGAATCAATACGAATCAATTAGAATCAATTAGAATCAATACGAATCAATTAGACTCAATACGAATCAATTAGAATCAATACGAATCAATTAGAATCAATTAGAATCAATTAGAATCAATTAGAATCAATACGAATCAATTAGAATCAATACGAATCAATTAGAATCAATACGAATCAATTAGAATCAATACGAATCAATACGAATCAATACGAATCAATACGAATCAATACGAATCAATTAGAATCAATACGAATCAATACGAATCAATACGAATCAATTAGAATCAATACGAATCAATTAGAATCAATACGAATCAATACGAATCAATACGAATCAATACGAATCAATTAGAATCAATACGAATCAATACGAATCAATACGAATCAATACGAATCAACTAGAATCAATACGAATCAATACGAATCAATTAGCATCAATACGAATCAATACGAATCAATTAGAATCAATACGAATCAATACGAATCAATACGAATGAATACGAATCAATACGAATCAATACGAATCAATTAGAATCAATTAGAATCAATACGAATCAATTAGAATCAATACGAATCAATTAGAATCAGTACGAATCAATTAGAATCAGTACGAATCAATACGAATCAACTAGAATCAATACGAATCAATACGAATCAATACGAATCAATACGAATCAATTAGAATCAATACGAATCAATTAGAATCAATACGAATCAATACGAATCAATTAGAATCAATACGAATCAATTAGAATCAATACGAATCAATTAGAATCAATACGAATCAATTAGAATCAATACGAATCAATTAGAATCAATACGAATCAATTAGAATCAATACGAATCAATTAGAATCAATACGAATCAATTAGAATCAATACGAATCAATTAGAATCAATACGAATCAATTAGAATCAATACGAATCAATTAGAATCAATACGAATCAATTAGAATCAATACGAATCAATACGAATCAATTAGAATCAATACCAATCAATTAGAATCAATACGAATCAATACGAATCAATACGATCAATTAGAATCAATACGAATCAATTAGAATCAATTAGAATCAATTAGAATCAATACGAATCAATTAGAATCAATACGAATCAATTAGAATCAATACGAATCAATTAGAATCAATACGAATCAATTAGAATCAGTACGAATCAATACGAATCAATTAGAATCAATTAGAATCAATTAGAATCAATTAGAATCAATACGAATCAATTAGAATCAATACGAATCAATTAGAATCAATACGAATCAATTAGAATCAATACGAATCAATTAGAATCAATACGAATCAATTAGAATCAGTACGAATCAATACGAATCAACTAGAATCAATACGAATCAATACGAATCAATTAGAATCAATACGAATCAATACGAATCAATTAGAATCAATACGAATCAATACGAATCAATACGAATCAACTAGAATCAATACGAATCAATACGAATCAATTAGAATCAATACGAATCAATACGAATCAATTAGAATCAATACGAATCAATACGAATCAATACGAATCAATACGAATCAATACGAATCAATACGAATCAATACGATTCAATACGAATCAATACGAAACAATACGAATCAATACGAATCAATACGAATCAATACGAATCAATACGAATCAATTAGAATCAATACGAATCAATTAGAATCAATACGAATCAATTAGAATCAATACGAATCAATTAGAATCAATACGAATCAATACGAATCAATACGAATCAATTAGAATCAATACGAATCAATACGAATCAATACGAATCAATTAGAATCAATACGAATCAATACGAATCAATTAGAATCAATACGAATCAATTAGAATCAATACGAATCAATACGAATCAATTAGAATCAATACGAATCAATTAGAATCAATTAGAATCAATACGAATCAATTAGAATCAATACGAATCAATACGAATCAATACGAATCAATTAGAATCAATACGAATCAATACGAATCAATACGAATCAATACGAATCAATACGAATCAATACGAATCAATACGAATCAATACGAATCAATACGAAACAATACGAATAAATACGAATCAATACGAATCAATACGAATCAATACGAATCAATACGAATCAATTAGAATCAATACGAATCAATTAGAATCAATACGAATCAATTAGAATCAATACGAATCAATTAGAATCAATACGAATCAATTAGAATCAATACGAATCAATACGAATCAATACGAATCAATACGAATCAATACGAATCAATACGAATCAATTAGAATCAATACGAATCAATTAGGATCAATTAGAATCAATTAGAATCAATTAGAATCAATACGAATCAATTAGAATCAATACGAATCAATTAGAATCAATACGAATCAATTAGAATCAATACGAATCAATTAGAATCAATACGAATCAATACGAATCAATACGAATCAATACGAATCAATTAGAATCAATACGAATCAATTAGAATCAATACGAATCAATTAGAATCAATACGAATCAATACGAATCAATACGAATCAATACGAATCAATACGAATCAATACGAATCAATACGAATCAATACGAATCAATACGAAACAATACGAATCAATACGAAACAATACGAATCAATACGAATCAATTAGAATCAATACGAATCAATTAGAATCAATACGAATCAATTAGAATCAATACGAATCAATTAGAATCAATACGAATCAATTAGAATCAATACGAATCAATTAGAATCAATACGAATCAATTAGAATCAATACGAATCAATTAGAATCAATACGAATCAATTAGAATCAATACGAATCAATTAGAATCAATACGAATCAATTAGAATCAATACGAATAAATTAGAATCAATACGAATCAATTAGAATCAATACGAATCAATTAGAATCAATACGAATCAATACGAATCAATTAGAATCAATACGAATCAATTAGAATCAATACGAATCAATTAGAATCAATACGAATCAATTAGAATCAATACGAATCAATTAGAATCAATACGCATCAATTAGAATCAATACGAATCAATTAGAATCAATACGAATCAATACGAATCAATACGAATCAATTAGAATCAATACGAATCAATTAGAATCAATACGAATCAATTAGAATCAATTAGAATCAATACGAATCAATTAGAATCAATACGAATCAATTAGAATCAATACGAATCAATTAGAATCAATACGAATCAATTAGAATCAATTAGAATCAATTAGAATCAATACGAATCAATTAGAATCAATACGAATCAATACGAATCAATACGAATCAAAACGAATCAATACGAATCAATACGAATCAATACGAATCAATACGAATCAATACGAATCAATACGAATCAATACGAATCAATACGAATCAATACGAATCAATACGAATCAATAGGAATCAATACGAATCAATACGAATCAACTAGAATCAATACGAATCAATTAGAATCAATACGAATCAATACGAATCAATACGAATCAATACGAATCAATACGAATCAATACGAATCAATTAGAATCAATACGAATCAATTAGAATCAATACGAATCAATACGAATCAATTAGAATCAATTAGAATCAATACGAATCAATTAGAATCAATACGAATCAATTAGAATCAATACGAATCAATTAGAATCAATACGAATCAATTAGAATCAATACGAATCAATTAGAATCAATACGAATCAATTAGAATCAATACGAATCAATTAGAATCAATACGAATCAATTATAATCAATACGAATCAATTAGAATCAATACGAATCAATTAGAATCAATACGAATCAATTAGAATCAATACGAATCAATTAGAATCAATACGAATCAATTAGAATCAATACGAATCAATTAGAATCAATTAGAATCAATACGAATCAATTAGAATCAATTAGAATCAATACGAATCAATTAGAATCAATACGAATCAATACGAATCAATACGAATCAATACGAATCAATACGAATCAATACGAATCAATACGAATCAATACGAATCAATACGAATCAATACGAATCAATTAGAATCAATACGAATCAATACGAATCAATACGAATCAATACGAATCAATACGAATCAATACGAATCAATACGAATCAATACTGTTACGTCCCGAACGAAGCGTGCGAGACGTCGACAGTACGATTCCCGAAGAATCGTTCGCTCGACCTGGAGGCCAGATGGGCGGTCAGTCGAAACTTTACTCGCGTTTATCCGACGGTCGAACGGCGCCCCTTTTTGAGTCAACACGATACGCGCTATAACTCGGGATAGGGCAGAAAGTCAATGATCGTCGATCGTTTGGAGGGAGATTGTCGATGACTCGAGAGGGTAGGATGCGTAGTGAAAACGGTGAAGTCGAACAACGACCGGAGTCAAAGAGAAAGAGAGAGAGAGAAAGAGACAGATAGTGAGAGAGAAAGGAGACAGAGAAAGAAAGATTTTAATTCACTAATTCTTACTTTGTCGCTGATCTCTGGAACTAATCCCTTTAAAATGTAGTAGTAGGTGGTGTGGAAAAATATAAAAAAACACTAATTGAACACAAGAACGTATATTGAAAATAGAAAAACTGGTGAATACAAGATTGAAATAAAGATGTCTTTTTAGCTCGATGGTCACTGTCGGAATGAACTGGCAGCGAAATTGTGACTTGAAGGAGGGATCGTAAAATAAAGCTGTGAAGAAAAGGACTTGAGGAGAGGACGAGTGGTTTGGTGACAGCGTGTTTAGGTATCGAGATAGAGAGGAATGGGAGGATCTGATTGAGGGAGTATGTTCGCACAGGCCCTGTCAATAAGGGATCTGCGTCTCTTGTTGGTGCTAATTAACACACGGTTCCTCAAGGAAAAGAGCAGGAAGAGTTAGGATTGGAAACTGTAAGAACAGGGCGACGAAGTAGGTGATTTGAGTGGGAATTATCAAAAGGAAAGTGTACAACAGAAATGGGATAGAAGTAGGATCGAAAGGGATGCGATGCACAAAAGGGATGCGCTGTGAAATAGTGGTGGACAAGGAAACATGTTAATAACGAAGGAGAAATGAAAATGAAGGAGCTCTGACAAATTCGGTTGATATTCAAGGCAGCTCAAATCAAATGACTACTTACTTTCGATTGACGATTACAACCCAAGTAGGAGACCCTTTTGGTAGTACGCGATTGATTAATTGCACAATTGAATTGGTCAGGATATATTGAAATAGACTTTGAATCTTGGTTGGTTGCTTTGACCACGTAAATTGAAGAGTGAAGCGAAAAGACTACGAACTGATTTAATTGAGAACGGATTAAGGTGTGAATCGAACGACGTTTGAGAGAAAGAATAATAATGCGAGCCCGAATAATAATGAGGGAAAATGGGCATTGGTGGCCTTTTTATAATTTCTTTAGGATGATGCATGCATGGGCGGATCGATACAGAAGTGGGATAATTAGGGAAGGATAAGAACATAAGAAAGAATAAGATGGGTAGGTTCATCTTAGGAACGTCACATTTCGTTGGCCAATCAGGTCAGGCCGCGCAGTGGCCTTCTACCCTTGAGTCGGGCGTTTCGTGATTTTCCGATGACAGATCGCTGTGCGTTTCAGAGTCCAGAGTAGTCTAAACAATTCTTCTCTCCCTGCGTCTTTTACCAATATGTGCGTTTGCATTCGACGTCACTTCCCAGAAATTGGCCATGGTCAGAATGATTTCTATATGTTCGATCCGCTGCTAAGCGTGAGATTGAAATGCGGTGACGGGAATGAGTCATACATATTCGCTATGTTTGTGACATTAAAATCCCAGTGGTTGAAGTGAATATTACATACTTGGCAAAACTATAAATTATGTTATCTTACTTTACTTTTCAATTGTGGGGAATTCTCATAACGTATATGCATCGTCAAACCCTATTACGTACTCGTAATATTATTAATAATCGGTTCGATGTCAAAGAGAGTATCCCGAAAATAAAATCCCAAGTTACGCTTTGAGTGCGTAAGAGAATTCGTCTTATCTTGTGTTACCATTCACTGCTGCCTACCGACGGCCGGATTGTCGCAGCGTCCCTTTGATATCGAGCCTCGTTACGTCACGGACGTAACAATACGAATCAATACGAATCAATACGAATCAATACGAATCAATACGAATCAATACGAATCAATACGAATCAATACGAATCAATACGAATCAATTAGAATCAATACGAATCAATTAGAATCAATACGAATCAATTAGAATCAATACGAATCAATACGAATCAATACGAATCAATACGAATCAATTAGAATCAATACGAATCAATACGAATCAATACGAATCAATACGAATCAATACGAATCAATACGAATCAATACGAATCAATACGAATCAATACGAATCAATTAGAATCAATACGAATCAATACGAATCAATACGAATCAATTAGAATCAATACGAATCAATACGAATCAATACGAATCAATTAGAATCAATACGAATCAATTAGAATCAATACGAATCAATACGAATCAATACGAATCAATTAGAATCAATACGAATCAATACGAATCAATACGAATCAATACGAATCAATTAGAATCAATACGAATCAATTAGAATCAATACGAATCAATTAGAATCAATACGAATCAATTAGAATCAATACGAATCAATTAGAATCAATACGAATCAATACGAATCAATACGAATCAATTAGAATCAATACGAATCAATTAGAATCAATACGAATCAATACGAATCAATACGAATCAATACGAATCAATACGAATCAATACGAATCAATACGAATCAATACGAATCAATACGAATCAATACGAATCAATTAGAATCAATACGAATCAATTAGAATCAATACGAATCAATTAGAATCAATACGAAGCAATTAGAATCAATACGAATCAATACGAATCAATACGAATCAATACGAATCAATACGAATCAATACGAATCAATTAGAATCAATACGAATCAATACGAATCAATACGAATCAATTAGAATCAATACGAATCAATTAGAATCAATACGAATCAATTAGAATCAATACGAATCAATTAGAATCAATACGAATCAATTAGAATCAATACGAATCAATTAGAATCAATACGAATCAATTAGAATCAATACGAATCAATTAGAATTAATACGAATCAATTAGAATCAATACGAATCAATTAGAATCAATACGAATCAATTAGAATCAATACGAATCAATACGAATCAATACGAATCAATTAGAATCAATACGAATCAATTAGAATCAATACGAATCAATTAGAATCAATACGAATCAATTAGAATCAATACGAATCAATTAGAATCAATACGAATCAATACGAATCAATACGAATCAATACGAATCAATACGAATCAATTAGAATCAATACGAATCAATACGAATCAATACGAATCAATACGAATCAATACGAATCAATACGAATCAATACGAATCAATACGAATCAATACGAATCAATTAGAATCAATACGAATCAATACGAATCAATACGAATCAATACGAATCAATACGAATCAATTAGAATCAATACGAATCAATACGAATCAATACGAATCAATACGAATCAATACGAATCAATACGAATCAATACGAATCAATACGAATCAATACGAATCAATACGAATCAATACGAGTCAATACGAATCAATACGAGTCAATACGAATCAATACGAATCAATTAGAATCAATACGAATCAATTAGAATCAATACGAATCAATACGAATCAATACGAATCAATACGAATCAATACGAATCAATTAGAATCAATACGAATCAATTAGAATCAATACGAATCAATTAGAATCAATACGAATCAATTAGAATCAATACGAATCAATACGAATCAATACGAGTCAATACGAATCAATACGAGTCAATACGAATCAATACGAATCAATACGAATCAATACGAATCAATTAGAATCAATACGAATCAATTAGAATCAATACGAATCAATTAGAATCAATACGAATCAATACGAATCAATACGAATCAATACGAATCAATACGAATCAATTAGAATCAATACGAATCAATACGAATCAATACGAATCAATTAGAATCAATACGAATCAATACGAATCAATACGAATCAATACGAATCAATACGAATCAATACGAATCAATACGAATCAATACGAATCAATTAGAATCAATACGAATCAATTAGAATCAATACGAATCAATACGAATCAATACGAATCAATTAGAATCAATACGAATCAATTAGAATCAATACGAATCAATACGAATCAATACGAATCAATTAGAATCAATACGAATCAATTAGAATTAATACGAATCAATTAGAATCAATACGAATCAATTAGAATCAATACGAATCAATACGAATCAATACGAATCAATTAGAATCAATACGAATCAATACGAATCAATACGAATCAATTAGAATCAATACGAATCAATTAGAATCAATACGAATCAATTAGAATCAATACGAATCAATTAGAATCAATACGAATCAATTAGAATCAATACGAATCAATTAGAATCAATACGAATCAATTAGAATCAATACGAATCAATTAGAATCAATACGAATCAATTAGAATCAATACGAATCAATTAGAATCAATACGAATCAATTAGAATCAATACGAATCAATTAGAATCAATACGAATCAATACGAATCAATACGAATCAATACGAATCAATACGAATCAATACGAATCAATACGAATCAATACGAATCAATTAGAATCAATTCGAATCAATTAGAATCAATTCGAATCAATTAGAATCAATTAGAATCAATACGAATCAATACGAATCAATACGAATCAATACGAATCAATACGAATCAATACGAATCAATACGAATCAATACGAATCAATACGAATCAATACGAATCAATACGAATCAATTAGAATCAATACGAATCAATACGAATCAATACGAATCAATACGAATCAATACGAATCAATACTGTTACGTCCCGAACGAAGCGTGCGAGACGTCGACAGTACGATTCCCGAAGAATCGTTCGCTCGACCTGGAGGCCAGATGGGCGGTCAGTCGAAACTTTACTCGCGTTTATCCGACGGTCGAACGGCGCCCCTTTTTGAGTCAACACGATACGCGCTATAACTCGGGATAGGGCAGAAAGTCAATGATCGTCGATCGTTTGGAGGGAGATTGTCGATGACTCGAGAGGGTAGGATGCGTAGTGAAAACGGTGAAGTCGAACAACGACCGGAGTCAAAGAGAAAGAGAGAGAGAGAAAGAGACAGATAGTGAGAGAGAAAGGAGACAGAGAAAGAAAGATTTTAATTCACTAATTCTTACTTTGTCGCTGATCTCTGGAACTAATCCCTTTAAAATGTAGTAGTAGGTGGTGTGGAAAAATATAAAAAAACACTAATTGAACACAAGAACGTACATTGAAAATAGAAAAACTGGTGAATACAAGATTGAAATAAAGATGTCTTTTTAGCTCGATGGTCACTGTCGGAATGAACTGGCAGCGAAATTGTGACTTGAAGGAGGGATCGTAAAATAAAGCTGTGAAGAAAAGGACTTGAGGAGAGGACGAGTGGTTTGGTGACAGCGTGTTTAGGTATCGAGATAGAGAGGAATGGGAGGATCTGATTGAGGGAGTATGTTCGCACAGGCCCTGTCAATAAGGGATCTGCGTCTCTTGTTGGTGCTAATTAACACACGGTTCCTCAAGGAAAAGAGCAGGAAGAGTTAGGATTGGAAACTGTAAGAACAGGGCGACGAAGTAGGTGATTTGAGTGGGAATTATCAAAAGGAAAGTGTACAACAGAAATGGGATAGAAGTAGGATCGAAAGGGATGCGATGCACAAAAGGGATGCGCTGTGAAATAGTGGTGGACAAGGAAACATGTTAATAACGAAGGAGAAATGAAAATGAAGGAGCTCTGACAAATTCGGTTGATATTCAAGGCAGCTCAAATCAAATGACTACTTACTTTCGATTGACGATTACAACCCAAGTAGGAGACCCTTTTGGTAGTACGCGATTGATTAATTGCACAATTGAATTGGTCAGGATATATTGAAATAGACTTTGAATCTTGGTTGGTTGCTTTGACCACGTAAATTGAAGAGTGAAGCGAAAAGACTACGAACTGATTTAATTGAGAACGGATTAAGGTGTGAATCGAACGACGTTTGAGAGAAAGAATAATAATGCGAGCCCGAATAATAATGAGGGAAAATGGGCATTGGTGGCCTTTTTATAATTTCTTTAGGATGATGCATGCATGGGCGGATCGATACAGAAGTGGGATAATTAGGGAAGGATAAGAACATAAGAAAGAATAAGATGGGTAGGTTCATCTTAGGAACGTCACATTTCGTTGGCCAATCAGGTCAGGCCGCGCAGTGGCCTTCTACCCTTGAGTCGGGCGTTTCGTGATTTTCCGATGACAGATCGCTGTGCGTTTCAGAGTCCAGAGTAGTCTAAACAATTCTTCTCTCCCTGCGTCTTTTACCAATATGTGCGTTTGCATTCGACGTCACTTCCCAGAAATTGGCCATGGTCAGAATGATTTCTATATGTTCGATCCGCTGCTAAGCGTGAGATTGAAATGCGGTGACGGGAATGAGTCATACATATTCGCTATGTTTGTGACATTAAAATCCCAGTGGTTGAAGTGAATATTACATACTTGGCAAAACTATAAATTATGTTATCTTACTTTACTTTTCAATTGTGGGGAATTCTCATAACGTATATGCATCGTCAAACCCTATTACGTACTCGTAATATTATTAATAATCGGTTCGATGTCAAAGAGAGTATCCCGAAAATAAAATCCCAAGTTACGCTTTGAGTGCGTAAGAGAATTCGTCTTATCTTGTGTTACCATTCACTGCTGCCTACCGACGGCCGGATTGTCGCAGCGTCCCTTTGATATCGAGCCTCGTTACGTCACGGACGTAACAATACGAATCAATACGAATCAATACGAATCAATACGAATCAATACGAATCAATACGAATCAATACGAATCAATACGAATCAATACGAATCAATACGAATCAATTAGAATCAATACGAATCAATTAGAATCAATACGAATCAATTAGAATCAATACGAATCAATTAGAATCAATACGAATCAATACGAATCAATTAGAATCAATACGAATCAATACGAATCAATACGAATCAATACGAATCAATACGAATCAATACGAATCAATACGAATCAATTAGAATCAATACGAATCAATTAGAATCAATACGAATCAATACGAATCAATACGAATCAATTAGAATCAATACGAATCAATACGAATCAATACGAATCAATTAGAATCAATACGAATCAATTAGAATCAATACGAATCAATACGAATCAATACGAATCAATACGAATCAATACGAATCAATTAGAATCAATACGAATCAATACGAATCAATACGAATCAATACGAATCAATTAGAATCAATACGAATCAATTAGAATCAATACGAATCAATTAGAATCAATACGAATCAATTAGAATCAATACGAATCAATTAGAATCAATACGAATCAATACGAATCAATACGAATCAATTAGAATCAATACGAATCAATACGAATCAATACGAATCAATACGAATCAATACGAATCAATACGAATCAATACGAATCAATACGAATCAATACGAATCAATACGAATCAATTAGAATCAATACGAATCAATTAGAATCAATACGAATCAATTAGAATCAATACGAATCAATTAGAATCAATACGAAGCAATTAGAATCAATACGAATCAATACGAATCAATACGAATCAATACGAATCAATACGAATCAATACGAATCAATACGAATCAATACGAATCAATTAGAATCAATACGAATCAATACGAATCAATACGAATCAATTAGAATCAATACGAATCAATTAGAATCAATACGAATCAATTAGAATCAATACGAATCAATTAGAATCAATACGAATCAATTAGAATCAATACGAATCAATTAGAATCAATACGAATCAATTAGAATCAATACGAATCAATTAGAATTAATACGAATCAATTAGAATCAATACGAATCAATTAGAATCAATACGAATCAATACGAATCAATACGAATCAATTAGAATCAATACGAATCAATACGAATCAATACGAATCAATTAGAATCAATACGAATCAATTAGAATCAATACGAATCAATTAGAATCAATACGAATCAATTAGAATCAATACGAATCAATACGAATCAATACGAATCAATACGAATCAATACGAATCAATTAGAATCAATACGAATCAATACGAATCAATACGAATCAATACGAATCAATACGAATCAATACGAATCAATACGAATCAATACGAATCAATACGAATCAATTAGAATCAATACGAATCAATACGAATCAATACGAATCAATACGAATCAATACGAATCAATTAGAATCAATACGAATCAATACGAATCAATACGAATCAATACGAATCAATACGAATCAATACGAATCAATACGAATCAATACGAATCAATACGAATCAATACGAATCAATACGAATCAATACGAATCAATACGAATCAATACGAATCAATACGAATCAATTAGAATCAATACGAATCAATTAGAATCAATACGAATCAATTAGAATCAATACGAATCAATTAGAATCAATACGAATCAATACGAATCAATACGAATCAATACGAATCAATACGAATCAATACGAATCAATACGAATCAATACGAATCAATACGAATCAATACGAATCAATACGAATCAATACGAATCAATACGAATCAATACGAATCAATTAGAATCAATACGAATCAATTAGAATCAATACGAATCAATACGAATCAATACGAATCAATTAGAATCAATACGAATCAATTAGAATCAATACGAATCAATTAGAATCATTACGAATCAATTAGAATCAATACGAATCAATTAGAATCAATACGAATCAATTAGAATCAATACGAATCAATTAGAATCAACACGAATCAATTACAATCAATACGAATCAATTAGAATCAATACGAATCAATTAGAATCAATACGAATCAATTAGAATCAATACGAATCAATTAGAATCAATACGAATCAATACGAATCAATACGAATCAATACGAATCAATACGAATCAATACGAATCAATACGAATCAAAACGAATCAATACGAATCAATATGAATCAATACGAATCAATACGAATCAATTAGAATCAATACGAATCAATACGAATCAATACGAATCAATTAGAATCAATACGAATCAATACGAATCAATACGAATCAATACGAATCAATACGAATCAATACGAATCAATACGAATCAATACGAATCAATACGAATCAATACGAATCAATACGAATCAATACGAATCAACTAGAATCAATACGAATCAATACGAATCAATTAGAATCAATACGAATCAATACGAATCAATTAGAATCAATACGAATCAATACGAATCAATACGAATCAATTAGAATCAATACGAATCAATTAGAATCAATACGAATCAATTAGAATCAATTAGAATCAATTAGAATCAATACCAATCAATACGAATCAATACGAATCAATTAGAATCAATACGAATCAATTAGAATCAATACGAATCAATTAGAATCAATACGAATCAATACGAATCAATTAGAATCAATACGAATCAATTAGAATTAATACGAATCAATTAGAATCAATACGAATCAATTAGAATCAATACGAATCAATTAGAATCAATACGAATCAATACGAATCAATTAGAATCAATACGAATCAATTAGAATCAATACGAATCAATTAGAATCAATACGAATCAATTAGAATCAATACGAATCAATACGAATCAATACGAATCAATACGAATCAATACGAATCAATACGAATCAATTAGAATCAATACGAATCAATTAGACTCAATACGAATCAATTAGAATCAATACGAATCAATTAGAATCAATACGAATCAATTAGAATCAATACGAATCAATTAGAATCAATACGAATCAATACGAATCAATACGAATCAATACGAATCAATACGAATCAATACGAATCAATACGAATCAATACGAATCAATACGAATCAATACGAATCAATACGAATCAACTAGAATCAATACGAATCAATACGAATCAATACGAATCAATACGAATCAATACGAATCAATACGAATCAATATGAATCAATACGAATCAATACGAATCAATTAGAATCAATACGAATCAATACGAATCAATACGAATCAATTAGAATCAATACGAATCAATACGAATCAATACGAATCAATACGAATCAATACGAATCAATACGAATCAATACGAATCAACTAGAATCAATACGAATCAATACGAATCAATTAGAATCAATACGAATCAATACGAATCAATTAGAATCAATACGAATCAATTAGAATCAATACGAATCAATACGAATCAATTAGAATCAATACGAATCAATTAGAATCAATACGAATCAATTAGAATCAATACGAATCAATTAGAATCAATACGAATCAATTAGAATCAATACGAATCAATTAGAATCAATACGAATCAATTAGAATCAATACGAATCAATTAGAATCAATACGAATCAATTAGAATCAATACGAATCAATTAGAATCAATACGAATCAATTAGAATCAATACGAATCAATTAGAATCAATACGAATCAATACGAATCAATTAGAATCAATACCAATCAATTAGAATCAATACGAATCAATACGAATCAATACGATCAATTAGAATCAATACGAATCAATTAGAATCAATTAGAATCAATTAGAATCAATACGAATCAATTAGAATCAATACGAATCAATTAGAATCAATACGAATCAATTAGAATCAATACGAATCAATTAGAATCAGTACGAATCAATACGAATCAATTAGAATCAATTAGAATCAATTAGAATCAATTAGAATCAATACGAATCAATTAGAATCAATACGAATCAATTAGAATCAATACGAATCAATTAGAATCAATACGAATCAATTAGAATCAATACGAATCAATTAGAATCAGTACGAATCAATACGAATCAACTAGAATCAATACGAATCAATACGAATCAATTAGAATCAATACGAATCAATACGAATCAATTAGAATCAATACGAATCAATACGAATCAATACGAATCAACTAGAATCAATACGAATCAATACGAATCAATTAGAATCAATACGAATCAATACGAATCAATTAGAATCAATACGAATCAATACGAATCAATACGAATCAATACGAATCAATACGAATCAATACGAATCAATACGATTCAATACGAATCAATACGAAACAATACGAATCAATACGAATCAATACGAATCAATACGAATCAATACGAATCAATTAGAATCAATACGAATCAATTAGAATCAATACGAATCAATTAGAATCAATACGAATCAATTAGAATCAATACGAATCAATACGAATCAATACGAATCAATTAGAATCAATACGAATCAATACGAATCAATACGAATCAATTAGAATCAATACGAATCAATACGAATCAATTAGAATCAATACGAATCAATTAGAATCAATACGAATCAATACGAATCAATTAGAATCAATACGAATCAATTAGAATCAATTAGAATCAATACGAATCAATTAGAATCAATACGAATCAATACGAATCAATACGAATCAATTAGAATCAATACGAATCAATACGAATCAATACGAATCAATACGAATCAATACGAATCAATACGAATCAATACGAATCAATACGAATCAATACGAAACAATACGAATAAATACGAATCAATACGAATCAATACGAATCAATACGAATCAATACGAATCAATTAGAATCAATACGAATCAATTAGAATCAATACGAATCAATTAGAATCAATACGAATCAATTAGAATCAATACGAATCAATTAGAATCAATACGAATCAATACGAATCAATACGAATCAATACGAATCAATACGAATCAATACGAATCAATTAGAATCAATACGAATCAATTAGGATCAATTAGAATCAATTAGAATCAATTAGAATCAATACGAATCAATTAGAATCAATACGAATCAATTAGAATCAATACGAATCAATTAGAATCAATACGAATCAATTAGAATCAATACGAATCAATACGAATCAATACGAATCAATACGAATCAATTAGAATCAATACGAATCAATTAGAATCAATACGAATCAATTAGAATCAATACGAATCAATACGAATCAATACGAATCAATACGAATCAATACGAATCAATACGAATCAATACGAATCAATACGAATCAATACGAAACAATACGAATCAATACGAAACAATACGAATCAATACGAATCAATTAGAATCAATACGAATCAATTAGAATCAATACGAATCAATTAGAATCAATACGAATCAATTAGAATCAATACGAATCAATTAGAATCAATACGAATCAATTAGAATCAATACGAATCAATTAGAATCAATACGAATCAATTAGAATCAATACGAATCAATTAGAATCAATACGAATCAATTAGAATCAATACGAATCAATTAGAATCAATACGAATAAATTAGAATCAATACGAATCAATTAGAATCAATACGAATCAATTAGAATCAATACGAATCAATACGAATCAATTAGAATCAATACGAATCAATTAGAATCAATACGAATCAATTAGAATCAATACGAATCAATTAGAATCAATACGAATCAATTAGAATCAATACGCATCAATTAGAATCAATACGAATCAATTAGAATCAATACGAATCAATACGAATCAATACGAATCAATTAGAATCAATACGAATCAATTAGAATCAATACGAATCAATTAGAATCAATTAGAATCAATACGAATCAATTAGAATCAATACGAATCAATTAGAATCAATACGAATCAATTAGAATCAATACGAATCAATTAGAATCAATTAGAATCAATTAGAATCAATACGAATCAATTAGAATCAATACGAATCAATACGAATCAATACGAATCAAAACGAATCAATACGAATCAATACGAATCAATACGAATCAATACGAATCAATACGAATCAATACGAATCAATACGAATCAATACGAATCAATACGAATCAATACGAATCAATAGGAATCAATACGAATCAATACGAATCAACTAGAATCAATACGAATCAATTAGAATCAATACGAATCAATACGAATCAATACGAATCAATACGAATCAATACGAATCAATACGAATCAATTAGAATCAATACGAATCAATTAGAATCAATACGAATCAATACGAATCAATTAGAATCAATTAGAATCAATACGAATCAATTAGAATCAATACGAATCAATTAGAATCAATACGAATCAATTAGAATCAATACGAATCAATTAGAATCAATACGAATCAATTAGAATCAATACGAATCAATTAGAATCAATACGAATCAATTAGAATCAATACGAATCAATTATAATCAATACGAATCAATTAGAATCAATACGAATCAATTAGAATCAATACGAATCAATTAGAATCAATACGAATCAATTAGAATCAATACGAATCAATTAGAATCAATACGAATCAATTAGAATCAATTAGAATCAATACGAATCAATTAGAATCAATTAGAATCAATACGAATCAATTAGAATCAATACGAATCAATACGAATCAATACGAATCAATACGAATCAATACGAATCAATACGAATCAATACGAATCAATACGAATCAATACGAATCAATACGAATCAATTAGAATCAATACGAATCAATACGAATCAATACGAATCAATACGAATCAATACGAATCAATACGAATCAATACGAATCAATACTGTTACGTCCCGAACGAAGCGTGCGAGACGTCGACAGTACGATTCCCGAAGAATCGTTCGCTCGACCTGGAGGCCAGATGGGCGGTCAGTCGAAACTTTACTCGCGTTTATCCGACGGTCGAACGGCGCCCCTTTTTGAGTCAACACGATACGCGCTATAACTCGGGATAGGGCAGAAAGTCAATGATCGTCGATCGTTTGGAGGGAGATTGTCGATGACTCGAGAGGGTAGGATGCGTAGTGAAAACGGTGAAGTCGAACAACGACCGGAGTCAAAGAGAAAGAGAGAGAGAGAAAGAGACAGATAGTGAGAGAGAAAGGAGACAGAGAAAGAAAGATTTTAATTCACTAATTCTTACTTTGTCGCTGATCTCTGGAACTAATCCCTTTAAAATGTAGTAGTAGGTGGTGTGGAAAAATATAAAAAAACACTAATTGAACACAAGAACGTATATTGAAAATAGAAAAACTGGTGAATACAAGATTGAAATAAAGATGTCTTTTTAGCTCGATGGTCACTGTCGGAATGAACTGGCAGCGAAATTGTGACTTGAAGGAGGGATCGTAAAATAAAGCTGTGAAGAAAAGGACTTGAGGAGAGGACGAGTGGTTTGGTGACAGCGTGTTTAGGTATCGAGATAGAGAGGAATGGGAGGATCTGATTGAGGGAGTATGTTCGCACAGGCCCTGTCAATAAGGGATCTGCGTCTCTTGTTGGTGCTAATTAACACACGGTTCCTCAAGGAAAAGAGCAGGAAGAGTTAGGATTGGAAACTGTAAGAACAGGGCGACGAAGTAGGTGATTTGAGTGGGAATTATCAAAAGGAAAGTGTACAACAGAAATGGGATAGAAGTAGGATCGAAAGGGATGCGATGCACAAAAGGGATGCGCTGTGAAATAGTGGTGGACAAGGAAACATGTTAATAACGAAGGAGAAATGAAAATGAAGGAGCTCTGACAAATTCGGTTGATATTCAAGGCAGCTCAAATCAAATGACTACTTACTTTCGATTGACGATTACAACCCAAGTAGGAGACCCTTTTGGTAGTACGCGATTGATTAATTGCACAATTGAATTGGTCAGGATATATTGAAATAGACTTTGAATCTTGGTTGGTTGCTTTGACCACGTAAATTGAAGAGTGAAGCGAAAAGACTACGAACTGATTTAATTGAGAACGGATTAAGGTGTGAATCGAACGACGTTTGAGAGAAAGAATAATAATGCGAGCCCGAATAATAATGAGGGAAAATGGGCATTGGTGGCCTTTTTATAATTTCTTTAGGATGATGCATGCATGGGCGGATCGATACAGAAGTGGGATAATTAGGGAAGGATAAGAACATAAGAAAGAATAAGATGGGTAGGTTCATCTTAGGAACGTCACATTTCGTTGGCCAATCAGGTCAGGCCGCGCAGTGGCCTTCTACCCTTGAGTCGGGCGTTTCGTGATTTTCCGATGACAGATCGCTGTGCGTTTCAGAGTCCAGAGTAGTCTAAACAATTCTTCTCTCCCTGCGTCTTTTACCAATATGTGCGTTTGCATTCGACGTCACTTCCCAGAAATTGGCCATGGTGAGAATGATTTCTATATGTTCGATCCGCTGCTAAGCGTGAGATTGAAATGCGGTGACGGGAATGAGTCATACATATTCGCTATGTTTGTGACATTAAAATCCCAGTGGTTGAAGTGAATATTACATACTTGGCAAAACTATAAATTATGTTATCTTACTTTACTTTTCAATTGTGGGGAATTCTCATAACGTATATGCATCGTCAAACCCTATTACGTACTCGTAATATTATTAATAATCGGTTCGATGTCAAAGAGAGTATCCCGAAAATAAAATCCCAAGTTACGCTTTGAGTGCGTAAGAGAATTCGTCTTATCTTGTGTTACCATTCACTGCTGCCTACCGACGGCCGGATTGTCGCAGCGTCCCTTTGATATCGAGCCTCGTTACGTCACGGACGTAACAATACGAATCAATACGAATCAATACGAATCAATACGAATCAATACGAATCAATACGAATCAATACGAATCAATACGAATCAATACGAATCAATTAGAATCAATACGAATCAATTAGAATCAATACGAATCAATTAGAATCAATACGAATCAATACGAATCAATACGAATCAATACGAATCAATTAGAATCAATACGAATCAATACGAATCAATACGAATCAATACGAATCAATACGAATCAATACGAATCAATACGAATCAATACGAATCAATACGAATCAATTAGAATCAATACGAATCAATACGAATCAATACGAATCAATTAGAATCAATACGAATCAATACGAATCAATACGAATCAATTAGAATCAATACGAATCAATTAGAATCAATACGAATCAATACGAATCAATACGAATCAATTAGAATCAATACGAATCAATACGAATCAATACGAATCAATACGAATCAATTAGAATCAATACGAATCAATTAGAATCAATACGAATCAATTAGAATCAATACGAATCAATTAGAATCAATACGAATCAATTAGAATCAATACGAATCAATACGAATCAATACGAATCAATTAGAATCAATACGAATCAATTAGAATCAATACGAATCAATACGAATCAATACGAATCAATACGAATCAATACGAATCAATACGAATCAATACGAATCAATACGAATCAATACGAATCAATACGAATCAATTAGAATCAATACGAATCAATTAGAATCAATACGAATCAATTAGAATCAATACGAAGCAATTAGAATCAATACGAATCAATACGAATCAATACGAATCAATACGAATCAATACGAATCAATACGAATCAATTAGAATCAATACGAATCAATACGAATCAATACGAATCAATTAGAATCAATACGAATCAATTAGAATCAATACGAATCAATTAGAATCAATACGAATCAATTAGAATCAATACGAATCAATTAGAATCAATACGAATCAATTAGAATCAATACGAATCAATTAGAATCAATACGAATCAATTAGAATTAATACGAATCAATTAGAATCAATACGAATCAATTAGAATCAATACGAATCAATTAGAATCAATACGAATCAATACGAATCAATACGAATCAATTAGAATCAATACGAATCAATTAGAATCAATACGAATCAATTAGAATCAATACGAATCAATTAGAATCAATACGAATCAATTAGAATCAATACGAATCAATACGAATCAATACGAATCAATACGAATCAATACGAATCAATTAGAATCAATACGAATCAATACGAATCAATACGAATCAATACGAATCAATACGAATCAATACGAATCAATACGAATCAATACGAATCAATACGAATCAATTAGAATCAATACGAATCAATACGAATCAATACGAATCAATACGAATCAATACGAATCAATTAGAATCAATACGAATCAATACGAATCAATACGAATCAATACGAATCAATACGAATCAATACGAATCAATACGAATCAATACGAATCAATACGAATCAATACGAATCAATACGAGTCAATACGAATCAATACGAGTCAATACGAATCAATACGAATCAATTAGAATCAATACGAATCAATTAGAATCAATACGAATCAATACGAATCAATACGAATCAATACGAATCAATACGAATCAATTAGAATCAATACGAATCAATTAGAATCAATACGAATCAATTAGAATCAATACGAATCAATTAGAATCAATACGAATCAATACGAATCAATACGAGTCAATACGAATCAATACGAGTCAATACGAATCAATACGAATCAATACGAATCAATACGAATCAATTAGAATCAATACGAATCAATTAGAATCAATACGAATCAATTAGAATCAATACGAATCAATACGAATCAATACGAATCAATACGAATCAATACGAATCAATTAGAATCAATACGAATCAATACGAATCAATACGAATCAATTAGAATCAATACGAATCAATACGAATCAATACGAATCAATACGAATCAATACGAATCAATACGAATCAATACGAATCAATACGAATCAATTAGAATCAATACGAATCAATTAGAATCAATACGAATCAATACGAATCAATACGAATCAATTAGAATCAATACGAATCAATTAGAATCAATACGAATCAATACGAATCAATACGAATCAATTAGAATCAATACGAATCAATTAGAATTAATACGAATCAATTAGAATCAATACGAATCAATTAGAATCAATACGAATCAATACGAATCAATACGAATCAATTAGAATCAATACGAATCAATACGAATCAATACGAATCAATTAGAATCAATACGAATCAATTAGAATCAATACGAATCAATTAGAATCAATACGAATCAATTAGAATCAATACGAATCAATTAGAATCAATACGAATCAATTAGAATCAATACGAATCAATTAGAATCAATACGAATCAATTAGAATCAATACGAATCAATTAGAATCAATACGAATCAATTAGAATCAATACGAATCAATTAGAATCAATACGAATCAATTAGAATCAATACGAATCAATACGAATCAATACGAATCAATACGAATCAATACGAATCAATACGAATCAATACGAATCAATACGAATCAATTAGAATCAATTCGAATCAATTAGAATCAATTCGAATCAATTAGAATCAATTAGAATCAATACGAATCAATACGAATCAATACGAATCAATACGAATCAATACGAATCAATACGAATCAATACGAATCAATACGAATCAATACGAATCAATACGAATCAATACGAATCAATTAGAATCAATACGAATCAATACGAATCAATACGAATCAATACGAATCAATACGAATCAATACTGTTACGTCCCGAACGAAGCGTGCGAGACGTCGACAGTACGATTCCCGAAGAATCGTTCGCTCGACCTGGAGGCCAGATGGGCGGTCAGTCGAAACTTTACTCGCGTTTATCCGACGGTCGAACGGCGCCCCTTTTTGAGTCAACACGATACGCGCTATAACTCGGGATAGGGCAGAAAGTCAATGATCGTCGATCGTTTGGAGGGAGATTGTCGATGACTCGAGAGGGTAGGATGCGTAGTGAAAACGGTGAAGTCGAACAACGACCGGAGTCAAAGAGAAAGAGAGAGAGAGAAAGAGACAGATAGTGAGAGAGAAAGGAGACAGAGAAAGAAAGATTTTAATTCACTAATTCTTACTTTGTCGCTGATCTCTGGAACTAATCCCTTTAAAATGTAGTAGTAGGTGGTGTGGAAAAATATAAAAAAACACTAATTGAACACAAGAACGTACATTGAAAATAGAAAAACTGGTGAATACAAGATTGAAATAAAGATGTCTTTTTAGCTCGATGGTCACTGTCGGAATGAACTGGCAGCGAAATTGTGACTTGAAGGAGGGATCGTAAAATAAAGCTGTGAAGAAAAGGACTTGAGGAGAGGACGAGTGGTTTGGTGACAGCGTGTTTAGGTATCGAGATAGAGAGGAATGGGAGGATCTGATTGAGGGAGTATGTTCGCACAGGCCCTGTCAATAAGGGATCTGCGTCTCTTGTTGGTGCTAATTAACACACGGTTCCTCAAGGAAAAGAGCAGGAAGAGTTAGGATTGGAAACTGTAAGAACAGGGCGACGAAGTAGGTGATTTGAGTGGGAATTATCAAAAGGAAAGTGTACAACAGAAATGGGATAGAAGTAGGATCGAAAGGGATGCGATGCACAAAAGGGATGCGCTGTGAAATAGTGGTGGACAAGGAAACATGTTAATAACGAAGGAGAAATGAAAATGAAGGAGCTCTGACAAATTCGGTTGATATTCAAGGCAGCTCAAATCAAATGACTACTTACTTTCGATTGACGATTACAACCCAAGTAGGAGACCCTTTTGGTAGTACGCGATTGATTAATTGCACAATTGAATTGGTCAGGATATATTGAAATAGACTTTGAATCTTGGTTGGTTGCTTTGACCACGTAAATTGAAGAGTGAAGCGAAAAGACTACGAACTGATTTAATTGAGAACGGATTAAGGTGTGAATCGAACGACGTTTGAGAGAAAGAATAATAATGCGAGCCCGAATAATAATGAGGGAAAATGGGCATTGGTGGCCTTTTTATAATTTCTTTAGGATGATGCATGCATGGGCGGATCGATACAGAAGTGGGATAATTAGGGAAGGATAAGAACATAAGAAAGAATAAGATGGGTAGGTTCATCTTAGGAACGTCACATTTCGTTGGCCAATCAGGTCAGGCCGCGCAGTGGCCTTCTACCCTTGAGTCGGGCGTTTCGTGA
Source organism: Tiphia femorata (assembly GCA_944319695.1). Lineage (NCBI taxonomy): Eukaryota > Metazoa > Arthropoda > Insecta > Hymenoptera > Tiphiidae > Tiphia > Tiphia femorata. The sequence continues at coordinate 2,686,711 of OX090903.1, forward strand.
TTTTCCGATGACAGATCGCTGTGCGTTTCAGAGTCCAGAGTAGTCTAAACAATTCTTCTCTCCCTGCGTCTTTTACCAATATGTGCGTTTGCATTCGACGTCACTTCCCAGAAATTGGCCATGGTCAGAATGATTTCTATATGTTCGATCCGCTGCTAAGCGTGAGATTGAAATGCGGTGACGGGAATGAGTCATACATATTCGCTATGTTTGTGACATTAAAATCCCAGTGGTTGAAGTGAATATTACATACTTGGCAAAACTATAAATTATGTTATCTTACTTTACTTTTCAATTGTGGGGAATTCTCATAACGTATATGCATCGTCAAACCCTATTACGTACTCGTAATATTATTAATAATCGGTTCGATGTCAAAGAGAGTATCCCGAAAATAAAATCCCAAGTTACGCTTTGAGTGCGTAAGAGAATTCGTCTTATCTTGTGTTACCATTCACTGCTGCCTACCGACGGCCGGATTGTCGCAGCGTCCCTTTGATATCGAGCCTCGTTACGTCACGGACGTAACAATACGAATCAATACGAATCAATACGAATCAATACGAATCAATACGAATCAATACGAATCAATACGAATCAATACGAATCAATACGAATCAATACGAATCAATTAGAATCAATACGAATCAATTAGAATCAATACGAATCAATTAGAATCAATACGAATCAATTAGAATCAATACGAATCAATACGAATCAATTAGAATCAATACGAATCAATACGAATCAATACGAATCAATACGAATCAATACGAATCAATACGAATCAATACGAATCAATTAGAATCAATACGAATCAATTAGAATCAATACGAATCAATACGAATCAATACGAATCAATTAGAATCAATACGAATCAATACGAATCAATACGAATCAATTAGAATCAATACGAATCAATTAGAATCAATACGAATCAATACGAATCAATACGAATCAATACGAATCAATACGAATCAATTAGAATCAATACGAATCAATACGAATCAATACGAATCAATACGAATCAATTAGAATCAATACGAATCAATTAGAATCAATACGAATCAATTAGAATCAATACGAATCAATTAGAATCAATACGAATCAATTAGAATCAATACGAATCAATACGAATCAATACGAATCAATTAGAATCAATACGAATCAATACGAATCAATACGAATCAATACGAATCAATACGAATCAATACGAATCAATACGAATCAATACGAATCAATACGAATCAATACGAATCAATTAGAATCAATACGAATCAATTAGAATCAATACGAATCAATTAGAATCAATACGAATCAATTAGAATCAATACGAAGCAATTAGAATCAATACGAATCAATACGAATCAATACGAATCAATACGAATCAATACGAATCAATACGAATCAATACGAATCAATACGAATCAATTAGAATCAATACGAATCAATACGAATCAATACGAATCAATTAGAATCAATACGAATCAATTAGAATCAATACGAATCAATTAGAATCAATACGAATCAATTAGAATCAATACGAATCAATTAGAATCAATACGAATCAATTAGAATCAATACGAATCAATTAGAATCAATACGAATCAATTAGAATTAATACGAATCAATTAGAATCAATACGAATCAATTAGAATCAATACGAATCAATACGAATCAATACGAATCAATTAGAATCAATACGAATCAATACGAATCAATACGAATCAATTAGAATCAATACGAATCAATTAGAATCAATACGAATCAATTAGAATCAATACGAATCAATTAGAATCAATACGAATCAATACGAATCAATACGAATCAATACGAATCAATACGAATCAATTAGAATCAATACGAATCAATACGAATCAATACGAATCAATACGAATCAATACGAATCAATACGAATCAATACGAATCAATACGAATCAATACGAATCAATTAGAATCAATACGAATCAATACGAATCAATACGAATCAATACGAATCAATACGAATCAATTAGAATCAATACGAATCAATACGAATCAATACGAATCAATACGAATCAATACGAATCAATACGAATCAATACGAATCAATACGAATCAATACGAATCAATACGAATCAATACGAATCAATACGAATCAATACGAATCAATACGAATCAATACGAATCAATTAGAATCAATACGAATCAATTAGAATCAATACGAATCAATTAGAATCAATACGAATCAATTAGAATCAATACGAATCAATACGAATCAATACGAATCAATACGAATCAATACGAATCAATACGAATCAATACGAATCAATACGAATCAATACGAATCAATACGAATCAATACGAATCAATACGAATCAATACGAATCAATACGAATCAATTAGAATCAATACGAATCAATTAGAATCAATACGAATCAATACGAATCAATACGAATCAATTAGAATCAATACGAATCAATTAGAATCAATACGAATCAATTAGAATCATTACGAATCAATTAGAATCAATACGAATCAATTAGAATCAATACGAATCAATTAGAATCAATACGAATCAATTAGAATCAACACGAATCAATTACAATCAATACGAATCAATTAGAATCAATACGAATCAATTAGAATCAATACGAATCAATTAGAATCAATACGAATCAATTAGAATCAATACGAATCAATACGAATCAATACGAATCAATACGAATCAATACGAATCAATACGAATCAATACGAATCAAAACGAATCAATACGAATCAATATGAATCAATACGAATCAATACGAATCAATTAGAATCAATACGAATCAATACGAATCAATACGAATCAATTAGAATCAATACGAATCAATACGAATCAATACGAATCAATACGAATCAATACGAATCAATACGAATCAATACGAATCAATACGAATCAATACGAATCAATACGAATCAATACGAATCAATACGAATCAACTAGAATCAATACGAATCAATACGAATCAATTAGAATCAATACGAATCAATACGAATCAATTAGAATCAATACGAATCAATACGAATCAATACGAATCAATTAGAATCAATACGAATCAATTAGAATCAATACGAATCAATTAGAATCAATTAGAATCAATTAGAATCAATACCAATCAATACGAATCAATACGAATCAATTAGAATCAATACGAATCAATTAGAATCAATACGAATCAATTAGAATCAATACGAATCAATACGAATCAATTAGAATCAATACGAATCAATTAGAATTAATACGAATCAATTAGAATCAATACGAATCAATTAGAATCAATACGAATCAATTAGAATCAATACGAATCAATACGAATCAATTAGAATCAATACGAATCAATTAGAATCAATACGAATCAATTAGAATCAATACGAATCAATTAGAATCAATACGAATCAATACGAATCAATACGAATCAATACGAATCAATACGAATCAATACGAATCAATTAGAATCAATACGAATCAATTAGACTCAATACGAATCAATTAGAATCAATACGAATCAATTAGAATCAATACGAATCAATTAGAATCAATACGAATCAATTAGAATCAATACGAATCAATACGAATCAATACGAATCAATACGAATCAATACGAATCAATACGAATCAATACGAATCAATACGAATCAATACGAATCAATACGAATCAATACGAATCAACTAGAATCAATACGAATCAATACGAATCAATACGAATCAATACGAATCAATACGAATCAATACGAATCAATATGAATCAATACGAATCAATACGAATCAATTAGAATCAATACGAATCAATACGAATCAATACGAATCAATTAGAATCAATACGAATCAATACGAATCAATACGAATCAATACGAATCAATACGAATCAATACGAATCAATACGAATCAACTAGAATCAATACGAATCAATACGAATCAATTAGAATCAATACGAATCAATACGAATCAATTAGAATCAATACGAATCAATTAGAATCAATACGAATCAATACGAATCAATACGAATCAATACGAATCAACTAGAATCAATACGAATCAATACGAATCAATACGAATCAATACGAATCAATACGAATCAATACGAATCAATACGAATCAATTAGAATCAATACGAATCAATACGAATCAATTAGAATCAATACGAATCAATTAGAATCAATACGAATCAATACGAATCAATACGAATCAATTAGAATCAATACGAATCAATTAGAATCAATACGAATCAATTAGAATCAATTAGAATCAATACGAATCAATTAGAATTAATACGAATCAATTAGAATCAATACGAATCAATTAGAATCAATACGAATCAATTAGAATCAATACGAATCAGTACGAATCAATACGAATCAATTAGAATCAATACGAATCAATTAGAATCAATACGAATCAATTAGAATCAATACGAATCAATTAGAATCAATACGAATCAATTAGAATCAATACGAATCAATACGAATCAATACGAATCAATACGAATCAATACGAATCAATACGAATCAATTAGAATCAATACGAATCAATTAGACTCAATACGAATCAATTAGAATCAATACGAATCAATTAGAATCAATTAGAATCAATTAGAATCAATTAGAATCAATACGAATCAATTAGAATCAATACGAATCAATTAGAATCAATACGAATCAATTAGAATCAATACGAATCAATACGAATCAATACGAATCAATACGAATCAATACGAATCAATACGAATCAATACGAATCAATACGAATCAATACGAATCAATACGAATCAATACGAATCAATACGAATCAATACGAAACAACTAGAATCAATACGAATCAATACGAATCAATTAGAATCAATACGAATCAATACGAATCAATTAGAATCAATACGAATCAATTAGAATCAATACGAATCAATACGACTCAATACGAATCAACTAGAATCAATACGAATCAATACGAATCAATACGAATCAATACGAATCAATACGAATCAATTAGAATCAATACGAATCAATTAGAATCAATACGAATCAATACGAATCAATACGAATCAATTAGAATCAATACGAATCAATTAGAATCAATACGAATCAATTAGAATCATTACGAATCAATTAGAATCAATACGAATCAATTAGAATCAATACGAATCAATTAGAATCAATACGAATCAATTAGAATCAACACGAATCAATTACAATCAATACGAATCAATTAGAATCAATACGAATCAATTAGAATCAATACGAATCAATTAGAATCAATACGAATCAATTAGAATCAATACGAATCAATACGAATCAATACGAATCAATACGAATCAATACGAATCAATACGAATCAAAACGAATCAATACGAATCAATTAGAATCAATACGAATCAATACGAATCAATTAGAATCAATACGAATCAATTAGAATTAATACGAATCAATTAGAATCAATACGAATCAATTAGAATCAATACGAATCAATACGAATCAATTAGAATCAATACGAATCAATTAGAATCAATACGAATCAATTAGAATCAATACGAATCAATTAGAATCAATACGAATCAATACGAATCAATACGAATCAATACGAATCAATACGAATCAATACGAATCAATTAGAATCAATACGAATCAATTAGACTCAATACGAATCAATTAGAATCAATACGAATCAATTAGAATCAATACGAATCAATTAGAATCAATACGAATCAATTAGAATCAATACGAATCAATACGAATCAATACGAATCAATACGAATCAATACGAATCAATACGAATCAATACGAATCAATACGAATCAATACGAATCAATACGAATCAATACGAATCAATACGAATCAATACGAATCAACTAGAATCAATACGAATCAATACGAATCAATACGAATCAATACGAATCAATACGAATCAATACGAATCAATATGAATCAATACGAATCAATACGAATCAATTAGAATCAATACGAATCAATACGAATCAATACGAATCAATTAGAATCAATACGAATCAATACGAATCAATACGAATCAATACGAATCAATACGAATCAATACGAATCAATACGAATCAACTAGAATCAATACGAATCAATACGAATCAATTAGAATCAATACGAATCAATACGAATCAATTAGAATCAATACGAATCAATTAGAATCAATACGAATCAATACGAATCAATACGAATCAATACGAATCAACTAGAATCAATACGAATCAATACGAATCAATACGAATCAATACGAATCAATACGAATCAATACGAATCAATTAGAATCAATACGAATCAATACGAATCAATTAGAATCAATACGAATCAATTAGAATCAATACGAATCAATACGAATCAATACGAATCAATTAGAATCAATACGAATCAATTAGAATCAATACGAATCAATTAGAATCAATTAGAATCAATACGAATCAATTAGAATTAATACGAATCAATTAGAATCAATACGAATCAATTAGAATCAATACGAATCAATTAGAATCAATACGAATCAGTACGAATCAATACGAATCAATTAGAATCAATACGAATCAATTAGAATCAATACGAATCAATTAGAATCAATACGAATCAATTAGAATCAATACGAATCAATTAGAATCAATACGAATCAATACGAATCAATACGAATCAATACGAATCAATACGAATCAATACGAATCAATACGAATCAATTAGAATCAATACGAATCAATTAGACTCAATACGAATCAATTAGAATCAATACGAATCAATTAGAATCAATTAGAATCAATTAGAATCAATTAGAATCAATACGAATCAATTAGAATCAATACGAATCAATTAGAATCAATACGAATCAATTAGAATCAATACGAATCAATTAGAATCAATACGAATCAATACGAATCAATACGAATCAATACGAATCAATACGAATCAATACGAATCAATACGAATCAATACGAATCAATACGAATCAATACGAATCAATACGAAACAACTAGAATCAATACGAATCAATACGAATCAATTAGAATCAATACGAATCAATACGAATCAATTAGAATCAATACGAATCAATTAGAATCAATACGAATCAATACGACTCAATACGAATCAACTAGAATCAATACGAATCAATACGAATCAATACGAATCAATACGAATCAATACGAATCAATTAGAATCAATACGAATCAATTAGAATCAATACGAATCAATACGAATCAATACGAATCAATTAGAATCAATACGAATCAATTAGAATCAATACGAATCAATTAGAATCATTACGAATCAATTAGAATCAATACGAATCAATTAGAATCAATACGAATCAATTAGAATCAATACGAATCAATTAGAATCAACACGAATCAATTACAATCAATACGAATCAATTAGAATCAATACGAATCAATTAGAATCAATACGAATCAATTAGAATCAATACGAATCAATTAGAATCAATACGAATCAATACGAATCAATACGAATCAATACGAATCAATACGAATCAATACGAATCAATACGAATCAAAACGAATCAATACGAATCAATATGAATCAATACGAATCAATACGAATCAATTAGAATCAATACGAATCAATACGAATCAATACGAATCAATTAGAATCAATACGAATCAATACGAATCAATACGAATCAATACGAATCAATACGAATCAATACGAATCAATACGAATCAATACGAATCAATACGAATCAATACGAATCAATACGAATCAATACGAATCAACTAGAATCAATACGAATCAATACGAATCAATTAGAATCAATACGAATCAATACGAATCAATTAGAATCAATACGAATCAATACGAATCAATACGAATCAATTAGAATCAATACGAATCAATTAGAATCAATACGAATCAATTAGAATCAATTAGAATCAATTAGAATCAATACCAATCAATACGAATCAATACGAATCAATTAGAATCAATACGAATCAATTAGAATCAATACGAATCAATTAGAATCAATACGAATCAATACGAATCAATTAGAATCAATACGAATCAATTAGAATTAATACGAATCAATTAGAATCAATACGAATCAATTAGAATCAATACGAATCAATTAGAATCAATACGAATCAATACGAATCAATTAGAATCAATACGAATCAATTAGAATCAATACGAATCAATTAGAATCAATACGAATCAATTAGAATCAATACGAATCAATACGAATCAATACGAATCAATACGAATCAATACGAATCAATACGAATCAATTAGAATCAATACGAATCAATTAGACTCAATACGAATCAATTAGAATCAATACGAATCAATTAGAATCAATACGAATCAATTAGAATCAATACGAATCAATTAGAATCAATACGAATCAATACGAATCAATACGAATCAATACGAATCAATACGAATCAATACGAATCAATACGAATCAATACGAATCAATACGAATCAATACGAATCAATACGAATCAATACGAATCAATACGAATCAATACGAATCAATACGAATCAATACGAATCAATACGAATCAATACGAAACAACTAGAATCAATACGAATCAATACGAATCAATTAGAATCAATACGAATCAATACGAATCAATTAGAATCAATACGAATCAATACGAATCAATACGAATCAACTAGAATCAATACGAATCAATACGAATCAATACGAATCAATACGAATCAATACGAATCAATACGAATCAATACGAATCAATACGAATCAATACGAATCAATACGAATCAATACGAATCAACTAGAATCAATACGAATCAATACGAATCAATACGAATCAATACGAATCAATACGAATCAATACGAATCAATTAGAATCAATACGAATCAATACGAATCAATTAGAATCAATACGAATCAATTAGAATCAATACGAATCAATACGAATCAATTAGAATCAATACGAATCAATTAGAATCAATACGAATCAATTAGAATCAATACGAATCAATTAGAATCAATACGAATCAATACGAATCAATACGAATCAAAACGAATCAATACGAATCAATATGAATCAATACGAATCAATACGAATCAATTAGAATCAATACGAATCAATACGAATCAATACGAATCAATTAGAATCAATACGAATCAATACGAATCAATACGAATCAATACGAATCAATACGAATCAATACGAATCAACTAGAATCAATACGAATCAATACGAATCAATTAGAATCAATACGAATCAATACGAATCAATTAGAATCAATACGAATCAATTAGAATCAATACGAATCAATACGAATCAATTAGAATCAATACGAATCAATTAGAATCAATACGAATCAATACGAATCAATACGAATCAATTAGAATCAATACGAATCAATTAGAATCAATACGAATCAATTAGAATCAATTAGAATCAATACGAATCAATTAGAATTAATACGAATCAATTAGAATCAATACGAATCAATTAGAATCAATACGAATCAATTAGAATCAATACGAATCAGTACGAATCAATACGAATCAATTAGAATCAATACGAATCAATTAGAATCAATACGAATCAATTAGAATCAATACGAATCAATTAGAATCAATACGAATCAATTAGAATCAATACGAATCAATACGAATCAATACGAATCAATACGAATCAATACGAATCAATACGAATCAATACGAATCAATTAGAATCAATACGAATCAATTAGACTCAATACGAATCAATTAGAATCAATACGAATCAATTAGAATCAATTAGAATCAATTAGAATCAATTAGAATCAATACGAATCAATTAGAATCAATACGAATCAATTAGAATCAATACGAATCAATTAGAATCAATACGAATCAATACGAATCAATACGAATCAATACGAATCAATACGAATCAATACGAATCAATACGAATCAATACGAATCAATACGAATCAATACGAATCAATACGAATCAATACGAATCAATACGAAACAACTAGAATCAATACGAATCAATACGAATCAATTAGAATCAATACGAATCAATACGAATCAATTAGAATCAATACGAATCAATTAGAATCAATACGAATCAATACGACTCAATACGAATCAACTAGAATCAATACGAATCAATACGAATCAATACGAATCAATACGAATCAATACGAATCAATACGAATCAATACGAATCAATACGAATCAATACGAATCAATACGAATCAATACGAATCAATACGAAACAACTAGAATCAATACGAATCAATACGAATCAATTAGAATCAATACGAATCAATACGAATCAATTAGAATCAATACGAATCAATTAGAATCAATACGAATCAATACGACTCAATACGAATCAACTAGAATCAATACGAATCAATACGAATCAATACGAATCAATACGAATCAATACGAATCAATACGAATCAATACGAATCAATACGAATCAATTAGAATCAATACGAATCAATTAGAATCAATACGAATCAATTAGAATCAATACGAATCAATTAGAATCAATACGAATCAATACGAATCAATACGAATCAATACGAATCAATACGAATCAATACGAATCAATACGAATCAATACGAATCAATACGAATCAATACGAATCAATTAGAATCAATACGAATCAATTAGAATCAATACGAATCAATTACAATCAATACGAATCAATTAGAATCAATACGAATCAATTAGAATCAATACGAATCAATTAGAATCAATACGAATCAATTAGAATCAATACGAATCAATACGAATCAATACGAATCAATACGAATCAATACGAATCAATACGAATCAATACGAATCAATACGAATCAATTAGAATCAATACGAATCAATACGAATCAATACGAATCAATTAGAATCAATACGAATCAATTAGAATCAATACGAATCAATTAGAATCAATACGAATCAATTAGAATCAATACGAATCAATTAGAATCAATACGAATCAATTACAATCAATACGAATCAATTAGAATCAATACGAATCAATTAGAATCAATACGAATCAATTAGAATCAATACGAATCAATTAGAATCAATACGAATCAATACGAATCAATACGAATCAATACGAATCAATACGAATCAATACGAATCAATACGAATCAATACGAATCAATACGAATCAATACGAATCAATATGAATCAATACGAATCAATACGAATCAATACGAAACAATACGAATCAATACGAATCAATACGAATCAATACGAATCAATACGAATCAATACGAATCAATTAGAATCAATTAGAATCAATTAGAATCAATTAGAATCAATACGAATCAATTAGAATCAATACGAATCAATTAGAATCAATACGAATCAATTAGAATCAATACGAATCAATTAGAATCAATACGAATCAATTAGAATCAATACGAATCAATTAGAATCAATACGAATCAATTAGAATCAATACGAATCAATTAGAATCAATACGAATCAATTAGAATCAATACGAATCAATACGAATCAATACGAATCAATTAGAAACAATACGAATCAATTAGAATCAATACGAATCAATACGAATCAATACGAATCAATACGAATCAATTAGAATCAATACGAAGCAATTAGAATCAATAAGAATCAATACGAATCAATTAGAATCAATACGAATCAATTAGAATCAATACGAATCAATTAGAATCAATACGAATCAATTAGAATCAATACGAATCAATTAGAATCAATACGAATCAATACGAATCAATACGAATCAATTAGAATCAATACGAATCAATACGAATCAATACGAATCAATACGAATCAATACGAATCAATACGAATCAATACGAATCAATACGAATCAACTAGAATCAATACGAATCAATACGAATCAATACGAATCAATTAGAATCAATACGAATCAATACGAATCAACTAGAATCAATACGAATCAATACGAATCAATACGAATCAATACGAATCAATACGAATCAATTAGAATCAATACGAATCAATACGAATCAATTAGAATCAATACGAATCAATTAGAATCAATACGAATCAATACGAATCAATACGAATCAATTAGAATCAATACGAATCAATTAGAATCAATACGAATCAATTAGAATCAATTAGAATCAATTAGAATCAATTAGAATCAATTAGAATCAATACGAATCAATTAGAATCAATACGAATCAATTAGAATCAATACGAATCAATTAGAATCAATACGAATCAATACGAATCAATACGAATCAATACGAATCAATTAGAATCAATACGAATCAATTAGAATCAATACGAATCAATTAGAATCAATACGAATCAATTAGAATCAATACGAATCAATTAGAATCAATACGAATCAATTAGAATCAATACGAATCAATACGAATCAATACGAATCAATACGAATCAATACGAATCAATTAGAATCAATACGAATCAATTAGAATCAATACGAATCAATTAGAATCAATTAGAATCAATACGAATCAATTAGACTCAATACGAATCAATTAGAATCAATACGAATCAATTAGAATCAATTAGAATCAATTAGAATCAATTAGAATCAATACGAATCAATTAGAATCAATACGAATCAATTAGAATCAATACGAATCAATTAGAATCAATACGAATCAATACGAATCAATACGAATCAATACGAATCAATTAGAATCAATACGAATCAATTAGAATCAATACGAATCAATTAGAATCAATACGAATCAATTAGAATCAATACGAATCAATTAGAATCAATACGATTCAATTAGAATCAATACGAATCAATACGAATCAATACGAATCAATTAGAATCAATACGAATCAATTAGAATCAATACGAATCAATACGAATCAATACGAATCAATTAGAATCAATACGAATCAATACGAATCAATACGAATCAATACGAATCAACTAGAATCAATACGAATCAATACGAAACAATTAGAATCAATACGAATCAATTAGAATCAATACGAATCAATTAGAATCAATACGAATCAATTAGAATCAATACGAATCAATACGAATCAATTAGAATCAATACGAATCAATTAGAATCAATACGAATCAATTAGAATCAATACGAATCAATTAGAATCAATACGAATCAATACGAATCAATACGAATCAAAACGAATCAATACGAATCAATATGAATCAATACGAATCAATACGAATCAATTAGAATCAATACGAATCAATACGAATCAATACGAATCAATTAGAATCAATACGAATCAATACGAATCAATACGAATCAATACGAATCAATACGAATCAATACGAATCAACTAGAATCAATACGAATCAATACGAATCAATTAGAATCAATACGAATCAATACGAATCAATTAGAATCAATACGAATCAATTAGAATTAATACGAATCAATTAGAATCAATACGAATCAATTAGAATCAATACGAATCAATTAGAATCAATACGAATCAGTACGAATCAATACGAATCAATTAGAATCAATACGAATCAATTAGAATCAATACGAATCAATTAGAATCAATACGAATCAATTAGAATCAATACGAATCAATTAGAATCAATACGAATCAATACGAATCAATACGAATCAATACGAATCAATACGAATCAATACGAATCAATTAGAATCAATACGAATCAATTAGACTCAATACGAATCAATTAGAATCAATACGAATCAATTAGAATCAATTAGAATCAATTAGAATCAATTAGAATCAATACGAATCAATTAGAATCAATACGAATCAATTAGAATCAATACGAACCAATTAGAATCAATACGAATCAATACGAATCAATACGAATCAATACGAATCAATACGAATCAATACGAATCAATACGAATCAATACGAATCAATACGAATCAATACGAATCAATACGAATCAATACGAATCAATACGAAACAACTAGAATCAATACGAATCAATACGAATCAATTAGAATCAATACGAATCAATACGAATCAATTAGAATCAATACGAATCAATTAGAATCAATACGAATCAATACGACTCAATACGAATCAACTAGAATCAATACGAATCAATACGAATCAATACGAATCAATACGAATCAATACGAATCAATTAGAATCAATACGAATCAATTAGAATCAATACGAATCAATACGAATCAATACGAATCAATTAGAATCAATACGAATCAATTAGAATCAATACGAATCAATTAGAATCATTACGAATCAATTAGAATCAATACGAATCAATTAGAATCAATACGAATCAATTAGAATCAATACGAATCAATTAGAATCAACACGAATCAATTACAATCAATACGAATCAATTAGAATCAATACGAATCAATTAGAATCAATACGAATCAATTAGAATCAATACGAATCAATTAGAATCAATACGAATCAATACGAATCAATACGAATCAATACGAATCAATACGAATCAATACGAATCAATACGAATCAAAACGAATCAATACGAATCAATATGAATCAATACGAATCAATACGAATCAATTAGAATCAATACGAATCAATACGAATCAATACGAATCAATTAGAATCAATACGAATCAATACGAATCAATACGAATCAATACGAATCAATACGAATCAATACGAATCAATACGAATCAATACGAATCAATACGAATCAATACGAATCAATACGAATCAACTAGAATCAATACGAATCAATACGAATCAATTAGAATCAATACGAATCAATACGAATCAATTAGAATCAATACGAATCAATACGAATCAATACGAATCAATTAGAATCAATACGAATCAATTAGAATCAATACGAATCAATTAGAATCAATTAGAATCAATTAGAATCAATACCAATCAATACGAATCAATACGAATCAATTAGAATCAATACGAATCAATTAGAATCAATACGAATCAATTAGAATCAATACGAATCAATACGAATCAATTAGAATCAATACGAATCAATTAGAATTAATACGAATCAATTAGAATCAATACGAATCAATTAGAATCAATACGAATCAATTAGAATCAATACGAATCAATACGAATCAATTAGAATCAATACGAATCAATTAGAATCAATACGAATCAATTAGAATCAATACGAATCAATTAGAATCAATACGAATCAATACGAATCAATACGAATCAATACGAATCAATACGAATCAATACGAATCAATTAGAATCAATACGAATCAATTAGACTCAATACGAATCAATTAGAATCAATACGAATCAATTAGAATCAATACGAATCAATTAGAATCAATACGAATCAATTAGAATCAATACGAATCAATACGAATCAATACGAATCAATACGAATCAATACGAATCAATACGAATCAATACGAATCAATACGAATCAATACGAATCAATACGAATCAATACGAATCAATACGAATCAATACGAATCAATACGAATCAATACGAATCAATACGAATCAATACGAAACAACTAGAATCAATACGAATCAATACGAATCAATTAGAATCAATACGAATCAATACGAATCAATTAGAATCAATACGAATCAATACGAATCAATACGAATCAACTAGAATCAATACGAATCAATACGAATCAATACGAATCAATACGAATCAATACGAATCAATACGAATCAATACGAATCAATACGAATCAATACGAATCAATACGAATCAATACGAATCAACTAGAATCAATACGAATCAATACGAATCAATACGAATCAATACGAATCAATACGAATCAATACGAATCAATTAGAATCAATACGAATCAATACGAATCAATTAGAATCAATACGAATCAATTAGAATCAATACGAATCAATACGAATCAATTAGAATCAATACGAATCAATTAGAATCAATACGAATCAATTAGAATCAATACGAATCAATTAGAATCAATACGAATCAATACGAATCAATACGAATCAAAACGAATCAATACGAATCAATATGAATCAATACGAATCAATACGAATCAATTAGAATCAATACGAATCAATACGAATCAATACGAATCAATTAGAATCAATACGAATCAATACGAATCAATACGAATCAATACGAATCAATACGAATCAATACGAATCAACTAGAATCAATACGAATCAATACGAATCAATTAGAATCAATACGAATCAATACGAATCAATTAGAATCAATACGAATCAATTAGAATCAATACGAATCAATACGAATCAATTAGAATCAATACGAATCAATTAGAATCAATACGAATCAATACGAATCAATACGAATCAATTAGAATCAATACGAATCAATTAGAATCAATACGAATCAATTAGAATCAATTAGAATCAATACGAATCAATTAGAATTAATACGAATCAATTAGAATCAATACGAATCAATTAGAATCAATACGAATCAATTAGAATCAATACGAATCAGTACGAATCAATACGAATCAATTAGAATCAATACGAATCAATTAGAATCAATACGAATCAATTAGAATCAATACGAATCAATTAGAATCAATACGAATCAATTAGAATCAATACGAATCAATACGAATCAATACGAATCAATACGAATCAATACGAATCAATTAGAATCAATACGAATCAATTAGAATCAATACGAATCAATTAGAATCAATACGAATCAATTAGAATCAATACGAATCAATACGAATCAATACGAATCAATACGAATCAATACGAATCAATACGAATCAATACGAATCAATACGAATCAATACGAATCAATACGAATCAATTAGAATCAATACGAATCAATTAGAATCAATACGAATCAATTACAATCAATACGAATCAATTAGAATCAATACGAATCAATTAGAATCAATACGAATCAATTAGAATCAATACGAATCAATTAGAATCAATACGAATCAATACGAATCAATACGAATCAATACGAATCAATACGAATCAATACGAATCAATACGAATCAATACGAATCAATTAGAATCAATACGAATCAATACGAATCAATACGAATCAATTAGAATCAATACGAATCAATTAGAATCAATACGAATCAATTAGAATCAATACGAATCAATTAGAATCAATACGAATCAATACGAATCAATACGAATCAATACGAATCAATACGAATCAATACGAATCAATACGAATCAATACGAATCAATATGAATCAATACGAATCAATACGAATCAATACGAAACAATACGAATCAATACGAATCAATACGAATCAATACGAATCAATACGAATCAATACGAATCAATTAGAATCAATTAGAATCAATTAGAATCAATTAGAATCAATACGAATCAATTAGAATCAATACGAATCAATTAGAATCAATACGAATCAATTAGAATCAATACGAATCAATTAGAATCAATACGAATCAATTAGAATCAATACGAATCAATTAGAATCAATACGAATCAATTAGAATCAATACGAATCAATTAGAATCAATACGAATCAATTAGAATCAATACGAATCAATACGAATCAATACGAATCAATTAGAAACAATACGAATCAATTAGAATCAATACGAATCAATACGAATCAATACGAATCAATACGAATCAATTAGAATCAATACGAAGCAATTAGAATCAATAAGAATCAATACGAATCAATTAGAATCAATACGAATCAATTAGAATCAATACGAATCAATTAGAATCAATACGAATCAATTAGAATCAATACGAATCAATTAGAATCAATACGAATCAATTAGAATCAATACGAATCAATTAGAATCAATACGAATCAATACGAATCAATACGAATCAATACGAATCAATACGAATCAATACGAATCAATACGAATCAATACGAATCAATACGAATCAATACGAATCAACTAGAATCAATACGAATCAATACGAATCAATACGAATCAATTAGAATCAATACGAATCAATACGAATCAACTAGAATCAATACGAATCAATACGAATCAATACGAATCAATACGAATCAATACGAATCAATTAGAATCAATACGAATCAATACGAATCAATTAGAATCAATACGAATCAATACGAATCAATACGAATCAATTAGAATCAATACGAATCAATTAGAATCAATACGAATCAATTAGAATCAATTAGAATCAATTAGAATCAATTAGAATCAATTAGAATCAATACGAATCAATTAGAATCAATACGAATCAATTAGAATCAATACGAATCAATTAGAATCAATACGAATCAATACGAATCAATACGAATCAATACGAATCAATTAGAATCAATACGAATCAATTAGAATCAATACGAATCAATTAGAATCAATACGAATCAATTAGAATCAATACGAATCAATTAGAATCAATACGAATCAATTAGAATCAATACGAATCAATACGAATCAATACGAATCAATACGAATCAATACGAATCAATTAGAATCAATACGAATCAATTAGAATCAATACGAATCAATTAGAATCAATTAGAATCAATACGAATCAATTAGACTCAATACGAATCAATTAGAATCAATACGAATCAATTAGAATCAATTAGAATCAATTAGAATCAATTAGAATCAATACGAATCAATTAGAATCAATACGAATCAATTAGAATCAATACGAATCAATACGAATCAATACGAATCAATACGAATCAATACGAATCAATTAGAATCAATACGAATCAATTAGAATCAATACGAATCAATTAGAATCAATACGAATCAATTAGAATCAATACGAATCAATTAGAATCAATACGATTCAATTAGAATCAATACGAATCAATACGAATCAATACGAATCAATTAGAATCAATACGAATCAATTAGAATCAATACGAATCAATACGAATCAATACGAATCAATACGAATCAATTAGAATCAATACGAATCAATACGAATCAATACGAATCAACTAGAATCAATACGAATCAATACGAAACAATTAGAATCAATACGAATCAATTAGAATCAATACGAATCAATTAGAATCAATACGAATCAATTAGAATCAATACGAATCAATACGAATCAATTAGAATCAATACGAATCAATTAGAATCAATACGAATCAATTAGAATCAATACGAATCAATTAGAATCAATACGAATCAATACGAATCAATACGAATCAAAACGAATCAATACGAATCAATATGAATCAATACGAATCAATACGAATCAATTAGAATCAATACGAATCAATACGAATCAATACGAATCAATTAGAATCAATACGAATCAATACGAATCAATACGAATCAATACGAATCAATACGAATCAATACGAATCAACTAGAATCAATACGAATCAATACGAATCAATTAGAATCAATACGAATCAATACGAATCAATACGAATCAATACGAATCAATTAGAATCAATACGAATCAATTAGAATCAATACGAATCAATACGAATCAATTAGAATCAATACGAATCAATACGAATCAATACGAATCAATTAGAATCAATACGAATCAATTAGAATCAATACGAATCAATTAGAATCAATTAGAATCAATACGAATCAATTAGAATTAATACGAATCAATTAGAATCAATACGAATCAATTAGAATCAATACGAATCAATTAGAATCAATACGAATCAGTACGAATCAATACGAATCAATTAGAATCAATACGAATCAATTAGAATCAATACGAATCAATTAGAATCAATACGAATCAATTAGAATCAATACGAATCAATTAGAATCAATACGAATCAATACGAATCAATACGAATCAATACGAATCAATACGAATCAATACGAATCAATACGAATCAATTAGAATCAATACGAATCAATTAGACTCAATACGAATCAATTAGAATCAATACGAATCAATTAGAATCAATTAGAATCAATTAGAATCAATTAGAATCAATACGAATCAATTAGAATCAATACGAATCAATTAGAATCAATACGAATCAATTAGAATCAATACGAATCAATACGAATCAATACGAATCAATACGAATCAATACGAATCAATACGAATCAATACGAATCAATACGAATCAATACGAATCAATACGAATCAATACGAATCAATACGAATCAATACGAATCAATACGAAACAACTAGAATCAATACGAATCAATACGAATCAATTAGAATCAATACGAATCAATACGAATCAATTAGAATCAATACGAATCAATTAGAATCAATACGAATCAATACGACTCAATACGAATCAACTAGAATCAATACGAATCAATACGAATCAATACGAATCAATACGAATCAATACGAATCAATACGAATCAATACGAATCAATACGAATCAATACGAATCAATACGAATCAATACGAAACAACTAGAATCAATACGAATCAATACGAATCAATTAGAATCAATACGAATCAATACGAATCAATTAGAATCAATACGAATCAATTAGAATCAATACGAATCAATACGACTCAATACGAATCAACTAGAATCAATACGAATCAATACGAATCAATACGAATCAATACGAATCAATACGAATCAATACGAATCAATACGAATCAATACGAATCAATTAGAATCAATACGAATCAATTAGAATCAATACGAATCAATTAGAATCAATACGAATCAATTAGAATCAATACGAATCAATACGAATCAATACGAATCAATACGAATCAATACGAATCAATACGAATCAATACGAATCAATACGAATCAATACGAATCAATACGAATCAATTAGAATCAATACGAATCAATTAGAATCAATACGAATCAATTACAATCAATACGAATCAATTAGAATCAATACGAATCAATTAGAATCAATACGAATCAATTAGAATCAATACGAATCAATTAGAATCAATACGAATCAATACGAATCAATACGAATCAATACGAATCAATACGAATCAATACGAATCAATACGAATCAATACGAATCAATTAGAATCAATACGAATCAATACGAATCAATACGAATCAATTAGAATCAATACGAATCAATTAGAATCAATACGAATCAATTAGAATCAATACGAATCAATTAGAATCAATACGAATCAATTAGAATCAATACGAATCAATTACAATCAATACGAATCAATTAGAATCAATACGAATCAATTAGAATCAATACGAATCAATTAGAATCAATACGAATCAATTAGAATCAATACGAATCAATACGAATCAATACGAATCAATACGAATCAATACGAATCAATACGAATCAATACGAATCAATACGAATCAATACGAATCAATACGAATCAATATGAATCAATACGAATCAATACGAATCAATACGAAACAATACGAATCAATACGAATCAATACGAATCAATACGAATCAATACGAATCAATTAGAATCAATTAGAATCAATTAGAATCAATTAGAATCAATACGAATCAATTAGAATCAATACGAATCAATTAGAATCAATACGAATCAATTAGAATCAATACGAATCAATTAGAATCAATACGAATCAATTAGAATCAATACGAATCAATTAGAATCAATACGAATCAATTAGAATCAATACGAATCAATTAGAATCAATACGAATCAATTAGAATCAATACGAATCAATACGAATCAATACGAATCAATTAGAAACAATACGAATCAATTAGAATCAATACGAATCAATACGAATCAATACGAATCAATACGAATCAATTAGAATCAATACGAAGCAATTAGAATCAATAAGAATCAATACGAATCAATTAGAATCAATACGAATCAATTAGAATCAATACGAATCAATTAGAATCAATACGAATCAATTAGAATCAATACGAATCAATTAGAATCAATACGAATCAATACGAATCAATACGAATCAATTAGAATCAATACGAATCAATACGAATCAATACGAATCAATACGAATCAATACGAATCAATACGAATCAATACGAATCAATACGAATCAATACGAATCAATACGAATCAATACGAATCAATACGAATCAATACGAATCAATACGAATCAACTAGAATCAATACGAATCAATACGAATCAATACGAATCAATTAGAATCAATACGAATCAATACGAATCAACTAGAATCAATACGAATCAATACGAATCAATACGAATCAATACGAATCAATACGAATCAATTAGAATCAATACGAATCAATACGAATCAATTAGAATCAATACGAATCAATTAGAATCAATACGAATCAATACGAATCAATACGAATCAATTAGAATCAATACGAATCAATTAGAATCAATACGAATCAATTAGAATCAATTAGAATCAATTAGAATCAATTAGAATCAATTAGAATCAATACGAATCAATTAGAATCAATACGAATCAATTAGAATCAATACGAATCAATTAGAATCAATACGAATCAATACGAATCAATACGAATCAATACGAATCAATTAGAATCAATACGAATCAATTAGAATCAATACGAATCAATTAGAATCAATACGAATCAATTAGAATCAATACGAATCAATTAGAATCAATACGAATCAATTAGAATCAATACGAATCAATACGAATCAATACGAATCAATACGAATCAATACGAATCAATTAGAATCAATACGAATCAATTAGAATCAATACGAATCAATTAGAATCAATTAGAATCAATACGAATCAATTAGACTCAATACGAATCAATTAGAATCAATACGAATCAATTAGAATCAATTAGAATCAATTAGAATCAATTAGAATCAATACGAATCAATTAGAATCAATACGAATCAATTAGAATCAATACGAATCAATTAGAATCAATACGAATCAATACGAATCAATACGAATCAATACGAATCAATACGAATCAATTAGAATCAATACGAATCAATTAGAATCAATACGAATCAATTAGAATCAATACGAATCAATTAGAATCAATACGAATCAATTAGAATCAATACGATTCAATTAGAATCAATACGAATCAATACGAATCAATACGAATCAATTAGAATCAATACGAATCAATTAGAATCAATACGAATCAATACGAATCAATACGAATCAATACGAATCAATTAGAATCAATACGAATCAATACGAATCAATACGAATCAATACGAATCAACTAGAATCAATACGAATCAATACGAAACAATTAGAATCAATACGAATCAATTAGAATCAATACGAATCAATTAGAATCAATACGAATCAATTAGAATCAATTAGAATCAATTAGA
The DNA here is from genome assembly GCA_944319695.1 of Tiphia femorata. Classification (NCBI taxonomy): domain Eukaryota; kingdom Metazoa; phylum Arthropoda; class Insecta; order Hymenoptera; family Tiphiidae; genus Tiphia; species Tiphia femorata. Next base: position 2,709,837 of record OX090903.1, read on the forward strand.
ATCAATTAGAATCAATTAGAATCAATTAGAATCAATTAGAATCAATTAGAATCAATACGAATCAATACGAATCAATACGAATCAATACGAATCAACTAGAATCAATACGAATCAATACGAATCAATTAGAATCAATACGAATCAATACGAATCAATACGAATCAATACGAATCAATTAGAATCAATACGAATCAATACGAATCAATACGAATCAATTAGAATCAATACGAATCAATTAGAATCAATACGAATCAATTAGAATCAATACGAATCAATTAGAATCAATTAGAATCAATTAGAATCAATACGAATCAATACGAATCAATACGAATCAATTAGAATCAATACGAATCAATTAGAATCAATACGAATCAATACGAATCAATTAGAATCAATACGAATCAATTAGAATCAATACGAATCAATTAGAATCAATACGAATCAATTAGAATCAATACGAATCAATTAGAATCAATACGAATCAATACGAATCAATACGAATCAATACGAATCAATACGAATCAATTAGAATCAATACGAATCAATTAGAATCAATACGAATCAATTAGAATCAATACGAATCAATTAGAATCAATTAGAATCAATACGAATCAATTAGACTCAATACGAATCAATTAGAATCAATACGAATCAATTAGAATCAATTAGAATCAATTAGAATCAATTAGAATCAATACGAATCAATTAGAATCAATACGAATCAATTAGAATCAATACGAATCAATTAGAATCAATACGAATCAATACGAATCAATTAGAATCAATACGAATCAATTAGAATCAATACGAATCAATTAGAATCAATTAGAATCAATACGAATCAATTAGACTCAATACGAATCAATTAGAATCAATACGAATCAATTAGAATCAATACGAATCAATACGAATCAATACGAATCAATACGAATCAATTAGAATCAATACGAATCAATTAGAATCAATACGAATCAATTAGAATCAATACGAATCAATTAGAATCAATACGAATCAATTAGAATCAATACGAATCAATTAGAATCAATACGAATCAATTAGAATCAATACGAATCAATTAGAATCAATACGAATCAATTAGAATCAATACGAATCAATTAGAATCAGTACGAATCAATTAGAATCAGTACGAATCAATACGAATCAACTAGAATCAATACGAATCAATACGAATCAATACGAATCAATACGAATCAATTAGAATCAATACGAATCAATTAGAATCAATACGAATCAATACGAATCAATTAGAATCAATACGAATCAATTAGAATCAATACGAATCAATTAGAATCAATACGAATCAATTAGAATCAATACGAATCAATTAGAATCAATACGAATCAATTAGAATCAATACGAATCAATTAGAATCAATACGAATCAAGTAGAATCAATACGAATCAATTAGAATCAATACGAATCAATTAGAATCAATACGAATCAATTAGAATCAATACGAATCAATTAGAATCAATACGAATCAATTAGAATCAATACGAATCAATTAGAATCAATACGAATCAATACGAATCAATTAGAATCAATACCAATCAATTAGAATCAATACGAATCAATACGAATCAATACGAATCAATACGAATCAATACGAATCAATACGAATCAATACGAATCAATACGAATCAATACGAATCAATACGAATCAATACGAATCAATACGAATCAATACGAATCAATACGAAACAATACGAATCAATACGAATCAATACGAATCAATACGAATCAATTAGAATCAATACGAATCAATACGAATCAATACGAATCAATTAGAATCAATACGAATCAATTAGAATCAATACGAATCAATACGAATCAATACGAATCAATACGAATCAATACGAATCAATACGAATCAATACGAATCAATACGAATCAATACGAATCAATACGAATCAATACGAATCAATACGAATCAATACGAATCAATACGAATCAATACGAAACAATACGAATCAATACGAATCAATACGAATCAATACGAATCAATACGAATCAATACGAATCAATACGAATCAATACGAATCAATTAGAATCAATACGAATCAATTAGAATCAATACGAATCAATACGAATCAATACGAATCAATACGAATCAATTAGAATCAATACGAATCAATTAGAATCAATACGAATCAATTAGAATCAATACGAATCAATTAGAATCAATACGAATCAATTAGAATCAATACGAATCAATTAGAATCAATACGAATCAAATGGAATCAATACGAATCAATTCGAATCAATACGAATCAATACGAATCAATACGAATCAATACGAATCAATACGAATCAATACGAATCAATACGAATCAATAGGAATCAATACGAATCAATACGAATCAATACGATCAATTAGAATCAATACGAATCAATTAGAATCAATTAGAATCAATTAGAATCAATTAGAATCAATACGAATCAATTAGAATCAATACGAATCAATTAGAATCAATACGAATCAATTAGAATCAGTACGAATCAATACGAATCAACTAGAATCAATACGAATCAATTGGAATCAATACGAATCAATTCGAATCAATACGAATCAATTAGAATCAATACGAATCAATACGAATCAATACGAATCAATACGAATCAATACGAATCAATACGAATCAATACGATCAATTAGAATCAATACGAATCAATTAGAATCAATTAGAATCAATTAGAATCAATACGAATCAATTAGAATCAATACGAATCAATTAGAATCAATACGAATCAATTAGAATCAATACGAATCAATTAGAATCAGTACGAATCAATACGAATCAATTAGAATCAATACGAATCAATACGAATCAATTAGAATCAATACGAATCAATTAGAATCAATACGAATCAATTAGAATCAATACGAATCAATTAGAATCAATACGAATCAATTAGAATCAATACGAATCAATTAGAATCAATACGAATCAATACGAATCAATACGAATCAATACGAATCAATACGAATCAATACGAATCAACTAGAATCAATACGAATCAATACGAATCAATACGAATCAATTAGAATCAATACGAATCAATACGAATCAACTAGAATCAATACGAATCAATACGAATCAATACGAATCAATACGAATCAATACGAATCAATTAGAATCAATACGAATCAATACGAATCAATTAGAATCAATACGAATCAATTAGAATCAATACGAATCAATACGAATCAATACGAATCAATTAGAATCAATACGAATCAATTAGAATCAATACGAATCAATTAGAATCAATTAGAATCAATTAGAATCAATTAGAATCAATTAGAATCAATACGAATCAATTAGAATCAATACGAATCAATTAGAATCAATACGAATCAATACGAATCAATACGAATCAATACGAATCAATTAGAATCAATACGAATCAATTAGAATCAATACGAATCAATTAGAATCAATACGAATCAATTAGAATCAATACGAATCAATTAGAATCAATACGAATCAATTAGAATCAATACGAATCAATTAGAATCAATACGAATCAATACGAATCAATACGAATCAATACGAATCAATACGAATCAATTAGAATCAATACGAATCAATTAGAATCAATACGAATCAATTAGAATCAATTAGAATCAATACGAATCAATTAGACTCAATACGAATCAATTAGAATCAATACGAATCAATTAGAATCAATTAGAATCAATTAGAATCAATTAGAATCAATACGAATCAATTAGAATCAATACGAATCAATTAGAATCAATACGAAACAATTAGAATCAATACGAATCAATACGAATCAATACGAATCAATACGAATCAATACGAATCAATACGAATCAATTAGAATCAATACGAATCAATTAGAATCAATACGAATCAATTAGAATCAATACGAATCAATTAGAATCAATACGATTCAATTAGAATCAATACGAATCAATACGAATCAATACGAATCAATTAGAATCAATACGAATCAATTAGAATCAATACGAATCAATACGAATCAATACGAATCAATACGAATCAATACGAATCAATTAGAATCAATACGAATCAATACGAATCAATACGAATCAATACGAATCAACTAGAATCAATACGAATCAATACGAAACAATTAGAATCAATACGAATCAATTAGAATCAATACGAATCAATTAGAATCAATACGAATCAATTAGAATCAATTAGAATCAATTAGAATCAATTAGAATCAATTAGAATCAATTAGAATCAATTAGAATCAATTAGAATCAATTAGAATCAATTAGAATCAATACGAATCAATACGAATCAACTAGAATCAATACGAATCAATACGAATCAATTAGAATCAATACGAATCAATACGAATCAATACGAATCAATACGAATCAATTAGAATCAATACGAATCAATACGAATCAATACGAATCAATTAGAATCAATACGAATCAATTAGAATCAATACGAATCAATTAGAATCAATTAGAATCAATTAGAATCAATTAGAATCAATTAGAATCAATTAGAATCAATACGAATCAATACGAATCAATACGAATCAATTAGAATCAATACGAATCAATTAGAATCAATACGAATCAATACGAATCAATTAGAATCAATACGAATCAATTAGAATCAATACGAATCAATTAGAATCAATACGAATCAATTAGAATCAATACGAATCAATTAGAATCAATACGAATCAATTAGAATCAATACGAATCAATACGAATCAATACGAATCAATACGAATCAATACGAATCAATTAGAATCAATACGAATCAATTAGAATCAATACGAATCAATTAGAATCAATACGAATCAATTAGAATCAATTAGAATCAATACGAATCAATTAGACTCAATACGAATCAATTAGAATCAATACGAATCAATTAGAATCAATTAGAATCAATTAGAATCAATTAGAATCAATACGAATCAATTAGAATCAATACGAATCAATTAGAATCAATACGAATCAATTAGAATCAATACGAATCAATACGAATCAATTAGAATCAATACGAATCAATTAGAATCAATACGAATCAATTAGAATCAATACGAATCAATACGAATCAATACGAATCAATACGAATCAATACGAATCAATTAGAATCAATACGAATCAATACGAATCAATACGAATCAATACGAATCAATTAGAATCAATACGAATCAATACGAATCAATACGAATCAATTAGAATCAATACGAATCAATTAGAATCAATACGAATCAATTAGAATCAATACGAATCAATTAGAATCAATTAGAATCAATTAGAATCAATACGAATCAATACGAATCAATACGAATCAATTAGAATCAATACGAATCAATTAGAATCAATACGAATCAATACGAATCAATTAGAATCAATACGAATCAATTAGAATCAATACGAATCAATTAGAATCAATACGAATCAATTAGAATCAATACGAATCAATTAGAATCAATACGAATCAATTAGAATCAATACGAATCAATACGAATCAATACGAATCAATACGAATCAATACGAATCAATTAGAATCAATACGAATCAATTAGAATCAATACGAATCAATTAGAATCAATACGAATCAATTAGAATCAATTAGAATCAATACGAATCAATTAGACTCAATACGAATCAATTAGAATCAATACGAATCAATTAGAATCAATTAGAATCAATTAGAATCAATTAGAATCAATACGAATCAATTAGAATCAATACGAATCAATTAGAATCAATACGAATCAATTAGAATCAATACGAATCAATACGAATCAATTAGAATCAATACGAATCAATTAGAATCAATACGAATCAATTAGAATCAATTAGAATCAATACGAATCAATTAGACTCAATACGAATCAATTAGAATCAATACGAATCAATTAGAATCAATACGAATCAATACGAATCAATACGAATCAATACGAATCAATACGAATCAATACGAATCAATTAGAATCAATACGAATCAATTAGAATCAATACGAATCAATTAGAATCAATACGAATCAATTAGAATCAATACGAATCAATTAGAATCAATACGAATCAATTAGAATCAATACGAATCAATTAGAATCAATACGAATCAATTAGAATCAATACGAATCAATTAGAATCAATACGAATCAATTAGAATCAATACGAATCAATTAGACTCAATACGAATCAATTAGAATCAATACGAATCAATTAGAATCAATACGAATCAATACGAATCAATACGAATCAATACGAATCAATTAGAATCAATACGAATCAATTAGAATCAATACGAATCAATTAGAATCAATTAGAATCAATTAGAATCAATACGAATCAATACGAATCAATACGAATCAATTAGAATCAATACGAATCAATTAGAATCAATACGAATCAATTAGAATCAATACGAATCAATACGAATCAATTAGAATCAATACGAATCAATTAGAATCAATACCAATCAATTAGAATCAATTAGAATCAATACGAATCAATTAGAATCAATACGAATCAATTAGAATCAATACGAATCAATTAGAATCAATACGAATCAATTAGAATCAATACGAATCAATTAGAATCAATACGAATCAATTAGAATCAATACGAATCAATTAGAATCCATACGAATGAATTAGAATCAATACGAATCAATTAGAATCAATACGAATCAATTAGAATAAATACGAATCAATTAGAATCAATACGAATCAATTAGAATCAATACGAATCAATACGAATCAATACGAATCAATACGAATCAATACGAATCAATACGAATCAATACGAATCAATACGAATCAATACGAATCAATACGAATCAATACGAATCAATTAGAATCAATACGAATCAATTAGAATCAATACGAATCAATTAGAATCAATACGAATCAATTAGAATCAATACGAATCAATTAGAATCAATACGAATCAATTAGAATCAATACGAATCATTTAGAATCAATACGAATCAATTAGAATCAATACGAATCAATTAGAATCAATACGAATCAATTAGAATCAATACGAATCAATTAGAATCAATACGAATCAATTAGAATCAATACGAATCAATTAGAATCAATACGAATCAATTAGAATCAATACGAATCAATTAGAATCAATACGAATCAATTAGAATCAATACGAATCAATTAGAATCAATACGAATCAATACGAATCAATACGAATCAATACGAATCAATACGAATCAATACGAATCAAATAGAATCAATACGAATCAATTAGAATCAATACGAATCAATACGAATCAATTAGAATCAATACGAATCAATACGCATCAATACGCATCAATACGAATCAATACGAATCAACTAGAATCAATACGAATCAATACGAATCAATACGAATCAATACGAATCAATACGAATCAATACGAATCAATACGAATCAATTAGAATCAATACGAATCAATTAGAATCAATACGAATCAATACGAATCAATACGAATCAATTAGAATCAATACGAATCAATACGAATCAATTAGAATCAATACGAATCAATTAGAATCAATACGAATCAATTAGAATCAATACGAATCAATTAGAATCAATACGAATCAATTAGAATCAATACGAATCAATTAGAATCAATACGAATCAATACGAATCAATACGAATCAATACGAATCAATACGAATCAACTAGAATCAATACGAATCAATACGAATCAATACGAATCAATACGAATCAATACGAATCAATACGAATCAATTAGAATCAATACGAATCAATTAGAATCAATACGAATCAATTAGAATCAATACGAATCAATACGAATCAATACGAATCAATACGAATCAATACGAATCAATACGAATCAATTAGAATCAATACGAATCAATACGAATCAATACGAATCAATACGAATCAATACGAATCAATACGAATCAATACGAATCAATTAGAATCAATACGAATCAATTAGAATCAATACGAATCAATTAGAATCAATACGAATCAATACGAATCAATACGAATCAATACGAATCAATACGAATCAATACGAATCAATACGAATCAATTAGAATCAATACGAATCAATTAGAATCAATACGAATCAATACGAATCAATACGAATCAATTAGAATCAATACGAATCAATACGAATCAATACGAATCAATACGAATCAACTAGAATCAATACGAATCAATACGAAACAATTAGAATCAATACGAATCAATTAGAATCAATACGAATCAATTAGAATCAATACGAATCAATTAGAATCAATACGAATCAATACGAATCAATTAGAATCAATACGAATCAATTAGAATCAATACGAATCAATTAGAATCAATACGAATCAATTAGAATCAATACGAATCAATACGAATCAATACGAATCAAAACGAATCAATACGAATCAATATGAATCAATACGAATCAATACGAATCAATTAGAATCAATACGAATCAATACGAATCAATACGAATCAATTAGAATCAATACGAATCAATACGAATCAATACGAATCAATACGAATCAATACGAATCAATACGAATCAACTAGAATCAATACGAATCAATACGAATCAATTAGAATCAATACGAATCAATACGAATCAATTAGAATCAATACGAATCAATTAGAATTAATACGAATCAATTAGAATCAATACGAATCAATTAGAATCAATACGAATCAATTAGAATCAATACGAATCAGTACGAATCAATACGAATCAATTAGAATCAATACGAATCAATTAGAATCAATACGAATCAATTAGAATCAATACGAATCAATTAGAATCAATACGAATCAATTAGAATCAATACGAATCAATACGAATCAATACGAATCAATACGAATCAATACGAATCAATACGAATCAATTAGAATCAATACGAATCAATTAGACTCAATACGAATCAATTAGAATCAATACGAATCAATTAGAATCAATTAGAATCAATTAGAATCAATTAGAATCAATACGAATCAATTAGAATCAATACGAATCAATTAGAATCAATACGAACCAATTAGAATCAATACGAATCAATACGAATCAATACGAATCAATACGAATCAATACGAATCAATACGAATCAATACGAATCAATACGAATCAATACGAATCAATACGAATCAATACGAATCAATACGAATCAATACGAAACAACTAGAATCAATACGAATCAATACGAATCAATTAGAATCAATACGAATCAATACGAATCAATTAGAATCAATACGAATCAATTAGAATCAATACGAATCAATACGACTCAATACGAATCAACTAGAATCAATACGAATCAATACGAATCAATACGAATCAATACGAATCAATACGAATCAATTAGAATCAATACGAATCAATTAGAATCAATACGAATCAATACGAATCAATACGAATCAATTAGAATCAATACGAATCAATTAGAATCAATACGAATCAATTAGAATCATTACGAATCAATTAGAATCAATACGAATCAATTAGAATCAATACGAATCAATTAGAATCAATACGAATCAATTAGAATCAACACGAATCAATTACAATCAATACGAATCAATTAGAATCAATACGAATCAATTAGAATCAATACGAATCAATTAGAATCAATACGAATCAATTAGAATCAATACGAATCAATACGAATCAATACGAATCAATACGAATCAATACGAATCAATACGAATCAATACGAATCAAAACGAATCAATACGAATCAATATGAATCAATACGAATCAATACGAATCAATTAGAATCAATACGAATCAATACGAATCAATACGAATCAATTAGAATCAATACGAATCAATACGAATCAATACGAATCAATACGAATCAATACGAATCAATACGAATCAATACGAATCAATACGAATCAATACGAATCAATACGAATCAATACGAATCAACTAGAATCAATACGAATCAATACGAATCAATTAGAATCAATACGAATCAATACGAATCAATTAGAATCAATACGAATCAATACGAATCAATACGAATCAATTAGAATCAATACGAATCAATTAGAATCAATACGAATCAATTAGAATCAATTAGAATCAATTAGAATCAATACCAATCAATACGAATCAATACGAATCAATTAGAATCAATACGAATCAATTAGAATCAATACGAATCAATTAGAATCAATACGAATCAATACGAATCAATTAGAATCAATACGAATCAATTAGAATTAATACGAATCAATTAGAATCAATACGAATCAATTAGAATCAATACGAATCAATTAGAATCAATACGAATCAATACGAATCAATTAGAATCAATACGAATCAATTAGAATCAATACGAATCAATTAGAATCAATACGAATCAATTAGAATCAATACGAATCAATACGAATCAATACGAATCAATACGAATCAATACGAATCAATACGAATCAATTAGAATCAATACGAATCAATTAGACTCAATACGAATCAATTAGAATCAATACGAATCAATTAGAATCAATACGAATCAATTAGAATCAATACGAATCAATTAGAATCAATACGAATCAATACGAATCAATACGAATCAATACGAATCAATACGAATCAATACGAATCAATACGAATCAATACGAATCAATACGAATCAATACGAATCAATACGAATCAATACGAATCAATACGAATCAATACGAATCAATACGAATCAATACGAATCAATACGAAACAACTAGAATCAATACGAATCAATACGAATCAATTAGAATCAATACGAATCAATACGAATCAATTAGAATCAATACGAATCAATACGAATCAATACGAATCAACTAGAATCAATACGAATCAATACGAATCAATACGAATCAATACGAATCAATACGAATCAATACGAATCAATACGAATCAATACGAATCAATACGAATCAATACGAATCAATACGAATCAACTAGAATCAATACGAATCAATACGAATCAATACGAATCAATACGAATCAATACGAATCAATACGAATCAATTAGAATCAATACGAATCAATACGAATCAATTAGAATCAATACGAATCAATTAGAATCAATACGAATCAATACGAATCAATTAGAATCAATACGAATCAATTAGAATCAATACGAATCAATTAGAATCAATACGAATCAATTAGAATCAATACGAATCAATACGAATCAATACGAATCAAAACGAATCAATACGAATCAATATGAATCAATACGAATCAATACGAATCAATTAGAATCAATACGAATCAATACGAATCAATACGAATCAATTAGAATCAATACGAATCAATACGAATCAATACGAATCAATACGAATCAATACGAATCAATACGAATCAACTAGAATCAATACGAATCAATACGAATCAATTAGAATCAATACGAATCAATACGAATCAATTAGAATCAATACGAATCAATTAGAATCAATACGAATCAATACGAATCAATTAGAATCAATACGAATCAATTAGAATCAATACGAATCAATACGAATCAATACGAATCAATTAGAATCAATACGAATCAATTAGAATCAATACGAATCAATTAGAATCAATTAGAATCAATACGAATCAATTAGAATTAATACGAATCAATTAGAATCAATACGAATCAATTAGAATCAATACGAATCAATTAGAATCAATACGAATCAGTACGAATCAATACGAATCAATTAGAATCAATACGAATCAATTAGAATCAATACGAATCAATTAGAATCAATACGAATCAATTAGAATCAATACGAATCAATTAGAATCAATACGAATCAATACGAATCAATACGAATCAATACGAATCAATACGAATCAATTAGAATCAATACGAATCAATTAGAATCAATACGAATCAATTAGAATCAATACGAATCAATTAGAATCAATACGAATCAATACGAATCAATACGAATCAATACGAATCAATACGAATCAATACGAATCAATACGAATCAATACGAATCAATACGAATCAATACGAATCAATTAGAATCAATACGAATCAATTAGAATCAATACGAATCAATTACAATCAATACGAATCAATTAGAATCAATACGAATCAATTAGAATCAATACGAATCAATTAGAATCAATACGAATCAATTAGAATCAATACGAATCAATACGAATCAATACGAATCAATACGAATCAATACGAATCAATACGAATCAATACGAATCAATACGAATCAATTAGAATCAATACGAATCAATACGAATCAATACGAATCAATTAGAATCAATACGAATCAATTAGAATCAATACGAATCAATTAGAATCAATACGAATCAATTAGAATCAATACGAATCAATACGAATCAATACGAATCAATACGAATCAATACGAATCAATACGAATCAATACGAATCAATACGAATCAATATGAATCAATACGAATCAATACGAATCAATACGAAACAATACGAATCAATACGAATCAATACGAATCAATACGAATCAATACGAATCAATACGAATCAATTAGAATCAATTAGAATCAATTAGAATCAATTAGAATCAATACGAATCAATTAGAATCAATACGAATCAATTAGAATCAATACGAATCAATTAGAATCAATACGAATCAATTAGAATCAATACGAATCAATTAGAATCAATACGAATCAATTAGAATCAATACGAATCAATTAGAATCAATACGAATCAATTAGAATCAATACGAATCAATTAGAATCAATACGAATCAATACGAATCAATACGAATCAATTAGAAACAATACGAATCAATTAGAATCAATACGAATCAATACGAATCAATACGAATCAATACGAATCAATTAGAATCAATACGAAGCAATTAGAATCAATAAGAATCAATACGAATCAATTAGAATCAATACGAATCAATTAGAATCAATACGAATCAATTAGAATCAATACGAATCAATTAGAATCAATACGAATCAATTAGAATCAATACGAATCAATTAGAATCAATACGAATCAATTAGAATCAATACGAATCAATACGAATCAATACGAATCAATACGAATCAATACGAATCAATACGAATCAATACGAATCAATACGAATCAATACGAATCAATACGAATCAACTAGAATCAATACGAATCAATACGAATCAATACGAATCAATTAGAATCAATACGAATCAATACGAATCAACTAGAATCAATACGAATCAATACGAATCAATACGAATCAATACGAATCAATACGAATCAATTAGAATCAATACGAATCAATACGAATCAATTAGAATCAATACGAATCAATACGAATCAATACGAATCAATTAGAATCAATACGAATCAATTAGAATCAATACGAATCAATTAGAATCAATTAGAATCAATTAGAATCAATTAGAATCAATTAGAATCAATACGAATCAATTAGAATCAATACGAATCAATTAGAATCAATACGAATCAATTAGAATCAATACGAATCAATACGAATCAATACGAATCAATACGAATCAATTAGAATCAATACGAATCAATTAGAATCAATACGAATCAATTAGAATCAATACGAATCAATTAGAATCAATACGAATCAATTAGAATCAATACGAATCAATTAGAATCAATACGAATCAATACGAATCAATACGAATCAATACGAATCAATACGAATCAATTAGAATCAATACGAATCAATTAGAATCAATACGAATCAATTAGAATCAATTAGAATCAATACGAATCAATTAGACTCAATACGAATCAATTAGAATCAATACGAATCAATTAGAATCAATTAGAATCAATTAGAATCAATTAGAATCAATACGAATCAATTAGAATCAATACGAATCAATTAGAATCAATACGAATCAATACGAATCAATACGAATCAATACGAATCAATACGAATCAATTAGAATCAATACGAATCAATTAGAATCAATACGAATCAATTAGAATCAATACGAATCAATTAGAATCAATACGAATCAATTAGAATCAATACGATTCAATTAGAATCAATACGAATCAATACGAATCAATACGAATCAATTAGAATCAATACGAATCAATTAGAATCAATACGAATCAATACGAATCAATACGAATCAATACGAATCAATTAGAATCAATACGAATCAATACGAATCAATACGAATCAACTAGAATCAATACGAATCAATACGAAACAATTAGAATCAATACGAATCAATTAGAATCAATACGAATCAATTAGAATCAATACGAATCAATTAGAATCAATACGAATCAATACGAATCAATTAGAATCAATACGAATCAATTAGAATCAATACGAATCAATTAGAATCAATACGAATCAATTAGAATCAATACGAATCAATACGAATCAATACGAATCAAAACGAATCAATACGAATCAATATGAATCAATACGAATCAATACGAATCAATTAGAATCAATACGAATCAATACGAATCAATACGAATCAATTAGAATCAATACGAATCAATACGAATCAATACGAATCAATACGAATCAATACGAATCAATACGAATCAACTAGAATCAATACGAATCAATACGAATCAATTAGAATCAATACGAATCAATACGAATCAATACGAATCAATACGAATCAATTAGAATCAATACGAATCAATTAGAATCAATACGAATCAATACGAATCAATTAGAATCAATACGAATCAATACGAATCAATACGAATCAATTAGAATCAATACGAATCAATTAGAATCAATACGAATCAATTAGAATCAATTAGAATCAATACGAATCAATTAGAATTAATACGAATCAATTAGAATCAATACGAATCAATTAGAATCAATACGAATCAATTAGAATCAATACGAATCAGTACGAATCAATACGAATCAATTAGAATCAATACGAATCAATTAGAATCAATACGAATCAATTAGAATCAATACGAATCAATTAGAATCAATACGAATCAATTAGAATCAATACGAATCAATACGAATCAATACGAATCAATACGAATCAATACGAATCAATACGAATCAATACGAATCAATTAGAATCAATACGAATCAATTAGACTCAATACGAATCAATTAGAATCAATACGAATCAATTAGAATCAATTAGAATCAATTAGAATCAATTAGAATCAATACGAATCAATTAGAATCAATACGAATCAATTAGAATCAATACGAATCAATTAGAATCAATACGAATCAATACGAATCAATACGAATCAATACGAATCAATACGAATCAATACGAATCAATACGAATCAATACGAATCAATACGAATCAATACGAATCAATACGAATCAATACGAATCAATACGAATCAATACGAAACAACTAGAATCAATACGAATCAATACGAATCAATTAGAATCAATACGAATCAATACGAATCAATTAGAATCAATACGAATCAATTAGAATCAATACGAATCAATACGACTCAATACGAATCAACTAGAATCAATACGAATCAATACGAATCAATACGAATCAATACGAATCAATACGAATCAATACGAATCAATACGAATCAATACGAATCAATACGAATCAATACGAATCAATACGAAACAACTAGAATCAATACGAATCAATACGAATCAATTAGAATCAATACGAATCAATACGAATCAATTAGAATCAATACGAATCAATACGAATCAATTAGAATCAATACGAATCAATTAGAATCAATACGAATCAATACGACTCAATACGAATCAACTAGAATCAATACGAATCAATACGAATCAATACGAATCAATACGAATCAATACGAATCAATACGAATCAATACGAATCAATACGAATCAATTAGAATCAATACGAATCAATTAGAATCAATACGAATCAATTAGAATCAATACGAATCAATTAGAATCAATACGAATCAATACGAATCAATACGAATCAATACGAATCAATACGAATCAATACGAATCAATACGAATCAATACGAATCAATACGAATCAATACGAATCAATTAGAATCAATACGAATCAATTAGAATCAATACGAATCAATTACAATCAATACGAATCAATTAGAATCAATACGAATCAATTAGAATCAATACGAATCAATTAGAATCAATACGAATCAATTAGAATCAATACGAATCAATACGAATCAATACGAATCAATACGAATCAATACGAATCAATACGAATCAATACGAATCAATACGAATCAATTAGAATCAATACGAATCAATACGAATCAATACGAATCAATTAGAATCAATACGAATCAATTAGAATCAATACGAATCAATTAGAATCAATACGAATCAATTAGAATCAATACGAATCAATTAGAATCAATACGAATCAATTACAATCAATACGAATCAATTAGAATCAATACGAATCAATTAGAATCAATACGAATCAATTAGAATCAATACGAATCAATTAGAATCAATACGAATCAATACGAATCAATACGAATCAATACGAATCAATACGAATCAATACGAATCAATACGAATCAATACGAATCAATACGAATCAATACGAATCAATATGAATCAATACGAATCAATACGAATCAATACGAAACAATACGAATCAATACGAATCAATACGAATCAATACGAATCAATACGAATCAATTAGAATCAATTAGAATCAATTAGAATCAATTAGAATCAATACGAATCAATTAGAATCAATACGAATCAATTAGAATCAATACGAATCAATTAGAATCAATACGAATCAATTAGAATCAATACGAATCAATTAGAATCAATACGAATCAATTAGAATCAATACGAATCAATTAGAATCAATACGAATCAATTAGAATCAATACGAATCAATTAGAATCAATACGAATCAATACGAATCAATACGAATCAATTAGAAACAATACGAATCAATTAGAATCAATACGAATCAATACGAATCAATACGAATCAATACGAATCAATTAGAATCAATACGAAGCAATTAGAATCAATAAGAATCAATACGAATCAATTAGAATCAATACGAATCAATTAGAATCAATACGAATCAATTAGAATCAATACGAATCAATTAGAATCAATACGAATCAATTAGAATCAATACGAATCAATACGAATCAATACGAATCAATTAGAATCAATACGAATCAATACGAATCAATACGAATCAATACGAATCAATACGAATCAATACGAATCAATACGAATCAATACGAATCAATACGAATCAATACGAATCAATACGAATCAATACGAATCAATACGAATCAATACGAATCAACTAGAATCAATACGAATCAATACGAATCAATACGAATCAATTAGAATCAATACGAATCAATACGAATCAACTAGAATCAATACGAATCAATACGAATCAATACGAATCAATACGAATCAATACGAATCAATTAGAATCAATACGAATCAATACGAATCAATTAGAATCAATACGAATCAATTAGAATCAATACGAATCAATACGAATCAATACGAATCAATTAGAATCAATACGAATCAATTAGAATCAATACGAATCAATTAGAATCAATTAGAATCAATTAGAATCAATTAGAATCAATTAGAATCAATACGAATCAATTAGAATCAATACGAATCAATTAGAATCAATACGAATCAATTAGAATCAATACGAATCAATACGAATCAATACGAATCAATACGAATCAATTAGAATCAATACGAATCAATTAGAATCAATACGAATCAATTAGAATCAATACGAATCAATTAGAATCAATACGAATCAATTAGAATCAATACGAATCAATTAGAATCAATACGAATCAATACGAATCAATACGAATCAATACGAATCAATACGAATCAATTAGAATCAATACGAATCAATTAGAATCAATACGAATCAATTAGAATCAATTAGAATCAATACGAATCAATTAGACTCAATACGAATCAATTAGAATCAATACGAATCAATTAGAATCAATTAGAATCAATTAGAATCAATTAGAATCAATACGAATCAATTAGAATCAATACGAATCAATTAGAATCAATACGAATCAATTAGAATCAATACGAATCAATACGAATCAATACGAATCAATACGAATCAATACGAATCAATTAGAATCAATACGAATCAATTAGAATCAATACGAATCAATTAGAATCAATACGAATCAATTAGAATCAATACGAATCAATTAGAATCAATACGATTCAATTAGAATCAATACGAATCAATACGAATCAATACGAATCAATTAGAATCAATACGAATCAATTAGAATCAATACGAATCAATACGAATCAATACGAATCAATACGAATCAATTAGAATCAATACGAATCAATACGAATCAATACGAATCAATACGAATCAACTAGAATCAATACGAATCAATACGAAACAATTAGAATCAATACGAATCAATTAGAATCAATACGAATCAATTAGAATCAATACGAATCAATTAGAATCAATTAGAATCAATTAGAATCAATTAGAATCAATTAGAATCAATTAGAATCAATTAGAATCAATTAGAATCAATACGAATCAATACGAATCAATACGAATCAATACGAATCAACTAGAATCAATACGAATCAATACGAATCAATTAGAATCAATACGAATCAATACGAATCAATACGAATCAATACGAATCAATTAGAATCAATACGAATCAATACGAATCAATACGAATCAATTAGAATCAATACGAATCAATTAGAATCAATACGAATCAATTAGAATCAATACGAATCAATTAGAATCAATTAGAATCAATTAGAATCAATACGAATCAATACGAATCAATACGAATCAATTAGAATCAATACGAATCAATTAGAATCAATACGAATCAATACGAATCAATTAGAATCAATACGAATCAATTAGAATCAATACGAATCAATTAGAATCAATACGAATCAATTAGAATCAATACGAATCAATTAGAATCAATACGAATCAATACGAATCAATACGAATCAATACGAATCAATACGAATCAATTAGAATCAATACGAATCAATTAGAATCAATACGAATCAATTAGAATCAATACGAATCAATTAGAATCAATTAGAATCAATACGAATCAATTAGACTCAATACGAATCAATTAGAATCAATACGAATCAATTAGAATCAATTAGAATCAATTAGAATCAATTAGAATCAATACGAATCAATTAGAATCAATACGAATCAATTAGAATCAATACGAATCAATTAGAATCAATACGAATCAATACGAATCAATTAGAATCAATACGAATCAATTAGAATCAATACGAATCAATTAGAATCAATTAGAATCAATACGAATCAATTAGACTCAATACGAATCAATTAGAATCAATACGAATCAATTAGAATCAATACGAATCAATACGAATCAATACGAATCAATACGAATCAATTAGAATCAATACGAATCAATTAGAATCAATACGAATCAATTAGAATCAATACGAATCAATTAGAATCAATACGAATCAATTAGAATCAATACGAATCAATTAGAATCAATACGAATCAATTAGAATCAATACGAATCAATTAGAATCAATACGAATCAATTAGAATCAATACGAATCAATTAGAATCAGTACGAATCAATTAGAATCAGTACGAATCAATACGAATCAACTAGAATCAATACGAATCAATACGAATCAATACGAATCAATACGAATCAATTAGAATCAATACGAATCAATTAGAATCAATACGAATCAATACGAATCAATTAGAATCAATACGAATCAATTAGAATCAATACGAATCAATTAGAATCAATACGAATCAATTAGAATCAATACGAATCAATTAGAATCAATACGAATCAATTAGAATCAATACGAATCAATTAGAATCAATACGAATCAAGTAGAATCAATACGAATCAATTAGAATCAATACGAATCAATTAGAATCAATACGAATCAATTAGAATCAATACGAATCAATTAGAATCAATACGAATCAATTAGAATCAATACGAATCAATTAGAATCAATACGAATCAATACGAATCAATTAGAATCAATACCAATCAATTAGAATCAATACGAATCAATACGAATCAATACGAATCAATACGAATCAATACGAATCAATACGAATCAATACGAATCAATACGAATCAATACGAATCAATACGAATCAATACGAATCAATACGAATCAATACGAATCAATACGAAACAATACGAATCAATACGAATCAATACGAATCAATACGAATCAATTAGAATCAATACGAATCAATACGAATCAATACGAATCAATTAGAATCAATACGAATCAATTAGAATCAATACGAATCAATACGAATCAATACGAATCAATACGAATCAATACGAATCAATACGAATCAATACGAATCAATACGAATCAATACGAATCAATACGAATCAATACGAATCAATACGAATCAATACGAATCAATACGAATCAATACGAAACAATACGAATCAATACGAATCAATACGAATCAATACGAATCAATACGAATCAATACGAATCAATACGAATCAATACGAATCAATTAGAATCAATACGAATCAATTAGAATCAATACGAATCAATACGAATCAATACGAATCAATACGAATCAATTAGAATCAATACGAATCAATTAGAATCAATACGAATCAATTAGAATCAATACGAATCAATTAGAATCAATACGAATCAATTAGAATCAATACGAATCAATTAGAATCAATACGAATCAAATGGAATCAATACGAATCAATTCGAATCAATACGAATCAATACGAATCAATACGAATCAATACGAATCAATACGAATCAATACGAATCAATACGAATCAATAGGAATCAATACGAATCAATACGAATCAATACGATCAATTAGAATCAATACGAATCAATTAGAATCAATTAGAATCAATTAGAATCAATTAGAATCAATACGAATCAATTAGAATCAATACGAATCAATTAGAATCAATACGAATCAATTAGAATCAGTACGAATCAATACGAATCAACTAGAATCAATACGAATCAATTGGAATCAATACGAATCAATTCGAATCAATACGAATCAATTAGAATCAATACGAATCAATACGAATCAATACGAATCAATACGAATCAATACGAATCAATACGAATCAATACGATCAATTAGAATCAATACGAATCAATTAGAATCAATTAGAATCAATTAGAATCAATACGAATCAATTAGAATCAATACGAATCAATTAGAATCAATACGAATCAATTAGAATCAATACGAATCAATTAGAATCAGTACGAATCAATACGAATCAATTAGAATCAATACGAATCAATACGAATCAATTAGAATCAATACGAATCAATTAGAATCAATACGAATCAATTAGAATCAATACGAATCAATTAGAATCAATACGAATCAATTAGAATCAATACGAATCAATTAGAATCAATACGAATCAATACGAATCAATACGAATCAATACGAATCAATACGAATCAATACGAATCAACTAGAATCAATACGAATCAATACGAATCAATACGAATCAATTAGAATCAATACGAATCAATACGAATCAACTAGAATCAATACGAATCAATACGAATCAATACGAATCAATACGAATCAATACGAATCAATTAGAATCAATACGAATCAATACGAATCAATTAGAATCAATACGAATCAATTAGAATCAATACGAATCAATACGAATCAATACGAATCAATTAGAATCAATACGAATCAATTAGAATCAATACGAATCAATTAGAATCAATTAGAATCAATTAGAATCAATTAGAATCAATTAGAATCAATACGAATCAATTAGAATCAATACGAATCAATTAGAATCAATACGAATCAATACGAATCAATACGAATCAATACGAATCAATTAGAATCAATACGAATCAATTAGAATCAATACGAATCAATTAGAATCAATACGAATCAATTAGAATCAATACGAATCAATTAGAATCAATACGAATCAATTAGAATCAATACGAATCAATTAGAATCAATACGAATCAATACGAATCAATACGAATCAATACGAATCAATACGAATCAATTAGAATCAATACGAATCAATTAGAATCAATACGAATCAATTAGAATCAATTAGAATCAATACGAATCAATTAGACTCAATACGAATCAATTAGAATCAATACGAATCAATTAGAATCAATTAGAATCAATTAGAATCAATTAGAATCAATACGAATCAATTAGAATCAATACGAATCAATTAGAATCAATACGAAACAATTAGAATCAATACGAATCAATACGAATCAATACGAATCAATACGAATCAATACGAATCAATACGAATCAATTAGAATCAATACGAATCAATTAGAATCAATACGAATCAATTAGAATCAATACGAATCAATTAGAATCAATACGATTCAATTAGAATCAATACGAATCAATACGAATCAATACGAATCAATTAGAATCAATACGAATCAATTAGAATCAATACGAATCAATACGAATCAATACGAATCAATACGAATCAATACGAATCAATTAGAATCAATACGAATCAATACGAATCAATACGAATCAATACGAATCAACTAGAATCAATACGAATCAATACGAAACAATTAGAATCAATACGAATCAATTAGAATCAATACGAATCAATTAGAATCAATACGAATCAATTAGAATCAATTAGAATCAATTAGAATCAATTAGAATCAATTAGAATCAATTAGAATCAATTAGAATCAATTAGAATCAATTAGAATCAATTAGAATCAATACGAATCAATACGAATCAACTAGAATCAATACGAATCAATACGAATCAATTAGAATCAATACGAATCAATACGAATCAATACGAATCAATACGAATCAATTAGAATCAATACGAATCAATACGAATCAATACGAATCAATTAGAATCAATACGAATCAATTAGAATCAATACGAATCAATTAGAATCAATTAGAATCAATTAGAATCAATTAGAATCAATTAGAATCAATTAGAATCAATACGAATCAATACGAATCAATACGAATCAATTAGAATCAATACGAATCAATTAGAATCAATACGAATCAATACGAATCAATTAGAATCAATACGAATCAATTAGAATCAATACGAATCAATTAGAATCAATACGAATCAATTAGAATCAATACGAATCAATTAGAATCAATACGAATCAATTAGAATCAATACGAATCAATACGAATCAATACGAATCAATACGAATCAATACGAATCAATTAGAATCAATACGAATCAATTAGAATCAATACGAATCAATTAGAATCAATACGAATCAATTAGAATCAATTAGAATCAATACGAATCAATTAGACTCAATACGAATCAATTAGAATCAATACGAATCAATTAGAATCAATTAGAATCAATTAGAATCAATTAGAATCAATACGAATCAATTAGAATCAATACGAATCAATTAGAATCAATACGAATCAATTAGAATCAATACGAATCAATACGAATCAATTAGAATCAATACGAATCAATTAGAATCAATACGAATCAATTAGAATCAATACGAATCAATACGAATCAATACGAATCAATACGAATCAATACGAATCAATTAGAATCAATACGAATCAATACGAATCAATACGAATCAATACGAATCAATTAGAATCAATACGAATCAATACGAATCAATACGAATCAATTAGAATCAATACGAATCAATTAGAATCAATACGAATCAATTAGAATCAATACGAATCAATTAGAATCAATTAGAATCAATTAGAATCAATACGAATCAATACGAATCAATACGAATCAATTAGAATCAATACGAATCAATTAGAATCAATACGAATCAATACGAATCAATTAGAATCAATACGAATCAATTAGAATCAATACGAATCAATTAGAATCAATACGAATCAATTAGAATCAATACGAATCAATTAGAATCAATACGAATCAATTAGAATCAATACGAATCAATACGAATCAATACGAATCAATACGAATCAATACGAATCAATTAGAATCAATACGAATCAATTAGAATCAATACGAATCAATTAGAATCAATACGAATCAATTAGAATCAATTAGAATCAATACGAATCAATTAGACTCAATACGAATCAATTAGAATCAATACGAATCAATTAGAATCAATTAGAATCAATTAGAATCAATTAGAATCAATACGAATCAATTAGAATCAATACGAATCAATTAGAATCAATACGAATCAATTAGAATCAATACGAATCAATACGAATCAATTAGAATCAATACGAATCAATTAGAATCAATACGAATCAATTAGAATCAATTAGAATCAATACGAATCAATTAGACTCAATACGAATCAATTAGAATCAATACGAATCAATTAGAATCAATACGAATCAATACGAATCAATACGAATCAATACGAATCAATACGAATCAATACGAATCAATTAGAATCAATACGAATCAATTAGAATCAATACGAATCAATTAGAATCAATACGAATCAATTAGAATCAATACGAATCAATTAGAATCAATACGAATCAATTAGAATCAATACGAATCAATTAGAATCAATACGAATCAATTAGAATCAATACGAATCAATTAGAATCAATACGAATCAATTAGAATCAATACGAATCAATTAGACTCAATACGAATCAATTAGAATCAATACGAATCAATTAGAATCAATACGAATCAATACGAATCAATACGAATCAATACGAATCAATTAGAATCAATACGAATCAATTAGAATCAATACGAATCAATTAGAATCAATTAGAATCAATTAGAATCAATACGAATCAATACGAATCAATACGAATCAATTAGAATCAATACGAATCAATTAGAATCAATACGAATCAATTAGAATCAATACGAATCAATACGAATCAATTAGAATCAATACGAATCAATTAGAATCAATACCAATCAATTAGAATCAATTAGAATCAATACGAATCAATTAGAATCAATACGAATCAATTAGAATCAATACGAATCAATTAGAATCAATACGAATCAATTAGAATCAATACGAATCAATTAGAATCAATACGAATCAATTAGAATCAATACGAATCAATTAGAATCCATACGAATGAATTAGAATCAATACGAATCAATTAGAATCAATACGAATCAATTAGAATAAATACGAATCAATTAGAATCAATACGAATCAATTAGAATCAATACGAATCAATACGAATCAATACGAATCAATACGAATCAATACGAATCAATACGAATCAATACGAATCAATACGAATCAATACGAATCAATACGAATCAATACGAATCAATTAGAATCAATACGAATCAATTAGAATCAATACGAATCAATTAGAATCAATACGAATCAATTAGAATCAATACGAATCAATTAGAATCAATACGAATCAATTAGAATCAATACGAATCATTTAGAATCAATACGAATCAATTAGAATCAATACGAATCAATTAGAATCAATACGAATCAATTAGAATCAATACGAATCAATTAGAATCAATACGAATCAATTAGAATCAATACGAATCAATTAGAATCAATACGAATCAATTAGAATCAATACGAATCAATTAGAATCAATACGAATCAATTAGAATCAATACGAATCAATTAGAATCAATACGAATCAATACGAATCAATACGAATCAATACGAATCAATACGAATCAATACGAATCAAATAGAATCAATACGAATCAATTAGAATCAATACGAATCAATACGAATCAATTAGAATCAATACGAATCAATACGCATCAATACGCATCAATACGAATCAATACGAATCAACTAGAATCAATACGAATCAATACGAATCAATACGAATCAATACGAATCAATACGAATCAATACGAATCAATACGAATCAATTAGAATCAATACGAATCAATTAGAATCAATACGAATCAATACGAATCAATACGAATCAATTAGAATCAATACGAATCAATACGAATCAATTAGAATCAATACGAATCAATTAGAATCAATACGAATCAATTAGAATCAATACGAATCAATTAGAATCAATACGAATCAATTAGAATCAATACGAATCAATTAGAATCAATACGAATCAATACGAATCAATACGAATCAATACGAATCAATACGAATCAACTAGAATCAATACGAATCAATACGAATCAATACGAATCAATACGAATCAATACGAATCAATACGAATCAATTAGAATCAATACGAATCAATTAGAATCAATACGAATCAATTAGAATCAATACGAATCAATACGAATCAATACGAATCAATACGAATCAATACGAATCAATACGAATCAATTAGAATCAATACGAATCAATACGAATCAATACGAATCAATACGAATCAATACGAATCAATACGAATCAATACGAATCAATTAGAATCAATACGAATCAATTAGAATCAATACGAATCAATTAGAATCAATACGAATCAATTAGAATCAATACGAATCAATACGAATCAATTAGAATCAATTAGAATCAATACGAATCAATACGAATCAATTAGAATCAATACGAATCAATTAGAATCAATACGAATCAATACGAATCAATTAGAATCAATACGAATCAATACGAATCAATACGAATCAATTAGAATCAATACGAATCAATACGAATCAATACGAATCAATTAGAATCAATACGAATCAATTAGAATCAATACGAATCAATTAGAATCAATTAGAATCAATTAGAATCAATTAGAATCAATACGAATCAATTAGAATCAATACGAATCAATTAGAATCAATACGAATCAATTAGAATCAATACGAATCAATTAGAATCAATACGAATCAATTAGAATCAATACGAATCAATTAGAATCAATACGAATCAATACGAATCAATTAGAATCAATACGAATCAATTAGAATCAATACGAATCAATTAGAATCAATACGAATCAATACGAATCAATACGAATCAATACGAATCAATACGAATCAATTAGAATCAATACGAATCAATACGAATCAATACGAATCAATACGAATCAATTAGAATCAATACGAATCAATACGAATCAATACGAATCAATTAGAATCAATACGAATCAATTAGAATCAATACGAATCAATTAGAATCAATACGAATCAATTAGAATCAATTAGAATCAATTAGAATCAATACGAATCAATACGAATCAATACGAATCAATTAGAATCAATACGAATCAATTAGAATCAATACGAATCAATACGAATCAATTAGAATCAATACGAATCAATTAGAATCAATACGAATCAATTAGAATCAATACGAATCAATTAGAATCAATACGAATCAATTAGAATCAATACGAATCAATACGAATCAATACGAATCAATACGAATCAATACGAATCAATTAGAATCAATACGAATCAATTAGAATCAATACGAATCAATTAGAATCAATACGAATCAATTAGAATCAATTAGAATCAATACGAATCAATTAGACTCAATACGAATCAATTAGAATCAATACGAATCAATTAGAATCAATTAGAATCAATTAGAATCAATTAGAATCAATACGAATCAATTAGAATCAATACGAATCAATTAGAATCAATACGAATCAATTAGAATCAATACGAATCAATACGAATCAATTAGAATCAATACGAATCAATTAGAATCAATACGAATCAATTAGAATCAATTAGAATCAATACGAATCAATTAGACTCAATACGAATCAATTAGAATCAATACGAATCAATTAGAATCAATACGAATCAATACGAATCAATACGAATCAATACGAATCAATACGAATCAATACGAATCAATTAGAATCAATACGAATCAATTAGAATCAATACGAATCAATTAGAATCAATACGAATCAATTAGAATCAATACGAATCAATTAGAATCAATACGAATCAATTAGAATCAATACGAATCAATTAGAATCAATACGAATCAATTAGAATCAATACGAATCAATTAGAATCAATACGAATCAATTAGAATCAATACGAATCAATTAGACTCAATACGAATCAATTAGAATCAATACGAATCAATTAGAATCAATACGAATCAATACGAATCAATACGAATCAATACGAATCAATTAGAATCAATACGAATCAATTAGAATCAATACGAATCAATTAGAATCAATTAGAATCAATTAGAATCAATACGAATCAATACGAATCAATACGAATCAATTAGAATCAATACGAATCAATTAGAATCAATACGAATCAATTAGAATCAATACGAATCAATACGAATCAATTAGAATCAATACGAATCAATTAGAATCAATACCAATCAATTAGAATCAATTAGAATCAATACGAATCAATTAGAATCAATACGAATCAATTAGAATCAATACGAATCAATTAGAATCAATACGAATCAATTAGAATCAATACGAATCAATTAGAATCAATACGAATCAATTAGAATCAATACGAATCAATTAGAATCCATACGAATGAATTAGAATCAATACGAATCAATTAGAATCAATACGAATCAATTAGAATAAATACGAATCAATTAGAATCAATACGAATCAATTAGAATCAATACGAATCAATACGAATCAATACGAATCAATACGAATCAATACGAATCAATACGAATCAATACGAATCAATACGAATCAATACGAATCAATACGAATCAATACGAATCAATTAGAATCAATACGAATCAATTAGAATCAATACGAATCAATTAGAATCAATACGAATCAATTAGAATCAATACGAATCAATTAGAATCAATACGAATCAATTAGAATCAATACGAATCATTTAGAATCAATACGAATCAATTAGAATCAATACGAATCAATTAGAATCAATACGAATCAATTAGAATCAATACGAATCAATTAGAATCAATACGAATCAATTAGAATCAATACGAATCAATTAGAATCAATACGAATCAATTAGAATCAATACGAATCAATTAGAATCAATACGAATCAATTAGAATCAATACGAATCAATACGAATCAATACGAATCAATACGAATCAATACGAATCAATACGAATCAAATAGAATCAATACGAATCAATTAGAATCAATACGAATCAATACGAATCAATTAGAATCAATACGAATCAATACGCATCAATACGCATCAATACGAATCAATACGAATCAACTAGAATCAATACGAATCAATACGAATCAATACGAATCAATACGAATCAATACGAATCAATACGAATCAATACGAATCAATTAGAATCAATACGAATCAATTAGAATCAATACGAATCAATACGAATCAATACGAATCAATTAGAATCAATACGAATCAATACGAATCAATTAGAATCAATACGAATCAATTAGAATCAATACGAATCAATTAGAATCAATACGAATCAATTAGAATCAATACGAATCAATTAGAATCAATACGAATCAATTAGAATCAATACGAATCAATACGAATCAATACGAATCAATACGAATCAATACGAATCAACTAGAATCAATACGAATCAATACGAATCAATACGAATCAATACGAATCAATACGAATCAATACGAATCAATTAGAATCAATACGAATCAATTAGAATCAATACGAATCAATTAGAATCAATACGAATCAATACGAATCAATACGAATCAATACGAATCAATACGAATCAATACGAATCAATTAGAATCAATACGAATCAATACGAATCAATACGAATCAATACGAATCAATACGAATCAATACGAATCAATACGAATCAATTAGAATCAATACGAATCAATTAGAATCAATACGAATCAATTAGAATCAATACGAATCAATTAGAATCAATACGAATCAATACGAATCAATTAGAATCAATTAGAATCAATACGAATCAATACGAATCAATTAGAATCAATACGAATCAATTAGAATCAATACGAATCAATACGAATCAATTAGAATCAATACGAATCAATACGAATCAATACGAATCAATTAGAATCAATACGAATCAATACGAATCAATACGAATCAATTAGAATCAATACGAATCAATACGAATCAATACGAATCAATTAGAATCAATACGAATCAATTAGAATCAATACGAATCAATTAGAATCAATACGAATCAATTAGAATCAATACGAATCAATTAGAATCAATACGAATCAATTAGAATCAATACGAATCAATTAGAATCAATACGAATCAATACGAATCAATTAGAATCAATACGAATCAATTAGAATCAATACGAATCAATTAGAATCAATTAGAATCAATACGAATCAATTAGAATCAATACGAATCAATTAGAATCAATACGAATCAATTAGAATCAATACGAATCAATTAGAATCAATTAGAATCAATTAGAATCAATTAGAATCAATACGAATCAATTAGAATCAATACGAATCAATTAGAATCAATACGAATCAATTAGAATCAATACGAATCAATTAGAATCAATACGAATCAATTAGAATCAATACGAATCAATACGAATGAATACGAATCAATACGAATCAATACGAATCAATACGAATCAATACGAATCAATTAGAATCAATACGAATCAATACGAATCAATACGAATCAATACGAATCAATACGAATCAATTAGAATCAATACGAATCAATACGAATCAATTAGAATCAATTAGAATCAATACGAATCAATTAGAATCAATACGAATCAATTAGAATCAATACGAATCAATACGAATCAATACGAATCAATACGAATCAATACGAATCAATACGAATCAATTAGAATCAATACGAATCAATACGAATCAATTAGAATCAATACGAATCAATTAGAATCAATACGAATCAATTAGAATCAATACGAATCAATACGAATCAATACGAATCAATACGAATCAATACGAATCAGTACGAATCAATACGAATCAGTACGAATCAACTAGAATCAATACGAATCAATACGAATCAATTAGAAGCAATACGAATCAATACGAATCAATACGAATCAATACGAATCAATACGAATCAATACGAATCAATACGAATCAATACGAATCAATACGAATCAATACGAATCAATACGAATCAATACGAATCAATTAGAATCAATACGAATCAATACGAATCAATTAGAATCAATACGAATCAATTAGAATCAATACGAATCAATTAGAATCAATACGAATCAATACGAATCAATTAGAATCAATACGAATCAATTAGAATCAATACGAATCAATACGAATCAATACGAATCAATACGAATCAATACGAATCAATTAGAATCAATACGAATCAATACGAATCAATACGAATCAATACGAATCAATACGAATCAATACGAATCAATACGAATCAATTAGAATCAATACGAATCAATTAGAATCAATACGAATCAATTAGAATCAATACGAATCAATACGAATCAATTAGAATCAATACGAATCAATTAGAATCAATACGAATCAATTAGAATCAATACGAATCAATTAGAATCAATACGAATCAATACGAATCAATACGAATCAATACGAATCAATTAGAATCAATACGAATCAATTAGAATCAATACGAATCAATTAGAATCAATACGAATCAATACGAATCAATACGAATCAATACGAATCAATACGAATCAATACGAATCAATACGAATCAATACGAATCAATACGAATCAATACGAATCAATACGAATCAATACGAATCAATACGAATCAATACGAATCAATACGAATCAATACGAATCAATACGAATCAATACGAATCAATTAGAATCAATACGAATCAATACGAATCAATTAGAATCAATACGAATCAATTAGAATCAATACGAATCAATTAGAATCAATACGAATCAATTAGAATCAATTAGAATCAATACGAATCAATACGAATCAATTAGAATCAATACGAATCAATACGAATCAATACGAATCAATACGAATCAATACGAATCAATTAGAATCAATACGAATCAATTAGAATCAATACGAATCAATACGAATCAATACGAATCAATACGAATCAATACGAATCAATACGAATCAACTAGAATCAATACGAATCAATACGAATCAATTAGAATCAATACGAATCAATTAGAATCAATACGAATCAATTAGAATCAATACGAATCAATACGAATCAATTAGAATCAATACGAATCAATACGAATCAATACGAATCAATACGAATCAACTAGAATCAATACGAATCAATACGAATCAACTAGAATCAATACGAATCAATACGAATCAATACGAATCAATTAGAATCAATACGAATCAATTAGAATCAATACGAATCAATTAGAATCAATACGAATCAATTAGAATCAATACGAATCAATTAGAATCAATACGAATCAATACGAATCAATTAGAATCAATACGAATCAATTAGAATCAATACGAATCAATTAGAATCAATACGAATCAATTAGAATCAATACGAATCAATTAGAATCAATACGAATCAATTAGAATCAATACGAATCACTTAGAATCAATACGAATCAATTAGAATCAATACGAATCAATACGAATCAATACGAATCAATACGAATCAATACGAATCAATACGAATCAATACGAATCAATACGAATCAATACGAATCAATACGAATCAATACGAATCAATACGAATCAATTAGAATCAATACGAATCAATACGAATCAATTAGAATCAATACGAACCAATTAGAATCAATACGAATCAATTAGAATCAATACGAATCAATTAGAATCAATACGAATCAATTAGAATCAATACGAATCAATTAGAATCAATACGAATCAATTAGAATCAATACGAATCAATTAGAATCAATACGAATCAATTAGAATCAATACGAATCAATTAGAATCAATACGAATCAATTAGAATCAATACGAATCAATTAGAATCAATACGAATCAATTAGAATCAATACGAATCAATTAGAATCAATACGAATCAATTAGAATCAATACGAATCAATTAGAATCAATACGAATCAATTAGAATCAATACGAATCAATTAGAATCAATTAGAATCAATACGAATCAATTAGAATCAATACGAATCAATTAGAATCAATACGAATCAATTAGAATCAATACGAATCAATTAGAAGCAATACGAATCAATTAGAATCAATACGAATCAATTAGAATCAATACGAATCAATTAGAATCAATTAGAATCAATACGAATCAATTAGAATCAATTAGAATCAATTAGAATCAATACGAATCAATTAGAATCAATACGAATCAATTAGAATCAATACGAATCAATTAGAATCAATACGAATCAATTAGAATCAATACGAATCAATACGAATCAATACGAATCAATGCGAATCAATTAGAATCAATACGAATCAATACGAATCAATACGAATCAATACGAATCAATTAGAATCAATACGAATCAATTAGAATCAATACGAATCAATACGAATCAATACGAATCAATTAGAATCAATACGAATCAATACGAATCAATACGAATCAATACGAATCAATTAGAATCAATACGAATCAATACGAATCAATACGAATCAATTAGAATCAATACGAATCAATTAGAATCAATACGAATCAATTAGAATCAATACGAATCAATTAGAATCAATACGAATCAATTAGAATCAATACGGATCAATACGAATCAATACGAATCAATTAGAATCAATACGAATCAATTAGAATCAATACGAATCAATTAGAATCAATACGAATCAATTAGAATCAATACGAATCAATTAGAATCAATACGAATCAATACGAATCAATACGAATCAATGCGAATCAATTAGAATCAATACGAATCAATTAGAATCAATACGAATCAATTAGAATCAATACGAATCAATACGAATCAATACGAATCAATACGAATCAATACGAATCAATACGAATCAATACGAATCAATACGAATCAAATAGAATCAATACGAATCAAATAGAATCAATACGAATCAATACGAATCAATACGAATCAATTAGAATCAATACGAATCAATACGAATCAATTAGAATCAATACGAACCAATTAGAATCAATACGAATCAATTAGAATCAATACGAATCAATTAGAATCAATACGAATCAATTAGAATCAATACGAATCAATTAGAATCAATACGAATCAATTAGAATCAATACGAATCAATTAGAATCAATACGAATCAATTAGAATCAATACGAATCAATTAGAATCAATACGAATCAATTAGAATCAATACGAATCAATTAGAATCAATACGAATCAATTAGAATCAATACGAATCAATTAGAATCAATACGAATCAATTAGAATCAATACGAATCAATTAGAATCAATACGAATCAATTAGAATCAATACGAATCAATTAGAATCAATACGAATCAATTAGAATCAATACGAATCAATTAGAATCAATACGAATCAATTAGAATCAATACGAATCAATTAGAATCAATTAGAATCAATACGAATCAATTAGAATCAATTAGAATCAATTAGAATCAATACGAATCAATTAGAATCAATACGAATCAATTAGAATCAATACGAATCAATTAGAATCAATACGAATCAATTAGAATCAATACGAATCAATTAGAATCAATTAGAATCAATACGAATCAATTAGAATCAATACGAATCAATTAGAATCAATACGAATCAATACGAATCAATACGAATCAATACGAATCAATACGAATCAATACGAATCAATACGAATCAATTAGAATCAATACGAATCAATACGAATCAATACGAATCAATACGAATCAATACGAATCAATACGAATCAATACGAATCAATACGAATCAATACGAATCAATACGAATCAATACGAATCAATACGAATCAATACGAATCAATTAGAAACAATACGAATCAATTAGAATCAATACGAATCAATACGAATCAATACGAATCAATACGAATCAATTAGAATCAATACGAAGCAATTAGAATCAATAAGAATCAATACGAATCAATTAGAATCAATACGAATCAATTAGAATCAATACGAATCAATTAGAATCAATACGAATCAATTAGAATCAATACGAATCAATTAGAATCAATACGAATCAATACGAATCAATACGAATCAATTAGAATCAATACGAATCAATACGAATCAATACGAATCAATACGAATCAATACGAATCAATACGAATCAATACGAATCAATACGAATCAACTAGAATCAATACGAATCAATACGAATCAATACGAATCAATTAGAATCAATACGAATCAATACGAATCAACTAGAATCAATACGAATCAATACGAATCAATACGAATCAATACGAATCAATACGAATCAATTAGAATCAATACGAATCAATACGAATCAATTAGAATCAATACGAATCAATTAGAATCAATACGAATCAATACGAATCAATACGAATCAATTAGAATCAATACGAATCAATTAGAATCAATACGAATCAATTAGAATCAATTAGAATCAATTAGAATCAATTAGAATCAATTAGAATCAATACGAATCAATTAGAATCAATACGAATCAATTAGAATCAATACGAATCAATTAGAATCAATACGAATCAATACGAATCAATTAGAATCAATACGAATCAATTAGAATCAATACGAATCAATTAGAATCAATACGAATCAATTAGAATCAATACGAATCAATTAGAATCAATACGAATCAATTAGAATCAATACGAATCAATACGAATCAATACGAATCAATACGAATCAATACGAATCAATTAGAATCAATACGAATCAATTAGAATCAATACGAATCAATTAGAATCAATTAGAATCAATACGAATCAATTAGACTCAATACGAATCAATTAGAATCAATACGAATCAATTAGAATCAATTAGAATCAATTAGAATCAATTAGAATCAATACGAATCAATTAGAATCAATACGAATCAATTAGAATCAATACGAATCAATTAGAATCAATACGAATCAATACGAATCAATACGAATCAATACGAATCAATACGAATCAATTAGAATCAATACGAATCAATTAGAATCAATACGAATCAATTAGAATCAATACGAATCAATTAGAATCAATACGAATCAATTAGAATCAATACGATTCAATTAGAATCAATACGAATCAATACGAATCAATACGAATCAATTAGAATCAATACGAATCAATTAGAATCAATACGAATCAATACGAATCAATACGAATCAATACGAATCAATTAGAATCAATACGAATCAATACGAATCAATACGAATCAATACGAATCAACTAGAATCAATACGAATCAATACGAAACAATTAGAATCAATACGAATCAATTAGAATCAATACGAATCAATTAGAATCAATACGAATCAATTAGAATCAATTAGAATCAATTAGAATCAATTAGAATCAATTAGAATCAATTAGAATCAATTAGAATCAATTAGAATCAATACGAATCAATACGAATCAATACGAATCAATACGAATCAACTAGAATCAATACGAATCAATACGAATCAATTAGAATCAATACGAATCAATACGAATCAATACGAATCAATACGAATCAATTAGAATCAATACGAATCAATACGAATCAATACGAATCAATTAGAATCAATACGAATCAATTAGAATCAATACGAATCAATTAGAATCAATACGAATCAATTAGAATCAATTAGAATCAATTAGAATCAATACGAATCAATACGAATCAATACGAATCAATTAGAATCAATACGAATCAATTAGAATCAATACGAATCAATACGAATCAATTAGAATCAATACGAATCAATTAGAATCAATACGAATCAATACGAATCAATACGAATCAATTAGAATCAATACGAATCAATTAGAATCAATACGAATCAATACGAATCAATACGAATCAATACGAATCAATACGAATCAATTAGAATCAATACGAATCAATTAGAATCAATACGAATCAATTAGAATCAATACGAATCAATTAGAATCAATTAGAATCAATACGAATCAATTAGACTCAATACGAATCAATTAGAATCAATACGAATCAATTAGAATCAATTAGAATCAATTAGAATCAATTAGAATCAATACGAATCAATTAGAATCAATACGAATCAATTAGAATCAATACGAATCAATTAGAATCAATACGAATCAATACGAATCAATTAGAATCAATACGAATCAATTAGAATCAATACGAATCAATTAGAATCAATTAGAATCAATACGAATCAATTAGACTCAATACGAATCAATTAGAATCAATACGAATCAATTAGAATCAATACGAATCAATACGAATCAATACGAATCAATACGAATCAATACGAATCAATACGAATCAATTAGAATCAATACGAATCAATTAGAATCAATACGAATCAATTAGAATCAATACGAATCAATTAGAATCAATACGAATCAATTAGAATCAATACGAATCAATTAGAATCAATACGAATCAATTAGAATCAATACGAATCAATTAGAATCAATACGAATCAATTAGAATCAATACGAATCAATTAGAATCAATACGAATCAATTAGACTCAATACGAATCAATTAGAATCAATACGAATCAATTAGAATCAATACGAATCAATACGAATCAATACGAATCAATACGAATCAATTAGAATCAATACGAATCAATTAGAATCAATACGAATCAATTAGAATCAATTAGAATCAATTAGAATCAATACGAATCAATACGAATCAATACGAATCAATTAGAATCAATACGAATCAATTAGAATCAATACGAATCAATTAGAATCAATACGAATCAATACGAATCAATTAGAATCAATACGAATCAATTAGAATCAATACCAATCAATTAGAATCAATTAGAATCAATACGAATCAATTAGAATCAATACGAATCAATTAGAATCAATACGAATCAATTAGAATCAATACGAATCAATTAGAATCAATACGAATCAATTAGAATCAATACGAATCAATTAGAATCAATACGAATCAATTAGAATCAATACGAATCAATTAGAATCCATACGAATGAATTAGAATCAATACGAATCAATTAGAATCAATACGAATCAATTAGAATAAATACGAATCAATTAGAATCAATACGAATCAATTAGAATCAATACGAATCAATACGAATCAATACGAATCAATACGAATCAATACGAATCAATACGAATCAATACGAATCAATACGAATCAATACGAATCAATTAGAATCAATACGAATCAATTAGAATCAATACGAATCAATTAGAATCAATACGAATCAATTAGAATCAATACGAATCAATTAGAATCAATACGAATCAATTAGAATCAATACGAATCAATTAGAATCAATACGAATCATTTAGAATCAATACGAATCAATTAGAATCAATACGAATCAATTAGAATCAATACGAATCAATTAGAATCAATACGAATCAATTAGAATCAATACGAATCAATTAGAATCAATACGAATCAATTAGAATCAATACGAATCAATTAGAATCAATACGAATCAATTAGAATCAATACGAATCAATTAGAATCAATACGAATCAATTAGAATCAATACGAATCAATTAGAATCAATACGAATCAATTAGAATCAATACGAATCAATTAGAATCAATACGAATCAATTAGAATCAGTACGAATCAATTAGAATCAGTACGAATCAATACGAATCAACTAGAATCAATACGAATCAATACGAATCAATACGAATCAATACGAATCAATTAGAATCAATACGAATCAATTAGAATCAATACGAATCAATACGAATCAATTAGAATCAATACGAATCAATTAGAATCAATACGAATCAATTAGAATCAATACGAATCAATTAGAATCAATACGAATCAATTAGAATCAATACGAATCAATTAGAATCAATACGAATCAATTAGAATCAATACGAATCAAGTAGAATCAATACGAATCAATTAGAATCAATACGAATCAATTAGAATCAATACGAATCAATTAGAATCAATACGAATCAATTAGAATCAATACGAATCAATTAGAATCAATACGAATCAATTAGAATCAATACGAATCAATACGAATCAATTAGAATCAATACCAATCAATTAGAATCAATACGAATCAATACGAATCAATACGAATCAATACGAATCAATACGAATCAATACGAATCAATACGAATCAATACGAATCAATACGAATCAATACGAATCAATACGAATCAATACGAATCAATACGAATCAATACGAAACAATACGAATCAATACGAATCAATACGAATCAATACGAATCAATTAGAATCAATACGAATCAATACGAATCAATACGAATCAATTAGAATCAATACGAATCAATTAGAATCAATACGAATCAATACGAATCAATACGAATCAATACGAATCAATACGAATCAATACGAATCAATACGAATCAATACGAATCAATACGAATCAATACGAATCAATACGAATCAATACGAATCAATACGAATCAATACGAATCAATACGAAACAATACGAATCAATACGAATCAATACGAATCAATACGAATCAATACGAATCAATACGAATCAATACGAATCAATACGAATCAATTAGAATCAATACGAATCAATTAGAATCAATACGAATCAATACGAATCAATACGAATCAATACGAATCAATACGAATCAATACGAATCAATTAGAATCAATACGAATCAATTAGAATCAATACGAATCAATTAGAATCAATACGAATCAATTAGAATCAATACGAATCAATTAGAATCAATACGAATCAAATGGAATCAATACGAATCAATTCGAATCAATACGAATCAATACGAATCAATACGAATCAATACGAATCAATACGAATCAATACGAATCAATACGAATCAATAGGAATCAATACGAATCAATACGAATCAATACGATCAATTAGAATCAATACGAATCAATTAGAATCAATTAGAATCAATTAGAATCAATTAGAATCAATACGAATCAATTAGAATCAATACGAATCAATTAGAATCAATACGAATCAATTAGAATCAGTACGAATCAATACGAATCAACTAGAATCAATACGAATCAATTGGAATCAATACGAATCAATTCGAATCAATACGAATCAATTAGAATCAATACGAATCAATACGAATCAATACGAATCAATACGAATCAATACGAATCAATACGAATCAATACGATCAATTAGAATCAATACGAATCAATTAGAATCAATTAGAATCAATTAGAATCAATACGAATCAATTAGAATCAATACGAATCAATTAGAATCAATACGAATCAATTAGAATCAATACGAATCAATTAGAATCAGTACGAATCAATACGAATCAATTAGAATCAATACGAATCAATACGAATCAATTAGAATCAATACGAATCAATTAGAATCAATACGAATCAATTAGAATCAATACGAATCAATTAGAATCAATACGAATCAATTAGAATCAATACGAATCAATTAGAATCAATACGAATCAATACGAATCAATACGAATCAATACGAATCAATACGAATCAATACGAATCAACTAGAATCAATACGAATCAATACGAATCAATACGAATCAATTAGAATCAATACGAATCAATACGAATCAACTAGAATCAATACGAATCAATACGAATCAATACGAATC
The DNA here is from genome assembly GCA_944319695.1 of Tiphia femorata. Lineage (NCBI taxonomy): Eukaryota > Metazoa > Arthropoda > Insecta > Hymenoptera > Tiphiidae > Tiphia > Tiphia femorata. Next base: position 2,750,424 of record OX090903.1, read on the forward strand.
AATACGAATCAATACGAATCAATTAGAATCAATACGAATCAATACGAATCAATTAGAATCAATACGAATCAATTAGAATCAATACGAATCAATACGAATCAATACGAATCAATTAGAATCAATACGAATCAATTAGAATCAATACGAATCAATTAGAATCAATTAGAATCAATTAGAATCAATTAGAATCAATTAGAATCAATACGAATCAATTAGAATCAATACGAATCAATTAGAATCAATACGAATCAATACGAATCAATACGAATCAATACGAATCAATTAGAATCAATACGAATCAATTAGAATCAATACGAATCAATTAGAATCAATACGAATCAATTAGAATCAATACGAATCAATTAGAATCAATACGAATCAATTAGAATCAATACGAATCAATACGAATCAATACGAATCAATACGAATCAATACGAATCAATTAGAATCAATACGAATCAATTAGAATCAATACGAATCAATTAGAATCAATTAGAATCAATACGAATCAATTAGACTCAATACGAATCAATTAGAATCAATACGAATCAATTAGAATCAATTAGAATCAATTAGAATCAATTAGAATCAATACGAATCAATTAGAATCAATACGAATCAATTAGAATCAATACGAAACAATTAGAATCAATACGAATCAATACGAATCAATACGAATCAATACGAATCAATACGAATCAATTAGAATCAATACGAATCAATTAGAATCAATACGAATCAATTAGAATCAATACGAATCAATTAGAATCAATACGATTCAATTAGAATCAATACGAATCAATACGAATCAATACGAATCAATTAGAATCAATACGAATCAATTAGAATCAATACGAATCAATACGAATCAATACGAATCAATACGAATCAATACGAATCAATTAGAATCAATACGAATCAATACGAATCAATACGAATCAATACGAATCAACTAGAATCAATACGAATCAATACGAAACAATTAGAATCAATACGAATCAATTAGAATCAATACGAATCAATTAGAATCAATACGAATCAATTAGAATCAATTAGAATCAATTAGAATCAATTAGAATCAATTAGAATCAATTAGAATCAATTAGAATCAATTAGAATCAATTAGAATCAATTAGAATCAATACGAATCAATACGAATCAACTAGAATCAATACGAATCAATACGAATCAATTAGAATCAATACGAATCAATACGAATCAATACGAATCAATACGAATCAATTAGAATCAATACGAATCAATACGAATCAATACGAATCAATTAGAATCAATACGAATCAATTAGAATCAATACGAATCAATTAGAATCAATTAGAATCAATTAGAATCAATTAGAATCAATTAGAATCAATTAGAATCAATACGAATCAATACGAATCAATACGAATCAATTAGAATCAATACGAATCAATTAGAATCAATACGAATCAATACGAATCAATTAGAATCAATACGAATCAATTAGAATCAATACGAATCAATTAGAATCAATACGAATCAATTAGAATCAATACGAATCAATTAGAATCAATACGAATCAATTAGAATCAATACGAATCAATACGAATCAATACGAATCAATACGAATCAATACGAATCAATTAGAATCAATACGAATCAATTAGAATCAATACGAATCAATTAGAATCAATACGAATCAATTAGAATCAATTAGAATCAATACGAATCAATTAGACTCAATACGAATCAATTAGAATCAATACGAATCAATTAGAATCAATTAGAATCAATTAGAATCAATTAGAATCAATACGAATCAATTAGAATCAATACGAATCAATTAGAATCAATACGAATCAATTAGAATCAATACGAATCAATACGAATCAATTAGAATCAATACGAATCAATTAGAATCAATACGAATCAATTAGAATCAATACGAATCAATACGAATCAATACGAATCAATACGAATCAATACGAATCAATTAGAATCAATACGAATCAATACGAATCAATACGAATCAATACGAATCAATTAGAATCAATACGAATCAATACGAATCAATACGAATCAATTAGAATCAATACGAATCAATTAGAATCAATACGAATCAATTAGAATCAATACGAATCAATTAGAATCAATTAGAATCAATTAGAATCAATACGAATCAATACGAATCAATACGAATCAATTAGAATCAATACGAATCAATTAGAATCAATACGAATCAATACGAATCAATTAGAATCAATACGAATCAATTAGAATCAATACGAATCAATTAGAATCAATACGAATCAATTAGAATCAATACGAATCAATTAGAATCAATACGAATCAATACGAATCAATACGAATCAATACGAATCAATACGAATCAATTAGAATCAATACGAATCAATTAGAATCAATACGAATCAATTAGAATCAATACGAATCAATTAGAATCAATTAGAATCAATACGAATCAATTAGACTCAATACGAATCAATTAGAATCAATACGAATCAATTAGAATCAATTAGAATCAATTAGAATCAATTAGAATCAATACGAATCAATTAGAATCAATACGAATCAATTAGAATCAATACGAATCAATTAGAATCAATACGAATCAATACGAATCAATTAGAATCAATACGAATCAATTAGAATCAATACGAATCAATTAGAATCAATTAGAATCAATACGAATCAATTAGACTCAATACGAATCAATTAGAATCAATACGAATCAATTAGAATCAATACGAATCAATACGAATCAATACGAATCAATACGAATCAATACGAATCAATACGAATCAATTAGAATCAATACGAATCAATTAGAATCAATACGAATCAATTAGAATCAATACGAATCAATTAGAATCAATACGAATCAATTAGAATCAATACGAATCAATTAGAATCAATACGAATCAATTAGAATCAATACGAATCAATTAGAATCAATACGAATCAATTAGAATCAATACGAATCAATTAGAATCAATACGAATCAATTAGACTCAATACGAATCAATTAGAATCAATACGAATCAATTAGAATCAATACGAATCAATACGAATCAATACGAATCAATACGAATCAATTAGAATCAATACGAATCAATTAGAATCAATACGAATCAATTAGAATCAATTAGAATCAATTAGAATCAATACGAATCAATACGAATCAATACGAATCAATTAGAATCAATACGAATCAATTAGAATCAATACGAATCAATTAGAATCAATACGAATCAATACGAATCAATTAGAATCAATACGAATCAATTAGAATCAATACCAATCAATTAGAATCAATTAGAATCAATACGAATCAATTAGAATCAATACGAATCAATACGAATCAATTAGAATCAATACGAATCAATTAGAATCAATACGAATCAATTAGAATCAATACGAATCAATACGAATCAATACGAATCAATACGAATCAATACGAATCAATTAGAATCAATACGAATCAATACGAATCAATACGAATCAATACGAATCAATTAGAATCAATACGAATCAATACGAATCAATACGAATCAATTAGAATCAATACGAATCAATTAGAATCAATACGAATCAATTAGAATCAATACGAATCAATTAGAATCAATTAGAATCAATTAGAATCAATACGAATCAATACGAATCAATACGAATCAATTAGAATCAATACGAATCAATTAGAATCAATACGAATCAATACGAATCAATTAGAATCAATACGAATCAATTAGAATCAATTAGAATCAATACGAATCAATTAGAATCAATACGAATCAATTAGAATCAATACGAATCAATACGAATCAATACGAATCAATACGAATCAATTAGAATCAATACGAATCAATTAGAATCAATACGAATCAATTAGAATCAATACGAATCAATTAGAATCAATTAGAATCAATACGAATCAATTAGACTCAATACGAATCAATTAGAATCAATACGAATCAATTAGAATCAATTAGAATCAATTAGAATCAATTAGAATCAATACGAATCAATTAGAATCAATACGAATCAATTAGAATCAATACGAATCAATTAGAATCAATACGAATCAATACGAATCAATTAGAATCAATACGAATCAATTAGAATCAATACGAATCAATTAGAATCAATTAGAATCAATACGAATCAATTAGACTCAATACGAATCAATTAGAATCAATACGAATCAATTAGAATCAATACGAATCAATACGAATCAATACGAATCAATACGAATCAATACGAATCAATACGAATCAATTAGAATCAATACGAATCAATTAGAATCAATACGAATCAATTAGAATCAATACGAATCAATTAGAATCAATACGAATCAATTAGAATCAATACGAATCAATTAGAATCAATACGAATCAATTAGAATCAATACGAATCAATTAGAATCAATACGAATCAATTAGAATCAATACGAATCAATTAGAATCAATACGAATCAATTAGACTCAATACGAATCAATTAGAATCAATACGAATCAATTAGAATCAATACGAATCAATACGAATCAATACGAATCAATACGAATCAATTAGAATCAATACGAATCAATTAGAATCAATACGAATCAATTAGAATCAATTAGAATCAATTAGAATCAATACGAATCAATACGAATCAATACGAATCAATTAGAATCAATACGAATCAATTAGAATCAATACGAATCAATTAGAATCAATACGAATCAATACGAATCAATTAGAATCAATACGAATCAATTAGAATCAATACCAATCAATTAGAATCAATTAGAATCAATACGAATCAATTAGAATCAATACGAATCAATTAGAATCAATACGAATCAATTAGAATCAATACGAATCAATTAGAATCAATACGAATCAATTAGAATCAATACGAATCAATACGAATCAATACGAATCAATACGAATCAATACGAATCAATACGAATCAATACGAATCAATACGAATCAATACGAATCAATACGAATCAATACGAATCAATTAGAATCAATACGAATCAATTAGAATCAATACGAATCAATTAGAATCAATACGAATCAATTAGAATCAATACGAATCAATTAGAATCAATACGAATCATTTAGAATCAATACGAATCAATTAGAATCAATACGAATCAATTAGAATCAATACGAATCAATTAGAATCAATACGAATCAATTAGAATCAATACGAATCAATTAGAATCAATACGAATCAATTAGAATCAATACGAATCAATTAGAATCAATACGAATCAATACGAATCAATACGAATCAATACGAATCAATACGAATCAATACGAATCAATACGAATCAAATAGAATCAATACGAATCAATTAGAATCAATACGAATCAATACGAATCAATTAGAATCAATACGAATCAATACGCATCAATACGCATCAATACGAATCAATACGAATCAACTAGAATCAATACGAATCAATACGAATCAATACGAATCAATACGAATCAATACGAATCAATACGAATCAATACGAATCAATTAGAATCAATACGAATCAATTAGAATCAATACGAATCAATACGAATCAATACGAATCAATTAGAATCAATACGAATCAATACGAATCAATTAGAATCAATACGAATCAATTAGAATCAATACGAATCAATTAGAATCAATACGAATCAATTAGAATCAATACGAATCAATTAGAATCAATACGAATCAATTAGAATCAATACGAATCAATACGAATCAATACGAATCAATACGAATCAATACGAATCAACTAGAATCAATACGAATCAATACGAATCAATACGAATCAATACGAATCAATACGAATCAATACGAATCAATTAGAATCAATACGAATCAATTAGAATCAATACGAATCAATTAGAATCAATACGAATCAATACGAATCAATACGAATCAATACGAATCAATACGAATCAATTAGAATCAATACGAATCAATACGAATCAATACGAATCAATACGAATCAATACGAATCAATACGAATCAATACGAATCAATTAGAATCAATACGAATCAATTAGAATCAATACGAATCAATTGGAATCAATACGAATCAATTAGAATCAATACGAATCAATACGAATCAATTAGAATCAATTAGAATCAATACGAATCAATACGAATCAATTAGAATCAATACGAATCAATTAGAATCAATACGAATCAATACGAATCAATTAGAATCAATACGAATCAATACGAATCAATACGAATCAATTAGAATCAATACGAATCAATACGAATCAATACGAATCAATTAGAATCAATACGAATCAATACGAATCAATACGAATCAATTAGAATCAATACGAATCAATTAGAATCAATACGAATCAATTAGAATCAATACGAATCAATTAGAATCAATACGAATCAATTAGAATCAATACGAATCAATTAGAATCAATACGAATCAATACGAATCAATTAGAATCAATACGAATCAATTAGAATCAATACGAATCAATTAGAATCAATTAGAATCAATACGAATCAATTAGAATCAATACGAATCAATTAGAATCAATACGAATCAATTAGAATCAATACGAATCAATTAGAATCAATTAGAATCAATTAGAATCAATTAGAATCAATACGAATCAATTAGAATCAATACGAATCAATTAGAATCAATACGAATCAATTAGAATCAATACGAATCAATTAGAATCAATACGAATCAATTAGAATCAATACGAATCAATACGAATGAATACGAATCAATACGAATCAATACGAATCAATACGAATCAATACGAATCAATTAGAATCAATACGAATCAATACGAATCAATACGAATCAATTAGAATCAATACGAATCAATTAGAATCAATACGAATCAATACGAATCAATTAGAATCAATTAGAATCAATACGAATCAATTAGAATCAATACGAATCAATTAGAATCAATACGAATCAATACGAATCAATACGAATCAATACGAATCAATTAGAATCAATACGAATCAATTAGAATCAATACGAATCAATTAGAATCAATACGAATCAATACGAATCAATTAGAATCAATACGAATCAATTAGAATCAATACGAATCAATTAGAATCAATACGAATCAATACGAATCAATACGAATCAATACGAATCAATACGAATCAGTACGAATCAATACGAATCAGTACGAATCAACTAGAATCAATACGAATCAATACGAATCAATTAGAAGCAATACGAATCAATACGAATCAATACGAATCAATACGAATCAATACGAATCAATACGAATCAATACGAATCAATACGAATCAATACGAATCAATACGAATCAATACGAATCAATACGAATCAATTAGAATCAATACGAATCAATACGAATCAATTAGAATCAATACGAATCAATTAGAATCAATACGAATCAATTAGAATCAATACGAATCAATACGAATCAATTAGAATCAATACGAATCAATTAGAATCAATACGAATCAATACGAATCAATACGAATCAATACGAATCAATACGAATCAATTAGAATCAATACGAATCAATACGAATCAATACGAATCAATACGAATCAATACGAATCAATACGAATCAATACGAATCAATTAGAATCAATACGAATCAATTAGAATCAATACGAATCAATTAGAATCAATACGAATCAATTAGAATCAATACGAATCAATTAGAATCAATACGAATCAATACGAATCAATTAGAATCAATACGAATCAATTAGAATCAATACGAATCAATTAGAATCAATACGAATCAATTAGAATCAATACGAATCAATACGAATCAATACGAATCAATACGAATCAATTAGAATCAATACGAATCAATTAGAATCAATACGAATCAATTAGAATCAATACGAATCAATACGAATCAATACGAATCAATACGAATCAATACGAATCAATACGAATCAATACGAATCAATACGAATCAATACGAATCAATACGAATCAATACGAATCAATACGAATCAATACGAATCAATACGAATCAATACGAATCAATACGAATCAATACGAATCAATACGAATCAATACGAATCAATTAGAATCAATACGAATCAATACGAATCAATTAGAATCAATACGAATCAATTAGAATCAATACGAATCAATTAGAATCAATACGAATCAATTAGAATCAATTAGAATCAATACGAATCAATACGAATCAATTAGAATCAATACGAATCAATACGAATCAATACGAATCAATACGAATCAATACGAATCAATACGAATCAATTAGAATCAATACGAATCAATTAGAATCAATACGAATCAATACGAATCAATACGAATCAATACGAATCAATACGAATCAATACGAATCAACTAGAATCAATACGAATCAATACGAATCAATTAGAATCAATACGAATCAATTAGAATCAATACGAATCAATTAGAATCAATACGAATCAATACGAATCAATTAGAATCAATACGAATCAATACGAATCAATACGAATCAATACGAATCAACTAGAATCAATACGAATCAATACGAATCAACTAGAATCAATACGAATCAATACGAATCAATACGAATCAATTAGAATCAATACGAATCAATTAGAATCAATACGAATCAATTAGAATCAATACGAATCAATTAGAATCAATACGAATCAATTAGAATCAATACGAATCAATACGAATCAATTAGAATCAATACGAATCAATTAGAATCAATACGAATCAATTAGAATCAATACGAATCAATTAGAATCAATACGAATCAATTAGAATCAATACGAATCAATTAGAATCAATACGAATCACTTAGAATCAATACGAATCAATTAGAATCAATACGAATCAATACGAATCAATACGAATCAATACGAATCAATACGAATCAATACGAATCAATACGAATCAATACGAATCAATACGAATCAATACGAATCAATACGAATCAATACGAATCAATTAGAATCAATACGAATCAATACGAATCAATTAGAATCAATACGAACCAATTAGAATCAATACGAATCAATTAGAATCAATACGAATCAATTAGAATCAATACGAATCAATTAGAATCAATACGAATCAATTAGAATCAATACGAATCAATTAGAATCAATACGAATCAATTAGAATCAATACGAATCAATTAGAATCAATACGAATCAATTAGAATCAATACGAATCAATTAGAATCAATACGAATCAATTAGAATCAATACGAATCAATTAGAATCAATACGAATCAATTAGAATCAATACGAATCAATTAGAATCAATACGAATCAATTAGAATCAATACGAATCAATTAGAATCAATACGAATCAATTAGAATCAATTAGAATCAATACGAATCAATTAGAATCAATACGAATCAATTAGAATCAATACGAATCAATTAGAATCAATACGAATCAATTAGAAGCAATACGAATCAATTAGAATCAATACGAATCAATTAGAATCAATACGAATCAATTAGAATCAATTAGAATCAATACGAATCAATTAGAATCAATTAGAATCAATTAGAATCAATACGAATCAATTAGAATCAATACGAATCAATTAGAATCAATACGAATCAATTAGAATCAATACGAATCAATTAGAATCAATACGAATCAATACGAATCAATACGAATCAATGCGAATCAATTAGAATCAATACGAATCAATACGAATCAATACGAATCAATACGAATCAATTAGAATCAATACGAATCAATTAGAATCAATACGAATCAATACGAATCAATACGAATCAATTAGAATCAATACGAATCAATACGAATCAATACGAATCAATTAGAATCAATACGAATCAATACGAATCAATACGAATCAATTAGAATCAATACGAATCAATTAGAATCAATACGAATCAATTAGAATCAATACGAATCAATTAGAATCAATACGAATCAATTAGAATCAATACGGATCAATACGAATCAATACGAATCAATTAGAATCAATACGAATCAATTAGAATCAATACGAATCAATTAGAATCAATACGAATCAATTAGAATCAATACGAATCAATTAGAATCAATACGAATCAATACGAATCAATACGAATCAATGCGAATCAATTAGAATCAATACGAATCAATTAGAATCAATACGAATCAATTAGAATCAATACGAATCAATACGAATCAATACGAATCAATACGAATCAATACGAATCAATACGAATCAAATAGAATCAATACGAATCAAATAGAATCAATACGAATCAATACGAATCAATACGAATCAATTAGAATCAATACGAATCAATACGAATCAATTAGAATCAATACGAACCAATTAGAATCAATACGAATCAATTAGAATCAATACGAATCAATTAGAATCAATACGAATCAATTAGAATCAATACGAATCAATTAGAATCAATACGAATCAATTAGAATCAATACGAATCAATTAGAATCAATACGAATCAATTAGAATCAATACGAATCAATTAGAATCAATACGAATCAATTAGAATCAATACGAATCAATTAGAATCAATACGAATCAATTAGAATCAATACGAATCAATTAGAATCAATACGAATCAATTAGAATCAATACGAATCAATTAGAATCAATACGAATCAATTAGAATCAATTAGAATCAATACGAATCAATTAGAATCAATACGAATCAATTAGAATCAATACGAATCAATTAGAATCAATACGAATCAATTAGAATCAATACGAATCAATTAGAATCAATACGAATCAATTAGAATCAATTAGAATCAATACGAATCAATTAGAATCAATTAGAATCAATTAGAATCAATACGAATCAATTAGAATCAATACGAATCAATTAGAATCAATACGAATCAATTAGAATCAATACGAATCAATTAGAATCAATACGAATCAATTAGAATCAATACGAATCAATACGAATCAATACGAATCAATGCGAATCAATTAGAATCAATACGAATCAATACGAATCAATACGAATCAATACGAATCAATTAGAATCAATACGAATCAATACGAATCAATACGAATCAATTAGAATCAATACGAATCAATACGATTCAATACGAATCAATACGAATCAATTAGAATCAATACGAATCAATACGAATCAATACGAATCAATTAGAATCAATACGAATCAATTAGAATCAATACGAATCAATTAGAATCAATACGAATCAATTAGAATCAATACGAATCAATACGAATCAATACGAATCAATACGAATCAATTAGAATCAATACGAATCAATTAGAATCAATACGAATCAATTAGAATCAATACGAATCAATACGAATCAATTAGAATCAATACGAATCAATTAGAATCAATACGAATCAATACGAATCAATTAGAATCAATACGAATCAATACGAATCAATTAGAATCAATTAGAATGAATACGAATCAATACGAATGAATACGAATCAATACGAATCAATACGAATCAATACGAATCAATACGAATCAAATAGAATCAATACGAATCAAATAGAATCAATACGAATCAAATAGAATCAATACGAATCAATACGAATCAATACGAATCAATACGAATCAATACGAATCAATACGAATCAATACGAATCAATACGAATCAATACGAATCAATACGAATCAATACGAATCAATACGAATCAATACGAATCAATTAGAATCAATACGAATCAATTAGAATCAATACGAATCAATACGAAACAATACGAATCAATACGAATCAATACGAATCAATTAGAATCAATACGAATCAATTAGAATCAATACGAATCAATTAGAATCAATACGAATCAATTAGAATCAATACGAATCAATTAGAATCAATACGAATCAATTAGAATCAATTAGAATCAATACGAATCAATTAGAATCAATTAGAATCAATACGAATCAATTAGAATCAATTAGAATCAATTAGAATCAATACGAATCAATTAGAATCAATACGAATCAATTAGAATCAATACGAATCAATTAGAATCAATACGAATCAATTAGAATCAATACGAATCAATTAGAATCAATACGAATCAATTAGAATCAATACGAATCAATTAGAATCAATTAGAATCAATACGAATCAATTAGAATCAATTAGAATCAATTAGAATCAATTAGAATCAATTAGAATCAATACGAATCAATTAGAATCAATACGAATCAATTAGAATCAATACGAATCAATTAGAATCAATACGAATCAATTAGAATCAATACGAATCAATTAGAATCAATACGAATCAATTAGAATCAATACGAATCAATTAGAATCAATACGAATCAATTAGAATCAATACGAATCAATTAGAATCAATACGAATCAATTAGAATCAATACGAATCAATTAGAATCAATACGAATCAATACGAATCAATTAGAATCAATACGAACCAATTAGAATCAATACGAATCAATTAGAATCAATACGAATCAATTAGAATCAATACGAATCAATTAGAATCAATACGAATCAATTAGAATCAATACGAATCAATTAGAATCAATACGAATCAATTAGAATCAATACGAATCAATTAGAATCAATACGAATCAATTAGAATCAATACGAATCAATTAGAATCAATACGAATCAATTAGAATCAATACGAATCAATTAGAATCAATACGAATCAATTAGAATCAATACGAATCAATTAGAATCAATACGAATCAATTAGAATCAATACGAATCAATTAGAATCAATACGAATCAATTAGAATCAATTAGAATCAATACGAATCAATTAGAATCAATTAGAATCAATTAGAATCAATACGAATCAATTAGAATCAATACGAATCAATTAGAATCAATACGAATCAATTAGAATCAATACGAATCAATTAGAATCAATACGAATCAATTAGAATCAATACGAATCAATACGAATCAATACGAATCAATGCGAATCAATTAGAATCAATACGAATCAATACGAATCAATACGAATCAATACGAATCAATTAGAATCAATACGAATCAATTAGAATCAATACGAATCAATACGAATCAATACGAATCAATGCGAATCAATTAGAATCAATACGAATCAATACGAATCAATACGAATCAATACGAATCAATTAGAATCAATACGAATCAATACGAATCAATACGAATCAATTAGAATCAATACGAATCAATTAGAATCAATACGAATCAATTAGAATCAATTAGAATCAATACGAATCAATTAGAATCAATACGAATCAATTAGAATCAATACGAATCAATTAGAATCAATACGAATCAATTAGAATCAATACGAATCAATACGAATCAATACGAATCAATGCGAATCAATTAGAATCAATACGAATCAATACGAATCAATACGAATCAATACGAATCAATTAGAATCAATACGAATCAATACGAATCAATACGAATCAATTAGAATCAATACGAATCAATTAGAATCAATACGAATCAATTAGAATCAATACGAATCAATTAGAATCAATACGGATCAATACGAATCAATACGAATCAATTAGAATCAATACGAATCAATTAGAATCAATACGAATCAATTAGAATCAATACGAATCAATTAGAATCAATACGAATCAATTAGAATCAATACGAATCAATTAGAATCAATACGAATCAATTAGAATCAATTAGAATCAATTAGAATCAATTAGAATCAATTAGAATCAATTAGAATCAATTAGAATCAATACGAATCAATTAGAATCAATACGAATCAATTAGAATCAATACGAATCAATTAGAATCAATACGAATCAATTAGAATCAATACGAATCAATACGAATCAATTAGAATCAATACGAATCAATTAGAATCAATACGAATCAATTAGAATCAATACGAATCAATTAGAATCAATACGAATCAATTAGAATCAATACGAATCAATTAGAATCAATACGAATCAATTAGAATCAATACGAATCAATTAGAATCAATACGAATCAATACGAATCAATACGAATCAATACGAATTAATACGAATCAATACGAATCAATTAGAATCAATTAGAATCAATACGAATCAATACGAATCAATACGAATCAATTAGAATCAATTAGAATCAATACGAATCAATACGAATCAATTAGAATCAATACGAATCAATACGAATCAATTAGAATCAATACGAATCAATTAGAATCAATACGAATCAATAAGAATCAATACGAATCAATTAGAATCAATTAGAATCAATTAGAATCAATACGAATCAATACGAATCAACTAGAATCAATACGAATCAATTAGAATCAATACGAATCAATACGAATCAATACGAATCAATACGAATCAATACGAATCAATACGAATCAATTAGAATCAATACGAATCAATTAGAATCAATACGAATCAATACGAATCAATTAGAATCAATACGAATCAATACGAATCAATACGAATCAATACGAATCAATACGAATCAATACGAATCAATACGAATCAATACGAATCAATACGAATCAATACGAATCAATACGAATCAATACGAATCAATACGAATCAATACGAATCAACTAGAATCAATACGAATCAATACGAATCAATACGAATCAATACGAATCAATTAGAATCAATACGAATCAATACGAATCAATTAGAATCAATTAGAATCAATACGAATCAATTAGAATCAATACGAATCAATTAGAATCAATACGAATCAATTAGAATCAATACGAATCAATACGAATCAATACGAATCAATTAGAATCAATACGAATCAATACGAATCAATACGAATCAACTAGAATCAATACGAATCAATACGAATCAATACGAATCAATACGAATCAATACGAATCAATTAGAATCAATTAGAATCAATACGAATCAATTAGAATCAATACGAATCAATACGAATCAATTAGAATCAATACGAATCAATACGAATCAATACGAATCAATACGAATCAATACGAATCAATACGAATCAATACGAATCAATACGAATCAATACGAATCAATACGAATCAATACGAATCAATACGAATCAACTAGAATCAATACGAATCAATACGAATCAATACGAATCAATACGAATCAATACGAATCAATTAGAATCAATTAGAATCAATACGAATCAATTAGAATCAATACGAATCAATTAGAATCAATACGAATCAATACGAATCAATACGAATCAATTAGAATCAATACGAATCAATACGAATCAATACGAATCAACTAGAATCAATACGAATCAATACGAATCAATACGAATCAATACGAATCAATACGAATCAATTAGAATCAATTAGAATCAATACGAATCAATTAGAATCAATACGAATCAATTAGAATCAATACGAATCAATTAGAATCAATACGAATCAATACGAATCAATACGAATCAATACGAATCAATACGAATCAATACGAATCAATACGAATCAACTAGAATCAATACGAATCAATACGAATCAATACGAATCAATACGAATCAATACGAATCAATTAGAATCAATTAGAATCAATACGAATCAATTAGAATCAATACGAATCAATTAGAATCAATACGAATCAATACGAATCAATACGAATCAATTAGAATCAATACGAATCAATACGAATCAATACGAATCAACTAGAATCAATACGAATCAATACGAATCAATACGAATCAATACGAATCAATACGAATCAATTAGAATCAATTAGAATCAATACGAATCAATTAGAATCAATACGAATCAATTAGAATCAATACGAATCAATTAGAATCAATACGAATCAATTAGAATCAATACGAATCAATTAGAATCAATACGAATCAATACGAATCAATACGAATCAATTAGAATCAATACGAATCAATTAGAATCAATACGAATCAATTAGAATCAATACGAATCAATTAGAATCAATACGAATCAATTAGAATCAATACGAATCAATACGAGTCAATACGAATCAATACGAATCAATTAGAATCAATACGAATCAATTAGAATCAATACGAATCAATTAGAATCAATACGAATCAATTAGAATCAATACGAATCAATTAGAATCAATACGAATCAATACGAATCAATACGAATCAATTAGAATCAATACGAATCAATACGAATCAATTAGAATCAATACGAATCAATACGAATCAATACGAATCAATACGAATCAATACGAATCAATACGAATCAATACGAATCAATACGAATCAATACGAATCAATTAGAATCAATACGAATCAATTAGAATCAATACGAATCAATTAGAATCAATACGAATCAATACGAATCAATTAGAATCAATACGAATCAATTAGAATCAATACGAATCAATTAGAATCAATACGAATCAATACGAATCAATTAGAATCAATACGAATCAATTAGAGTCAATACGAATCAATACGAATCAATTAGAATCAATTAGAATCAATACGAATCAATACGAATCAATACGAATCAATACGAATCAATACGAATCAATACGAATCAATACGAATCAATACGAATCAATACGAATCAATACGAATCAATACGAATCAATACGAATCAATGCGAATCAATACGAATCAATACGAAACAATACGAATCAATACGAAACAATACGAATCAATACGAAACAATACGAATCAATACGAAACAATACGAATCAATACGAATCAATACGAATCAATTAGAATCAATACGAATCAATTAGAATCAATACGAATCAATTAGAATCAATACGAATCAATACGAATCAATACGAATCAATTAGAATCAATACGAATCAATTAGAACCAATACGAATCAATTAGAATCAATACGAATCAATTAGAATCAATAAGAATCAATTAGAATCAATACGAATCAATTAGAATCAATACGAATCAATACGAATCAATACGAATCAATACGAATCAATTAGAATCAATACGAATCAATACGAATCAATTAGAATCAATACGAATCAATTAGAATCAATACGAATCAATTAGAATCAATACGAATCAATTAGAATCAATACGAATCAATTAGAATCAATACGAATCAATTAGAACCAATACGAATCAATTAGAATCAATACGAATCAATTAGAATCAATACGAATCAATTAGAATCCATACGAATCAATTAGAATCAATACGAATCAATTAGAATCCATACGAATCAATTAGAATCCATACGAATCAATTAGAATCAATACGAATCAATTAGAATCAATACGAATCAATTAGAATCAATACGAATCAATACGAATCAATTAGAATCAATACGAATCAATTAGAATCAATACGAATCAATTAGAATCAATACGAATCAATTAGAATCAATACGAATCAATTAGAATCAATACGAATCAATTAGAATCAATACGAATCAATTAGAATCAATACGAATCAATTAGAATCAATACGAATCAATTAGAATCAATACGAATCAATTAGAATCAATACGAATCAATTAGAATCAATACGAATCAATTAGAATCAATACGAATCAATTAGAATCAATACGAATCAATTAGAATCAATACGAATCAATTAGAATCAATACGAATCAATTAGAATCAATACGAATCAATTAGAATCAATTAGAATCAATACGAATCAATTAGAATCAATACGAATCAATTAGAATCAATTAGAATCAATTAGAATCAATTAGAATCAATACGAATCAATTAGAATCAATACGAATCAATTAGAATCAATACGAATCAATACGAATCAATTAGAATCAATACGAATCAATACGAATCAATACGAATCAATACGAATCAATACGAATCAATACGAATCAATTAGAATCAATTAGAATCAATTAGAATCAATTAGAATCAATTAGAATCAATTAGAATCAATTAGAATCAATTAGAATCAATTAGAATCAATACGAATCAATACGAATCAATACGAATCAATACGAATCAATACGAATCAATACGAATCAATACGAATCAATACGAATCAATTAGAATCAATACGAATCAATTAGAATCAATACGAATCAATTAGAATCAATACGAATCAATACGAATCAATTAGAATCAATACGAATCAATTAGAATCAATACGAATCAATTAGAATCAATACGAATCAATACGAATCAATTAGAATCAATACGAATCAATTAGAATCAATACGAATCAATTAGAATCAATACGAATCAATTAGAATCAATACGAATCAATTAGAATCAATACGAATCAATTAGAATCAATACGAATCAATACGAATCAATACGAATCAATACGAATCAATACGAATCAATACGAATCAATACGAATCAAATAGAATCAATACGAATCAATACGAATCAACTAGAATCAATACGAATCAATACGAATCAACTAGAATCAATACGAATCAATACGAATCAATACGAATCAATACGAATCAATACGAATCAATACGAATCAATTAGAATCAATACGAATCAATTAGAATCCATACGAATCAATTAGAATCAATACGAATCAATTAGAATCAATACGAATCAATTAGAATCAATACGAATCAATTAGAATCAATACGAATCAATACGAATCAATTAGAATCAATACGAATCAATTAGAATCAATTAGAATCAATACGAATCAATTAGAATCAATACGAATCAATTAGAATCAATACGAATCAATTAGAATCAATACGAATCAATACGAATCAATACGAATCAATACGAATCAATACGAATCAATACGAATCAATTAGAATCAATACCAATCAATACGAATCAATTAGAATCAATACGAATCAATACGAATCAATACGAATCAATACCAATCAATACGAATCAATTAGAATCAATACGAATCAATTAGAATCAATACGAATCAATTAGAATCAATACGAATCAAGTAGAATCAATACGAATCAATTAGAATCCATACGAATCAATTAGAATCAATACGAATCAATACGAATCAATTAGAATCAATACGAATCAATTAGAATCAATACGAATCAATACGAATCAATACGAATCAATACGAATCAATACGAATCAATACGAATCAATACGAATCAATACGAATCAATTAGAATCAATACGAATCAATTAGAATCAATACGAATCAATTAGAATCAATACGAATCAATACGAATCAATACGAATCAATTAGAATCAATACGAATCAATACGAATCAATTAGAATCAATTAGAATCAATACGAATCAATTAGAATCAATACGAATCAATTAGAATCAATACGAATCAATACGAATCAATACGAATCAATACGAATCAATTAGAATCAATACCAATCAATTAGAATCAATACGAATCAATTAGAATCAATACGAATCAATTAGAATCAATACGAATCAATTAGAATCAATACGAATCAATTAGAATCAATACGAATCAATTAGAATCAATACGAATCAATTAGAATCAATACGAATCAATTAGAATCAATACGAATCAATTAGAATCAATACGAATCAATTAGAATCAATACGAATCAATTAGAATCAATACGAATCAATTAGAATCAATACGAATCAATTAGAATCAATACGAATCAATTAGAATCAATACGAATCAATTAGAATCAATACGAATCAATTAGAATCCATACGAATCAATTAGAATCCATACGAATCAATTAGAATCAATACGAATCAATTAGAATCAATACGAATCAATTAGAATCAATACGAATCAATTAGAATCAATACGAATCAATTAGAATCAATACGAATCAATACGAATCAATACGAATCAATGCGAATCAATTAGAATCAATACGAATCAATACGAATCAATACGAATCAATTAGAATCAATACGAATCAATACGAATCAATACGAATCAATACGAATCAATTAGAATCAATTAGAATCAATACGAATCAATTAGAATCAATACGAATCAATACGAATCAATACGAATCAATACGAATCAATACGAATCAATACGAATCAATACGAATCAATACGAATCAATTAGAATCAATTAGAATCAATTAGAATCAATACGAATCAATACGAATCAATACGAATCAATACGAATCAATACGAATCAATACGAATCAATACGAATCAATACGAATCAATACGAATCAATACGAATCAATACGAATCAATTAGAATCAATTAGAATCAATACGAATCAATTAGAATCAATACGAATCAATTAGAATCAATACGAATCAATACGAATCAATTAGAATCAATACGAATCAATTAGAATCAATACGAATCAATTAGAATCAATACGAATCAATACGAATCAATACGAATCAATACGAATCAATACGAATCAATACGAATCAATACGAATCAAATAGAATCAATACGAATCAATACGAATCAATTAGAATCAATACGAATCAATACGAATCAATTAGAATCAATACGAATCAATACGCATCAATACGAATCAATTAGAATCAATACGAATCAATACGAATCAATACGAATCAATTAGAATCAATACGAATCAATACGAATCAATTAGAATCAATACGAATCAATTAGAATCAATACGAATCAATTAGAATCAATACGAATCAATACGAATCAATTAGAATCAATACGAATCAAGTAGAATCAATACGAATCAATTAGAATCCATACGAATCAATTAGAATCAATACGAATCAATTAGAATCAATACGAATCAATTAGAATCAATACGAATCAATTAGAATCAATACGAATCAATTAGAATCAATACGAATCAATTAGAATCAATACGAATCAATTAGAATCAATACGAATCAATTAGAATCAATACGAATCAATTAGAATCAATACGAATCAATTAGAATCAATACGAATCAATACGAATCAATACGAATCAATACGAATCAATACGAATCAATACGAATCAATACGAATCAATTAGAATCAATACGAATCAATTAGAATCAATACGAATCAATTAGAATCAATACGAATCAATTAGAATCAATTAGAATCAATACGAATCAATTAGAATCAATACGAATCAATTAGAATCAATACGAATCAATTAGAATCAATACGAATCAATTAGAATCAATACGAATCAATTAGAATCAATACGAATCAATTAGAATCAATACGAATCAATACGAATCAATTAGAATCAATACGAATCAATTAGAATCAATACGAATCAATACGAATCAATACGAATCAATACGAATCAATACGAATCAATTAGAATCAATACGAATCAATACGAATCAATACGAATCAATACGAATCAATACGAATCAATACGAATCAATACGAATCAATTAGAATCAATACGAATCAATACGAATCAATTAGAATCAATACGAATCAATTAGAATCAATTAGAATCAATACGAAACAATACGAATCAATTAGAATCAATACGAATCAATTAGAATCAATACGAATCAATTAGAATCAATACGAATCAATTAGAATCAATACGAATCAATTAGAATCAATACGAATCAATTAGAATCAATACGAATCAATTAGAATCAATACGAATCAATTAGAATCAATACGAATCAATTAGAATCAATTAGAATCAATACGAATCAATTAGAATCAATACGAATCAATTAGAATCAATTAGAATCAATTAGAATCAATTAGAATCAATACGAATCAATTAGAATCAATACGAATCAATTAGAATCAATACGAATCAATACGAATCAATTAGAATCAATACGAATCAATACGAATCAATACGAATCAATACGAATCAATACGAATCAATACGAATCAATATGAATCAATTAGAATCAATTAGAATCAATTAGAATCAATTAGAATCAATTAGAATCAATTAGAATCAATTAGAATCAATACGAATCAATACGAATCAATACGAATCAATACGAATCAATACGAATCAATACGAATCAATACGAATCAATACGAATCAATTAGAATCAATACGAATCAATTAGAATCAATACGAATCAATTAGAATCAATACGAATCAATACGAATCAATTAGAATCAATACGAATCAATTAGAATCAATACGAATCAATTAGAATCAATACGAATCAATACGAATCAATTAGAATCAATACGAATCAATTAGAATCAATACGAATCAATTAGAATCAATACGAATCAATTAGAATCAATACGAATCAATACGAATCAATACGAATCAATACGAATCAATACGAATCAATACGAATCAATACGAATCAATACGAATCAATACGAATCAATACGAATCAAATAGAATCAATACGAATCAATACGAATCAACTAGAATCAATACGAATCAATACGAATCAACTAGAATCAATACGAATCAATACGAATCAATACGAATCAATACGAATCAATACGAATCAATACGAATCAATACGAATCAATACGAATCAATTAGAATCAATACGAATCAATTAGAATCCATACGAATCAATTAGAATCAATACGAATCAATTAGAATCAATACGAATCAATTAGAATCAATACGAATCAATTAGAATCAATACGAATCAATACGAATCAATTAGAATCAATACGAATCAATTAGAATCAATTAGAATCAATATGAATCAATTAGAATCAATACGAATCAATTAGAATCAATACGAATCAATACGAATCAATACGAATCAATACGAATCAATACGAATCAATACGAATCAATTAGAATCAATACCAATCAATACGAATCAATTAGAATCAATACGAATCAATACGAATCAATACGAATCAATACCAATCAATACGAATCAATTAGAATCAATACGAATCAATTAGAATCAATACGAATCAATTAGAATCAATACGAATCAAGTAGAATCAATACGAATCAATTAGAATCCATACGAATCAATTAGAATCAATACGAATCAATACGAATCAATTAGAATCAATACGAATCAATTAGAATCAATACGAATCAATTAGAATGAATACGAATCAATACGAATCAATACGAATCAATACGAATCAATACGAATCAATACGAATCAATACGAATCAATTAGAATCAATACGAATCAATTAGAATCAATACGAATCAATTAGAATCAATACGAATCAATACGAATCAATACGAATCAATTAGAATCAATACGAATCAATACGAATCAATTAGAATCAATTAGAATCAATACGAATCAATTAGAATCAATACGAATCAATACGAATCAATACGAATCAATACGAATCAATACGAATCAATACGAATCAATTAGAATCAATACGAATCAATTAGAATCAATACGAATCAATTAGAATCAATACGAATCAATTAGAATCAATACGAATCAATTAGAATCAATACGAATCAATTAGAATCAATACGAATCAATTAGAATCAATACGAATCAATTAGAATCAATACGAATCAATTAGAATCAATACGAATCAATTAGAATCAATACGAATCAATTAGAATCAATACGAATCAATTAGAATCAATACGAATCAATTAGAATCAATACGAATCAATTAGAATCAATACGAATCAATTAGAATCAATACGAATCAATACGAATCAATACGAATCAATACGAATCAATACGAATCAATACGAATCAATACGAATCAATTAGAATCAATACGAATCAATTAGAATCAATACGAATCAATTAGAATCAATACGAATCAATTAGAATCAATTAGAATCAATACGAATCAATTAGAATCAATACGAATCAATTAGAATCAATACGAATCAATTAGAATCAATACGAATCAATTAGAATCAATACGAATCAATTAGAATCAATACGAATCAATTAGAATCAATACGAATCAATTAGAATCAATACGAATCAATACGAATCAATTAGAATCAATACGAATCAATTAGAATCAATACGAATCAATACGAATCAATACGAATCAATACGAATCAATACGAAACAATTAGAATCAATACGAATCAATACGAATCAATACGAATCAATACGAATCAATACGAATCAATTAGAATCAATACGAATCAATACGAATCAATTAGAATCAATACGAATCAATTAGAATCAATTAGAATCAATACGAAACAATACGAATCAATACGAATCAATACGAATCAATACGAATCAATACGAATCAATACGAATCAATACGAATCAATTAGAATCAATACGAATCAATACGAATCAATACGAATCAATACGAATCAATACGAATCAATACGAATCAATACGAATCAATACGAATCAATTAGAATCAATACGAATCAATTAGAATCAATACGAATCAATACGAATCAATTAGAATCAATACGAATCAATTAGAATCAATACGAATCAATTAGAATCAATACGAATCAATTAGAATCAATACGAATCAATACGAATCAATACGAATCAATACGAATCAATACGAAACAATACGAATCAATACGAAACAATACGAATCAATACGAATCAATACGAATCAATACGAATCAATACGAATCAATACGAATCAATACGAATCAATTAGAATCAATACGAATCAATTAGAATCAATACGAATCAATTAGAATCAATTAGAATCAATTAGAATCAATACGAATCAATACGAATCAATTAGAATCAATACGAATCAATACGAATCAATTAGAATCAATACGAATCAATACGAATCAATACGAATCAATACGAATCAATACGAATCAATACGAATCAATACGAATCAATACGAATCAATTAGAATCAATACGAATCAATTAGAATCAATACGAATCAATTAGAATCAATACGAATCAATACGAATCAATTAGAATCAATACGAATCAATTAGAATCAATACGAATCAATTAGAATCAATACGAATCAATTAGAATCAATACGAATCAATTAGAATCAATTAGAATCAATACGAATCAATACGAATCAATTAGAATCAATTAGAATCAATTAGAATCAATACGAATCAATTAGAATCAATACGAATCAATTAGAATCAATACGAATCAATTAGAATCAATACGAATCAATTAGAATCAATACGAATCAATTAGAATCAATACGAATCAATTAGAATTAATACGAATCAATTAGAATCCATACGAATCAATTAGAATCAATACGAATCAATTAGAATCAATACGAATCAATTAGAATCAATACGAATCAATTAGAATCAATACGAATCAATTAGAATCAATACGAATCAATACGAATCAATACGAATCAATACGAATCAATACGAATCAATACGAATCAATACGAATCAATACGAAACAATACGAATCAATACGAATCAATACGAATCAATACGAATCAATACGAATCAATACGAATCAATACGAATCAATACGAATCAATTAGAATCAATACGAATCAATTAGAATCAATACGAATCAATTAGAATCAATTGGAATCAATTAGAATCAATACGAATCAATTAGAATCAATTAGAATCAATACGAATCAATACGAATCAATACGAATCAATACGAATCAATACGAATCAATACGAATCAATACGAATCAATACGAATCAATACGAATCAATACGAATCAATACGAATCAATACGAATCAATACGAATCAATACGAAACAATACGAATCAATACGAATCAATACGAATCAATACGAATCAATACGAATCAATACGAATCAATTAGAATCAATACGAATCAATTAGAATCAATACGAATCAATACGAATCAATTAGAATCAATACGAATCAATTAGAATCAATACGAATCAATTAGAATCAATACCAATCAATTAGAATTAATACGAATCAATTAGAATCAATTAGAATCAATACGAATCAATACGAATCAATTAGAATCAATTAGAATCAATTAGAATCAATTAGAATCAATTAGAATCAATACGAATCAATTAGAATCAATACGAATCAATTAGAATCAATACGAATCAATTAGAATCAATACGAATCAATTAGAATCAATACGAATCAATTAGAATCAATACGAATCAATTAGAATCCATACGAATCAATTAGAATCAATACGAATCAATTAGAATCAATACGAATCAATTAGAATCAATACGAATCAATTAGAATCAATACGAATCAATACGAATCAATTAGAATCAATTAGAATCAATACGAATCAATTAGAATCAATACGAATCAATACGAATCAATTAGAATCAATACGAATCAATTAGAATCAATACGAATCAATACGAATCAATTAGAATCAATACGAATCAATACGAATCAATACGAATCAATTAGAATCAATACGAATCAATACGAATCAATACGAATCAATTAGAATCAATACGAATCAATTAGAATCAATACGAATCAATTAGAATCAATTAGAATCAATTAGAATCAATTAGAATCAATACGAATCAATTAGAATCAATACGAATCAATTAGAATCAATACGAATCAATTAGAATCAATACGAATCAATTAGAATCAATACGAATCAATTAGAATCAATACGAATCAATTAGAATCAATACGAATCAATACGAATCAATTAGAATCAATACGAATCAATTAGAATCAATACGAATCAATTAGAATCAATACGAATCAATACGAATCAATACGAATCAATACGAATCAATACGAATCAATTAGAATCAATACGAATCAATACGAATCAATACGAATCAATACGAATCAATTAGAATCAATACGAATCAATACGAATCAATACGAATCAATTAGAATCAATACGAATCAATTAGAATCAATACGAATCAATTAGAATCAATACGAATCAATTAGAATCAATTAGAATCAATTAGAATCAATACGAATCAATACGAATCAATACGAATCAATTAGAATCAATACGAATCAATTAGAATCAATACGAATCAATACGAATCAATTAGAATCAATACGAATCAATTAGAATCAATACGAATCAATTAGAATCAATACGAATCAATTAGAATCAATACGAATCAATTAGAATCAATACGAATCAATACGAATCAATACGAATCAATACGAATCAATACGAATCAATTAGAATCAATACGAATCAATTAGAATCAATACGAATCAATTAGAATCAATACGAATCAATTAGAATCAATTAGAATCAATACGAATCAATTAGACTCAATACGAATCAATTAGAATCAATACGAATCAATTAGAATCAATTAGAATCAATTAGAATCAATTAGAATCAATACGAATCAATTAGAATCAATACGAATCAATTAGAATCAATACGAATCAATTAGAATCAATACGAATCAATACGAATCAATTAGAATCAATACGAATCAATTAGAATCAATACGAATCAATTAGAATCAATTAGAATCAATACGAATCAATTAGACTCAATACGAATCAATTAGAATCAATACGAATCAATTAGAATCAATACGAATCAATACGAATCAATACGAATCAATACGAATCAATACGAATCAATACGAATCAATTAGAATCAATACGAATCAATTAGAATCAATACGAATCAATTAGAATCAATACGAATCAATTAGAATCAATACGAATCAATTAGAATCAATACGAATCAATTAGAATCAATACGAATCAATTAGAATCAATACGAATCAATTAGAATCAATACGAATCAATTAGAATCAATACGAATCAATTAGAATCAATACGAATCAATTAGACTCAATACGAATCAATTAGAATCAATACGAATCAATTAGAATCAATACGAATCAATACGAATCAATACGAATCAATACGAATCAATTAGAATCAATACGAATCAATTAGAATCAATACGAATCAATTAGAATCAATTAGAATCAATTAGAATCAATACGAATCAATACGAATCAATACGAATCAATTAGAATCAATACGAATCAATTAGAATCAATACGAATCAATTAGAATCAATACGAATCAATACGAATCAATTAGAATCAATACGAATCAATTAGAATCAATACCAATCAATTAGAATCAATTAGAATCAATACGAATCAATTAGAATCAATACGAATCAATTAGAATCAATACGAATCAATTAGAATCAATACGAATCAATTAGAATCAATACGAATCAATTAGAATCAATACGAATCAATTAGAATCAATACGAATCAATTAGAATCCATACGAATGAATTAGAATCAATACGAATCAATTAGAATCAATACGAATCAATTAGAATAAATACGAATCAATTAGAATCAATACGAATCAATTAGAATCAATACGAATCAATACGAATCAATACGAATCAATACGAATCAATACGAATCAATACGAATCAATACGAATCAATACGAATCAATACGAATCAATACGAATCAATACGAATCAATTAGAATCAATACGAATCAATTAGAATCAATACGAATCAATTAGAATCAATACGAATCAATTAGAATCAATACGAATCAATTAGAATCAATACGAATCAATTAGAATCAATACGAATCATTTAGAATCAATACGAATCAATTAGAATCAATACGAATCAATTAGAATCAATACGAATCAATTAGAATCAATACGAATCAATTAGAATCAATACGAATCAATTAGAATCAATACGAATCAATTAGAATCAATACGAATCAATTAGAATCAATACGAATCAATTAGAATCAATACGAATCAATTAGAATCAATACGAATCAATACGAATCAATACGAATCAATACGAATCAATACGAATCAATACGAATCAAATAGAATCAATACGAATCAATTAGAATCAATACGAATCAATACGAATCAATTAGAATCAATACGAATCAATACGCATCAATACGCATCAATACGAATCAATACGAATCAACTAGAATCAATACGAATCAATACGAATCAATACGAATCAATACGAATCAATACGAATCAATACGAATCAATACGAATCAATTAGAATCAATACGAATCAATTAGAATCAATACGAATCAATACGAATCAATACGAATCAATTAGAATCAATACGAATCAATACGAATCAATTAGAATCAATACGAATCAATTAGAATCAATACGAATCAATTAGAATCAATACGAATCAATTAGAATCAATACGAATCAATTAGAATCAATACGAATCAATTAGAATCAATACGAATCAATACGAATCAATACGAATCAATACGAATCAATACGAATCAACTAGAATCAATACGAATCAATACGAATCAATACGAATCAATACGAATCAATACGAATCAATACGAATCAATTAGAATCAATACGAATCAATTAGAATCAATACGAATCAATTAGAATCAATACGAATCAATACGAATCAATACGAATCAATACGAATCAATACGAATCAATACGAATCAATTAGAATCAATACGAATCAATACGAATCAATACGAATCAATACGAATCAATACGAATCAATACGAATCAATACGAATCAATTAGAATCAATACGAATCAATTAGAATCAATACGAATCAATTAGAATCAATACGAATCAATTAGAATCAATACGAATCAATACGAATCAATTAGAATCAATTAGAATCAATACGAATCAATACGAATCAATTAGAATCAATACGAATCAATTAGAATCAATACGAATCAATACGAATCAATTAGAATCAATACGAATCAATACGAATCAATACGAATCAATTAGAATCAATACGAATCAATACGAATCAATACGAATCAATTAGAATCAATACGAATCAATACGAATCAATACGAATCAATTAGAATCAATACGAATCAATTAGAATCAATACGAATCAATTAGAATCAATACGAATCAATTAGAATCAATACGAATCAATTAGAATCAATACGAATCAATTAGAATCAATACGAATCAATTAGAATCAATACGAATCAATACGAATCAATTAGAATCAATACGAATCAATTAGAATCAATACGAATCAATTAGAATCAATTAGAATCAATACGAATCAATTAGAATCAATACGAATCAATTAGAATCAATACGAATCAATTAGAATCAATACGAATCAATTAGAATCAATTAGAATCAATTAGAATCAATTAGAATCAATACGAATCAATTAGAATCAATACGAATCAATTAGAATCAATACGAATCAATTAGAATCAATACGAATCAATTAGAATCAATACGAATCAATTAGAATCAATACGAATCAATACGAATGAATACGAATCAATACGAATCAATACGAATCAATACGAATCAATACGAATCAATTAGAATCAATACGAATCAATACGAATCAATACGAATCAATTAGAATCAATACGAATCAATTAGAATCAATACGAATCAATACGAATCAATTAGAATCAATTAGAATCAATACGAATCAATTAGAATCAATACGAATCAATTAGAATCAATACGAATCAATACGAATCAATACGAATCAATACGAATCAATACGAATCAATACGAATCAGTACGAATCAATACGAATCAGTACGAATCAACTAGAATCAATACGAATCAATACGAATCAATTAGAAGCAATACGAATCAATACGAATCAATACGAATCAATACGAATCAATACGAATCAATACGAATCAATACGAATCAATACGAATCAATACGAATCAATACGAATCAATACGAATCAATACGAATCAATTAGAATCAATACGAATCAATACGAATCAATTAGAATCAATACGAATCAATTAGAATCAATACGAATCAATTAGAATCAATACGAATCAATACGAATCAATTAGAATCAATACGAATCAATTAGAATCAATACGAATCAATACGAATCAATACGAATCAATACGAATCAATACGAATCAATTAGAATCAATACGAATCAATACGAATCAATACGAATCAATACGAATCAATACGAATCAATACGAATCAATACGAATCAATTAGAATCAATACGAATCAATTAGAATCAATACGAATCAATTAGAATCAATACGAATCAATACGAATCAATTAGAATCAATACGAATCAATTAGAATCAATACGAATCAATTAGAATCAATACGAATCAATTAGAATCAATACGAATCAATACGAATCAATACGAATCAATACGAATCAATTAGAATCAATACGAATCAATTAGAATCAATACGAATCAATTAGAATCAATACGAATCAATACGAATCAATACGAATCAATACGAATCAATACGAATCAATACGAATCAATACGAATCAATACGAATCAATACGAATCAATACGAATCAATACGAATCAATACGAATCAATACGAATCAATACGAATCAATACGAATCAATACGAATCAATACGAATCAATACGAATCAATTAGAATCAATACGAATCAATACGAATCAATTAGAATCAATACGAATCAATTAGAATCAATACGAATCAATTAGAATCAATACGAATCAATTAGAATCAATTAGAATCAATACGAATCAATACGAATCAATTAGAATCAATACGAATCAATACGAATCAATACGAATCAATACGAATCAATACGAATCAATTAGAATCAATACGAATCAATTAGAATCAATACGAATCAATACGAATCAATACGAATCAATACGAATCAATACGAATCAATACGAATCAACTAGAATCAATACGAATCAATACGAATCAATTAGAATCAATACGAATCAATTAGAATCAATACGAATCAATTAGAATCAATACGAATCAATACGAATCAATTAGAATCAATACGAATCAATACGAATCAATACGAATCAATACGAATCAACTAGAATCAATACGAATCAATACGAATCAACTAGAATCAATACGAATCAATACGAATCAATACGAATCAATTAGAATCAATACGAATCAATTAGAATCAATACGAATCAATTAGAATCAATACGAATCAATTAGAATCAATACGAATCAATTAGAATCAATACGAATCAATACGAATCAATTAGAATCAATACGAATCAATTAGAATCAATACGAATCAATTAGAATCAATACGAATCAATTAGAATCAATACGAATCAATTAGAATCAATACGAATCAATTAGAATCAATACGAATCACTTAGAATCAATACGAATCAATTAGAATCAATACGAATCAATACGAATCAATACGAATCAATACGAATCAATACGAATCAATACGAATCAATACGAATCAATACGAATCAATACGAATCAATACGAATCAATACGAATCAATACGAATCAATTAGAATCAATACGAATCAATACGAATCAATTAGAATCAATACGAACCAATTAGAATCAATACGAATCAATTAGAATCAATACGAATCAATTAGAATCAATACGAATCAATTAGAATCAATACGAATCAATTAGAATCAATACGAATCAATTAGAATCAATACGAATCAATTAGAATCAATACGAATCAATTAGAATCAATACGAATCAATTAGAATCAATACGAATCAATTAGAATCAATACGAATCAATTAGAATCAATACGAATCAATTAGAATCAATACGAATCAATTAGAATCAATACGAATCAATTAGAATCAATACGAATCAATTAGAATCAATACGAATCAATTAGAATCAATACGAATCAATTAGAATCAATTAGAATCAATACGAATCAATTAGAATCAATACGAATCAATTAGAATCAATACGAATCAATTAGAATCAATACGAATCAATTAGAAGCAATACGAATCAATTAGAATCAATACGAATCAATTAGAATCAATACGAATCAATTAGAATCAATTAGAATCAATACGAATCAATTAGAATCAATTAGAATCAATTAGAATCAATACGAATCAATTAGAATCAATACGAATCAATTAGAATCAATACGAATCAATTAGAATCAATACGAATCAATTAGAATCAATACGAATCAATACGAATCAATACGAATCAATGCGAATCAATTAGAATCAATACGAATCAATACGAATCAATACGAATCAATACGAATCAATTAGAATCAATACGAATCAATTAGAATCAATACGAATCAATACGAATCAATACGAATCAATTAGAATCAATACGAATCAATACGAATCAATACGAATCAATACGAATCAATTAGAATCAATACGAATCAATACGAATCAATACGAATCAATTAGAATCAATACGAATCAATTAGAATCAATACGAATCAATTAGAATCAATACGAATCAATTAGAATCAATACGAATCAATTAGAATCAATACGGATCAATACGAATCAATACGAATCAATTAGAATCAATACGAATCAATTAGAATCAATACGAATCAATTAGAATCAATACGAATCAATTAGAATCAATACGAATCAATTAGAATCAATACGAATCAATACGAATCAATACGAATCAATGCGAATCAATTAGAATCAATACGAATCAATTAGAATCAATACGAATCAATTAGAATCAATACGAATCAATACGAATCAATACGAATCAATACGAATCAATACGAATCAATACGAATCAATACGAATCAATACGAATCAAATAGAATCAATACGAATCAAATAGAATCAATACGAATCAATACGAATCAATACGAATCAATTAGAATCAATACGAATCAATACGAATCAATTAGAATCAATACGAACCAATTAGAATCAATACGAATCAATTAGAATCAATACGAATCAATTAGAATCAATACGAATCAATTAGAATCAATACGAATCAATTAGAATCAATACGAATCAATTAGAATCAATACGAATCAATTAGAATCAATACGAATCAATTAGAATCAATACGAATCAATTAGAATCAATACGAATCAATTAGAATCAATACGAATCAATTAGAATCAATACGAATCAATTAGAATCAATACGAATCAATTAGAATCAATACGAATCAATTAGAATCAATACGAATCAATTAGAATCAATACGAATCAATTAGAATCAATACGAATCAATTAGAATCAATACGAATCAATTAGAATCAATACGAATCAATTAGAATCAATACGAATCAATTAGAATCAATTAGAATCAATACGAATCAATTAGAATCAATTAGAATCAATTAGAATCAATACGAATCAATTAGAATCAATACGAATCAATTAGAATCAATACGAATCAATTAGAATCAATACGAATCAATTAGAATCAATACGAATCAATTAGAATCAATTAGAATCAATACGAATCAATTAGAATCAATACGAATCAATTAGAATCAATACGAATCAATACGAATCAATACGAATCAATACGAATCAATACGAATCAATTAGAATCAATACGAATCAATTAGAATCAATACGAATCAATACGAATCAATACGAATCAATACGAATCAATACGAATCAATACGAATCAATACGAATCAATACGAATCAATACGAATCAATACGAATCAATACGAATCAATACGAATCAATACGAATCAATTAGAAACAATACGAATCAATTAGAATCAATACGAATCAATACGAATCAATACGAATCAATACGAATCAATTAGAATCAATACGAAGCAATTAGAATCAATAAGAATCAATACGAATCAATTAGAATCAATACGAATCAATTAGAATCAATACGAATCAATTAGAATCAATACGAATCAATTAGAATCAATACGAATCAATTAGAATCAATACGAATCAATACGAATCAATACGAATCAATTAGAATCAATACGAATCAATACGAATCAATACGAATCAATACGAATCAATACGAATCAATACGAATCAATACGAATCAATACGAATCAACTAGAATCAATACGAATCAATACGAATCAATACGAATCAATTAGAATCAATACGAATCAATACGAATCAACTAGAATCAATACGAATCAATACGAATCAATACGAATCAATACGAATCAATACGAATCAATTAGAATCAATACGAATCAATACGAATCAATTAGAATCAATACGAATCAATTAGAATCAATACGAATCAATACGAATCAATACGAATCAATTAGAATCAATACGAATCAATTAGAATCAATACGAATCAATTAGAATCAATTAGAATCAATTAGAATCAATTAGAATCAATTAGAATCAATACGAATCAATTAGAATCAATACGAATCAATTAGAATCAATACGAATCAATTAGAATCAATACGAATCAATACGAATCAATTAGAATCAATACGAATCAATTAGAATCAATACGAATCAATTAGAATCAATACGAATCAATTAGAATCAATACGAATCAATTAGAATCAATACGAATCAATTAGAATCAATACGAATCAATACGAATCAATACGAATCAATACGAATCAATACGAATCAATTAGAATCAATACGAATCAATTAGAATCAATACGAATCAATTAGAATCAATTAGAATCAATACGAATCAATTAGACTCAATACGAATCAATTAGAATCAATACGAATCAATTAGAATCAATTAGAATCAATTAGAATCAATTAGAATCAATACGAATCAATTAGAATCAATACGAATCAATTAGAATCAATACGAATCAATTAGAATCAATACGAATCAATACGAATCAATACGAATCAATACGAATCAATACGAATCAATTAGAATCAATACGAATCAATTAGAATCAATACGAATCAATTAGAATCAATACGAATCAATTAGAATCAATACGAATCAATTAGAATCAATACGATTCAATTAGAATCAATACGAATCAATACGAATCAATACGAATCAATTAGAATCAATACGAATCAATTAGAATCAATACGAATCAATACGAATCAATACGAATCAATACGAATCAATTAGAATCAATACGAATCAATACGAATCAACTAGAATCAATACGAATCAATACGAAACAATTAGAATCAATACGAATCAATTAGAATCAATACGAATCAATTAGAATCAATACGAATCAATTAGAATCAATTAGAATCAATTAGAATCAATTAGAATCAATTAGAATCAATTAGAATCAATTAGAATCAATTAGAATCAATTAGAATCAATACGAATCAATACGAATCAATACGAATCAACTAGAATCAATACGAATCAATACGAATCAATTAGAATCAATACGAATCAATACGAATCAATACGAATCAATACGAATCAATTAGAATCAATACGAATCAATACGAATCAATACGAATCAATTAGAATCAATACGAATCAATTAGAATCAATACGAATCAATTAGAATCAATACGAATCAATTAGAATCAATTAGAATCAATTAGAATCAATACGAATCAATACGAATCAATACGAATCAATTAGAATCAATACGAATCAATTAGAATCAATACGAATCAATACGAATCAATTAGAATCAATACGAATCAATTAGAATCAATACGAATCAATACGAATCAATACGAATCAATTAGAATCAATACGAATCAATTAGAATCAATACGAATCAATACGAATCAATACGAATCAATACGAATCAATTAGAATCAATACGAATCAATTAGAATCAATACGAATCAATTAGAATCAATACGAATCAATTAGAATCAATTAGAATCAATACGAATCAATTAGACTCAATACGAATCAATTAGAATCAATACGAATCAATTAGAATCAATTAGAATCAATTAGAATCAATTAGAATCAATACGAATCAATTAGAATCAATACGAATCAATTAGAATCAATACGAATCAATTAGAATCAATACGAATCAATACGAATCAATTAGAATCAATACGAATCAATTAGAATCAATACGAATCAATTAGAATCAATTAGAATCAATACGAATCAATTAGACTCAATACGAATCAATTAGAATCAATACGAATCAATTAGAATCAATACGAATCAATACGAATCAATACGAATCAATACGAATCAATACGAATCAATACGAATCAATTAGAATCAATACGAATCAATTAGAATCAATACGAATCAATTAGAATCAATACGAATCAATTAGAATCAATACGAATCAATTAGAATCAATACGAATCAATTAGAATCAATACGAATCAATTAGAATCAATACGAATCAATTAGAATCAATACGAATCAATTAGAATCAATACGAATCAATTAGAATCAATACGAATCAATTAGACTCAATACGAATCAATTAGAATCAATACGAATCAATTAGAATCAATACGAATCAATACGAATCAATACGAATCAATACGAATCAATTAGAATCAATACGAATCAATTAGAATCAATACGAATCAATTAGAATCAATTAGAATCAATTAGAATCAATACGAATCAATACGAATCAATACGAATCAATTAGAATCAATACGAATCAATTAGAATCAATACGAATCAATTAGAATCAATACGAATCAATACGAATCAATTAGAATCAATACGAATCAATTAGAATCAATACCAATCAATTAGAATCAATTAGAATCAATACGAATCAATTAGAATCAATACGAATCAATTAGAATCAATACGAATCAATTAGAATCAATACGAATCAATTAGAATCAATACGAATCAATTAGAATCAATACGAATCAATTAGAATCAATACGAATCAATTAGAATCAATACGAATCAATTAGAATCCATACGAATGAATTAGAATCAATACGAATCAATTAGAATCAATACGAATCAATTAGAATAAATACGAATCAATTAGAATCAATACGAATCAATTAGAATCAATACGAATCAATACGAATCAATACGAATCAATACGAATCAATACGAATCAATACGAATCAATACGAATCAATACGAATCAATACGAATCAATTAGAATCAATACGAATCAATTAGAATCAATACGAATCAATTAGAATCAATACGAATCAATTAGAATCAATACGAATCAATTAGAATCAATACGAATCAATTAGAATCAATACGAATCAATTAGAATCAATACGAATCATTTAGAATCAATACGAATCAATTAGAATCAATACGAATCAATTAGAATCAATACGAATCAATTAGAATCAATACGAATCAATTAGAATCAATACGAATCAATTAGAATCAATACGAATCAATTAGAATCAATACGAATCAATTAGAATCAATACGAATCAATTAGAATCAATACGAATCAATTAGAATCAATACGAATCAATTAGAATCAATACGAATCAATTAGAATCAATACGAATCAATTAGAATCAATACGAATCAATTAGAATCAATACGAATCAATTAGAATCAGTACGAATCAATTAGAATCAGTACGAATCAATACGAATCAACTAGAATCAATACGAATCAATACGAATCAATACGAATCAATACGAATCAATTAGAATCAATACGAATCAATTAGAATCAATACGAATCAATACGAATCAATTAGAATCAATACGAATCAATTAGAATCAATACGAATCAATTAGAATCAATACGAATCAATTAGAATCAATACGAATCAATTAGAATCAATACGAATCAATTAGAATCAATACGAATCAATTAGAATCAATACGAATCAAGTAGAATCAATACGAATCAATTAGAATCAATACGAATCAATTAGAATCAATACGAATCAATTAGAATCAATACGAATCAATTAGAATCAATACGAATCAATTAGAATCAATACGAATCAATTAGAATCAATACGAATCAATACGAATCAATTAGAATCAATACCAATCAATTAGAATCAATACGAATCAATACGAATCAATACGAATCAATACGAATCAATACGAATCAATACGAATCAATACGAATCAATACGAATCAATACGAATCAATACGAATCAATACGAATCAATACGAATCAATACGAATCAATACGAATCAATACGAATCAATACGAATCAATACGAATCAATACGAATCAATACGAATCAATACGAAACAATACGAATCAATACGAATCAATACGAATCAATACGAATCAATTAGAATCAATACGAATCAATACGAATCAATACGAATCAATTAGAATCAATACGAATCAATTAGAATCAATACGAATCAATACGAATCAATACGAATCAATACGAATCAATACGAATCAATACGAATCAATACGAATCAATACGAATCAATACGAATCAATACGAATCAATACGAATCAATACGAATCAATACGAATCAATACGAATCAATACGAAACAATACGAATCAATACGAATCAATACGAATCAATACGAATCAATACGAATCAATACGAATCAATACGAATCAATACGAATCAATTAGAATCAATACGAATCAATTAGAATCAATACGAATCAATACGAATCAATACGAATCAATACGAATCAATACGAATCAATACGAATCAATTAGAATCAATACGAATCAATTAGAATCAATACGAATCAATTAGAATCAATACGAATCAATTAGAATCAATACGAATCAATTAGAATCAATACGAATCAAATGGAATCAATACGAATCAATTCGAATCAATACGAATCAATACGAATCAATACGAATCAATACGAATCAATACGAATCAATACGAATCAATACGAATCAATAGGAATCAATACGAATCAATACGAATCAATACGATCAATTAGAATCAATACGAATCAATTAGAATCAATTAGAATCAATTAGAATCAATTAGAATCAATACGAATCAATTAGAATCAATACGAATCAATTAGAATCAATACGAATCAATTAGAATCAGTACGAATCAATACGAATCAACTAGAATCAATACGAATCAATTGGAATCAATACGAATCAATTCGAATCAATACGAATCAATTAGAATCAATACGAATCAATACGAATCAATACGAATCAATACGAATCAATACGAATCAATACGAATCAATACGATCAATTAGAATCAATACGAATCAATTAGAATCAATTAGAATCAATTAGAATCAATACGAATCAATTAGAATCAATACGAATCAATTAGAATCAATACGAATCAATTAGAATCAATACGAATCAATTAGAATCAGTACGAATCAATACGAATCAATTAGAATCAATACGAATCAATACGAATCAATTAGAATCAATACGAATCAATTAGAATCAATACGAATCAATTAGAATCAATACGAATCAATTAGAATCAATACGAATCAATTAGAATCAATACGAATCAATTAGAATCAATACGAATCAATACGAATCAATACGAATCAATACGAATCAATACGAATCAATACGAATCAACTAGAATCAATACGAATCAATACGAATCAATACGAATCAATTAGAATCAATACGAATCAATACGAATCAACTAGAATCAATACGAATCAATACGAATCAATACGAATCAATACGAATCAATACGAATCAATTAGAATCAATACGAATCAATACGAATCAATTAGAATCAATACGAATCAATTAGAATCAATACGAATCAATACGAATCAATACGAATCAATTAGAATCAATACGAATCAATTAGAATCAATACGAATCAATTAGAATCAATTAGAATCAATTAGAATCAATTAGAATCAATTAGAATCAATACGAATCAATTAGAATCAATACGAATCAATTAGAATCAATACGAATCAATACGAATCAATACGAATCAATACGAATCAATTAGAATCAATACGAATCAATTAGAATCAATACGAATCAATTAGAATCAATACGAATCAATTAGAATCAATACGAATCAATTAGAATCAATACGAATCAATTAGAATCAATACGAATCAATTAGAATCAATACGAATCAATACGAATCAATACGAATCAATACGAATCAATACGAATCAATTAGAATCAATACGAATCAATTAGAATCAATACGAATCAATTAGAATCAATTAGAATCAATACGAATCAATTAGACTCAATACGAATCAATTAGAATCAATACGAATCAATTAGAATCAATTAGAATCAATTAGAATCAATTAGAATCAATACGAATCAATTAGAATCAATACGAATCAATTAGAATCAATACGAAACAATTAGAATCAATACGAATCAATACGAATCAATACGAATCAATACGAATCAATACGAATCAATTAGAATCAATACGAATCAATTAGAATCAATACGAATCAATTAGAATCAATACGAATCAATTAGAATCAATACGATTCAATTAGAATCAATACGAATCAATACGAATCAATACGAATCAATTAGAATCAATACGAATCAATTAGAATCAATACGAATCAATACGAATCAATACGAATCAATACGAATCAATACGAATCAATTAGAATCAATACGAATCAATACGAATCAATACGAATCAATACGAATCAACTAGAATCAATACGAATCAATACGAAACAATTAGAATCAATACGAATCAATTAGAATCAATACGAATCAATTAGAATCAATACGAATCAATTAGAATCAATTAGAATCAATTAGAATCAATTAGAATCAATTAGAATCAATTAGAATCAATTAGAATCAATTAGAATCAATTAGAATCAATTAGAATCAATACGAATCAATACGAATCAACTAGAATCAATACGAATCAATACGAATCAATTAGAATCAATACGAATCAATACGAATCAATACGAATCAATACGAATCAATTAGAATCAATACGAATCAATACGAATCAATACGAATCAATTAGAATCAATACGAATCAATTAGAATCAATACGAATCAATTAGAATCAATTAGAATCAATTAGAATCAATTAGAATCAATTAGAATCAATTAGAATCAATACGAATCAATACGAATCAATACGAATCAATTAGAATCAATACGAATCAATTAGAATCAATACGAATCAATACGAATCAATTAGAATCAATACGAATCAATTAGAATCAATACGAATCAATTAGAATCAATACGAATCAATTAGAATCAATACGAATCAATTAGAATCAATACGAATCAATTAGAATCAATACGAATCAATACGAATCAATACGAATCAATACGAATCAATACGAATCAATTAGAATCAATACGAATCAATTAGAATCAATACGAATCAATTAGAATCAATACGAATCAATTAGAATCAATTAGAATCAATACGAATCAATTAGACTCAATACGAATCAATTAGAATCAATACGAATCAATTAGAATCAATTAGAATCAATTAGAATCAATTAGAATCAATACGAATCAATTAGAATCAATACGAATCAATTAGAATCAATACGAATCAATTAGAATCAATACGAATCAATACGAATCAATTAGAATCAATACGAATCAATTAGAATCAATACGAATCAATTAGAATCAATACGAATCAATACGAATCAATACGAATCAATACGAATCAATACGAATCAATTAGAATCAATACGAATCAATACGAATCAATACGAATCAATACGAATCAATTAGAATCAATACGAATCAATACGAATCAATACGAATCAATTAGAATCAATACGAATCAATTAGAATCAATACGAATCAATTAGAATCAATACGAATCAATTAGAATCAATTAGAATCAATTAGAATCAATACGAATCAATACGAATCAATACGAATCAATTAGAATCAATACGAATCAATTAGAATCAATACGAATCAATACGAATCAATTAGAATCAATACGAATCAATTAGAATCAATACGAATCAATTAGAATCAATACGAATCAATTAGAATCAATACGAATCAATTAGAATCAATACGAATCAATACGAATCAATACGAATCAATACGAATCAATACGAATCAATTAGAATCAATACGAATCAATTAGAATCAATACGAATCAATTAGAATCAATACGAATCAATTAGAATCAATTAGAATCAATACGAATCAATTAGACTCAATACGAATCAATTAGAATCAATACGAATCAATTAGAATCAATTAGAATCAATTAGAATCAATTAGAATCAATACGAATCAATTAGAATCAATACGAATCAATTAGAATCAATACGAATCAATTAGAATCAATACGAATCAATACGAATCAATTAGAATCAATACGAATCAATTAGAATCAATACGAATCAATTAGAATCAATTAGAATCAATACGAATCAATTAGACTCAATACGAATCAATTAGAATCAATACGAATCAATTAGAATCAATACGAATCAATACGAATCAATACGAATCAATACGAATCAATACGAATCAATACGAATCAATTAGAATCAATACGAATCAATTAGAATCAATACGAATCAATTAGAATCAATACGAATCAATTAGAATCAATACGAATCAATTAGAATCAATACGAATCAATTAGAATCAATACGAATCAATTAGAATCAATACGAATCAATTAGAATCAATACGAATCAATTAGAATCAATACGAAT
The DNA here is from genome assembly GCA_944319695.1 of Tiphia femorata. Taxonomy (NCBI): domain Eukaryota; kingdom Metazoa; phylum Arthropoda; class Insecta; order Hymenoptera; family Tiphiidae; genus Tiphia; species Tiphia femorata. Next base: position 2,793,311 of record OX090903.1, read on the forward strand.
CAATTAGAATCAATACGAATCAATTAGACTCAATACGAATCAATTAGAATCAATACGAATCAATTAGAATCAATACGAATCAATACGAATCAATACGAATCAATACGAATCAATTAGAATCAATACGAATCAATTAGAATCAATACGAATCAATTAGAATCAATTAGAATCAATTAGAATCAATACGAATCAATACGAATCAATACGAATCAATTAGAATCAATACGAATCAATTAGAATCAATACGAATCAATTAGAATCAATACGAATCAATACGAATCAATTAGAATCAATACGAATCAATTAGAATCAATACCAATCAATTAGAATCAATTAGAATCAATACGAATCAATTAGAATCAATACGAATCAATACGAATCAATTAGAATCAATACGAATCAATTAGAATCAATACGAATCAATTAGAATCAATACGAATCAATACGAATCAATACGAATCAATACGAATCAATACGAATCAATTAGAATCAATACGAATCAATACGAATCAATACGAATCAATACGAATCAATTAGAATCAATACGAATCAATACGAATCAATACGAATCAATTAGAATCAATACGAATCAATTAGAATCAATACGAATCAATTAGAATCAATACGAATCAATTAGAATCAATTAGAATCAATTAGAATCAATACGAATCAATACGAATCAATACGAATCAATTAGAATCAATACGAATCAATTAGAATCAATACGAATCAATACGAATCAATTAGAATCAATACGAATCAATTAGAATCAATTAGAATCAATACGAATCAATTAGAATCAATACGAATCAATTAGAATCAATACGAATCAATACGAATCAATACGAATCAATACGAATCAATTAGAATCAATACGAATCAATTAGAATCAATACGAATCAATTAGAATCAATACGAATCAATTAGAATCAATTAGAATCAATACGAATCAATTAGACTCAATACGAATCAATTAGAATCAATACGAATCAATTAGAATCAATTAGAATCAATTAGAATCAATTAGAATCAATACGAATCAATTAGAATCAATACGAATCAATTAGAATCAATACGAATCAATTAGAATCAATACGAATCAATACGAATCAATTAGAATCAATACGAATCAATTAGAATCAATACGAATCAATTAGAATCAATTAGAATCAATACGAATCAATTAGACTCAATACGAATCAATTAGAATCAATACGAATCAATTAGAATCAATACGAATCAATACGAATCAATACGAATCAATACGAATCAATACGAATCAATACGAATCAATTAGAATCAATACGAATCAATTAGAATCAATACGAATCAATTAGAATCAATACGAATCAATTAGAATCAATACGAATCAATTAGAATCAATACGAATCAATTAGAATCAATACGAATCAATTAGAATCAATACGAATCAATTAGAATCAATACGAATCAATTAGAATCAATACGAATCAATTAGAATCAATACGAATCAATTAGACTCAATACGAATCAATTAGAATCAATACGAATCAATTAGAATCAATACGAATCAATACGAATCAATACGAATCAATACGAATCAATTAGAATCAATACGAATCAATTAGAATCAATACGAATCAATTAGAATCAATTAGAATCAATTAGAATCAATACGAATCAATACGAATCAATACGAATCAATTAGAATCAATACGAATCAATTAGAATCAATACGAATCAATTAGAATCAATACGAATCAATACGAATCAATTAGAATCAATACGAATCAATTAGAATCAATACCAATCAATTAGAATCAATTAGAATCAATACGAATCAATTAGAATCAATACGAATCAATTAGAATCAATACGAATCAATTAGAATCAATACGAATCAATTAGAATCAATACGAATCAATTAGAATCAATACGAATCAATACGAATCAATACGAATCAATACGAATCAATACGAATCAATACGAATCAATACGAATCAATACGAATCAATACGAATCAATACGAATCAATACGAATCAATTAGAATCAATACGAATCAATTAGAATCAATACGAATCAATTAGAATCAATACGAATCAATTAGAATCAATACGAATCAATTAGAATCAATACGAATCATTTAGAATCAATACGAATCAATTAGAATCAATACGAATCAATTAGAATCAATACGAATCAATTAGAATCAATACGAATCAATTAGAATCAATACGAATCAATTAGAATCAATACGAATCAATTAGAATCAATACGAATCAATTAGAATCAATACGAATCAATACGAATCAATACGAATCAATACGAATCAATACGAATCAATACGAATCAATACGAATCAAATAGAATCAATACGAATCAATTAGAATCAATACGAATCAATACGAATCAATTAGAATCAATACGAATCAATACGCATCAATACGCATCAATACGAATCAATACGAATCAACTAGAATCAATACGAATCAATACGAATCAATACGAATCAATACGAATCAATACGAATCAATACGAATCAATACGAATCAATTAGAATCAATACGAATCAATTAGAATCAATACGAATCAATACGAATCAATACGAATCAATTAGAATCAATACGAATCAATACGAATCAATTAGAATCAATACGAATCAATTAGAATCAATACGAATCAATTAGAATCAATACGAATCAATTAGAATCAATACGAATCAATTAGAATCAATACGAATCAATTAGAATCAATACGAATCAATACGAATCAATACGAATCAATACGAATCAATACGAATCAACTAGAATCAATACGAATCAATACGAATCAATACGAATCAATACGAATCAATACGAATCAATACGAATCAATTAGAATCAATACGAATCAATTAGAATCAATACGAATCAATTAGAATCAATACGAATCAATACGAATCAATACGAATCAATACGAATCAATACGAATCAATTAGAATCAATACGAATCAATACGAATCAATACGAATCAATACGAATCAATACGAATCAATACGAATCAATACGAATCAATTAGAATCAATACGAATCAATTAGAATCAATACGAATCAATTGGAATCAATACGAATCAATTAGAATCAATACGAATCAATACGAATCAATTAGAATCAATTAGAATCAATACGAATCAATACGAATCAATTAGAATCAATACGAATCAATTAGAATCAATACGAATCAATACGAATCAATTAGAATCAATACGAATCAATACGAATCAATACGAATCAATTAGAATCAATACGAATCAATACGAATCAATACGAATCAATTAGAATCAATACGAATCAATACGAATCAATACGAATCAATTAGAATCAATACGAATCAATTAGAATCAATACGAATCAATTAGAATCAATACGAATCAATTAGAATCAATACGAATCAATTAGAATCAATACGAATCAATTAGAATCAATACGAATCAATACGAATCAATTAGAATCAATACGAATCAATTAGAATCAATACGAATCAATTAGAATCAATTAGAATCAATACGAATCAATTAGAATCAATACGAATCAATTAGAATCAATACGAATCAATTAGAATCAATACGAATCAATTAGAATCAATTAGAATCAATTAGAATCAATTAGAATCAATACGAATCAATTAGAATCAATACGAATCAATTAGAATCAATACGAATCAATTAGAATCAATACGAATCAATTAGAATCAATACGAATCAATTAGAATCAATACGAATCAATACGAATGAATACGAATCAATACGAATCAATACGAATCAATACGAATCAATACGAATCAATTAGAATCAATACGAATCAATACGAATCAATACGAATCAATTAGAATCAATACGAATCAATTAGAATCAATACGAATCAATACGAATCAATTAGAATCAATTAGAATCAATACGAATCAATTAGAATCAATACGAATCAATTAGAATCAATACGAATCAATACGAATCAATACGAATCAATACGAATCAATTAGAATCAATACGAATCAATTAGAATCAATACGAATCAATTAGAATCAATACGAATCAATACGAATCAATTAGAATCAATACGAATCAATTAGAATCAATACGAATCAATTAGAATCAATACGAATCAATACGAATCAATACGAATCAATACGAATCAATACGAATCAGTACGAATCAATACGAATCAGTACGAATCAACTAGAATCAATACGAATCAATACGAATCAATTAGAAGCAATACGAATCAATACGAATCAATACGAATCAATACGAATCAATACGAATCAATACGAATCAATACGAATCAATACGAATCAATACGAATCAATACGAATCAATACGAATCAATACGAATCAATTAGAATCAATACGAATCAATACGAATCAATTAGAATCAATACGAATCAATTAGAATCAATACGAATCAATTAGAATCAATACGAATCAATACGAATCAATTAGAATCAATACGAATCAATTAGAATCAATACGAATCAATACGAATCAATACGAATCAATACGAATCAATACGAATCAATTAGAATCAATACGAATCAATACGAATCAATACGAATCAATACGAATCAATACGAATCAATACGAATCAATACGAATCAATTAGAATCAATACGAATCAATTAGAATCAATACGAATCAATTAGAATCAATACGAATCAATTAGAATCAATACGAATCAATTAGAATCAATACGAATCAATACGAATCAATTAGAATCAATACGAATCAATTAGAATCAATACGAATCAATTAGAATCAATACGAATCAATTAGAATCAATACGAATCAATACGAATCAATACGAATCAATACGAATCAATTAGAATCAATACGAATCAATTAGAATCAATACGAATCAATTAGAATCAATACGAATCAATACGAATCAATACGAATCAATACGAATCAATACGAATCAATACGAATCAATACGAATCAATACGAATCAATACGAATCAATACGAATCAATACGAATCAATACGAATCAATACGAATCAATACGAATCAATACGAATCAATACGAATCAATACGAATCAATACGAATCAATACGAATCAATTAGAATCAATACGAATCAATACGAATCAATTAGAATCAATACGAATCAATTAGAATCAATACGAATCAATTAGAATCAATACGAATCAATTAGAATCAATTAGAATCAATACGAATCAATACGAATCAATTAGAATCAATACGAATCAATACGAATCAATACGAATCAATACGAATCAATACGAATCAATACGAATCAATTAGAATCAATACGAATCAATTAGAATCAATACGAATCAATACGAATCAATACGAATCAATACGAATCAATACGAATCAATACGAATCAACTAGAATCAATACGAATCAATACGAATCAATTAGAATCAATACGAATCAATTAGAATCAATACGAATCAATTAGAATCAATACGAATCAATACGAATCAATTAGAATCAATACGAATCAATACGAATCAATACGAATCAATACGAATCAACTAGAATCAATACGAATCAATACGAATCAACTAGAATCAATACGAATCAATACGAATCAATACGAATCAATTAGAATCAATACGAATCAATTAGAATCAATACGAATCAATTAGAATCAATACGAATCAATTAGAATCAATACGAATCAATTAGAATCAATACGAATCAATACGAATCAATTAGAATCAATACGAATCAATTAGAATCAATACGAATCAATTAGAATCAATACGAATCAATTAGAATCAATACGAATCAATTAGAATCAATACGAATCAATTAGAATCAATACGAATCACTTAGAATCAATACGAATCAATTAGAATCAATACGAATCAATACGAATCAATACGAATCAATACGAATCAATACGAATCAATACGAATCAATACGAATCAATACGAATCAATACGAATCAATACGAATCAATACGAATCAATACGAATCAATTAGAATCAATACGAATCAATACGAATCAATTAGAATCAATACGAACCAATTAGAATCAATACGAATCAATTAGAATCAATACGAATCAATTAGAATCAATACGAATCAATTAGAATCAATACGAATCAATTAGAATCAATACGAATCAATTAGAATCAATACGAATCAATTAGAATCAATACGAATCAATTAGAATCAATACGAATCAATTAGAATCAATACGAATCAATTAGAATCAATACGAATCAATTAGAATCAATACGAATCAATTAGAATCAATACGAATCAATTAGAATCAATACGAATCAATTAGAATCAATACGAATCAATTAGAATCAATACGAATCAATTAGAATCAATACGAATCAATTAGAATCAATTAGAATCAATACGAATCAATTAGAATCAATACGAATCAATTAGAATCAATACGAATCAATTAGAATCAATACGAATCAATTAGAAGCAATACGAATCAATTAGAATCAATACGAATCAATTAGAATCAATACGAATCAATTAGAATCAATTAGAATCAATACGAATCAATTAGAATCAATTAGAATCAATTAGAATCAATACGAATCAATTAGAATCAATACGAATCAATTAGAATCAATACGAATCAATTAGAATCAATACGAATCAATTAGAATCAATACGAATCAATACGAATCAATACGAATCAATGCGAATCAATTAGAATCAATACGAATCAATACGAATCAATACGAATCAATACGAATCAATTAGAATCAATACGAATCAATTAGAATCAATACGAATCAATACGAATCAATACGAATCAATTAGAATCAATACGAATCAATACGAATCAATACGAATCAATTAGAATCAATACGAATCAATACGAATCAATACGAATCAATTAGAATCAATACGAATCAATTAGAATCAATACGAATCAATTAGAATCAATACGAATCAATTAGAATCAATACGAATCAATTAGAATCAATACGGATCAATACGAATCAATACGAATCAATTAGAATCAATACGAATCAATTAGAATCAATACGAATCAATTAGAATCAATACGAATCAATTAGAATCAATACGAATCAATTAGAATCAATACGAATCAATACGAATCAATACGAATCAATGCGAATCAATTAGAATCAATACGAATCAATTAGAATCAATACGAATCAATTAGAATCAATACGAATCAATACGAATCAATACGAATCAATACGAATCAATACGAATCAATACGAATCAAATAGAATCAATACGAATCAAATAGAATCAATACGAATCAATACGAATCAATACGAATCAATTAGAATCAATACGAATCAATACGAATCAATTAGAATCAATACGAACCAATTAGAATCAATACGAATCAATTAGAATCAATACGAATCAATTAGAATCAATACGAATCAATTAGAATCAATACGAATCAATTAGAATCAATACGAATCAATTAGAATCAATACGAATCAATTAGAATCAATACGAATCAATTAGAATCAATACGAATCAATTAGAATCAATACGAATCAATTAGAATCAATACGAATCAATTAGAATCAATACGAATCAATTAGAATCAATACGAATCAATTAGAATCAATACGAATCAATTAGAATCAATACGAATCAATTAGAATCAATACGAATCAATTAGAATCAATTAGAATCAATACGAATCAATTAGAATCAATACGAATCAATTAGAATCAATACGAATCAATTAGAATCAATACGAATCAATTAGAATCAATACGAATCAATTAGAATCAATACGAATCAATTAGAATCAATTAGAATCAATACGAATCAATTAGAATCAATTAGAATCAATTAGAATCAATACGAATCAATTAGAATCAATACGAATCAATTAGAATCAATACGAATCAATTAGAATCAATACGAATCAATTAGAATCAATACGAATCAATTAGAATCAATACGAATCAATACGAATCAATACGAATCAATGCGAATCAATTAGAATCAATACGAATCAATACGAATCAATACGAATCAATACGAATCAATTAGAATCAATACGAATCAATACGAATCAATACGAATCAATTAGAATCAATACGAATCAATACGATTCAATACGAATCAATACGAATCAATTAGAATCAATACGAATCAATACGAATCAATACGAATCAATTAGAATCAATACGAATCAATTAGAATCAATACGAATCAATTAGAATCAATACGAATCAATTAGAATCAATACGAATCAATACGAATCAATACGAATCAATACGAATCAATTAGAATCAATACGAATCAATTAGAATCAATACGAATCAATTAGAATCAATACGAATCAATACGAATCAATTAGAATCAATACGAATCAATTAGAATCAATACGAATCAATACGAATCAATTAGAATCAATACGAATCAATACGAATCAATTAGAATCAATTAGAATGAATACGAATCAATACGAATGAATACGAATCAATACGAATCAATACGAATCAATACGAATCAATACGAATCAAATAGAATCAATACGAATCAAATAGAATCAATACGAATCAAATAGAATCAATACGAATCAATACGAATCAATACGAATCAATACGAATCAATACGAATCAATACGAATCAATACGAATCAATACGAATCAATACGAATCAATACGAATCAATACGAATCAATACGAATCAATACGAATCAATTAGAATCAATACGAATCAATTAGAATCAATACGAATCAATACGAAACAATACGAATCAATACGAATCAATACGAATCAATTAGAATCAATACGAATCAATTAGAATCAATACGAATCAATTAGAATCAATACGAATCAATTAGAATCAATACGAATCAATTAGAATCAATTAGAATCAATACGAATCAATTAGAATCAATTAGAATCAATACGAATCAATTAGAATCAATTAGAATCAATTAGAATCAATACGAATCAATTAGAATCAATACGAATCAATTAGAATCAATACGAATCAATTAGAATCAATACGAATCAATTAGAATCAATACGAATCAATTAGAATCAATACGAATCAATTAGAATCAATACGAATCAATTAGAATCAATTAGAATCAATACGAATCAATTAGAATCAATTAGAATCAATTAGAATCAATTAGAATCAATTAGAATCAATACGAATCAATTAGAATCAATACGAATCAATTAGAATCAATACGAATCAATTAGAATCAATACGAATCAATTAGAATCAATACGAATCAATTAGAATCAATACGAATCAATTAGAATCAATACGAATCAATTAGAATCAATACGAATCAATTAGAATCAATACGAATCAATTAGAATCAATACGAATCAATTAGAATCAATACGAATCAATTAGAATCAATACGAATCAATTAGAATCAATACGAATCAATACGAATCAATTAGAATCAATACGAACCAATTAGAATCAATACGAATCAATTAGAATCAATACGAATCAATTAGAATCAATACGAATCAATTAGAATCAATACGAATCAATTAGAATCAATACGAATCAATTAGAATCAATACGAATCAATTAGAATCAATACGAATCAATTAGAATCAATACGAATCAATTAGAATCAATACGAATCAATTAGAATCAATACGAATCAATTAGAATCAATACGAATCAATTAGAATCAATACGAATCAATTAGAATCAATACGAATCAATTAGAATCAATACGAATCAATTAGAATCAATACGAATCAATTAGAATCAATTAGAATCAATACGAATCAATTAGAATCAATTAGAATCAATTAGAATCAATACGAATCAATTAGAATCAATACGAATCAATTAGAATCAATACGAATCAATTAGAATCAATACGAATCAATTAGAATCAATACGAATCAATTAGAATCAATACGAATCAATACGAATCAATACGAATCAATGCGAATCAATTAGAATCAATACGAATCAATACGAATCAATACGAATCAATACGAATCAATTAGAATCAATACGAATCAATTAGAATCAATACGAATCAATACGAATCAATACGAATCAATGCGAATCAATTAGAATCAATACGAATCAATACGAATCAATACGAATCAATACGAATCAATTAGAATCAATACGAATCAATACGAATCAATACGAATCAATTAGAATCAATACGAATCAATTAGAATCAATACGAATCAATTAGAATCAATTAGAATCAATACGAATCAATTAGAATCAATACGAATCAATTAGAATCAATACGAATCAATTAGAATCAATACGAATCAATTAGAATCAATACGAATCAATACGAATCAATACGAATCAATGCGAATCAATTAGAATCAATACGAATCAATACGAATCAATACGAATCAATACGAATCAATTAGAATCAATACGAATCAATACGAATCAATACGAATCAATTAGAATCAATACGAATCAATTAGAATCAATACGAATCAATTAGAATCAATACGAATCAATTAGAATCAATACGGATCAATACGAATCAATACGAATCAATTAGAATCAATACGAATCAATTAGAATCAATACGAATCAATTAGAATCAATACGAATCAATTAGAATCAATACGAATCAATTAGAATCAATACGAATCAATTAGAATCAATACGAATCAATTAGAATCAATTAGAATCAATTAGAATCAATTAGAATCAATTAGAATCAATTAGAATCAATTAGAATCAATACGAATCAATTAGAATCAATACGAATCAATTAGAATCAATACGAATCAATTAGAATCAATACGAATCAATTAGAATCAATACGAATCAATACGAATCAATTAGAATCAATACGAATCAATTAGAATCAATACGAATCAATTAGAATCAATACGAATCAATTAGAATCAATACGAATCAATTAGAATCAATACGAATCAATTAGAATCAATACGAATCAATTAGAATCAATACGAATCAATTAGAATCAATACGAATCAATACGAATCAATACGAATCAATACGAATTAATACGAATCAATACGAATCAATTAGAATCAATTAGAATCAATACGAATCAATACGAATCAATACGAATCAATTAGAATCAATTAGAATCAATACGAATCAATACGAATCAATTAGAATCAATACGAATCAATACGAATCAATTAGAATCAATACGAATCAATTAGAATCAATACGAATCAATAAGAATCAATACGAATCAATTAGAATCAATTAGAATCAATTAGAATCAATACGAATCAATACGAATCAACTAGAATCAATACGAATCAATTAGAATCAATACGAATCAATACGAATCAATACGAATCAATACGAATCAATACGAATCAATACGAATCAATTAGAATCAATACGAATCAATTAGAATCAATACGAATCAATACGAATCAATTAGAATCAATACGAATCAATACGAATCAATACGAATCAATACGAATCAATACGAATCAATACGAATCAATACGAATCAATACGAATCAATACGAATCAATACGAATCAATACGAATCAATACGAATCAATACGAATCAATACGAATCAATACGAATCAATACGAATCAACTAGAATCAATACGAATCAATACGAATCAATACGAATCAATACGAATCAATTAGAATCAATACGAATCAATACGAATCAATTAGAATCAATTAGAATCAATACGAATCAATTAGAATCAATACGAATCAATTAGAATCAATACGAATCAATTAGAATCAATACGAATCAATACGAATCAATACGAATCAATTAGAATCAATACGAATCAATACGAATCAATACGAATCAACTAGAATCAATACGAATCAATACGAATCAATACGAATCAATACGAATCAATACGAATCAATTAGAATCAATTAGAATCAATACGAATCAATTAGAATCAATACGAATCAATACGAATCAATTAGAATCAATACGAATCAATACGAATCAATACGAATCAATACGAATCAATACGAATCAATACGAATCAATACGAATCAATACGAATCAATACGAATCAATACGAATCAATACGAATCAATACGAATCAATACGAATCAACTAGAATCAATACGAATCAATACGAATCAATACGAATCAATACGAATCAATACGAATCAATTAGAATCAATTAGAATCAATACGAATCAATTAGAATCAATACGAATCAATTAGAATCAATACGAATCAATACGAATCAATACGAATCAATTAGAATCAATACGAATCAATACGAATCAATACGAATCAACTAGAATCAATACGAATCAATACGAATCAATACGAATCAATACGAATCAATACGAATCAATTAGAATCAATTAGAATCAATACGAATCAATTAGAATCAATACGAATCAATTAGAATCAATACGAATCAATTAGAATCAATACGAATCAATTAGAATCAATACGAATCAATTAGAATCAATACGAATCAATACGAATCAATACGAATCAATTAGAATCAATACGAATCAATTAGAATCAATACGAATCAATTAGAATCAATACGAATCAATTAGAATCAATACGAATCAATTAGAATCAATACGAATCAATACGAGTCAATACGAATCAATACGAATCAATTAGAATCAATACGAATCAATTAGAATCAATACGAATCAATTAGAATCAATACGAATCAATTAGAATCAATACGAATCAATTAGAATCAATACGAATCAATACGAATCAATACGAATCAATTAGAATCAATACGAATCAATACGAATCAATTAGAATCAATACGAATCAATACGAATCAATACGAATCAATACGAATCAATACGAATCAATACGAATCAATACGAATCAATACGAATCAATACGAATCAATTAGAATCAATACGAATCAATTAGAATCAATACGAATCAATTAGAATCAATACGAATCAATACGAATCAATTAGAATCAATACGAATCAATTAGAATCAATACGAATCAATTAGAATCAATACGAATCAATACGAATCAATTAGAATCAATACGAATCAATTAGAGTCAATACGAATCAATACGAATCAATTAGAATCAATTAGAATCAATACGAATCAATACGAATCAATACGAATCAATACGAATCAATACGAATCAATACGAATCAATACGAATCAATACGAATCAATACGAATCAATACGAATCAATACGAATCAATACGAATCAATGCGAATCAATACGAATCAATACGAAACAATACGAATCAATACGAAACAATACGAATCAATACGAAACAATACGAATCAATACGAAACAATACGAATCAATACGAATCAATACGAATCAATTAGAATCAATACGAATCAATTAGAATCAATACGAATCAATTAGAATCAATACGAATCAATACGAATCAATACGAATCAATTAGAATCAATACGAATCAATTAGAACCAATACGAATCAATTAGAATCAATACGAATCAATTAGAATCAATAAGAATCAATTAGAATCAATACGAATCAATTAGAATCAATACGAATCAATACGAATCAATACGAATCAATACGAATCAATTAGAATCAATACGAATCAATACGAATCAATTAGAATCAATACGAATCAATTAGAATCAATACGAATCAATTAGAATCAATACGAATCAATTAGAATCAATACGAATCAATTAGAATCAATACGAATCAATTAGAACCAATACGAATCAATTAGAATCAATACGAATCAATTAGAATCAATACGAATCAATTAGAATCCATACGAATCAATTAGAATCAATACGAATCAATTAGAATCCATACGAATCAATTAGAATCCATACGAATCAATTAGAATCAATACGAATCAATTAGAATCAATACGAATCAATTAGAATCAATACGAATCAATACGAATCAATTAGAATCAATACGAATCAATTAGAATCAATACGAATCAATTAGAATCAATACGAATCAATTAGAATCAATACGAATCAATTAGAATCAATACGAATCAATTAGAATCAATACGAATCAATTAGAATCAATACGAATCAATTAGAATCAATACGAATCAATTAGAATCAATACGAATCAATTAGAATCAATACGAATCAATTAGAATCAATACGAATCAATTAGAATCAATACGAATCAATTAGAATCAATACGAATCAATTAGAATCAATACGAATCAATTAGAATCAATACGAATCAATTAGAATCAATACGAATCAATTAGAATCAATTAGAATCAATACGAATCAATTAGAATCAATACGAATCAATTAGAATCAATTAGAATCAATTAGAATCAATTAGAATCAATACGAATCAATTAGAATCAATACGAATCAATTAGAATCAATACGAATCAATACGAATCAATTAGAATCAATACGAATCAATACGAATCAATACGAATCAATACGAATCAATACGAATCAATACGAATCAATTAGAATCAATTAGAATCAATTAGAATCAATTAGAATCAATTAGAATCAATTAGAATCAATTAGAATCAATTAGAATCAATTAGAATCAATACGAATCAATACGAATCAATACGAATCAATACGAATCAATACGAATCAATACGAATCAATACGAATCAAGACGAATCAATTAGAATCAATACGAATCAATTAGAATCAATACGAATCAATTAGAATCAATACGAATCAATACGAATCAATTAGAATCAATACGAATCAATTAGAATCAATACGAATCAATTAGAATCAATACGAATCAATACGAATCAATTAGAATCAATACGAATCAATTAGAATCAATACGAATCAATTAGAATCAATACGAATCAATTAGAATCAATACGAATCAATTAGAATCAATACGAATCAATTAGAATCAATACGAATCAATACGAATCAATACGAATCAATACGAATCAATACGAATCAATACGAATCAATACGAATCAAATAGAATCAATACGAATCAATACGAATCAACTAGAATCAATACGAATCAATACGAATCAACTAGAATCAATACGAATCAATACGAATCAATACGAATCAATACGAATCAATACGAATCAATACGAATCAATTAGAATCAATACGAATCAATTAGAATCCATACGAATCAATTAGAATCAATACGAATCAATTAGAATCAATACGAATCAATTAGAATCAATACGAATCAATTAGAATCAATACGAATCAATACGAATCAATTAGAATCAATACGAATCAATTAGAATCAATTAGAATCAATACGAATCAATTAGAATCAATACGAATCAATTAGAATCAATACGAATCAATTAGAATCAATACGAATCAATACGAATCAATACGAATCAATACGAATCAATACGAATCAATACGAATCAATTAGAATCAATACCAATCAATACGAATCAATTAGAATCAATACGAATCAATACGAATCAATACGAATCAATACCAATCAATACGAATCAATTAGAATCAATACGAATCAATTAGAATCAATACGAATCAATTAGAATCAATACGAATCAAGTAGAATCAATACGAATCAATTAGAATCCATACGAATCAATTAGAATCAATACGAATCAATACGAATCAATTAGAATCAATACGAATCAATTAGAATCAATACGAATCAATACGAATCAATACGAATCAATACGAATCAATACGAATCAATACGAATCAATACGAATCAATACGAATCAATTAGAATCAATACGAATCAATTAGAATCAATACGAATCAATTAGAATCAATACGAATCAATACGAATCAATACGAATCAATTAGAATCAATACGAATCAATACGAATCAATTAGAATCAATTAGAATCAATACGAATCAATTAGAATCAATACGAATCAATTAGAATCAATACGAATCAATACGAATCAATACGAATCAATACGAATCAATTAGAATCAATACCAATCAATTAGAATCAATACGAATCAATTAGAATCAATACGAATCAATTAGAATCAATACGAATCAATTAGAATCAATACGAATCAATTAGAATCAATACGAATCAATTAGAATCAATACGAATCAATTAGAATCAATACGAATCAATTAGAATCAATACGAATCAATTAGAATCAATACGAATCAATTAGAATCAATACGAATCAATTAGAATCAATACGAATCAATTAGAATCAATACGAATCAATTAGAATCAATACGAATCAATTAGAATCAATACGAATCAATTAGAATCAATACGAATCAATTAGAATCCATACGAATCAATTAGAATCCATACGAATCAATTAGAATCAATACGAATCAATTAGAATCAATACGAATCAATTAGAATCAATACGAATCAATTAGAATCAATACGAATCAATTAGAATCAATACGAATCAATACGAATCAATACGAATCAATGCGAATCAATTAGAATCAATACGAATCAATACGAATCAATACGAATCAATTAGAATCAATACGAATCAATACGAATCAATACGAATCAATACGAATCAATTAGAATCAATTAGAATCAATACGAATCAATTAGAATCAATACGAATCAATACGAATCAATACGAATCAATACGAATCAATACGAATCAATACGAATCAATACGAATCAATACGAATCAATTAGAATCAATTAGAATCAATTAGAATCAATACGAATCAATACGAATCAATACGAATCAATACGAATCAATACGAATCAATACGAATCAATACGAATCAATACGAATCAATACGAATCAATACGAATCAATACGAATCAATTAGAATCAATTAGAATCAATACGAATCAATTAGAATCAATACGAATCAATTAGAATCAATACGAATCAATACGAATCAATTAGAATCAATACGAATCAATTAGAATCAATACGAATCAATTAGAATCAATACGAATCAATACGAATCAATACGAATCAATACGAATCAATACGAATCAATACGAATCAATACGAATCAAATAGAATCAATACGAATCAATACGAATCAATTAGAATCAATACGAATCAATACGAATCAATTAGAATCAATACGAATCAATACGCATCAATACGAATCAATACGAATCAATTAGAATCAATACGAATCAATACGAATCAATACGAATCAATTAGAATCAATACGAATCAATACGAATCAATTAGAATCAATACGAATCAATTAGAATCAATACGAATCAATTAGAATCAATACGAATCAATACGAATCAATTAGAATCAATACGAATCAAGTAGAATCAATACGAATCAATTAGAATCCATACGAATCAATTAGAATCAATACGAATCAATTAGAATCAATACGAATCAATTAGAATCAATACGAATCAATTAGAATCAATACGAATCAATTAGAATCAATACGAATCAATTAGAATCAATACGAATCAATTAGAATCAATACGAATCAATTAGAATCAATACGAATCAATTAGAATCAATACGAATCAATTAGAATCAATACGAATCAATACGAATCAATACGAATCAATACGAATCAATACGAATCAATACGAATCAATACGAATCAATTAGAATCAATACGAATCAATTAGAATCAATACGAATCAATTAGAATCAATACGAATCAATTAGAATCAATTAGAATCAATACGAATCAATTAGAATCAATACGAATCAATTAGAATCAATACGAATCAATTAGAATCAATACGAATCAATTAGAATCAATACGAATCAATTAGAATCAATACGAATCAATTAGAATCAATACGAATCAATACGAATCAATTAGAATCAATACGAATCAATTAGAATCAATACGAATCAATACGAATCAATACGAATCAATACGAATCAATACGAATCAATTAGAATCAATACGAATCAATACGAATCAATACGAATCAATACGAATCAATACGAATCAATACGAATCAATACGAATCAATTAGAATCAATACGAATCAATACGAATCAATTAGAATCAATACGAATCAATTAGAATCAATTAGAATCAATACGAAACAATACGAATCAATTAGAATCAATACGAATCAATTAGAATCAATACGAATCAATTAGAATCAATACGAATCAATTAGAATCAATACGAATCAATTAGAATCAATACGAATCAATTAGAATCAATACGAATCAATTAGAATCAATACGAATCAATTAGAATCAATACGAATCAATTAGAATCAATTAGAATCAATACGAATCAATTAGAATCAATACGAATCAATTAGAATCAATTAGAATCAATTAGAATCAATTAGAATCAATACGAATCAATTAGAATCAATACGAATCAATTAGAATCAATACGAATCAATACGAATCAATTAGAATCAATACGAATCAATACGAATCAATACGAATCAATACGAATCAATACGAATCAATACGAATCAATATGAATCAATTAGAATCAATTAGAATCAATTAGAATCAATTAGAATCAATTAGAATCAATTAGAATCAATTAGAATCAATACGAATCAATACGAATCAATACGAATCAATACGAATCAATACGAATCAATACGAATCAATACGAATCAATACGAATCAATTAGAATCAATACGAATCAATTAGAATCAATACGAATCAATTAGAATCAATACGAATCAATACGAATCAATTAGAATCAATACGAATCAATTAGAATCAATACGAATCAATTAGAATCAATACGAATCAATACGAATCAATTAGAATCAATACGAATCAATTAGAATCAATACGAATCAATTAGAATCAATACGAATCAATTAGAATCAATACGAATCAATACGAATCAATACGAATCAATACGAATCAATACGAATCAATACGAATCAATACGAATCAATACGAATCAATACGAATCAATACGAATCAAATAGAATCAATACGAATCAATACGAATCAACTAGAATCAATACGAATCAATACGAATCAACTAGAATCAATACGAATCAATACGAATCAATACGAATCAATACGAATCAATACGAATCAATACGAATCAATACGAATCAATACGAATCAATTAGAATCAATACGAATCAATTAGAATCCATACGAATCAATTAGAATCAATACGAATCAATTAGAATCAATACGAATCAATTAGAATCAATACGAATCAATTAGAATCAATACGAATCAATACGAATCAATTAGAATCAATACGAATCAATTAGAATCAATTAGAATCAATATGAATCAATTAGAATCAATACGAATCAATTAGAATCAATACGAATCAATACGAATCAATACGAATCAATACGAATCAATACGAATCAATACGAATCAATTAGAATCAATACCAATCAATACGAATCAATTAGAATCAATACGAATCAATACGAATCAATACGAATCAATACCAATCAATACGAATCAATTAGAATCAATACGAATCAATTAGAATCAATACGAATCAATTAGAATCAATACGAATCAAGTAGAATCAATACGAATCAATTAGAATCCATACGAATCAATTAGAATCAATACGAATCAATACGAATCAATTAGAATCAATACGAATCAATTAGAATCAATACGAATCAATTAGAATGAATACGAATCAATACGAATCAATACGAATCAATACGAATCAATACGAATCAATACGAATCAATACGAATCAATTAGAATCAATACGAATCAATTAGAATCAATACGAATCAATTAGAATCAATACGAATCAATACGAATCAATACGAATCAATTAGAATCAATACGAATCAATACGAATCAATTAGAATCAATTAGAATCAATACGAATCAATTAGAATCAATACGAATCAATACGAATCAATACGAATCAATACGAATCAATACGAATCAATACGAATCAATTAGAATCAATACGAATCAATTAGAATCAATACGAATCAATTAGAATCAATACGAATCAATTAGAATCAATACGAATCAATTAGAATCAATACGAATCAATTAGAATCAATACGAATCAATTAGAATCAATACGAATCAATTAGAATCAATACGAATCAATTAGAATCAATACGAATCAATTAGAATCAATACGAATCAATTAGAATCAATACGAATCAATTAGAATCAATACGAATCAATTAGAATCAATACGAATCAATTAGAATCAATACGAATCAATTAGAATCAATACGAATCAATACGAATCAATACGAATCAATACGAATCAATACGAATCAATACGAATCAATACGAATCAATTAGAATCAATACGAATCAATTAGAATCAATACGAATCAATTAGAATCAATACGAATCAATTAGAATCAATTAGAATCAATACGAATCAATTAGAATCAATACGAATCAATTAGAATCAATACGAATCAATTAGAATCAATACGAATCAATTAGAATCAATACGAATCAATTAGAATCAATACGAATCAATTAGAATCAATACGAATCAATTAGAATCAATACGAATCAATACGAATCAATTAGAATCAATACGAATCAATTAGAATCAATACGAATCAATACGAATCAATACGAATCAATACGAATCAATACGAAACAATTAGAATCAATACGAATCAATACGAATCAATACGAATCAATACGAATCAATACGAATCAATTAGAATCAATACGAATCAATACGAATCAATTAGAATCAATACGAATCAATTAGAATCAATTAGAATCAATACGAAACAATACGAATCAATACGAATCAATACGAATCAATACGAATCAATACGAATCAATACGAATCAATACGAATCAATTAGAATCAATACGAATCAATACGAATCAATACGAATCAATACGAATCAATACGAATCAATACGAATCAATACGAATCAATACGAATCAATTAGAATCAATACGAATCAATTAGAATCAATACGAATCAATACGAATCAATTAGAATCAATACGAATCAATTAGAATCAATACGAATCAATTAGAATCAATACGAATCAATTAGAATCAATACGAATCAATACGAATCAATACGAATCAATACGAATCAATACGAAACAATACGAATCAATACGAAACAATACGAATCAATACGAATCAATACGAATCAATACGAATCAATACGAATCAATACGAATCAATACGAATCAATTAGAATCAATACGAATCAATTAGAATCAATACGAATCAATTAGAATCAATTAGAATCAATTAGAATCAATACGAATCAATACGAATCAATTAGAATCAATACGAATCAATACGAATCAATTAGAATCAATACGAATCAATACGAATCAATACGAATCAATACGAATCAATACGAATCAATACGAATCAATACGAATCAATACGAATCAATTAGAATCAATACGAATCAATTAGAATCAATACGAATCAATTAGAATCAATACGAATCAATACGAATCAATTAGAATCAATACGAATCAATTAGAATCAATACGAATCAATTAGAATCAATACGAATCAATTAGAATCAATACGAATCAATTAGAATCAATTAGAATCAATACGAATCAATACGAATCAATTAGAATCAATTAGAATCAATTAGAATCAATACGAATCAATTAGAATCAATACGAATCAATTAGAATCAATACGAATCAATTAGAATCAATACGAATCAATTAGAATCAATACGAATCAATTAGAATCAATACGAATCAATTAGAATTAATACGAATCAATTAGAATCCATACGAATCAATTAGAATCAATACGAATCAATTAGAATCAATACGAATCAATTAGAATCAATACGAATCAATTAGAATCAATACGAATCAATTAGAATCAATACGAATCAATACGAATCAATACGAATCAATACGAATCAATACGAATCAATACGAATCAATACGAATCAATACGAAACAATACGAATCAATACGAATCAATACGAATCAATACGAATCAATACGAATCAATACGAATCAATACGAATCAATACGAATCAATTAGAATCAATACGAATCAATTAGAATCAATACGAATCAATTAGAATCAATTGGAATCAATTAGAATCAATACGAATCAATTAGAATCAATTAGAATCAATACGAATCAATACGAATCAATACGAATCAATACGAATCAATACGAATCAATACGAATCAATACGAATCAATACGAATCAATACGAATCAATACGAATCAATACGAATCAATACGAATCAATACGAATCAATACGAAACAATACGAATCAATACGAATCAATACGAATCAATACGAATCAATACGAATCAATACGAATCAATTAGAATCAATACGAATCAATTAGAATCAATACGAATCAATACGAATCAATTAGAATCAATACGAATCAATTAGAATCAATACGAATCAATTAGAATCAATACCAATCAATTAGAATTAATACGAATCAATTAGAATCAATTAGAATCAATACGAATCAATACGAATCAATTAGAATCAATTAGAATCAATTAGAATCAATTAGAATCAATTAGAATCAATACGAATCAATTAGAATCAATACGAATCAATTAGAATCAATACGAATCAATTAGAATCAATACGAATCAATTAGAATCAATACGAATCAATTAGAATCAATACGAATCAATTAGAATCCATACGAATCAATTAGAATCAATACGAATCAATTAGAATCAATACGAATCAATTAGAATCAATACGAATCAATTAGAATCAATACGAATCAATACGAATCAATTAGAATCAATTAGAATCAATACGAATCAATTAGAATCAATACGAATCAATACGAATCAATTAGAATCAATACGAATCAATTAGAATCAATACGAATCAATTAGAATCAATACGAATCAATTAGAATCAATACGAATCAATTAGAATCAATACGAATCAATTAGAATCAATACGAATCAATTAGAATCAATACGAATCAATTAGAATCAATACGAATCAATTAGAATCAATACGAATCAATTAGAATCAATACGAATCAATTAGAATCAATACGAATCAATTAGAATCAATACGAATCAATTAGAATCAATACGAATCAATGCGAATCAATTAGAATCAATACGAATCAATACGAATCAATACGAATCAATTAGAATCAATACGAATCAATTAGAATCAATACGAATCAATTAGAATCAATACGAATCAATACGAATCAATACGAATCAATACGAATCAATTAGAATCAATACCAATCAATTTGAATCAATACCAATCAATTAGAATCAATACGAATCAATTAGAATCAATACGAATCAATTAGAATCAATACGAATCAATTAGAATCAATACGAATCAATTAGAATCAATACGAATCAATTAGAATCAATACGAATCAATTAGAATCAATACGAATCAATTAGAATCAATACGAATCAATTAGAATCAATTAGAATCAATACGAATCAATTAGAATCAATACGAATCAATTAGAATCAATACGAATCAATTAGAATCAATACGAATCAATTAGAATCAATACGAATCAATTAGAATCAATACGAATCAATTAGAATCAATACGAATCAATTAGAATCCATACGAATCAATTAGAATCAATACGAATCAATTAGAATCAATACGAATCAATTAGAATCAATACGAATCAATTAGAATCAATACGAATCAATTAGAATCAATACGAATCAATTAGAATCAATACGAATCAATACGAATCAATACGAATCAATACGAATCAATGCGAATCAATTAGAATCAATACGAATCAATACGAATCAATACGAATCAATTAGAATCAATACGAATCAATACGAATCAATACGAATCAATTAGAATCAATTAGAATCAATACGAATCAATTAGAATCAATACGAATCAATACGAATCAATACGAATCAATACGAATCAATACGAATCAATACGAATCAATACGAATCAATACGAATCAATTAGAATCAATTAGAATCAATTAGAATCAATACGAATCAATACGAATCAATACGAATCAATACGAATCAATACGAATCAATACGAATCAATACGAATCAATACGAATCAATACGAATCAATACGAATCAATACGAATCAATTAGAATCAATACGAATCAATTAGAATCAATACGAATCAATTAGAATCAATACGAATCAATACGAATCAATTAGAATCAATACGAATCAATTAGAATCAATACGAATCAATTAGAATCCATACGAATCAATTAGAATCAATACGAATCAATTAGAATCAATACGAATCAATTAGAATCAATACGAATCAATTAGAATCAATACGAATCAATACGAATCAATACGAATCAATACGAATCAAATAGAATCAATACGAATCAATACGAATCAATTAGAATCAATACGAATCAATACGAATCAATTAGAATCAATACGAATCAATACGCATCAATACGAATCAATACGAATCAATACGAATCAATACGAATCAATTAGAATCAATACGAATCAATTAGAATCAATACGAATCAATTAGAATCAATACGAATCAATTAGAATCAATACGAATCAATACGAATCAATACGAATCAATTAGAATCAATACGAATCAATACGAATCAATTAGAATCAATACGAATCAATTAGAATCAATACGAATCAATTAGAATCAATACGAATCAATTAGAATCAATTAGAATCAATACGAATCAATTAGAATCAATACGAATCAATTAGAATCAATACGAATCAATTAGAATCAATACGAATCAATTAGAATCAATACGAATCAATTAGAATCAATACGAATCAATTAGAATCAATACGAATCAATACGAATCAATACGAATCAATACGAATCAATTAGAATCAATACCAATCAATACGAATCAATTAGAATCAATACGAATCAATACGAATCAATACCAATCAATACGAATCAATTAGAATCAATACGAATCAATTAGAATCAATACGAATCAAGTAGAATCAATACGAATCAATTAGAATCCATACGAATCAATTAGAATCAATACGAATCAATTAGAATCAATACGAATCAATTAGAATCAATACGAATCAATTAGAATCAATACGAATCAATTAGAATCAATACGAATCAATTAGAATCAATACGAATCAATTAGAATCAATACGAATCAATACGAATCAATACGAATCAATACGAATCAATACGAATCAATACGAATCAATACGAATCAATACGAATCAATACGAATCAATTAGAATCAATACGAATCAATTAGAATCAATTAGAATCAATACGAATCAATTAGAATCAATACGAATCAATTAGAATCAATACGAATCAATTAGAATCAATACGAATCAATTAGAATCAATACGAATCAATTAGAATCAATACGAATCAATACGAATCAATTAGAATCAATACGAATCAAGTAGAATCAATACGAATCAATTAGAATCCATACGAATCAATTAGAATCAATACGAATCAATTAGAATCAATACGAATCAATTAGAATCAATACGAATCAATTAGAATCAATACGAATCAATTAGAATCAATACGAATCAATTAGAATCAATACGAATCAATTAGAATCAATACGAATCAATTAGAATCAATACGAATCAATTAGAATCAATACGAATCAATACGAATCAATACGAATCAATACGAATCAATACGAATCAATTAGAATCAATACGAATCAATTAGAATCAATACGAATCAATTAGAATCAATACGAATCAATTAGAATCAATACGAATCAATTAGAATCAATTAGAATCAATACGAATCAATTAGAATCAATACGAATCAATTAGAATCAATACGAATCAATTAGAATCAATACGAATCAATTAGAATCAATACGAATCAATTAGAATCAATACGAATCAATTAGAATCAATACGAATCAATTAGAATCAATACGAATCAATACGAATCAATTAGAATCAATACGAATCAATTAGAATCAATACGAATCAATACGAATCAATACGAATCAATACGAATCAATACGAAACAATTAGAATCAATACGAATCAATACGAATCAATACGAATCAATACGAATCAATACGAATCAATACGAATCAATACGAATCAATTAGAATCAATACGAATCAATACGAATCAATTAGAATCAATACGAATCAATTAGAATCAATTAGAATCAATACGAAACAATACGAATCAATACGAATCAATACGAATCAATACGAATCAATACGAATCAATACGAATCAATACGAATCAATTAGAATCAATACGAATCAATACGAATCAATACGAATCAATACGAATCAATACGAATCAATACGAATCAATACGAATCAATACGAATCAATTAGAATCAATACGAATCAATTAGAATCAATACGAATCAATACGAATCAATTAGAATCAATACGAATCAATTAGAATCAATACGAATCAATTAGAATCAATACGAATCAATTAGAATCAATACGAATCAATACGAATCAATACGAATCAATACGAATCAATACGAATCAATACGAATCAATACGAATCAATACGAAACAATACGAATCAATACGAAACAATACGAATCAATACGAATCAATACGAATCAATACGAATCAATACGAATCAATACGAATCAATTAGAATCAATACGAATCAATTAGAATCAATACGAATCAATTAGAATCAATTAGAATCAATTAGAATCAATACGAATCAATTAGAATCAATTAGAATCAATTAGAATCAATACGAATCAATTAGAATCAATACGAATCAATACGAATCAATACGAATCAATACGAATCAATACGAATCAATACGAATCAATACGAATCAATACGAATCAATTAGAATCAATACGAATCAATTAGAATCAATACGAATCAATTAGAATCAATACGAATCAATTAGAATCAATACGAATCAATTAGAATCAATTAGAATCAATACGAATCAATACGAATCAATTAGAATCAATTAGAATCAATTAGAATCAATACGAATCAATTAGAATCAATACGAATCAATTAGAATCAATACGAATCAATTAGAATCAATACGAATCAATTAGAATCAATACGAATCAATTAGAATCAATACGAATCAATTAGAATCAATACGAATCAATTAGAATCCATACGAATCAATTAGAATCAATACGAATCAATTAGAATCAATACGAATCAATTAGAATCAATACGAATCAATTAGAATCAATACGAATCAATTAGAATCAATACGAATCAATACGAATCAATACGAATCAATACGAATCAATACGAATCAATACGAATCAATACGAATCAATACGAAACAATACGAATCAATACGAATCAATACGAATCAATACGAATCAATACGAATCAATACGAATCAATACGAATCAATACGAATCAATTAGAATCAATACGAATCAATTAGAATCAATACGAATCAATTAGAATCAATTGGAATCAATTAGAATCAATACGAATCAATTAGAATCAATTAGAATCAATACGAATCAATACGAATCAATACGAATCAATACGAATCAATACGAATCAATACGAATCAATACGAATCAATACGAATCAATACGAATCAATACGAATCAATACGAATCAATACGAATCAATACGAAACAATACGAATCAATACGAATCAATACGAATCAATACGAATCAATACGAATCAATACGAATCAATTAGAATCAATACGAATCAATTAGAATCAATACGAATCAATACGAATCAATTAGAATCAATACGAATCAATTAGAATCAATACGAATCAATTAGAATCAATACCAATCAATTAGAATTAATACGAATCAATTAGAATCAATTAGAATCAATACGAATCAATACGAATCAATTAGAATCAATTAGAATCAATTAGAATCAATTAGAATCAATTAGAATCAATACGAATCAATTAGAATCAATACGAATCAATTAGAATCAATACGAATCAATTAGAATCAATACGAATCAATTAGAATCAATACGAATCAATTAGAATCAATACGAATCAATTAGAATCCATACGAATCAATTAGAATCAATACGAATCAATTAGAATCAATACGAATCAATTAGAATCAATACGAATCAATTAGAATCAATACGAATCAATACGAATCAATTAGAATCAATTAGAATCAATACGAATCAATTAGAATCAATACGAATCAATACGAATCAATTAGAATCAATACGAATCAATTAGAATCAATACGAATCAATTAGAATCAATACGAATCAATTAGAATCAATACGAATCAATTAGAATCAATACGAATCAATTAGAATCAATACGAATCAATTAGAATCAATACGAATCAATTAGAATCAATACGAATCAATTAGAATCAATACGAATCAATTAGAATCAATACGAATCAATTAGAATCAATACGAATCAATTAGAATCAATACGAATCAATGCGAATCAATTAGAATCAATACGAATCAATTAGAATCAATACGAATCAATTAGAATCAATACGAATCAATTAGAATCAATACGAATCAATTAGAATCAATACGAATCAATACGAATCAATACGAATCAATACGAATCAATTAGAATCAATACCAATCAATTTGAATCAATACCAATCAATTAGAATCAATACGAATCAATTAGAATCAATACGAATCAATTAGAATCAATACGAATCAATTAGAATCAATACGAATCAATTAGAATCAATACGAATCAATTAGAATCAATACGAATCAATTAGAATCAATACGAATCAATTAGAATCAATACGAATCAATTAGAATCAATACGAATCAATTAGAATCAATTAGAATCAATACGAATCAATTAGAATCAATACGAATCAATTAGAATCAATACGAATCAATTAGAATCAATACGAATCAATTAGAATCAATACGAATCAATTAGAATCAATACGAATCAATTAGAATCCATACGAATCAATTAGAATCAATACGAATCAATTAGAATCAATACGAATCAATTAGAATCAATACGAATCAATTAGAATCAATACGAATCAATTAGAATCAATACGAATCAATTAGAATCAATACGAATCAATACGAATCAATACGAATCAATGCGAATCAATTAGAATCAATACGAATCAATACGAATCAATACGAATCAATTAGAATCAATACGAATCAATACGAATCAATACGAATCAATTAGAATCAATTAGAATCAATTAGAATCAATTAGAATCAATACGAATCAATTAGAATCAATACGAATCAATACGAATCAATACGAATCAATACGAATCAATACGAATCAATACGAATCAATTAGAATCAATTAGAATCAATTAGAATCAATTAGAATCAATACGAATCAATACGAATCAATACGAATCAATACGAATCAATACGAATCAATACGAATCAATACGAATCAATACGAATCAATACGAATCAATACGAATCAATACGAATCAATACGAATCAATACGAATCAATTAGAATCAATACGAATCAATTAGAATCAATACGAATCAATACGAATCAATTAGAATCAATACGAATCAATTAGAATCAATACGAATCAATTAGAATCCATACGAATCAATTAGAATCAATACGAATCAATTAGAATCAATACGAATCAATTAGAATCAATACGAATCAATTAGAATCAATACGAATCAATACGAATCAATACGAATCAATACGAATCAAATAGAATCAATACGAATCAATACGAATCAATTAGAATCAATACGAATCAATACGAATCAATTAGAATCAATACGAATCAATACGCATCAATACGAATCAATACGAATCAATACGAATCAATACGAATCAATTAGAATCAATACGAATCAATTAGAATCAATACGAATCAATTAGAATCAATACGAATCAATTAGAATCAATACGAATCAATACGAATCAATACGAATCAATTAGAATCAATACGAATCAATACGAATCAATTAGAATCAATACGAATCAATTAGAATCAATACGAATCAATTAGAATCAATACGAATCAATTAGAATCAATTAGAATCAATACGAATCAATTAGAATCAATACGAATCAATTAGAATCAATACGAATCAATTAGAATCAATACGAATCAATTAGAATCAATACGAATCAATTAGAATCAATACGAATCAATTAGAATCAATACGAATCAATACGAATCAATACGAATCAATACGAATCAATACGAATCAATTAGAATCAATACCAATCAATACGAATCAATTAGAATCAATACGAATCAATACGAATCAATACCAATCAATACGAATCAATTAGAATCAATACGAATCAATTAGAATCAATACGAATCAAGTAGAATCAATACGAATCAATTAGAATCCATACGAATCAATTAGAATCAATACGAATCAATTAGAATCAATACGAATCAATTAGAATCAATACGAATCAATTAGAATCAATACGAATCAATTAGAATCAATACGAATCAATTAGAATCAATACGAATCAATTAGAATCAATACGAATCAATTAGAATCAATACGAATCAATACGAATCAATACGAATCAATACGAATCAATACGAATCAATACGAATCAATACGAATCAATACGAATCAATACGAATCAATACGAATCAATACGAATCAATTAGAATCAATACGAATCAATTAGAATCAATTAGAATCAATACGAATCAATTAGAATCAATACGAATCAATTAGAATCAATACGAATCAATTAGAATCAATACGAATCAATTAGAATCAATACGAATCAATTAGAATCAATACGAATCAATTAGAATCAATACGAATCAATACGAATCAATTAGAATCAATACGAATCAATTAGAATCAATACGAATCAATACGAATCAATACGAATCAATACGAATCAATACGAATCAATACGAATCAATACGAATCAATACGAATCAATACGAATCAATACGAATCAATTAGAATCAATACGAATCAATTAGAATCAATACGAATCAATTAGAATCAATACGAATCAATACGAATCAATTAGAATCAATACGAATCAATTAGAATCAATACGAATCAATTAGAATCAATACGAATCAATTAGAATCAATACGAATCAATACGAATCAATTAGAATCAATACGAATCAATTAGAATCAATACGAATCAATTAGAATCAATACGAATCAATACGAATCAATACGAATCAATACGAATCAATACGAATCAATACGAATCAATACGAATCAATACGAATCAATACGAATCAATACGAATCAATACGAATCAATACGAATCAATTAGAATCAATACGAATCAATACGAATCAATTAGAATCAATACGAATCAATTAGAATCAATTAGAATCAATTAGAATCAATTAGAATCAATACGAATCAATTAGAATCAATACGAATCAATTAGAATCAATTAGAATCAATACGAATCAATACGAATCAATTAGAATCAATACGAATCAATACGAATCAATACGAATCAATACGAATCAATACGAATCAATTAGAATCAATACGAATCAATTAGAATCAATACGAATCAATACGAATCAATACGAATCAATACGAATCAATACGAATCAATACGAATCAACTAGAATCAATACGAATCAATACGAATCAATTAGAATCAATACGAATCAATTAGAATCAATACGAATCAATTAGAATCAATACGAATCAATACGAATCAATTAGAATCAATACGAATCAATACGAATCAATACGAATCAATACGAATCAACTAGAATCAATACGAATCAATACGAATCAATTAGAATCAATACGAATCAATTAGAATCAATTAGAATCAATTAGAATCAATTAGAATCAATACGAATCAATTAGAATCAATACGAATCAATTAGAATCAATTAGAATCAATACGAATCAATACGAATCAATTAGAATCAATACGAATCAATTAGAATCAATACGAATCAATTAGAATCAATACGAATCAATTAGAATCAATACGAATCAATTAGAATCCATACGAATCAATTAGAATCAATACGAATCAATTAGAATCAATACGAATCAATTAGAATCAATACGAATCAATTAGAATCAATACGAATCAATTAGAATCAATACGAATCAATTAGAATCAATACGAATCAATTAGAATCAATACGAATCAATACGAATCAATGCGAATCAATTAGAATCAATACGAATCAATACGAATCAATACGAATCAATTAGAATCAATACGAATCAATACGAATCAATACGAATCAATTAGAATCAATTAGAATCAATACGAATCAATTAGAATCAATACGAATCAATACGAATCAATACGAATCAATACGAATCAATACGAATCAATACGAATCAATACGAATCAATACGAATCAATTAGAATCAATTAGAATCAATTAGAATCAATACGAATCAATACGAATCAATACGAATCAATACGAATCAATACGAATCAATACGAATCAATACGAATCAATACGAATCAATACGAATCAATACGAATCAATACGAATCAATTAGAATCAATACGAATCAATTAGAATCAATACGAATCAATTAGAATCAATACGAATCAATACGAATCAATTAGAATCAATACGAATCAATTAGAATCAATACGAATCAATTAGAATCCATACGAATCAATTAGAATCAATACGAATCAATTAGAATCAATACGAATCAATTAGAATCAATACGAATCAATTAGAATCAATACGAATCAATACGAATCAATACGAATCAATACGAATCAAATAGAATCAATACGAATCAATACGAATCAATTAGAATCAATACGAATCAATACGAATCAATTAGAATCAATACGAATCAATACGCATCAATACGAATCAATACGAATCAATACGAATCAATACGAATCAATTAGAATCAATACGAATCAATTAGAATCAATACGAATCAATTAGAATCAATACGAATCAATTAGAATCAATACGAATCAATACGAATCAATACGAATCAATTAGAATCAATACGAATCAATACGAATCAATTAGAATCAATACGAATCAATTAGAATCAATACGAATCAATTAGAATCAATACGAATCAATTAGAATCAATTAGAATCAATACGAATCAATTAGAATCAATACGAATCAATTAGAATCAATACGAATCAATTAGAATCAATACGAATCAATTAGAATCAATACGAATCAATTAGAATCAATACGAATCAATTAGAATCAATACGAATCAATACGAATCAATACGAATCAATACGAATCAATTAGAATCAATACCAATCAATACGAATCAATTAGAATCAATACGAATCAATACGAATCAATACCAATCAATACGAATCAATTAGAATCAATACGAATCAAGTAGAATCAATACGAATCAATTAGAATCCATACGAATCAATTAGAATCAATACGAATCAATTAGAATCAATACGAATCAATTAGAATCAATACGAATCAATTAGAATCAATACGAATCAATTAGAATCAATACGAATCAATTAGAATCAATACGAATCAATTAGAATCAATACGAATCAATACGAATCAATACGAATCAATACGAATCAATACGAATCAATACGAATCAATACGAATCAATACGAATCAATACGAATCAATTAGAATCAATACGAATCAATTAGAATCAATTAGAATCAATACGAATCAATTAGAATCAATACGAATCAATTAGAATCAATACGAATCAATTAGAATCAATACGAATCAATTAGAATCAATACGAATCAATTAGAATCAATACGAATCAATACGAATCAATTAGAATCAATACGAATCAAGTAGAATCAATACGAATCAATTAGAATCCATACGAATCAATTAGAATCAATACGAATCAATTAGAATCAATACGAATCAATTAGAATCAATACGAATCAATTAGAATCAATACGAATCAATTAGAATCAATACGAATCAATTAGAATCAATACGAATCAATTAGAATCAATACGAATCAATTAGAATCAATACGAATCAATTAGAATCAATACGAATCAATTAGAATCAATACGAATCAATACGAATCAATACGAATCAATACGAATCAATACGAATCAATTAGAATCAATACGAATCAATTAGAATCAATACGAATCAATTAGAATCAATACGAATCAATTAGAATCAATACGAATCAATTAGAATCAATTAGAATCAATACGAATCAATTAGAATCAATACGAATCAATTAGAATCAATACGAATCAATTAGAATCAATACGAATCAATTAGAATCAATACGAATCAATTAGAATCAATACGAATCAATTAGAATCAATACGAATCAATTAGAATCAATACGAATCAATACGAATCAATTAGAATCAATACGAATCAATTAGAATCAATACGAATCAATACGAATCAATACGAATCAATACGAATCAATACGAAACAATTAGAATCAATACGAATCAATACGAATCAATACGAATCAATACGAATCAATACGAATCAATACGAATCAATACGAATCAATACGAATCAATTAGAATCAATACGAATCAATACGAATCAATTAGAATCAATACGAATCAATTAGAATCAATTAGAATCAATACGAAACAATACGAATCAATACGAATCAATACGAATCAATACGAATCAATACGAATCAATACGAATCAATACGAATCAATTAGAATCAATACGAATCAATTAGAATCAATACGAATCAATACGAATCAATACGAATCAATACGAATCAATACGAATCAATACGAATCAATTAGAATCAATACGAATCAATTAGAATCAATACGAATCAATACGAATCAATTAGAATCAATACGAATCAATTAGAATCAATACGAATCAATTAGAATCAATACGAATCAATTAGAATCAATACGAATCAATACGAATCAATACGAATCAATACGAATCAATACGAATCAATACGAATCAATACGAATCAATACGAAACAATACGAATCAATACGAAACAATACGAATCAATACGAATCAATACGAATCAATACGAATCAATACGAATCAATACGAATCAATTAGAATCAATACGAATCAATTAGAATCAATACGAATCAATTAGAATCAATTAGAATCAATTAGAATCAATACGAATCAATTAGAATCAATTAGAATCAATTAGAATCAATACGAATCAATTAGAATCAATACGAATCAATACGAATCAATACGAATCAATACGAATCAATACGAATCAATACGAATCAATACGAATCAATACGAATCAATTAGAATCAATACGAATCAATTAGAATCAATACGAATCAATTAGAATCAATACGAATCAATACGAATCAATTAGAATCAATACGAATCAATTAGAATCAATACGAATCAATTAGAATCAATACGAATCAATTAGAATCAATACGAATCAATTAGAATCAATTAGAATCAATACGAATCAATACGAATCAATTAGAATCAATTAGAATCAATTAGAATCAATACGAATCAATTAGAATCAATACGAATCAATTAGAATCAATACGAATCAATTAGAATCAATACGAATCAATTAGAATCAATACGAATCAATTAGAATCAATACGAATCAATTAGAATCAATACGAATCAATTAGAATCCATACGAATCAATTAGAATCAATACGAATCAATTAGAATCAATACGAATCAATTAGAATCAATACGAATCAATTAGAATCAATACGAATCAATTAGAATCAATACGAATCAATACGAATCAATACGAATCAATACGAATCAATACGAATCAATACGAATCAATACGAAACAATACGAATCAATACGAATCAATACGAATCAATACGAATCAATACGAATCAATACGAATCAATACGAATCAATACGAATCAATTAGAATCAATACGAATCAATTAGAATCAATACGAATCAATTAGAATCAATTGGAATCAATTAGAATCAATACGAATCAATTAGAATCAATTAGAATCAATACGAATCAATACGAATCAATACGAATCAATACGAATCAATACGAATCAATACGAATCAATACGAATCAATACGAATCAATACGAATCAATACGAATCAATACGAATCAATACGAATCAATACGAATCAATACGAAACAATACGAATCAATACGAATCAATACGAATCAATACGAATCAATACGAATCAATACGAATCAATTAGAATCAATACGAATCAATTAGAATCAATACGAATCAATACGAATCAATTAGAATCAATACGAATCAATTAGAATCAATACGAATCAATTAGAATCAATACCAATCAATTAGAATTAATACGAATCAATTAGAATCAATTAGAATCAATACGAATCAATACGAATCAATTAGAATCAATTAGAATCAATTAGAATCAATTAGAATCAATTAGAATCAATACGAATCAATTAGAATCAATACGAATCAATTAGAATCAATACGAATCAATTAGAATCAATACGAATCAATTAGAATCAATACGAATCAATTAGAATCAATACGAATCAATTAGAATCCATACGAATCAATTAGAATCAATACGAATCAATTAGAATCAATACGAATCAATTAGAATCAATACGAATCAATTAGAATCAATACGAATCAATACGAATCAATTAGAATCAATTAGAATCAATACGAATCAATTAGAATCAATACGAATCAATACGAATCAATTAGAATCAATACGAATCAATTAGAATCAATACGAATCAATTAGAATCAATACGAATCAATTAGAATCAATACGAATCAATTAGAATCAATACGAATCAATTAGAATCAATACGAATCAATTAGAATCAATACGAATCAATTAGAATCAATACGAATCAATTAGAATCAATACGAATCAATTAGAATCAATACGAATCAATTAGAATCAATACGAATCAATTAGAATCAATACGAATCAATGCGAATCAATTAGAATCAATACGAATCAATTAGAATCAATACGAATCAATTAGAATCAATACGAATCAATTAGAATCAATACGAATCAATTAGAATCAATACGAATCAATACGAATCAATACGAATCAATACGAATCAATTAGAATCAATACCAATCAATTTGAATCAATACCAATCAATTAGAATCAATACGAATCAATTAGAATCAATACGAATCAATTAGAATCAATACGAATCAATTAGAATCAATACGAATCAATTAGAATCAATACGAATCAATTAGAATCAATACGAATCAATTAGAATCAATACGAATCAATTAGAATCAATACGAATCAATTAGAATCAATACGAATCAATTAGAATCAATTAGAATCAATACGAATCAATTAGAATCAATACGAATCAATTAGAATCAATACGAATCAATTAGAATCAATACGAATCAATTAGAATCAATACGAATCAATTAGAATCAATACGAATCAATTAGAATCCATACGAATCAATTAGAATCAATACGAATCAATTAGAATCAATACGAATCAATTAGAATCAATACGAATCAATTAGAATCAATACGAATCAATTAGAATCAATACGAATCAATTA
This sequence comes from Tiphia femorata, assembly GCA_944319695.1. Lineage (NCBI taxonomy): Eukaryota > Metazoa > Arthropoda > Insecta > Hymenoptera > Tiphiidae > Tiphia > Tiphia femorata. The sequence goes on from OX090903.1 coordinate 2,830,467, forward strand.
GAATCAATACGAATCAATACGAATCAATACGAATCAATGCGAATCAATTAGAATCAATACGAATCAATACGAATCAATACGAATCAATTAGAATCAATACGAATCAATACGAATCAATACGAATCAATTAGAATCAATTAGAATCAATTAGAATCAATTAGAATCAATACGAATCAATTAGAATCAATACGAATCAATACGAATCAATACGAATCAATACGAATCAATACGAATCAATACGAATCAATTAGAATCAATTAGAATCAATTAGAATCAATTAGAATCAATACGAATCAATACGAATCAATACGAATCAATACGAATCAATACGAATCAATACGAATCAATACGAATCAATACGAATCAATACGAATCAATACGAATCAATACGAATCAATACGAATCAATTAGAATCAATACGAATCAATTAGAATCAATACGAATCAATACGAATCAATTAGAATCAATACGAATCAATTAGAATCAATACGAATCAATTAGAATCCATACGAATCAATTAGAATCAATACGAATCAATTAGAATCAATACGAATCAATTAGAATCAATACGAATCAATTAGAATCAATACGAATCAATACGAATCAATACGAATCAATACGAATCAAATAGAATCAATACGAATCAATACGAATCAATTAGAATCAATACGAATCAATACGAATCAATTAGAATCAATACGAATCAATACGCATCAATACGAATCAATACGAATCAATACGAATCAATACGAATCAATTAGAATCAATACGAATCAATTAGAATCAATACGAATCAATTAGAATCAATACGAATCAATTAGAATCAATACGAATCAATACGAATCAATACGAATCAATTAGAATCAATACGAATCAATACGAATCAATTAGAATCAATACGAATCAATTAGAATCAATACGAATCAATTAGAATCAATACGAATCAATTAGAATCAATTAGAATCAATACGAATCAATTAGAATCAATACGAATCAATTAGAATCAATACGAATCAATTAGAATCAATACGAATCAATTAGAATCAATACGAATCAATTAGAATCAATACGAATCAATTAGAATCAATACGAATCAATACGAATCAATACGAATCAATACGAATCAATACGAATCAATTAGAATCAATACCAATCAATACGAATCAATTAGAATCAATACGAATCAATACGAATCAATACCAATCAATACGAATCAATTAGAATCAATACGAATCAATTAGAATCAATACGAATCAAGTAGAATCAATACGAATCAATTAGAATCCATACGAATCAATTAGAATCAATACGAATCAATTAGAATCAATACGAATCAATTAGAATCAATACGAATCAATTAGAATCAATACGAATCAATTAGAATCAATACGAATCAATTAGAATCAATACGAATCAATTAGAATCAATACGAATCAATTAGAATCAATACGAATCAATACGAATCAATACGAATCAATACGAATCAATACGAATCAATACGAATCAATACGAATCAATACGAATCAATACGAATCAATACGAATCAATACGAATCAATTAGAATCAATACGAATCAATTAGAATCAATTAGAATCAATACGAATCAATTAGAATCAATACGAATCAATTAGAATCAATACGAATCAATTAGAATCAATACGAATCAATTAGAATCAATACGAATCAATTAGAATCAATACGAATCAATTAGAATCAATACGAATCAATTAGAATCAATACGAATCAATACGAATCAATTAGAATCAATACGAATCAATTAGAATCAATACGAATCAATACGAATCAATACGAATCAATACGAATCAATACGAATCAATACGAATCAATACGAATCAATACGAATCAATACGAATCAATACGAATCAATTAGAATCAATACGAATCAATTAGAATCAATACGAATCAATTAGAATCAATACGAATCAATACGAATCAATTAGAATCAATACGAATCAATTAGAATCAATACGAATCAATTAGAATCAATACGAATCAATTAGAATCAATACGAATCAATACGAATCAATTAGAATCAATACGAATCAATTAGAATCAATACGAATCAATTAGAATCAATACGAATCAATACGAATCAATACGAATCAATACGAATCAATACGAATCAATACGAATCAATACGAATCAATACGAATCAATACGAATCAATACGAATCAATACGAATCAATACGAATCAATACGAATCAATTAGAATCAATACGAATCAATACGAATCAATTAGAATCAATACGAATCAATTAGAATCAATTAGAATCAATTAGAATCAATTAGAATCAATACGAATCAATTAGAATCAATACGAATCAATTAGAATCAATTAGAATCAATACGAATCAATACGAATCAATTAGAATCAATACGAATCAATACGAATCAATACGAATCAATACGAATCAATACGAATCAATTAGAATCAATACGAATCAATTAGAATCAATACGAATCAATACGAATCAATACGAATCAATACGAATCAATACGAATCAATACGAATCAACTAGAATCAATACGAATCAATACGAATCAATTAGAATCAATACGAATCAATTAGAATCAATACGAATCAATACGAATCAATTAGAATCAATACGAATCAATACGAATCAATACGAATCAATACGAATCAACTAGAATCAATACGAATCAATACGAATCAACTAGAATCAATACGAATCAATACGAATCAATACGAATCAATTAGAATCAATACGAATCAATTAGAATCAATACGAATCAATTAGAATCAATACGAATCAATTAGAATCAATACGAATCAATTAGAATCAATACGAATCAATACGAATCAATTAGAATCAATACGAATCAATTAGAATCAATACGAATCAATTAGAATCAATACGAATCAATTAGAATCAATACGAATCAATTAGAATCAATACGAATCAATTAGAATCAATACGAATCACTTAGAATCAATACGAATCAATTAGAATCAATACGAATCAATACGAATCAATACGAATCAATACGAATCAATACGAATCAATACGAATCAATACGAATCAATACGAATCAATACGAATCAATACGAATCAATACGAATCAATACGAATCAATTAGAATCAATACGAATCAATACGAATCAATTAGAATCAATACGAACCAATTAGAATCAATACGAATCAATTAGAATCAATACGAATCAATTAGAATCAATACGAATCAATTAGAATCAATACGAATCAATTAGAATCAATACGAATCAATTAGAATCAATACGAATCAATTAGAATCAATACGAATCAATTAGAATCAATACGAATCAATTAGAATCAATACGAATCAATTAGAATCAATACGAATCAATTAGAATCAATACGAATCAATTAGAATCAATACGAATCAATTAGAATCAATACGAATCAATTAGAATCAATACGAATCAATTAGAATCAATACGAATCAATTAGAATCAATTAGAATCAATACGAATCAATTAGAATCAATACGAATCAATTAGAATCAATACGAATCAATTAGAATCAATACGAATCAATTAGAATCAATACGAATCAATTAGAATCAATACGAATCAATTAGAATCAATACGAATCAATTAGAATCAATTAGAATCAATTAGAATCAATACGAATCAATTAGAATCAATACGAATCAATTAGAATCAATACGAATCAATTAGAATCAATACGAATCAATTAGAATCAATACGAATCAATACGAATCAATACGAATCAATGCGAATCAATTAGAATCAATACGAATCAATACGAATCAATACGAATCAATACGAATCAATTAGAATCAATACGAATCAATTAGAATCAATACGAATCAATACGAATCAATACGAATCAATTAGAATCAATACGAATCAATACGAATCAATACGAATCAATACGAATCAATTAGAATCAATACGAATCAATACGAATCAATACGAATCAATTAGAATCAATACGAATCAATTAGAATCAATACGAATCAATTAGAATCAATACGAATCAATTAGAATCAATACGAATCAATTAGAATCAATACGGATCAATACGAATCAATACGAATCAATTAGAATCAATACGAATCAATTAGAATCAATACGAATCAATTAGAATCAATACGAATCAATTAGAATCAATACGAATCAATTAGAATCAATACGAATCAATACGAATCAATACGAATCAATGCGAATCAATTAGAATCAATACGAATCAATTAGAATCAATACGAATCACTTAGAATCAATACGAATCAATTAGAATCAATACGAATCAATACGAATCAATACGAATCAATACGAATCAATACGAATCAATACGAATCAATACGAATCAATACGAATCAATACGAATCAATTAGAATCAATACGAATCAATTAGAATCAATACGAATCAATTAGAATCAATACGAATCAATTAGAATCAATACGAATCACTTAGAATCAATACGAATCAATTAGAATCAATACGAATCAATACGAATCAATACGAATCAATACGAATCAATACGAATCAATACGAATCAATACGAATCAATACGAATCAATACGAATCAATACGAATCAATACGAATCAATACGAATCAATACGAATCAATTAGAATCAATACGAATCAATACGAATCAATTAGAATCAATACGAACCAATTAGAATCAATACGAATCAATTAGAATCAATACGAATCAATTAGAATCAATACGAATCAATTAGAATCAATACGAATCAATTAGAATCAATACGAATCAATTAGAATCAATACGAATCAATTAGAATCAATACGAATCAATTAGAATCAATACGAATCAATTAGAATCAATACGAATCAATTAGAATCAATACGAATCAATTAGAATCAATACGAATCAATTAGAATCAATACGAATCAATTAGAATCAATACGAATCAATTAGAATCAATTAGAATCAATACGAATCAATTAGAATCAATACGAATCAATTAGAATCAATACGAATCAATTAGAATCAATACGAATCAATTAGAATCAATACGAATCAATTAGAATCAATACGAATCAATTAGAATCAATACGAATCAATTAGAATCAATTAGAATCAATACGAATCAATTAGAATCAATTAGAATCAATTAGAATCAATACGAATCAATTAGAATCAATACGAATCAATTAGAATCAATACGAATCAATTAGAATCAATACGAATCAATTAGAATCAATACGAATCAATACGAATCAATGCGAATCAATTAGAATCAATACGAATCAATACGAATCAATACGAATCAATACGAATCAATTAGAATCAATACGAATCAATTAGAATCAATACGAATCAATACGAATCAATACGAATCAATTAGAATCAATACGAATCAATACGAATCAATACGAATCAATACGAATCAATTAGAATCAATACGAATCAATACGAATCAATACGAATCAATTAGAATCAATACGAATCAATTAGAATCAATACGAATCAATTAGAATCAATACGAATCAATTAGAATCAATACGAATCAATTAGAATCAATACGGATCAATACGAATCAATACGAATCAATTAGAATCAATACGAATCAATTAGAATCAATACGAATCAATTAGAATCAATACGAATCAATTAGAATCAATACGAATCAATTAGAATCAATACGAATCAATACGAATCAATACGAATCAATGCGAATCAATTAGAATCAATACGAATCAATTAGAATCAATACGAATCAATTAGAATCAATACGAATCAATACGAATCAATACGAATCAATACGAATCAATACGAATCAAATAGAATCAATACGAATCAAATAGAATCAATACGAATCAATACGAATCAATACGAATCAATACGAATCAATACGAATCAATACGAATCAATTAGAATCAATACGAATCAATACGAATCAATTAGAATCAATACGAACCAATTAGAATCAATACGAATCAATTAGAATCAATACGAATCAATTAGAATCAATACGAATCAATTAGAATCAATACGAATCAATTAGAATCAATACGAATCAATTAGAATCAATACGAATCAATTAGAATCAATACGAATCAATTAGAATCAATACGAATCAATTAGAATCAATACGAATCAATTAGAATCAATACGAATCAATTAGAATCAATACGAATCAATTAGAATCAATACGAATCAATTAGAATCAATTAGAATCAATACGAATCAATTAGAATCAATACGAATCAATTAGAATCAATACGAATCAATTAGAATCAATACGAATCAATTAGAATCAATACGAATCAATTAGAATCAATTAGAATCAATACGAATCAATTAGAATCAATTAGAATCAATTAGAATCAATTAGAATCAATTAGAATCAATACGAATCAATTAGAATCAATACGAATCAATTAGAATCAATACGAATCAATTAGAATCAATACGAATCAATACGAATCAATACGAATCAATGCGAATCAATTAGAATCAATACGAATCAATACGAATCAATACGAATCAATACGAATCAATACGAATCAATACGAATCAATTAGAATCAATACGAATCAATTAGAATCAATACGAATCAATACGAATCAATACGAATCAATACGAATCAATACGAATCAATACGAATCAATACGAATCAATACGAATCAAATAGAATCAATACGAATCAATACGAATCAATACGAATCAATACGAATCAACTAGAATCAATACGAATCAATACGAATCAATACGAATCAATACGAATCAATACGAATCAATACGAATCAATACGAATCAATACGAATCAATACGAATCAATACGAATCAAATGGCTTCCGGTTCCGGAGTGAGTGGAAAGTAATAGAGAGTGTGGTGTGTGACGAGAGAAAGGCATTGTGCGTGAGTCGGAGAGGAGTGAGAAGGTGCGAGTGTGGGAGGAAGGGAAGAGGGAAGGGAGAGGAAGGGAGGGAAGTAAAGGGTGGGATAGGGATAACAGGGAGTGAGGGATAGACGGGATAGAAGGACAGGGCCAGGAGGAAGAGGTTAGGTGGGCTGGGAGAAAAGGCGGGAGAAAGTGACGGGAGTGAAAGGGGAGGTGGCGACACCTGTGAGGGAAAGAGGAAAATGGGAGATAAGGAAGGGAGTGATAGGGACCAGGGAAAGAAAGGAAGGCCGACGATGGCAGAGAGCATAGGCAGGAGTAGAAGCGGAAGTGTAGGGGGGATGGAGGAATGGATGAGGAGGAAGAAAAGGGATAGAGAGGACGAGAAAGGGGATAAGGAGGGAGGGGGGGAAGGATGGGCCTTCAGGAGGAGTAAGGTGGTGGCAAGATCACCGGAGAAGGATGGGGGAAAGGAGCAGGGGGACATGGGGAAGGAAATAGTGAGGGCAGTGAGAGAAGAGATGGGGAGATGGAGGAAGGAAATGGAGGGATGGAGAGAGGAGATGGAAAGGAAGGAGGAGAGATGGAAGGAAGAATGTAGGGAGAGGGAGGAGAAGTGGGAAAGGGAGAAGAGGGAGATATGGGAAAAAATGGGGCAGTTAGGGAAGAGGGTGGAAAGGCTAGAACTGAAGGAGGATGTGGAAAGAAAAGGGAGAGAGGGAATGGAGGAGGTGGTGAAAGGATGGGAGGAGAGGGTGAGGAGAGTAGAGGAAGGAGGCGGGGGGAAGTTAGGAGAAAGATGCAGAGAAATAGAAAGGAGGATTGAGAGGCAGGAAAGGGAGGAGAGAAGGAGGAATATAATCATGAGGGGGGTGGAAGCGGGGGAGGGGAAGGAAAGAGAAAGGGTGGAAGAGATATTGGGGGGCTTAGGAGTAAAGGAGGGGATAGAGGAGGTAAGAAGGGTAGGAGGGAAGGGTGAAAGTAAGATAATATGGGTGAAGCTGAGGACGCAGGAGGTGAAAAAGAAAGTAATGGAGGCGAAGAAGGGACTGAGGGGGCGGAAGGAAAGGGTAGAAGACGATCTGACGAGAGAGGAGAGGAGGGTGAAATGGAGGCTGGAGGAGATGGCGAGGGAGGAGGAAAGGAGGGGGAGAAGGGTGTGGGTGGGCAGGGGGAGGATGAGGATAGATGAGGAATGGTGGTGGTGGGACGAGGAGACAGAGAAGCTGAGGGACGGGAAGGGGAGAGAAAGAGAAAGAAGAGAGGAAGTGGGTGGGAGACAGGGGGAAGGGAGAGAAGGGCCGGGAGGGGGCAAGGGGTAAGGAAGACAGGAGGGGATGAAGGGAGGGAGGAGGGAGAAGGGTGGAAGATAGGGTTTTGGAATGTAGCAGGACTGGCAGGGAAGGACAAGGAGTTTTGGAGATATATAGAGGAATGGGACGTGGTTATGTTGGCGGAGACATGGGTGGAGGAGAAAGGATGGAGAAGAGTGAAAGAGAGGTTGCCAAGGGGGTATAGATGGAGATGGCAAGGGGCGAAGAGGATAAGCAAGATGGGGAGGGCGATGGGGGGTATGGTGACGGGAGTGAGAAGAGGGTGTGAAGGAGAGAGGAAGGGGGAGGAGGAAGAAAGGGAGGGGTGGATGGTGGAGAGTGCGAGGGTGGGTGGGGAGGAATGGGAAATTCTAGGGGTATATGTGAATGGGGATATGGAAGCGAAGGCAAGGAAAATGAGGGGCTGGATGGAGGAGAGGAAGGCAGGGGTGAGGAGGCTGATTATGGGGGACATGAATGCGAGAACAGGAAGGGGGGGAGGATGGGAGAGGGAGGAGGGGGAAGGAGGAAGGAACTCCAAGGAAGGAGAGGTAAATGGAGACGGAAGAAGGCTGATGGAATGTTTGGAAGGGACAGGGTGGAGGATATGGAATGGGAATATGGTAGGGGATGAAGAGGGGGAGTATACATACACGGGAGCGAGGGGGGAGACAGTGATAGATTATGTGATGGGGGACGAGGAAGCGAGGGATAGGGTAAAGAGAATGGAGGTAGGCGAAGCGGTGGAGTCGGATCACCATCCGCTGGTAGTGTGGATAAGGGGGGAAGGGGAGAAGAGGGAAAGAAGGGGGAAAGGAGAGAAGAGGGTGGCAAGAGGACTGTGGGGGAGGGAGGGGGTGGAAAATTTCGAAAGGGTCGGGGGAGCGAGGGGCTGGGAGGAAACGGAGGGAAGGGGGATAGGAGAGGAGATAGAAGAGAAGACAGAGAGATGCAGGGGAATGTTGGCAAGGGTGGAAGAGGAAATGGGGGGCAGAGGTAAAGGAAAGAGAGGATGGTGGGATGAGGAGTGTAAGAGAAAGAAGAAAGAGGTGAGGAAGGAATTAAGGCGTTGGAGAAGAGGGAGGGGAGAGGTAGAGGAGTATAGGGCAAGAAAGGCGGAATACAAAAGGTTATGTGAGGAGAAGAAGAAGGAGGAGAACGAGAGATGGCAGAAGGAGGTAGAGGAGGCCAGGGAGGAAGGGCAGGTATGGAAGGTGGTAAATGGGGAAAGGAAGAGGAGAAAGAGAGGGGGGGAGCATATAGAGGGGAAGGAATGGAGGGAATATTTCATGGGGCTGTTAGGAGGGGTGGAGGAAAAGGTAGTATGGGGAGGAAATGGAAGAGGAGGGGAGGAAGACGAGGAGCGGAACATAGGGAGAGAGGAAATAAGGAGGGCGACAAGGAGGATAAAGGACGGAAAGGCGATGGGTGGTGATGGGATTCCGGGAGAGGTGTGGAAGTACGGGGGGGCTCTGGTAGAGGAATGGGTATGGAAGGTGTGCAACAGAGTGTGGAGGGGGGAGGGCTTCCCGGAGGAATGGAAGGAGGCTGAAGTGGTACCGGTGAGGAAGAAGGGAGAAGGGGAAAGGGTGGAGGAATATAGGGGGGTATCCCTGATGCCGACCCTATATAAGATATACGCGACGGTGCTGGCGGAGAGGATGAAGGAGGAGATGGAGAGGAAGGAGATGGTTCCACAGAGTCAAACGGGCTTTAGGAAAGGGATGGGGGTGATGGAAAATGTGTATGTACTGAACTATTTGGCGGGGAGGGAGGTGGCGAAGAAGAGAGGAAAGGGGGGGATGGTAGCGATGTTTGTGGATTTGAAAGCTGCGTTTGACTCTGTGGAACGGGAGGTGATAGACAGGGCGATGAGGGAAAGGGGGGTGAGGGAGGGCTTGAGGATAAGGGTAAGGGAGATATACGGGGAAACGAGGTGTCGGATAAGGGGTGGGGGGGAAGGAGGGGTGTTTTGGACGGGAAGGGGGGTTAGGCAAGGGTGCCCGCTGAGCCCGCTTTTATTCAACTTAGTGCTGGCAGACTTGGAAGAGGTGCTGAACGAGGAGGGATGGGGGGGGGTTAAGGTAGGGGAAGAGAAGGTAAGGGTGTTGGGGTATGCGGATGACCTCGTGTTGGTGGCGGAGGATCCGGTGGGTCTAAAAATGATGGTGAGAGTGGCGGAGAGATACATGAAGGGAAAGAGGCTAGAGGTAAACGTGGGGAAGACGAAGGTGGTGAGGTTTGGAAGAGGGGGGAGAGGGAGGAGAAAGAAGGAGAGGTGGACGTGGGAAGGAAGGGAAGTGGAGGAGGTGGGGAGCTTCAAGTATTTGGGGTATGTGGTCAGCAGGAATGGAGAGCAGGAGGAGCAGGTGAAGGACAGGGCGGGGAAGGCGGCGGCGGTGATGGGGAGTGTGTGGGGGATTGGGAGGAGAAGGTACGAGAGGGATTGGGAAAGGAGAGGATGGCTGTACGACAGGCTGGTGGGAACAGTGATGGAGTACGGGGCAGAGGTATGGGGTTGGAGGGAAAGGGGGAGGATAGAGGCGCTGCAGGAGAGGTTTTTTAGATGGGAGCTGGGGGTGGAGAGGTGTACACCGGGCTATATGGTGAGGGAGGAAGTGGGGAGGGAAAAGATGGCGGTGAGGATGGCGAGGAGGGCGTGGGGATTTGAGAGGAAGTTACAGGAGGGGGGAGGAAACAGGTGGGCGAGGGAGTGTTTGAAGGAGATAAGAGAGAGGGAGAGGGAGGGAAAGGAGCTGTCGGGATGGGAGAAGGAGAGGAGCGAATGGAGAAGGAGATGGGGGTTGGGGGAAGGAGAGGAGATAAAGGAGGAAGAGTGGGAGAGGATAGTGGAGAGATGGAAGAAAGAGGAAGCGGAAGAGAGGTGGGAAAAAATTGTAAAATCGAAGTACAACCCGTGGTACAGGGTGATAAAGACGGAGGGGAGGCCAGGATACTTGGGGAAGAGATGGGGAGAGGAAAGGAGGAAAAGGTTGGCAAGGGCGAGAATGGGGAACGAGGTAAGGGCAGGGAAATATTGGGAGGAGGAGGAGAAAAGGAAGTGCAGGAGGTGTGGATGGGGGATAGAGGATTGGGAACATGTATGGGAGGGATGCGAGAGGGTCTTAGGGGGAAGAGAAGGGGGATGGCAGGAGAATGTGGGATGGGTACTGGGAGGGGAGGGAGAAGGGGAGGGGTGGCTGAGGGAGTGGGGAAGGAGAAGGAGGGAATGGGAGAAGGTGGGAAGGGAGGAGGGGGAGTGATGTGTGAATGAGAGAGAGAGATTGGGAAGGACCGGAAGTCAGGCGTATTTTGTAAATAATAGATTGTAAGTTAGAGGAATAAGGCTAGTTTTAAGTGTAAGGGATAGGAAGGGAGAAGAGGGAGAGGTAAAGGTGGCGAGCGTGCGAGGCGTGGACATGCGAGCGAGAAGGGAGGAGAGGCAAGGGAGAGAGCGTGCGTGAAGGATGGAATGAGAGGGTGTGTAGGATGGAAGAGAGAAGGGAATGGGTTATGGAGGAGTGATACAGAGAGAGATGGACAAATTGTAACCCCGAGGGGAGTCAATAAATATTATACATACATACATACATACATACGAATCAATACGAATCAATACGAATCAATTAGAATCAATACGAATCAATTAGAATCAATACGAATCAATACGAAACAATACGAATCAATACGAATCAATACGAATCAATTAGAATCAATACGAATCAATTAGAATCAATACGAATCAATTAGAATCAATACGAATCAATTAGAATCAATACGAATCAATTAGAATCAATACGAATCAATTAGAATCAATACGAATCAATTAGAATCAATACGAATCAATTAGAATCAATACGAATCAATTAGAATCAATTAGAATCAATACGAATCAATTAGAATCAATTAGAATCAATACGAATCAATTAGAATCAATTAGAATCAATTAGAATCAATACGAATCAATTAGAATCAATACGAATCAATTAGAATCAATACGAATCAATTAGAATCAATACGAATCAATTAGAATCAATACGAATCAATTAGAATCAATACGAATCAATTAGAATCAATACGAATCAATTAGAATCAATTAGAATCAATACGAATCAATTAGAATCAATTAGAATCAATTAGAATCAATACGAATCAATTAGAATCAATCCGAATCAATTAGAATCAATACGAATCAATTAGAATCAATACGAATCAATTAGAATCAATACGAATCAATTAGAATCAATACGAATCAATTAGAATCAATACGAATCAATTAGAATCAATACGAATCAATTAGAATCAATACGAATCAATTAGAATCAATACGAATCAATTAGAATCCATACGAATCAATTAGAATCAATACGAATCAATTAGAATCAATACGAATCAATTAGAATCAATACGAATCAATTAGAATCAATACGAATCAATTAGAATCAATACGAATCAATACGAATCAATTAGAATCAATTAGAATCAATACGAATCAATACGAATCAATTAGAATCAATACGAATCAATTAGAATCAATACGAATCAATTAGAATCAATACGAATCAATTAGAATCAATACGAATCAATTAGAATCAATACGAATCAATTAGAATCAATACGAATCAATTAGAATCAATACGAATCAATTAGAATCAATACGAATCAATTAGAATCAATACGAATCAATTAGAATCAATACGAATCAATTAGAATCAATACGAATCAATTAGAATCAATACGAATCAATTAGAATCAATACGAATCAATTAGAATCAATTAGAATCAATACGAATCAATTAGAATCAATTAGAATCAATTAGAATCAATACGAATCAATTAGAATCAATACGAATCAATTAGAATCAATACGAATCAATTAGAATCAATACGAATCAATTAGAATCAATACGAATCAATTAGAATCAATACGAATCAATACGAATCAATACGAATCAATGCGAATCAATTAGAATCAATACGAATCAATACGAATCAATACGAATCAATACGAATCAATTAGAATCAATACGAATCAATTAGAATCAATACGAATCAATACGAATCAATACGAATCAATGCGAATCAATTAGAATCAATACGAATCAATACGAATCAATACGAATCAATACGAATCAATTAGAATCAATACGAATCAATACGAATCAATACGAATCAATTAGAATCAATACGAATCAATTAGAATCAATACGAATCAATTAGAATCAATACGGATCAATTAGAATCAATACGAATCAATTAGAATCAATACGAATCAATTAGAATCAATACGAATCAATACGAATCAATACGAATCAATGCGAATCAATTAGAATCAATACGAATCAATACGAATCAATGCGAATCAATTAGAATCAATACGAATCAATACGAATCAATACGAATCAATACGAATCAATACGAATCAATTAGAATCAATACGAATCAATACGAATCAATACGAATCAATTAGAATCAATACGAATCAATTAGAATCAATACGAATCAATTAGAATCAATACGAATCAATTAGAATCAATACGGATCAATACGAATCAATACGAATCAATTAGAATCAATACGAATCAATTAGAATCAATACGAATCAATTAGAATCAATACGAATCAATTAGAATCAATTAGAATCAATTAGAATCAATTAGAATCAATTAGAATCAATTAGAATCAATTAGAATCAATACGAATCAATTAGAATCAATACGAATCAATTAGAATCAATACGAATCAATTAGAATCAATACGAATCAATTAGAATCAATACGAATCAATTAGAATCAATACGAATCAATACGAATCAATACGAATCAATACGAATCAATTAGAATCAATACGAATCAATTAGAATCAATACGAATCAATTAGAATCAATACGAATCAATTAGAATCAATACGAATCAATTAGAATCAATACGAATCAATTAGAATCAATACGAATCAATTAGAATCAATACGAATCAATACGAATCAATACGAATCAATACGAATCAATACGAATCAATACGAATCAATTAGAATCAATTAGAATCAATACGAATCAATACGAATCAATACGAATCAATTAGAATCAATTAGAATCAATACGAATCAATACGAATCAATTAGAATCAATACGAATCAATACGAATCAATTAGAATCAATACGAATCAATTAGAATCAATACGAATCAATAAGAATCAATACGAATCAATTAGAATCAATTAGAATCAATTAGAATCAATACGAATCAATACGAATCAACTAGAATCAATACGAATCAATTAGAATCAATACGAATCAATACGAATCAATTAGAATCAATACGAATCAATACGAATCAATACGAATCAATACGAATCAATACGAATCAATTAGAATCAATACGAATCAATTAGAATCAATACGAATCAATACGAATCAATTAGAATCAATACGAATCAATACGAATCAATACGAATCAATACGAATCAATACGAATCAATACGAATCAATACGAATCAATACGAATCAATACGAATCAATACGAATCAATACGAATCAATACGAATCAATACGAATCAATACGAATCAACTAGAATCAATACGAATCAATACGAATCAATACGAATCAATACGAATCAATACGAATCAATTAGAATCAATTAGAATCAATACGAATCAATTAGAATCAATACGAATCAATTAGAATCAATACGAATCAATACGAATCAATACGAATCAATTAGAATCAATACGAATCAATACGAATCAATACGAATCAACTAGAATCAATACGAATCAATACGAATCAATACGAATCAATACGAATCAATTAGAATCAATTAGAATCAATACGAATCAATACGAATCAATACGAATCAATACGAATCAATACGAATCAATACGAATCAATACGAATCAATACGAATCAACTAGAATCAATACGAATCAATACGAATCAATACGAATCAATACGAATCAATACGAATCAATTAGAATCAATTAGAATCAATACGAATCAATACGAATCAATACGAATCAATTAGAATCAATACGAATCAATTAGAATCAATACGAATCAATACGAATCAATACGAATCAATTAGAATCAATACGAATCAATACGAATCAATACGAATCAACTAGAATCAATACGAATCAATACGAATCAATACGAATCAATACGAATCAATACGAATCAATTAGAATCAATTAGAATCAATACGAATCAATTAGAATCAATACGAATCAATTAGAATCAATACGAATCAATTAGAATCAATACGAATCAATTAGAATCAATACGAATCAATTAGAATCAATACGAATCAATTAGAATCAATACGAATCAATTAGAATCAATACGAATCAATTAGAATCAATACGAATCAATTAGAATCAATACGAATCAATTAGAATCAATACGAATCAATACGAGTCAATACGAATCAATACGAATCAATTAGAATCAATACGAATCAATTAGAATCAATACGAATCAATTAGAATCAATACGAATCAATTAGAATCAATACGAATCAATTAGAATCAATACGAATCAATACGAATCAATACGAATCAATTAGAATCAATACGAATCAATACGAATCAATTAGAATCAATACGAATCAATACGAATCAATACGAATCAATACGAATCAATACGAATCAATACGAATCAATACGAATCAATACGAATCAATACGAATCAATTAGAATCAATACGAATCAATACGAATCAATACGAATCAATACGAATCAATTAGAATCAATACGAATCAATTAGAATCAATACGAATCAATTAGAATCAATACGAATCAATACGAATCAATTAGAATCAATACGAATCAATTAGAGTCAATACGAATCAATACGAATCAATTAGAATCAATTAGAATCAATACGAATCAATACGAATCAATACGAATCAATACGAATCAATACGAATCAATACGAATCAATACGAATCAATACGAATCAATACGAATCAATACGAATCAATACGAATCAATACGAATCAATACGAATCAATGCGAATCAATACGAATCAATACGAAACAATACGAATCAATACGAAACAATACGAATCAATACGAAACAATACGAATCAATACGAAACAATACGAATCAATACGAATCAATACGAATCAATTAGAATCAATACGAATCAATTAGAATCAATACGAATCAATTAGAATCAATACGAATCAATACGAATCAATACGAATCAATTAGAATCAATACGAATCAATTAGAACCAATACGAATCAATTAGAATCAATACGAATCAATTAGAATCAATAAGAATCAATTAGAATCAATACGAATCAATTAGAATCAATACGAATCAATACGAATCAATACGAATCAATACGAATCAATTAGAATCAATACGAATCAATACGAATCAATTAGAATCAATACGAATCAATTAGAATCAATACGAATCAATTAGAATCAATACGAATCAATTAGAATCAATACGAATCAATTAGAATCAATACGAATCAATTAGAATCAATACGAATCAATTAGAACCAATACGAATCAATTAGAATCAATACGAATCAATTAGAATCAATACGAATCAATTAGAATCCATACGAATCAATTAGAATCAATACGAATCAATTAGAATCAATACGAATCAATTAGAATCCATACGAATCAATTAGAATCAATACGAATCAATTAGAATCAATACGAATCAATTAGAATCAATACGAATCAATTAGAATCAATACGAATCAATACGAATCAATTAGAATCAATACGAATCAATTAGAATCAATACGAATCAATTAGAATCAATACGAATCAATTAGAATCAATACGAATCAATTAGAATCAATACGAATCAATTAGAATCAATACGAATCAATTAGAATCAATACGAATCAATTAGAATCAATACGAATCAATTAGAATCAATACGAATCAATTAGAATCAATACGAATCAATTAGAATCAATACGAATCAATTAGAATCAATACGAATCAATTAGAATCAATACGAATCAATTAGAATCAATACGAATCAATTAGAATCAATACGAATCAATTAGAATCAATACGAATCAATTAGAATCAATTAGAATCAATACGAATCAATTAGAATCAATACGAATCAATTAGAATCAATTAGAATCAATTAGAATCAATTAGAATCAATACGAATCAATTAGAATCAATACGAATCAATTAGAATCAATACGAATCAATACGAATCAATTAGAATCAATACGAATCAATACGAATCAATACGAATCAATACGAATCAATACGAATCAATTAGAATCAATTAGAATCAATTAGAATCAATTAGAATCAATTAGAATCAATTAGAATCAATTAGAATCAATTAGAATCAATACGAATCAATACGAATCAATACGAATCAATACGAATCAATACGAATCAATACGAATCAATACGAATCAATTAGAATCAATACGAATCAATTAGAATCAATACGAATCAATTAGAATCAATACGAATCAATACGAATCAATTAGAATCAATACGAATCAATTAGAATCAATACGAATCAATTAGAATCAATACGAATCAATACGAATCAATTAGAATCAATACGAATCAATTAGAATCAATACGAATCAATTAGAATCAATACGAATCAATTAGAATCAATACGAATCAATTAGAATCAATACGAATCAATACGAATCAATACGAATCAATACGAATCAATACGAATCAATACGAATCAATACGAATCAATACGAATCAATACGAATCAAATAGAATCAATACGAATCAATACGAATCAACTAGAATCAATACGAATCAATACGAATCAACTAGAATCAATACGAATCAATACGAATCAATACGAATCAATACGAATCAATACGAATCAATACGAATCAATACGAATCAATACGAATCAATTAGAATCAATACGAATCAATTAGAATCCATACGAATCAATTAGAATCAATACGAATCAATTAGAATCAATACGAATCAATTAGAATCAATACGAATCAATTAGAATCAATACGAATCAATACGAATCAATTAGAATCAATACGAATCAATTAGAATCAATTAGAATCAATACGAATCAATTAGAATCAATACGAATCAATTAGAATCAATACGAATCAATACGAATCAATACGAATCAATACGAATCAATACGAATCAATACGAATCAATTAGAATCAATACCAATCAATACGAATCAATTAGAATCAATACGAATCAATACGAATCAATACGAATCAATACCAATCAATACGAATCAATTAGAATCAATACGAATCAATTAGAATCAATACGAATCAATTAGAATCAATACGAATCAAGTAGAATCAATACGAATCAATTAGAATCCATACGAATCAATTAGAATCAATACGAATCAATACGAATCAATTAGAATCAATACGAATCAATTAGAATCAATACGAATCAATTAGAATCAATACGAATCAATACGAATCAATACGAATCAATACGAATCAATACGAATCAATACGAATCAATTAGAATCAATACGAATCAATTAGAATCAATACGAATCAATTAGAATCAATACGAATCAATTAGAATCAATACGAATCAATACGAATCAATACGAATCAATTAGAATCAATACGAATCAATACGAATCAATTAGAATCAATTAGAATCAATACGAATCAATTAGAATCAATACGAATCAATTAGAATCAATACGAATCAATACGAATCAATACGAATCAATACGAATCAATTAGAATCAATACCAATCAATTAGAATCAATACGAATCAATTAGAATCAATACGAATCAATTAGAATCAATACGAATCAATTAGAATCAATACGAATCAATTAGAATCAATACGAATCAATTAGAATCAATACGAATCAATTAGAATCAATACGAATCAATTAGAATCAATACGAATCAATTAGAATCAATACGAATCAATTAGAATCAATACGAATCAATTAGAATCAATACGAATCAATTAGAATCAATACGAATCAATTAGAATCAATACGAATCAATTAGAATCAATACGAATCAATTAGAATCAATACGAATCAATTAGAATCCATACGAATCAATTAGAATCCATACGAATCAATTAGAATCAATACGAATCAATTAGAATCAATACGAATCAATTAGAATCAATACGAATCAATTAGAATCAATACGAATCAATTAGAATCAATACGAATCAATACGAATCAATACGAATCAATGCGAATCAATTAGAATCAATACGAATCAATACGAATCAATACGAATCAATTAGAATCAATACGAATCAATACGAATCAATACGAATCAATACGAATCAATTAGAATCAATTAGAATCAATACGAATCAATTAGAATCAATACGAATCAATACGAATCAATACGAATCAATACGAATCAATACGAATCAATACGAATCAATTAGAATCAATTAGAATCAATTAGAATCAATTAGAATCAATACGAATCAATACGAATCAATACGAATCAATACGAATCAATACGAATCAATACGAATCAATACGAATCAATACGAATCAATACGAATCAATACGAATCAATTAGAATCAATTAGAATCAATACGAATCAATTAGAATCAATACGAATCAATTAGAATCAATACGAATCAATACGAATCAATTAGAATCAATACGAATCAATTAGAATCAATACGAATCAATTAGAATCAATACGAATCAATACGAATCAATACGAATCAATACGAATCAATACGAATCAAATAGAATCAATACGAATCAATACGAATCAATTAGAATCAATACGAATCAATACGAATCAATTAGAATCAATACGAATCAATACGCATCAATACGAATCAATACGAATCAATTAGAATCAATACGAATCAATACGAATCAATACGAATCAATTAGAATCAATACGAATCAATACGAATCAATTAGAATCAATACGAATCAATTAGAATCAATACGAATCAATTAGAATCAATACGAATCAATACGAATCAATTAGAATCAATACGAATCAAGTAGAATCAATACGAATCAATTAGAATCCATACGAATCAATTAGAATCAATACGAATCAATTAGAATCAATACGAATCAATTAGAATCAATACGAATCAATTAGAATCAATACGAATCAATTAGAATCAATACGAATCAATTAGAATCAATACGAATCAATTAGAATCAATACGAATCAATTAGAATCAATACGAATCAATTAGAATCAATACGAATCAATTAGAATCAATACGAATCAATACGAATCAATACGAATCAATACGAATCAATACGAATCAATACGAATCAATACGAATCAATTAGAATCAATACGAATCAATTAGAATCAATACGAATCAATTAGAATCAATACGAATCAATTAGAATCAATTAGAATCAATACGAATCAATTAGAATCAATACGAATCAATTAGAATCAATACGAATCAATTAGAATCAATACGAATCAATTAGAATCAATACGAATCAATTAGAATCAATACGAATCAATACGAATCAATTAGAATCAATACGAATCAATTAGAATCAATACGAATCAATACGAATCAATACGAATCAATACGAATCAATACGAATCAATTAGAATCAATACGAATCAATACGAATCAATACGAATCAATACGAATCAATACGAATCAATACGAATCAATACGAATCAATTAGAATCAATACGAATCAATACGAATCAATTAGAATCAATACGAATCAATTAGAATCAATTAGAATCAATACGAAACAATACGAATCAATTAGAATCAATACGAATCAATTAGAATCAATACGAATCAATTAGAATCAATACGAATCAATTAGAATCAATACGAATCAATTAGAATCAATACGAATCAATTAGAATCAATACGAATCAATTAGAATCAATACGAATCAATTAGAATCAATTAGAATCAATACGAATCAATTAGAATCAATACGAATCAATTAGAATCAATTAGAATCAATTAGAATCAATTAGAATCAATACGAATCAATTAGAATCAATACGAATCAATTAGAATCAATACGAATCAATACGAATCAATTAGAATCAATACGAATCAATACGAATCAATACGAATCAATACGAATCAATACGAATCAATACGAATCAATTAGAATCAATTAGAATCAATTAGAATCAATTAGAATCAATTAGAATCAATTAGAATCAATTAGAATCAATACGAATCAATACGAATCAATACGAATCAATACGAATCAATACGAATCAATACGAATCAATACGAATCAATACGAATCAATTAGAATCAATACGAATCAATTAGAATCAATACGAATCAATTAGAATCAATACGAATCAATTAGAATCAATACGAATCAATTAGAATCAATACGGATCAATACGAATCAATACGAATCAATTAGAATCAATACGAATCAATTAGAATCAATACGAATCAATTAGAATCAATACGAATCAATTAGAATCAATACGAATCAATTAGAATCAATACGAATCAATACGAATCAATACGAATCAATGCGAATCAATTAGAATCAATACGAATCAATTAGAATCAATACGAATCAATTAGAATCAATACGAATCAATACGAATCAATACGAATCAATACGAATCAATACGAATCAATACGAATCAAATAGAATCAATACGAATCAAATAGAATCAATACGAATCAATACGAATCAATACGAATCAATACGAATCAATACGAATCAATTAGAATCAATACGAATCAATACGAATCAATTAGAATCAATACGAACCAATTAGAATCAATACGAATCAATTAGAATCAATACGAATCAATTAGAATCAATACGAATCAATTAGAATCAATACGAATCAATTAGAATCAATACGAATCAATTAGAATCAATACGAATCAATTAGAATCAATACGAATCAATTAGAATCAATACGAATCAATTAGAATCAATACGAATCAATTAGAATCAATACGAATCAATTAGAATCAATACGAATCAATTAGAATCAATACGAATCAATTAGAATCAATACGAATCAATTAGAATCAATACGAATCAATTAGAATCAATTAGAATCAATACGAATCAATTAGAATCAATACGAATCAATTAGAATCAATACGAATCAATTAGAATCAATACGAATCAATTAGAATCAATACGAATCAATTAGAATCAATACGAATCAATTAGAATCAATTAGAATCAATACGAATCAATTAGAATCAATTAGAATCAATTAGAATCAATACGAATCAATTAGAATCAATACGAATCAATTAGAATCAATACGAATCAATTAGAATCAATACGAATCAATTAGAATCAATACGAATCAATACGAATCAATACGAATCAATGCGAATCAATTAGAATCAATACGAATCAATACGAATCAATACGAATCAATACGAATCAATTAGAATCAATACGAATCAATTAGAATCAATACGAATCAATTAGAATCAATTAGAATCAATACGAATCAATACGAATCAATTAGAATCAATACGAATCAATTAGAATCAATACGAATCAATTAGAATCAATACGAATCAATTAGAATCAATACGAATCAATTAGAATCAATACGAATCAATTAGAATCAATACGAATCAATACGAATCAATACGAATCAATACGAATCAATTAGAATCAATACGAATCAATTAGAATCAATACGAATCAATTAGAATCAATACGAATCAATACGAATCAATTAGAATCAATACGAATCAATTAGAATCAATACGAATCAATTAGAATCAATACGAATCAATACGAATCAATTAGAATCAATACGAATCAATACGAATCAATTAGAATCAATTAGAATGAATACGAATCAATACGAATCAATACGAATCAATACGAATCAATACGAATCAATACGAATCAATACGAATCAAATAGAATCAATACGAATCAAATAGAATCAATACGAATCAATACGAATCAATACGAATCAATACGAATCAACTAGAATCAATACGAATCAATACGAATCAATACGAATCAATACGAATCAATACGAATCAATACGAATCAATACGAATCAATACGAATCAATACGAATCAATTAGAATCAATACGAATCAATTAGAATCAATACGAATCAATACGAAACAATACGAATCAATACGAATCAATACGAATCAATTAGAATCAATACGAATCAATTAGAATCAATACGAATCAATTAGAATCAATACGAATCAATTAGAATCAATACGAATCAATTAGAATCAATACGAATCAATTAGAATCAATACGAATCAATTAGAATCAATACGAATCAATTAGAATCAATTAGAATCAATACGAATCAATTAGAATCAATTAGAATCAATACGAATCAATTAGAATCAATTAGAATCAATTAGAATCAATACGAATCAATTAGAATCAATACGAATCAATTAGAATCAATACGAATCAATTAGAATCAATACGAATCAATTAGAATCAATACGAATCAATTAGAATCAATACGAATCAATTAGAATCAATACGAATCAATTAGAATCAATTAGAATCAATACGAATCAATTAGAATCAATTAGAATCAATTAGAATCAATACGAATCAATTAGAATCAATACGAATCAATTAGAATCAATACGAATCAATTAGAATCAATACGAATCAATTAGAATCAATACGAATCAATTAGAATCAATACGAATCAATTAGAATCAATACGAATCAATTAGAATCCATACGAATCAATTAGAATCAATACGAATCAATTAGAATCAATACGAATCAATTAGAATCAATACGAATCAATTAGAATCAATACGAATCAATTAGAATCAATACGAATCAATTAGAATCAATACGAATCAATACGAATCAATTAGAATCAATACGAACCAATTAGAATCAATACGAATCAATTAGAATCAATACGAATCAATTAGAATCAATACGAATCAATTAGAATCAATACGAATCAATTAGAATCAATACGAATCAATTAGAATCAATACGAATCAATTAGAATCAATACGAATCAATTAGAATCAATACGAATCAATTAGAATCAATACGAATCAATTAGAATCAATACGAATCAATTAGAATCAATACGAATCAATTAGAATCAATACGAATCAATTAGAATCAATACGAATCAATTAGAATCAATACGAATCAATTAGAATCAATACGAATCAATTAGAATCAATTAGAATCAATACGAATCAATTAGAATCAATTAGAATCAATTAGAATCAATACGAATCAATTAGAATCAATACGAATCAATTAGAATCAATACGAATCAATTAGAATCAATACGAATCAATACGAATCAATACGAATCAATACGAATCAATGCGAATCAATTAGAATCAATACGAATCAATTAGAATCAATACGAATCAATTAGAATCAATACGAATCAATACGAATCAATACGAATCAATACGAATCAATACGAATCAATACGAATCAATACGAATCAATACGAATCAAATAGAATCAATACGAATCAAATAGAATCAATACGAATCAATACGAATCAATACGAATCAATACGAATCAATTAGAATCAATACGAATCAATTAGAATCAATACGAATCAATACGAACCAATTAGAATCAATACGAATCAATTAGAATCAATACGAATCAATTAGAATCAATACGAATCAATTAGAATCAATACGAATCAATTAGAATCAATACGAATCAATTAGAATCAATACGAATCAATTAGAATCAATACGAATCAATTAGAATCAATACGAATCAATTAGAATCAATACGAATCAATTAGAATCAATACGAATCAATTAGAATCAATACGAATCAATTAGAATCAATACGAATCAATTAGAATCAATACGAATCAATTAGAATCAATACGAATCAATTAGAATCAATACGAATCAATTAGAATCAATTAGAATCAATACGAATCAATTAGAATCAATACGAATCAATTAGAATCAATACGAATCAATTAGAATCAATACGAATCAATTAGAATCAATACGAATCAATTAGAATCAATACGAATCAATTAGAATCAATTAGAATCAATACGAATCAATTAGAATCAATTAGAATCAATTAGAATCAATACGAATCAATTAGAATCAATACGAATCAATTAGAATCAATACGAATCAATTAGAATCAATACGAATCAATTAGAATCAATACGAATCAATTAGAATCAATACGAATCAATACGAATCAATACGAATCAATGCGAATCAATTAGAATCAATACGAATCAATACGAATCAATTAGAATCAATACGAATCAATTAGAATCAATACGAATCAATTAGAATCAATACGAATCAATTAGAATCAATTAGAATCAATACGAATCAATTAGAATCCATACGAATCAATTAGAATCAATACGAATCAATTAGAATCAATACGAATCAATTAGAATCAATACGAATCAATTAGAATCAATTAGAATCAATACGAATCAATTAGAATCAATTAGAATCAATTAGAATCAATACGAATCAATTAGAATCAATACGAATCAATTAGAATCAATACGAATCAATTAGAATCAATACGAATCAATACGAATCAATACGAATCAATGCGAATCAATTAGAATCAATACGAATCAATACGAATCAATACGAATCAATACGAATCAATTAGAATCAATACGAATCAATTAGAATCAATACGAATCAATTAGAATCAATTAGAATCAATACGAATCAATACGAATCAATACGAATCAATACGAATCAATTAGAATCAATACGAATCAATACGAATCAATACGAATCAATTAGAATCAATACGAATCAATTAGAATCAATACGAATCAATTAGAATCAATACGAATCAATTAGAATCAATACGAATCAATACGAATCAATACGAATCAATACGAATCAATTAGAATCAATACGAATCAATTAGAATCAATACGAATCAATTAGAATCAATACGAATCAATACGAATCAATTAGAATCAATACGAATCAATTAGAATCAATACGAATCAATTAGAATCAATACGAATCAATACGAATCAATTAGAATCAATACGAATCAATACGAATCAATTAGAATCAATTAGAATGAATACGAATCAATACGAATCAATACGAATCAATACGAATCAATACGAATCAATACGAATCAATACGAATCAAATAGAATCAATACGAATCAAATAGAATCAATACGAATCAATACGAATCAATACGAATCAATACGAATCAACTAGAATCAATACGAATCAATACGAATCAATACGAATCAATACGAATCAATACGAATCAACTAGAATCAATACGAATCAATACGAATCAATACGAATCAATACGAATCAATACGAATCAATACGAATCAATACGAATCAATACGAATCAATACGAATCAATTAGAATCAATACGAATCAATTAGAATCAATACGAATCAATACGAAACAATACGAATCAATACGAATCAATACGAATCAATTAGAATCAATACGAATCAATTAGAATCAATACGAATCAATTAGAATCAATACGAATCAATTAGAATCAATTAGAATCAATACGAATCAATTAGAATCAATTAGAATCAATACGAATCAATTAGAATCAATTAGAATCAATTAGAATCAATACGAATCAATTAGAATCAATACGAATCAATTAGAATCAATACGAATCAATTAGAATCAATACGAATCAATTAGAATCAATACGAATCAATTAGAATCAATACGAATCAATTAGAATCAATACGAATCAATTAGAATCAATTAGAATCAATACGAATCAATTAGAATCAATACGAATCAATTAGAATCAATACGAATCAATTAGAATCAATACGAATCAATTAGAATCAATACGAATCAATTAGAATCAATACGAATCAATTAGAATCAATACGAATCAATTAGAATCAATACGAATCAATTAGAATCCATACGAATCAATTAGAATCAATACGAATCAATTAGAATCAATACGAATCAATTAGAATCAATACGAATCAATTAGAATCAATACGAATCAATTAGAATCAATACGAATCAATTAGAATCAATACGAATCAATTAGAATCAATACGAATCAATACGAATCAATTAGAATCAATACGAACCAATTAGAATCAATACGAATCAATTAGAATCAATACGAATCAATTAGAATCAATACGAATCAATTAGAATCAATACGAATCAATTAGAATCAATACGAATCAATTAGAATCAATACGAATCAATTAGAATCAATACGAATCAATTAGAATCAATACGAATCAATTAGAATCAATACGAATCAATTAGAATCAATACGAATCAATTAGAATCAATACGAATCAATTAGAATCAATACGAATCAATTAGAATCAATACGAATCAATTAGAATCAATACGAATCAATTAGAATCAATACGAATCAATTAGAATCAATACGAATCAATTAGAATCAATTAGAATCAATACGAATCAATTAGAATCAATTAGAATCAATTAGAATCAATACGAATCAATTAGAATCAATACGAATCAATTAGAATCAATACGAATCAATTAGAATCAATACGAATCAATACGAATCAATACGAATCAATACGAATCAATGCGAATCAATTAGAATCAATACGAATCAATTAGAATCAATACGAATCAATTAGAATCAATACGAATCAATACGAATCAATACGAATCAATACGAATCAATACGAATCAATACGAATCAATACGAATCAATACGAATCAAATAGAATCAATACGAATCAAATAGAATCAATACGAATCAATACGAATCAATACGAATCAATACGAATCAATTAGAATCAATACGAATCAATTAGAATCAATACGAATCAATACGAACCAATTAGAATCAATACGAATCAATTAGAATCAATACGAATCAATTAGAATCAATACGAATCAATTAGAATCAATACGAATCAATTAGAATCAATACGAATCAATTAGAATCAATACGAATCAATTAGAATCAATACGAATCAATTAGAATCAATACGAATCAATTAGAATCAATACGAATCAATTAGAATCAATTAGAATCAATACGAATCAATTAGAATCAATACGAATCAATTAGAATCAATACGAATCAATTAGAATCAATACGAATCAATTAGAATCAATACGAATCAATTAGAATCAATACGAATCAATTAGAATCAATTAGAATCAATACGAATCAATTAGAATCAATTAGAATCAATTAGAATCAATACGAATCAATTAGAATCAATACGAATCAATTAGAATCAATACGAATCAATTAGAATCAATACGAATCAATTAGAATCAATACGAATCAATTAGAATCAATACGAATCAATACGAATCAATACGAATCAATGCGAATCAATTAGAATCAATACGAATCAATACGAATC
The DNA here is from genome assembly GCA_944319695.1 of Tiphia femorata. NCBI lineage: Eukaryota > Metazoa > Arthropoda > Insecta > Hymenoptera > Tiphiidae > Tiphia > Tiphia femorata. The sequence continues at coordinate 2,858,975 of OX090903.1, forward strand.
AATACGAATCAATACGAATCAATTAGAATCAATACGAATCAATTAGAATCAATACGAATCAATACGAATCAATACGAATCAATTAGAATCAATACGAATCAATACGAATCAATACGAATCAATACGAATCAATTAGAATCAATACGAATCAATACGAATCAATACGAATCAATTAGAATCAATACGAATCAATTAGAATCAATACGAATCAATTAGAATCAATACGAATCAATTAGAATCAATACGAATCAATACGAATCAATACGAATCAATACGAATCAATTAGAATCAATACGAATCAATTAGAATCAATACGAATCAATTAGAATCAATACGAATCAATACGAATCAATTAGAATCAATACGAATCAATTAGAATCAATACGAATCAATTAGAATCAATACGAATCAATACGAATCAATTAGAATCAATACGAATCAATACGAATCAATTAGAATCAATTAGAATGAATACGAATCAATACGAATCAATACGAATCAATACGAATCAATACGAATCAATACGAATCAATACGAATCAATACGAATCAAATAGAATCAATACGAATCAAATAGAATCAATACGAATCAATACGAATCAATACGAATCAATACGAATCAACTAGAATCAATACGAATCAATACGAATCAATACGAATCAATACGAATCAATACGAATCAATACGAATCAATACGAATCAATACGAATCAATACGAATCAATTAGAATCAATACGAATCAATTAGAATCAATACGAATCAATACGAAACAATACGAATCAATACGAATCAATACGAATCAATTAGAATCAATACGAATCAATTAGAATCAATACGAATCAATTAGAATCAATACGAATCAATTAGAATCAATACGAATCAATTAGAATCAATACGAATCAATTAGAATCAATACGAATCAATTAGAATCAATACGAATCAATTAGAATCAATTAGAATCAATACGAATCAATTAGAATCAATTAGAATCAATACGAATCAATTAGAATCAATACGAATCAATACGAATCAATACGAATCAATACGAATCAATACGAATCAATTAGAATCAATACGAATCAATACGAATCAATTAGAATCAATACGAATCAATTAGAATCAATTAGAATCAATACGAAACAATACGAATCAATTAGAATCAATACGAATCAATTAGAATCAATACGAATCAATTAGAATCAATACGAATCAATTAGAATCAATACGAATCAATTAGAATCAATACGAATCAATTAGAATCAATACGAATCAATTAGAATCAATTAGAATCAATACGAATCAATTAGAATCAATACGAATCAATTAGAATCAATTAGAATCAATTAGAATCAATTAGAATCAATACGAATCAATTAGAATCAATACGAATCAATTAGAATCAATACGAATCAATACGAATCAATTAGAATCAATACGAATCAATACGAATCAATACGAATCAATACGAATCAATACGAATCAATACGAATCAATTAGAATCAATTAGAATCAATTAGAATCAATTAGAATCAATTAGAATCAATTAGAATCAATTAGAATCAATACGAATCAATACGAATCAATACGAATCAATACGAATCAATACGAATCAATACGAATCAATACGAATCAATACGAATCAATTAGAATCAATACGAATCAATTAGAATCAATACGAATCAATTAGAATCAATACGAATCAATTAGAATCAATACGAATCAATTAGAATCAATACGGATCAATACGAATCAATACGAATCAATTAGAATCAATACGAATCAATTAGAATCAATACGAATCAATTAGAATCAATACGAATCAATTAGAATCAATACGAATCAATTAGAATCAATACGAATCAATACGAATCAATACGAATCAATGCGAATCAATTAGAATCAATACGAATCAATTAGAATCAATACGAATCAATTAGAATCAATACGAATCAATACGAATCAATACGAATCAATACGAATCAATACGAATCAATACGAATCAAATAGAATCAATACGAATCAAATAGAATCAATACGAATCAATACGAATCAATACGAATCAATACGAATCAATACGAATCAATACGAATCAATTAGAATCAATACGAATCAATACGAATCAATTAGAATCAATACGAACCAATTAGAATCAATACGAATCAATTAGAATCAATACGAATCAATTAGAATCAATACGAATCAATTAGAATCAATACGAATCAATTAGAATCAATACGAATCAATTAGAATCAATACGAATCAATTAGAATCAATACGAATCAATTAGAATCAATACGAATCAATTAGAATCAATACGAATCAATTAGAATCAATACGAATCAATTAGAATCAATACGAATCAATTAGAATCAATACGAATCAATTAGAATCAATACGAATCAATTAGAATCAATTAGAATCAATACGAATCAATTAGAATCAATACGAATCAATTAGAATCAATACGAATCAATTAGAATCAATACGAATCAATTAGAATCAATACGAATCAATTAGAATCAATACGAATCAATTAGAATCAATTAGAATCAATACGAATCAATTAGAATCAATTAGAATCAATACGAATCAATTAGAATCAATTAGAATCAATTAGAATCAATACGAATCAATTAGAATCAATACGAATCAATTAGAATCAATACGAATCAATTAGAATCAATACGAATCAATTAGAATCAATACGAATCAATACGAATCAATACGAATCAATGCGAATCAATTAGAATCAATACGAATCAATACGAATCAATACGAATCAATACGAATCAATTAGAATCAATACGAATCAATTAGAATCAATACGAATCAATACGAATCAATACGAATCAATTAGAATCAATACGAATCAATACGAATCAATACGAATCAATACGAATCAATTAGAATCAATACGAATCAATACGAATCAATACGAATCAATTAGAATCAATACGAATCAATTAGAATCAATACGAATCAATTAGAATCAATACGAATCAATTAGAATCAATACGAATCAATACGAATCAATACGAATCAATACGAATCAATTAGAATCAATACGAATCAATTAGAATCAATACGAATCAATTAGAATCAATACGAATCAATTAGAATCAATTAGAATCAATACGAATCAATTAGAATCAATACGAATCAATTAGAATCAATACGAATCAATACGAATCAATTAGAATCAATACGAATCAATACGAATCAATTAGAATCAATTAGAATGAATACGAATGAATACGAATCAATACGAATCAATACGAATCAATACGAATCAAATAGAATCAATACGAATCAAATAGAATCAATACGAATCAATACGAATCAATACGAATCAATACGAATCAACTAGAATCAATACGAATCAATACGAATCAATACGAATCAATACGAATCAATACGAATCAATACGAATCAATACGAATCAATACGAATCAATACGAATCAATTAGAGTCAATACGAATCAATTAGAATCAATACGAATCAATACGAAACAATACGAATCAATACGAATCAATACGAATCAATTAGAATCAATACGAATCAATTAGAATCAATACGAATCAATTAGAATCAATACGAATCAATTAGAATCAATACGAATCAATTAGAATCAATACGAATCAATTAGAATCAATACGAATCAATTAGAATCAATACGAATCAATTAGAATCAATACGAATCAATTAGAATCAATTAGAATCAATACGAATCAATTAGAATCAATTAGAATCAATACGAATCAATTAGAATCAATTAGAATCAATTAGAATCAATACGAATCAATTAGAATCAATACGAATCAATTAGAATCAATACGAATCAATTAGAATCAATACGAATCAATTAGAATCAATACGAATCAATTAGAATCAATACGAATCAATTAGAATCAATACGAATCAATTAGAATCAATTAGAATCAATACGAATCAATTAGAATCAATTAGAATCAATTAGAATCAATACGAATCAATTAGAATCAATACGAATCAATTAGAATCAATACGAATCAATTAGAATCAATACGAATCAATTAGAATCAATACGAATCAATTAGAATCAATACGAATCAATTAGAATCAATACGAATCAATTAGAATCCATACGAATCAATTAGAATCAATACGAATCAATTAGAATCAATACGAACCAATTAGAATCAATACGAATCAATTAGAATCAATACGAATCAATTAGAATCAATACGAATCAATTAGAATCAATACGAATCAATTAGAATCAATACGAATCAATTAGAATCAATACGAATCAATTAGAATCAATTAGAATCAATACGAATCAATTAGAATCAATTAGAATCAATTAGAATCAATACGAATCAATTAGAATCAATACGAATCAATTAGAATCAATACGAATCAATTAGAATCAATACGAATCAATACGAATCAATACGAATCAATACGAATCAATGCGAATCAATTAGAATCAATACGAATCAATTAGAATCAATACGAATCAATTAGAATCAATACGAATCAATACGAATCAATACGAATCAATACGAATCAATACGAATCAATACGAATCAATACGAATCAATACGAATCAAATAGAATCAATACGAATCAAATAGAATCAATACGAATCAATACGAATCAATACGAATCAATACGAATCAATTAGAATCAATACGAATCAATTAGAATCAATACGAATCAATACGAACCAATTAGAATCAATACGAATCAATTAGAATCAATACGAATCAATTAGAATCAATACGAATCAATTAGAATCAATACGAATCAATTAGAATCAATACGAATCAATTAGAATCAATACGAATCAATTAGAATCAATACGAATCAATTAGAATCAATACGAATCAATTAGAATCAATACGAATCAATTAGAATCAATACGAATCAATTAGAATCAATACGAATCAATTAGAATCAATACGAATCAATTAGAATCAATACGAATCAATTAGAATCAATACGAATCAATTAGAATCAATTAGAATCAATACGAATCAATTAGAATCAATACGAATCAATTAGAATCAATACGAATCAATTAGAATCAATACGAATCAATTAGAATCAATACGAATCAATTAGAATCAATACGAATCAATTAGAATCAATTAGAATCAATACGAATCAATTAGAATCAATTAGAATCAATTAGAATCAATACGAATCAATTAGAATCAATACGAATCAATTAGAATCAATACGAATCAATTAGAATCAATACGAATCAATTAGAATCAATACGAATCAATTAGAATCAATACGAATCAATACGAATCAATACGAATCAATGCGAATCAATTAGAATCAATACGAATCAATACGAATCAATACGAATCAATACGAATCAATTAGAATCAATACGAATCAATTAGAATCAATACGAATCAATACGAATCAATACGAATCAATTAGAATCAATACGAATCAATACGAATCAATACGAATCAATACGAATCAATTAGAATCAATACGAATCAATACGAATCAATACGAATCAATTAGAATCAATACGAATCAATTAGAATCAATACGAATCAATTAGAATCAATACGAATCAATTAGAATCAATACGAATCAATACGAATCAATACGAATCAATACGAATCAATTAGAATCAATACGAATCAATTAGAATCAATACGAATCAATTAGAATCAATACGAATCAATACGAATCAATTAGAATCAATACGAATCAATTAGAATCAATACGAATCAATTAGAATCAATACGAATCAATACGAATCAATTAGAATCAATACGAATCAATACGAATCAATTAGAATCAATTAGAATGAATACGAATCAATACGAATCAATACGAATCAATACGAATCAATACGAATCAATACGAATCAAATAGAATCAATACGAATCAAATAGAATCAATACGAATCAATACGAATCAATACGAATCAATACGAATCAACTAGAATCAATACGAATCAATACGAATCAATACGAATCAATACGAATCAATACGAATCAATACGAATCAATACGAATCAATACGAATCAATACGAATCAATTAGAATCAATACGAATCAATTAGAATCAATACGAATCAATACGAAACAATACGAATCAATACGAATCAATACGAATCAATTAGAATCAATACGAATCAATTAGAATCAATACGAATCAATTAGAATCAATACGAATCAATTAGAATCAATACGAATCAATTAGAATCAATACGAATCAATTAGAATCAATACGAATCAATTAGAATCAATACGAATCAATACGAACCAATTAGAATCAATACGAATCAATTAGAATCAATACGAATCAATTAGAATCAATACGAATCAATTAGAATCAATACGAATCAATTAGAATCAATACGAATCAATTAGAATCAATACGAATCAATTAGAATCAATACGAATCAATTAGAATCAATACGAATCAATTAGAATCAATACGAATCAATTAGAATCAATTAGAATCAATACGAATCAATTAGAATCAATTAGAATCAATTAGAATCAATACGAATCAATTAGAATCAATACGAATCAATTAGAATCAATACGAATCAATTAGAATCAATACGAATCAATTAGAATCAATACGAATCAATTAGAATCAATACGAATCAATTAGAATCAATACGAATCAATTAGAAACCATACGAATCAATTAGAATCAATACGAATCAATTAGAATCAATACGAATCAATTAGAATCAATACGAATCAATTAGAATCAATACGAATCAATTAGAATCAATACGAATCAATTAGAATCAATACGAATCAATACGAATCAATTAGAATCAATACGAACCAATTAGAATCAATACGAATCAATTAGAATCAATACGAATCAATTAGAATCAATACGAATCAATTAGAATCAATACGAATCAATTAGAATCAATACGAATCAATTAGAATCAATACGAATCAATTAGAATCAATACGAATCAATTAGAATCAATACGAATCAATTAGAATCAATACGAATCAATTAGAATCAATACGAATCAATTAGAATCAATACGAATCAATTAGAATCAATACGAATCAATTAGAATCAATACGAATCAATTAGAATCAATACGAATCAATTAGAATCAATACGAATCAATTAGAATCAATACGAATCAATTAGAATCAATTAGAATCAATACGAATCAATTAGAATCAATTAGAATCAATTAGAATCAATACGAATCAATTAGAATCAATACGAATCAATTAGAATCAATACGAATCAATTAGAATCAATACGAATCAATTAGAATCAATACGAATCAATTAGAATCAATACGAATCAATACGAATCAATACGAATCAATGCGAATCAATTAGAATCAATACGAATCAATACGAATCAATACGAATCAATACGAATCAATTAGAATCAATACGAATCAATTAGAATCAATACGAATCAATACGAATCAATACGAATCAATGCGAATCAATTAGAATCAATACGAATCAATACGAATCAATACGAATCAATACGAATCAATTAGAATCAATACGAATCAATACGAATCAATACGAATCAATTAGAATCAATACGAATCAATTAGAATCAATACGAATCAATTAGAATCAATACGGATCAATTAGAATCAATACGAATCAATTAGAATCAATACGAATCAATTAGAATCAATACGAATCAATTAGAATCAATACGAATCAATTAGAATCAATACGAATCAATACGAATCAATACGAATCAATGCGAATCAATTAGAATCAATACGAATCAATACGAATCAATACGAATCAATACGAATCAATTAGAATCAATACGAATCAATACGAATCAATACGAATCAATTAGAATCAATACGAATCAATTAGAATCAATACGAATCAATTAGAATCAATACGAATCAATTAGAATCAATACGGATCAATACGAATCAATACGAATCAATTAGAATCAATACGAATCAATTAGAATCAATACGAATCAATTAGAATCAATACGAATCAATTAGAATCAATACGAATCAATTAGAATCAATACGAATCAATTAGAATCAATTAGAATCAATTAGAATCAATTAGAATCAATTAGAATCAATTAGAATCAATTAGAATCAATACGAATCAATTAGAATCAATACGAATCAATTAGAATCAATACGAATCAATTAGAATCAATACGAATCAATTAGAATCAATACGAATCAATTAGAATCAATACGAATCAATACGAATCAATTAGAATCAATACGAATCAATTAGAATCAATACGAATCAATACGAATCAATACGAATCAATACGAATCAATACGAATCAATACGAATCAATTAGAATCAATTAGAATCAATACGAATCAATACGAATCAATACGAATCAATTAGAATCAATTAGAATCAATACGAATCAATACGAATCAATTAGAATCAATACGAATCAATACGAATCAATTAGAATAAATACGAATCAATTAGAATCAATACGAATCAATAAGAATCAATACGAATCAATTAGAATCAATTAGAATCAATTAGAATCAATACGAATCAATACGAATCAACTAGAATCAATACGAATCAATTAGAATCAATACGAATCAATACGAATCAATTAGAATCAATACGAATCAATACGAATCAATTAGAATCAATACGAATCAATACGAATCAATACGAATCAATACGAATCAATACGAATCAATACGAATCAATACGAATCAATACGAATCAATACGAATCAATACGAATCAATACGAATCAATACGAATCAATACGAATCAATACGAATCAACTAGAATCAATACGAATCAATACGAATCAATACGAATCAATACGAATCAATACGAATCAATTAGAATCAATTAGAATCAATACGAATCAATTAGAATCAATACGAATCAATTAGAATCAATACGAATCAATACGAATCAATACGAATCAATTAGAATCAATACGAATCAATACGAATCAATACGAATCAACTAGAATCAATACGAATCAATACGAATCAATACGAATCAATACGAATCAATACGAATCAATTAGAATCAATTAGAATCAATACGAATCAATTAGAATCAATACGAATCAATACGAATCAATTAGAATCAATACGAATCAATACGAATCAATACGAATCAATACGAATCAATACGAATCAATACGAATCAATACGAATCAATACGAATCAATACGAATCAATACGAATCAATACGAATCAATACGAATCAATACGAATCAACTAGAATCAATACGAATCAATACGAATCAATACGAATCAATTAGAATCAATACGAATCAATACGAATCAATACGAATCAACTAGAATCAATACGAATCAATACGAATCAATACGAATCAATACGAATCAATACGAATCAATTAGAATCAATTAGAATCAATACGAATCAATTAGAATCAATACGAATCAATTAGAATCAATACGAATCAATTAGAATCAATACGAATCAATTAGAATCAATACGAATCAATTAGAATCAATACGAATCAATACGAATCAATACGAATCAATTAGAATCAATACGAATCAATTAGAATCAATACGAATCAATTAGAATCAATACGAATCAATTAGAATCAATACGAATCAATTAGAATCAATACGAATCAATACGAGTGAATACGAATCAATACGAATCAATTAGAATCAATACGAATCAATTAGAATCAATACGAATCAATTAGAATCAATACGAATCAATTAGAATCAATACGAATCAATTAGAATCAATACGAATCAATACGAATCAATACGAATCAATTAGAATCAATACGAATCAATTAGAATCAATACGAATCAATACGAATCAATACGAATCAATACGAATCAATACGAATCAATACGAATCAATTAGAATCAATACGAATCAATTAGAATCAATACGAATCAATTAGAATCAATACGAATCAATACGAATCAATTAGAATCAATACGAATCAATTAGAATCAATACGAATCAATTAGAATCAATACGAATCAATACGAATCAATTAGAATCAATACGAATCAATTAGAGTCAATACGAATCAATACGAATCAATTAGAATCAATTAGAATCAATACGAATCAATACGAATCAATACGAATCAATACGAATCAATACGAATCAATACGAATCAATACGAATCAATACGAATCAATACGAATCAATACGAATCAATACGAATCAATGCGAATCAATACGAATCAATACGAAACAATACGAATCAATACGAAACAATACGAATCAATACGAAACAATACGAATCAATACGAAACAATACGAATCAATACGAATCAATACGAATCAATTAGAATCAATACGAATCAATTAGAATCAATACGAATCAATTAGAATCAATACGAATCAATACGAATCAATACGAATCAATTAGAATCAATACGAATCAATTAGAACCAATACGAATCAATTAGAATCAATACGAATCAATTAGAATCAATAAGAATCAATTAGAATCAATACGAATCAATTAGAATCAATACGAATCAATACGAATCAATACGAATCAATACGAATCAATTAGAATCAATACGAATCAATACGAATCAATTAGAATCAATACGAATCAATTAGAATCAATACGAATCAATTAGAATCAATACGAATCAATTAGAATCAATACGAATCAATTAGAATCAATACGAATCAATTAGAATCAATACGAATCAATTAGAACCAATACGAATCAATTAGAATCAATACGAATCAATTAGAATCAATACGAATCAATTAGAATCCATACGAATCAATTAGAATCAATACGAATCAATTAGAATCAATACGAATCAATTAGAATCCATACGAATCAATTAGAATCAATACGAATCAATTAGAATCAATACGAATCAATTAGAATCAATACGAATCAATTAGAATCAATACGAATCAATACGAATCAATTAGAATCAATACGAATCAATTAGAATCAATACGAATCAATTAGAATCAATACGAATCAATTAGAATCAATACGAATCAATTAGAATCAATACGAATCAATTAGAATCAATACGAATCAATTAGAATCAATACGAATCAATTAGAATCAATACGAATCAATTAGAATCAATACGAATCAATTAGAATCAATACGAATCAATTAGAATCAATACGAATCAATTAGAATCAATACGAATCAATTAGAATCAATACGAATCAATTAGAATCAATACGAATCAATTAGAATCAATTAGAATCAATACGAATCAATTAGAATCAATACGAATCAATTAGAATCAATTAGAATCAATTAGAATCAATTAGAATCAATACGAATCAATTAGAATCAATACGAATCAATTAGAATCAATACGAATCAATACGAATCAATTAGAATCAATACGAATCAATACGAATCAATACGAATCAATACGAATCAATACGAATCAATACGAATCAATACGAATCAATTAGAATCAATTAGAATCAATTAGAATCAATTAGAATCAATTAGAATCAATTAGAATCAATTAGAATCAATACGAATCAATACGAATCAATACGAATCAATACGAATCAATACGAATCAATACGAATCAATACGAATCAATACGAATCAATTAGAATCAATACGAATCAATTAGAATCAATACGAATCAATTAGAATCAATACGAATCAATACGAATCAATTAGAATCAATACGAATCAATTAGAATCAATACGAATCAATTAGAATCAATACGAATCAATACGAATCAATTAGAATCAATACGAATCAATTAGAATCAATACGAATCAATTAGAATCAATACGAATCAATTAGAATCAATACGAATCAATTAGAATCAATACGAATCAATACGAATCAATACGAATCAATACGAATCAATACGAATCAATACGAATCAATACGAATCAATACGAATCAATACGAATCAAATAGAATCAATACGAATCAATACGAATCAACTAGAATCAATACGAATCAATACGAATCAACTAGAATCAATACGAATCAATACGAATCAATACGAATCAATACGAATCAATACGAATCAATACGAATCAATACGAATCAATACGAATCAATTAGAATCAATACGAATCAATTAGAATCCATACGAATCAATTAGAATCAATACGAATCAATTAGAATCAATACGAATCAATTAGAATCAATACGAATCAATTAGAATCAATACGAATCAATACGAATCAATTAGAATCAATACGAATCAATTAGAATCAATTAGAATCAATACGAATCAATTAGAATCAATACGAATCAATTAGAATCAATACGAATCAATACGAATCAATACGAATCAATACGAATCAATACGAATCAATACGAATCAATTAGAATCAATACCAATCAATACGAATCAATTAGAATCAATACGAATCAATACGAATCAATACGAATCAATACCAATCAATACGAATCAATTAGAATCAATACGAATCAATTAGAATCAATACGAATCAATTAGAATCAATACGAATCAAGTAGAATCAATACGAATCAATTAGAATCCATACGAATCAATTAGAATCAATACGAATCAATACGAATCAATTAGAATCAATACGAATCAATTAGAATCAATACGAATCAATTAGAATCAATACGAATCAATACGAATCAATACGAATCAATACGAATCAATACGAATCAATACGAATCAATTAGAATCAATACGAATCAATTAGAATCAATACGAATCAATTAGAATCAATACGAATCAATACGAATCAATACGAATCAATTAGAATCAATACGAATCAATACGAATCAATTAGAATCAATTAGAATCAATACGAATCAATTAGAATCAATACGAATCAATACGAATCAATACGAATCAATACGAATCAATTAGAATCAATACCAATCAATTAGAATCAATACGAATCAATTAGAATCAATACGAATCAATTAGAATCAATACGAATCAATTAGAATCAATACGAATCAATTAGAATCAATACGAATCAATTAGAATCAATACGAATCAATTAGAATCAATACGAATCAATTAGAATCAATACGAATCAATTAGAATCAATACGAATCAATTAGAATCAATACGAATCAATTAGAATCAATACGAATCAATTAGAATCAATACGAATCAATTAGAATCAATACGAATCAATTAGAATCAATACGAATCAATTAGAATCCATACGAATCAATTAGAATCCATACGAATCAATTAGAATCAATACGAATCAATTAGAATCAATACGAATCAATTAGAATCAATACGAATCAATTAGAATCAATACGAATCAATACGAATCAATACGAATCAATGCGAATCAATTAGAATCAATACGAATCAATACGAATCAATACGAATCAATTAGAATCAATACGAATCAATACGAATCAATACGAATCAATACGAATCAATTAGAATCAATTAGAATCAATACGAATCAATTAGAATCAATACGAATCAATACGAATCAATACGAATCAATACGAATCAATACGAATCAATACGAATCAATACGAATCAATACGAATCAATTAGAATCAATTAGAATCAATTAGAATCAATACGAATCAATACGAATCAATACGAATCAATACGAATCAATACGAATCAATACGAATCAATACGAATCAATACGAATCAATACGAATCAATTAGAATCAATTAGAATCAATACGAATCAATTAGAATCAATACGAATCAATTAGAATCAATACGAATCAATACGAATCAATTAGAATCAATACGAATCAATTAGAATCAATACGAATCAATTAGAATCAATACGAATCAATACGAATCAATACGAATCAATACGAATCAATACGAATCAATACGAATCAATACGAATCAAATAGAATCAATACGAATCAATACGAATCAATTAGAATCAATACGAATCAATACGAATCAATTAGAATCAATACGAATCAATACGCATCAATACGAATCAATACGAATCAATTAGAATCAATACGAATCAATACGAATCAATACGAATCAATTAGAATCAATACGAATCAATACGAATCAATTAGAATCAATACGAATCAATTAGAATCAATACGAATCAATTAGAATCAATACGAATCAATACGAATCAATTAGAATCAATACGAATCAAGTAGAATCAATACGAATCAATTAGAATCCATACGAATCAATTAGAATCAATACGAATCAATTAGAATCAATACGAATCAATTAGAATCAATACGAATCAATTAGAATCAATACGAATCAATTAGAATCAATACGAATCAATTAGAATCAATACGAATCAATTAGAATCAATACGAATCAATTAGAATCAATACGAATCAATTAGAATCAATACGAATCAATTAGAATCAATACGAATCAATACGAATCAATACGAATCAATACGAATCAATACGAATCAATACGAATCAATACGAATCAATTAGAATCAATACGAATCAATTAGAATCAATACGAATCAATTAGAATCAATACGAATCAATTAGAATCAATTAGAATCAATACGAATCAATTAGAATCAATACGAATCAATTAGAATCAATACGAATCAATTAGAATCAATACGAATCAATTAGAATCAATACGAATCAATTAGAATCAATACGAATCAATTAGAATCAATACGAATCAATTAGAATCAATACGAATCAATACGAATCAATTAGAATCAATACGAATCAATTAGAATCAATACGAATCAATACGAATCAATACGAATCAATACGAATCAATACGAATCAATTAGAATCAATACGAATCAATACGAATCAATACGAATCAATACGAATCAATACGAATCAATACGAATCAATACGAATCAATTAGAATCAATACGAATCAATACGAATCAATTAGAATCAATACGAATCAATTAGAATCAATTAGAATCAATACGAAACAATACGAATCAATTAGAATCAATACGAATCAATTAGAATCAATACGAATCAATTAGAATCAATACGAATCAATTAGAATCAATACGAATCAATTAGAATCAATACGAATCAATTAGAATCAATACGAATCAATTAGAATCAATTAGAATCAATTAGAATCAATTAGAATCAATACGAATCAATTAGAATCAATACGAATCAATTAGAATCAATTAGAATCAATTAGAATCAATTAGAATCAATACGAATCAATTAGAATCAATACGAATCAATTAGAATCAATACGAATCAATACGAATCAATTAGAATCAATACGAATCAATACGAATCAATACGAATCAATACGAATCAATACGAATCAATACGAATCAATACGAATCAATTAGAATCAATTAGAATCAATTAGAATCAATTAGAATCAATTAGAATCAATTAGAATCAATTAGAATCAATTAGAATCAATACGAATCAATACGAATCAATACGAATCAATACGAATCAATACGAATCAATACGAATCAATACGAATCAATTAGAATCAATACGAATCAATTAGAATCAATACGAATCAATTAGAATCAATACGAATCAATTAGAATCAATACGAATCAATACGAATCAATTAGAATCAATACGAATCAATTAGAATCAATACGAATCAATTAGAATCAATACGAATCAATACGAATCAATTAGAATCAATACGAATCAATTAGAATCAATACGAATCAATTAGAATCAATACGAATCAATTAGAATCAATACGAATCAATTAGAATCAATACGAATCAATTAGAATCAATACGAATCAATACGAATCAATACGAATCAATACGAATCAATACGAATCAATACGAATCAATACGAATCAAATAGAATCAATACGAATCAATACGAATCAACTAGAATCAATACGAATCAATACGAATCAACTAGAATCAATACGAATCAATACGAATCAATACGAATCAATACGAATCAATACGAATCAATACGAATCAATACGAATCAATACGAATCAATTAGAATCAATACGAATCAATTAGAATCCATACGAATCAATTAGAATCAATACGAATCAATTAGAATCAATACGAATCAATTAGAATCAATACGAATCAATTAGAATCAATACGAATCAATACGAATCAATTAGAATCAATACGAATCAATTAGAATCAATTAGAATCAATACGAATCAATTAGAATCAATACGAATCAATTAGAATCAATACGAATCAATACGAATCAATACGAATCAATACGAATCAATACGAATCAATTAGAATCAATACGAATCAATTAGAATCAATACGAATCAATTAGAATCAATACGAATCAAGTAGAATCAATACGAATCAATTAGAATCCATACGAATCAATTAGAATCAATACGAATCAATACGAATCAATTAGAATCAATACGAATCAATTAGAATCAATACGAATCAATTAGAATCAATACGAATCAATTAGAATCAATACGAATCA
Source organism: Tiphia femorata (assembly GCA_944319695.1). Classification (NCBI taxonomy): domain Eukaryota; kingdom Metazoa; phylum Arthropoda; class Insecta; order Hymenoptera; family Tiphiidae; genus Tiphia; species Tiphia femorata. The sequence continues at coordinate 2,875,316 of OX090903.1, forward strand.
ATACGAATCAATACGAATCAATACGAATCAATACGAATCAATACGAATCAATTAGAATCAATACGAATCAATTAGAATCAATACGAATCAATTAGAATCAATACGAATCAATACGAATCAATACGAATCAATTAGAATCAATACGAATCAATACGAATCAATTAGAATCAATTAGAATCAATACGAATCAATTAGAATCAATACGAATCAATACGAATCAATACGAATCAATACGAATCAATTAGAATCAATACGAATCAATTAGAATCAATACGAATCAATTAGAATCAATACGAATCAATTAGAATCAATACGAATCAATTAGAATCAATACGAATCAATTAGAATCAATACGAATCAATTAGAATCAATACGAATCAATTAGAATCAATACGAATCAATTAGAATCAATACGAATCAATTAGAATCAATACGAATCAATTAGAATCAATACGAATCAATTAGAATCAATACGAATCAATTAGAATCAATACGAATCAATTAGAATCAATACGAATCAATTAGAATCCATACGAATCAATTAGAATCCATACGAATCAATTAGAATCAATACGAATCAATTAGAATCAATACGAATCAATTAGAATCAATACGAATCAATTAGAATCAATACGAATCAATTAGAATCAATACGAATCAATACGAATCAATACGAATCAAAGCGAATCAATTAGAATCAATACGAATCAATACGAATCAATACGAATCAATTAGAATCAATACGAATCAATACGAATCAATACGAATCAATACGAATCAATTAGAATCAATTAGAATCAATACGAATCAATTAGAATCAATACGAATCAATACGAATCAATACGAATCAATACGAATCAATACGAATCAATACGAATCAATACGAATCAATACGAATCAATTAGAATCAATTAGAATCAATTAGAATCAATACGAATCAATACGAATCAATTCGAATCAATACGAATCAATACGAATCAATACGAATCAATACGAATCAATACGAATCAATACGAATCAATACGAATCAATACGAATCAATTAGAATCAATACGAATCAATTAGAATCAATTAGAATCAATACGAATCAATTAGAATCAATACGAATCAATACGAATCAATTAGAATCAATACGAATCAATTAGAATCAATACGAATCAATACGAATCAATACGAATCAATACGAATCAATACGAATCAATACGAATCAATACGAATCAAATAGAATCAATACGAATCAATACGAATCAATTAGAATCAATACGAATCAATACGAATCAATTAGAATCAATACGAATCAATACGCATCAATACGAATCAATACGAATCAATTAGAATCAATACGAATCAATACGAATCAATACGAATCAATTAGAATCAATACGAATCAATACGAATCAATTAGAATCAATACGAATCAATTAGAATCAATACGAATCAATTAGAATCAATACGAATCAATTAGAATCAATACGAATCAATACGAATCAATTAGAATCAATACGAATCAAGTAGAATCAATACGAATCAATTAGAATCCATACGAATCAATTAGAATCAATACGAATCAATTAGAATCAATACGAATCAATTAGAATCAATACGAATCAATTAGAATCAATACGAATCAATTAGAATCAATACGAATCAATTAGAATCAATACGAATCAATTAGAATCAATTAGAATCAATACGAATCAATTAGAATCAATACGAATCAATTAGAATCAATACGAATCAATTAGAATCAATACGAATCAATTAGAATCAATACGAATCAATTAGAATCAATACGAATCAATACGAATCAATACGAATCAATACGAATCAATACGAATCAATACGAATCAATACGAATCAATACGAATCAATACGAATCAAATAGAATCAATACGAATCAATACGAATCAACTAGAATCAATACGAATCAATACGAATCAACTAGAATCAATACGAATCAATACGAATCAATACGAATCAATACGAATCAATTAGAATCAATACGAATCAATTAGAATCCATACGAATCAATTAGAATCAATACGAATCAATTAGAATCAATACGAATCAATTAGAATCAATACGAATCAATTAGAATCAATACGAATCAATACGAATCAATTAGAATCAATACGAATCAATTAGAATCAATTAGAATCAATACGAATCAATTAGAATCAATACGAATCAATTAGAATCAATACGAATCAATACGAATCAATACGAATCAATACGAATCAATACGAATCAATTAGAATCAATACCAATCAATACGAATCAATTAGAATCAATACGAATCAATACGAATCAATACGAATCAATACCAATCAATACGAATCAATTAGAATCAATACGAATCAATTAGAATCAATACGAATCAATTAGAATCAATACGAATCAAGTAGAATCAATACGAATCAATTAGAATCCATACGAATCAATTAGAATCAATACGAATCAATACGAATCAATTAGAATCAATACGAATCAATTAGAATCAATACGAATCAATTAGAATCAATACGAATCAATACGAATCAATACGAATCAATACGAATCAATACGAATCAATACGAATCAATTAGAATCAATACGAATCAATTAGAATCAATACGAATCAATTAGAATCAATACGAATCAATACGAATCAATACGAATCAATTAGAATCAATACGAATCAATACGAATCAATTAGAATCAATTAGAATCAATACGAATCAATTAGAATCAATACGAATCAATTAGAATCAATACGAATCAATACGAATCAATACGAATCAATACGAATCAATTAGAATCAATACGAATCAATTAGAATCAATACGAATCAATTAGAATCAATACGAATCAATTAGAATCAATACGAATCAATTAGAATCAATACGAATCAATTAGAATCAATACGAATCAATTAGAATCAATACGAATCAATTAGAATCAATACGAATCAATTAGAATCAATACGAATCAATACGAATCAATACGAATCAATTAGAATCAATACGAATCAATACGAATCAATTAGAATCAATTAGAATCAATACGAATCAATTAGAATCAATACGAATCAATACGAATCAATACGAATCAATACGAATCAATTAGAATCAATACCAATCAATTAGAATCAATACGAATCAATTAGAATCAATACGAATCAATTAGAATCAATACGAATCAATTAGAATCAATACGAATCAATTAGAATCAATACGAATCAATTAGAATCAATACGAATCAATTAGAATCAATACGAATCAATTAGAATCAATACGAATCAATTAGAATCAATACGAATCAATTAGAATCAATACGAATCAATTAGAATCAATACGAATCAATTAGAATCAATACGAATCAATTAGAATCAATACGAATCAATTAGAATCAATACGAATCAATTAGAATCCATACGAATCAATTAGAATCCATACGAATCAATTAGAATCAATACGAATCAATTAGAATCAATACGAATCAATTAGAATCAATACGAATCAATTAGAATCAATACGAATCAATACGAATCAATACGAATCAATGCGAATCAATTAGAATCAATACGAATCAATACGAATCAATACGAATCAATTAGAATCAATACGAATCAATACGAATCAATACGAATCAATACGAATCAATTAGAATCAATTAGAATCAATACGAATCAATTAGAATCAATACGAATCAATACGAATCAATACGAATCAATACGAATCAATACGAATCAATACGAATCAATACGAATCAATACGAATCAATTAGAATCAATTAGAATCAATTAGAATCAATACGAATCAATACGAATCAATACGAATCAATACGAATCAATACGAATCAATACGAATCAATACGAATCAATACGAATCAATACGAATCAATTAGAATCAATTAGAATCAATACGAATCAATTAGAATCAATACGAATCAATTAGAATCAATACGAATCAATACGAATCAATTAGAATCAATACGAATCAATTAGAATCAATACGAATCAATTAGAATCAATACGAATCAATACGAATCAATACGAATCAATACGAATCAATACGAATCAATACGAATCAATACGAATCAAATAGAATCAATACGAATCAATACGAATCAATTAGAATCAATACGAATCAATACGAATCAATTAGAATCAATACGAATCAATACGCATCAATACGAATCAATACGAATCAATTAGAATCAATACGAATCAATACGAATCAATACGAATCAATTAGAATCAATACGAATCAATACGAATCAATTAGAATCAATACGAATCAATTAGAATCAATACGAATCAATTAGAATCAATACGAATCAATACGAATCAATTAGAATCAATACGAATCAAGTAGAATCAATACGAATCAATTAGAATCCATACGAATCAATTAGAATCAATACGAATCAATTAGAATCAATACGAATCAATTAGAATCAATACGAATCAATTAGAATCAATACGAATCAATTAGAATCAATACGAATCAATTAGAATCAATACGAATCAATTAGAATCAATACGAATCAATTAGAATCAATACGAATCAATTAGAATCAATACGAATCAATTAGAATCAATACGAATCAATACGAATCAATACGAATCAATACGAATCAATACGAATCAATACGAATCAATACGAATCAATTAGAATCAATACGAATCAATTAGAATCAATACGAATCAATTAGAATCAATACGAATCAATTAGAATCAATTAGAATCAATACGAATCAATTAGAATCAATACGAATCAATTAGAATCAATACGAATCAATTAGAATCAATACGAATCAATTAGAATCAATACGAATCAATTAGAATCAATACGAATCAATTAGAATCAATACGAATCAATTAGAATCAATACGAATCAATACGAATCAATTAGAATCAATACGAATCAATTAGAATCAATACGAATCAATACGAATCAATACGAATCAATACGAATCAATACGAATCAATTAGAATCAATACGAATCAATACGAATCAATACGAATCAATACGAATCAATACGAATCAATACGAATCAATACGAATCAATTAGAATCAATACGAATCAATACGAATCAATTAGAATCAATACGAATCAATTAGAATCAATTAGAATCAATACGAAACAATACGAATCAATTAGAATCAATACGAATCAATTAGAATCAATACGAATCAATTAGAATCAATACGAATCAATTAGAATCAATACGAATCAATTAGAATCAATACGAATCAATTAGAATCAATACGAATCAATTAGAATCAATTAGAATCAATTAGAATCAATTAGAATCAATACGAATCAATTAGAATCAATACGAATCAATTAGAATCAATTAGAATCAATTAGAATCAATTAGAATCAATACGAATCAATTAGAATCAATACGAATCAATTAGAATCAATACGAATCAATACGAATCAATTAGAATCAATACGAATCAATACGAATCAATACGAATCAATACGAATCAATACGAATCAATACGAATCAATACGAATCAATTAGAATCAATTAGAATCAATTAGAATCAATTAGAATCAATTAGAATCAATTAGAATCAATTAGAATCAATTAGAATCAATACGAATCAATACGAATCAATACGAATCAATACGAATCAATACGAATCAATACGAATCAATACGAATCAATTAGAATCAATACGAATCAATTAGAATCAATACGAATCAATTAGAATCAATACGAATCAATTAGAATCAATACGAATCAATACGAATCAATTAGAATCAATACGAATCAATTAGAATCAATACGAATCAATTAGAATCAATACGAATCAATACGAATCAATTAGAATCAATACGAATCAATTAGAATCAATACGAATCAATTAGAATCAATACGAATCAATTAGAATCAATACGAATCAATTAGAATCAATACGAATCAATTAGAATCAATACGAATCAATACGAATCAATACGAATCAATACGAATCAATACGAATCAATACGAATCAATACGAATCAAATAGAATCAATACGAATCAATACGAATCAACTAGAATCAATACGAATCAATACGAATCAACTAGAATCAATACGAATCAATACGAATCAATACGAATCAATACGAATCAATACGAATCAATACGAATCAATACGAATCAATACGAATCAATTAGAATCAATACGAATCAATTAGAATCCATACGAATCAATTAGAATCAATACGAATCAATTAGAATCAATACGAATCAATTAGAATCAATACGAATCAATTAGAATCAATACGAATCAATACGAATCAATTAGAATCAATACGAATCAATTAGAATCAATTAGAATCAATACGAATCAATTAGAATCAATACGAATCAATTAGAATCAATACGAATCAATACGAATCAATACGAATCAATACGAATCAATACGAATCAATTAGAATCAATACGAATCAATTAGAATCAATACGAATCAATTAGAATCAATACGAATCAAGTAGAATCAATACGAATCAATTAGAATCCATACGAATCAATTAGAATCAATACGAATCAATACGAATCAATTAGAATCAATACGAATCAATTAGAATCAATACGAATCAATTAGAATCAATACGAATCAATACGAATCAATACGAATCAATACGAATCAATACGAATCAATACGAATCAATTAGAATCAATACGAATCAATTAGAATCAATACGAATCAATTAGAATCAATACGAATCAATACGAATCAATACGAATCAATTAGAATCAATACGAATCAATACGAATCAATTAGAATCAATTAGAATCAATACGAATCAATTAGAATCAATACGAATCAATTAGAATCAATACGAATCAATACGAATCAATACGAATCAATACGAATCAATTAGAATCAATACGAATCAATTAGAATCAATACGAATCAATTAGAATCAATACGAATCAATTAGAATCAATACGAATCAATTAGAATCAATACGAATCAATTAGAATCAATACGAATCAATTAGAATCAATACGAATCAATTAGAATCAATACGAATCAATTAGAATCAATACGAATCAATTAGAATCAATACGAATCAATTAGAATCAATACGAATCAATTAGAATCAATACGAATCAATTAGAATCAATACGAATCAATTAGAATCAATACGAATCAATTAGAATCCATACGAATCAATTAGAATCCATACGAATCAATTAGAATCAATACGAATCAATTAGAATCAATACGAATCAATTAGAATCAATACGAATCAATTAGAATCAATACGAATCAATTAGAATCAATACGAATCAATACGAATCAATACGAATCAAAGCGAATCAATTAGAATCAATACGAATCAATACGAATCAATACGAATCAATTAGAATCAATACGAATCAATACGAATCAATACGAATCAATACGAATCAATTAGAATCAATTAGAATCAATACGAATCAATTAGAATCAATACGAATCAATACGAATCAATACGAATCAATACGAATCAATACGAATCAATACGAATCAATACGAATCAATACGAATCAATTAGAATCAATTAGAATCAATTAGAATCAATACGAATCAATACGAATCAATTCGAATCAATACGAATCAATACGAATCAATACGAATCAATACGAATCAATACGAATCAATACGAATCAATACGAATCAATACGAATCAATTAGAATCAATACGAATCAATTAGAATCAATTAGAATCAATACGAATCAATTAGAATCAATACGAATCAATACGAATCAATTAGAATCAATACGAATCAATTAGAATCAATACGAATCAATACGAATCAATACGAATCAATACGAATCAATACGAATCAATACGAATCAATACGAATCAAATAGAATCAATACGAATCAATACGAATCAATTAGAATCAATACGAATCAATACGAATCAATTAGAATCAATACGAATCAATACGCATCAATACGAATCAATACGAATCAATTAGAATCAATACGAATCAATACGAATCAATACGAATCAATTAGAATCAATACGAATCAATACGAATCAATTAGAATCAATACGAATCAATTAGAATCAATACGAATCAATTAGAATCAATACGAATCAATACGAATCAATTAGAATCAATACGAATCAAGTAGAATCAATACGAATCAATTAGAATCCATACGAATCAATTAGAATCAATACGAATCAATTAGAATCAATACGAATCAATTAGAATCAATACGAATCAATTAGAATCAATACGAATCAATTAGAATCAATACGAATCAATTAGAATCAATACGAATCAATTAGAATCAATTAGAATCAATACGAATCAATTAGAATCAATACGAATCAATTAGAATCAATACGAATCAATTAGAATCAATACGAATCAATTAGAATCAATACGAATCAATTAGAATCAATACGAATCAATACGAATCAATACGAATCAATACGAATCAATACGAATCAATACGAATCAATACGAATCAATACGAATCAATACGAATCAAATAGAATCAATACGAATCAATACGAATCAACTAGAATCAATACGAATCAATACGAATCAACTAGAATCAATACGAATCAATACGAATCAATACGAATCAATACGAATCAATTAGAATCAATACGAATCAATTAGAATCCATACGAATCAATTAGAATCAATACGAATCAATTAGAATCAATACGAATCAATTAGAATCAATACGAATCAATTAGAATCAATACGAATCAATACGAATCAATTAGAATCAATACGAATCAATTAGAATCAATTAGAATCAATACGAATCAATTAGAATCAATACGAATCAATTAGAATCAATACGAATCAATACGAATCAATACGAATCAATACGAATCAATACGAATCAATTAGAATCAATACCAATCAATACGAATCAATTAGAATCAATACGAATCAATACGAATCAATACGAATCAATACCAATCAATACGAATCAATTAGAATCAATACGAATCAATTAGAATCAATACGAATCAATTAGAATCAATACGAATCAAGTAGAATCAATACGAATCAATTAGAATCCATACGAATCAATTAGAATCAATACGAATCAATACGAATCAATTAGAATCAATACGAATCAATTAGAATCAATACGAATCAATTAGAATCAATACGAATCAATACGAATCAATACGAATCAATACGAATCAATACGAATCAATACGAATCAATTAGAATCAATACGAATCAATTAGAATCAATACGAATCAATTAGAATCAATACGAATCAATACGAATCAATACGAATCAATTAGAATCAATACGAATCAATACGAATCAATTAGAATCAATTAGAATCAATACGAATCAATTAGAATCAATACGAATCAATTAGAATCAATACGAATCAATACGAATCAATACGAATCAATACGAATCAATTAGAATCAATACGAATCAATTAGAATCAATACGAATCAATTAGAATCAATACGAATCAATTAGAATCAATACGAATCAATTAGAATCAATACGAATCAATTAGAATCAATACGAATCAATTAGAATCAATACGAATCAATTAGAATCAATACGAATCAATTAGAATCAATACGAATCAATTAGAATCAATACGAATCAATTAGAATCAATACGAATCAATTAGAATCAATACGAATCAATTAGAATCAATACGAATCAATTAGAATCAATACGAATCAATTAGAATCAATACGAATCAATTAGAATCAATACGAATCAATTAGAATCAATACGAATCAATTAGAATCAATACGAATCAATTAGAATCAATACGAATCAATTAGAATCAATACGAATCAATTAGAATCAATACGAATCAATTAGAATCAATACGAATCAATTAGAATCAATACGAATCAATTAGAATCAATACGAATCAATTAGAATCCATACGAATCAATTAGAATCCATACGAATCAATTAGAATCAATACGAATCAATTAGAATCAATACGAATCAATTAGAATCAATACGAATCAATTAGAATCAATACGAATCAATTAGAATCAATACGAATCAATACGAATCAATACGAATCAATGCGAATCAATTAGAATCAATACGAATCAATACGAATCAATACGAATCAATTAGAATCAATACGAATCAATACGAATCAATACGAATCAATACGAATCAATTAGAATCAATTAGAATCAATACGAATCAATTAGAATCAATACGAATCAATACGAATCAATACGAATCAATACGAATCAATACGAATCAATACGAATCAATACGAATCAATACGAATCAATTAGAATCAATTAGAATCAATTAGAATCAATACGAATCAATACGAATCAATACGAATCAATACGAATCAATACGAATCAATACGAATCAATACGAATCAATACGAATCAATACGAATCAATACGAATCAATACGAATCAATTAGAATCAATACGAATCAATTAGAATCAATTAGAATCAATACGAATCAATTAGAATCAATACGAATCAATACGAATCAATTAGAATCAATACGAATCAATTAGAATCAATACGAATCAATTAGAATCAATACGAATCAATACGAATCAATACGAATCAATACGAATCAATACGAATCAATACGAATCAATACGAATCAAATAGAATCAATACGAATCAATACGAATCAATTAGAATCAATACGAATCAATACGAATCAATTAGAATCAATACGAATCAATACGCATCAATACGAATCAATACGAATCAATACGAATCAATACGAATCAATACGAATCAATACGAATCAATTAGAATCAATACGAATCAATACGAATCAATTAGAATCAATACGAATCAATTAGAATCAATACGAATCAATTAGAATCAATACGAATCAATACGAATCAATTAGAATCAATACGAATCAAGTAGAATCAATACGAATCAATTAGAATCCATACGAATCAATTAGAATCAATACGAATCAATTAGAATCAATACGAATCAATTAGAATCAATACGAATCAATTAGAATCAATACGAATCAATTAGAATCAATACGAATCAATTAGAATCAATACGAATCAATTAGAATCAATACGAATCAATTAGAATCAATACGAATCAATTAGAATCAATACGAATCAATTAGAATCAATACGAATCAATACGAATCAATACGAATCAATACGAATCAATACGAATCAATACGAATCAATTAGAATCAATACGAATCAATTAGAATCAATACGAATCAATTAGAATCAATACGAATCAATTAGAATCAATACGAATCAATTAGAATCAATTAGAATCAATACGAATCAATTAGAATCAATACGAATCAATTAGAATCAATACGAATCAATTAGAATCAATACGAATCAATTAGAATCAATACGAATCAATTAGAATCAATACGAATCAATTAGAATCAATACGAATCAATTAGAATCAATACGAATCAATACGAATCAATTAGAATCAATACGAATCAATTAGAATCAATACGAATCAATACGAATCAATACGAATCAATACGAATCAATACGAATCAATTAGAATCAATACGAATCAATACGAATCAATACGAATCAATACGAATCAATACGAATCAATACGAATCAATACGAATCAATTAGAATCAATACGAATCAATACGAATCAATTAGAATCAATACGAATCAATTAGAATCAATTAGAATCAATACGAAACAATACGAATCAATACGAATCAATACGAATCAATACGAATCAATACGAATCAATTAGAATCAATACGAATCAATACGAATCAATACGAATCAATACGAATCAATACGAATCAATACGAATCAATACGAATCAATACGAATCAATTAGAATCAATACGAATCAATTAGAATCAATACGAATCAATACGAATCAATTAGAATCAATACGAATCAATTAGAATCAATACGAATCAATTAGAATCAATACGAATCAATTAGAATCAATACGAATCAATACGAATCAATACGAATCAATACGAATCAATACGAATCAATACGAAACAATACGAATCAATACGAAACAATACGAATCAATACGAATCAATACGAATCAATACGAATCAATACGAATCAATACGAATCAATACGAATCAATTAGAATCAATACGAATCAATTAGAATCAATACGAATCAATTAGAATCAATTAGAATCAATTAGAATCAATACGAATCAATTAGAATCAATTAGAATCAATTAGAATCAATACGAATCAATTAGAATCAATACGAATCAATACGAATCAATACGAATCAATACGAATCAATACGAATCAATACGAATCAATACGAATCAATACGAATCAATTAGAATCAATACGAATCAATTAGAATCAATACGAATCAATTAGAATCAATACGAATCAATACGAATCAATTAGAATCAATACGAATCAATTAGAATCAATACGAATCAATTAGAATCAATACGAATCAATTAGAATCAATACGAATCAATTAGAATCAATTAGAATCAATACGAATCAATACGAATCAATTAGAATCAATTAGAATCAATTAGAATCAATACGAATCAATTAGAATCAATACGAATCAATTAGAATCAATACGAATCAATTAGAATCAATACGAATCAATTAGAATCAATACGAATCAATTAGAATCAATACGAATCAATTAGAATCAATACGAATCAATTAGAATCCATACGAATCAATTAGAATCAATACGAATCAATTAGAATCAATACGAATCAATTAGAATCAATACGAATCAATTAGAATCAATACGAATCAATTAGAATCAATACGAATCAATACGAATCAATACGAATCAATACGAATCAATACGAATCAATACGAATCAATACGAAACAATACGAATCAATACGAATCAATACGAATCAATACGAATCAATACGAATCAATACGAATCAATACGAATCAATTAGAATCAATACGAATCAATTAGAATCAATACGAATCAATTAGAATCAATTGGAATCAATTAGAATCAATACGAATCAATTAGAATCAATTAGAATCAATACGAATCAATACGAATCAATACGAATCAATACGAATCAATACGAATCAATACGAATCAATACGAATCAATACGAATCAATACGAATCAATACGAATCAATACGAATCAATACGAATCAATACGAATCAATACGAATCAATACGAATCAATACGAATCAATACGAATCAATACGAATCAATTAGAATCAATACGAATCAATTAGAATCAATACGAATCAATTAGAATCAATACGAATCAATACGAATCAATTAGAATCAATACGAATCAATTAGAATCAATACGAATCAATTAGAATCAATACCAATCAATTAGAATTAATACGAATCAATTAGAATCAATTAGAATCAATACGAATCAATACGAATCAATTAGAATCAATTAGAATCAATTAGAATCAATTAGAATCAATTAGAATCAATACGAATCAATTAGAATCAATACGAATCAATTAGAATCAATACGAATCAATTAGAATCAATACGAATCAATTAGAATCAATACGAATCAATTAGAATCAATACGAATCAATTAGAATCCATACGAATCAATTAGAATCAATACGAATCAATTAGAATCAATACGAATCAATTAGAATCAATACGAATCAATTAGAATCAATACGAATCAATACGAATCAATTAGAATCAATTAGAATCAATACGAATCAATTAGAATCAATACGAATCAATACGAATCAATTAGAATCAATACGAATCAATTAGAATCAATACGAATCAATTAGAATCAATACGAATCAATTAGAATCAATACGAATCAATTAGAATCAATACGAATCAATTAGAATCAATACGAATCAATTAGAATCAATACGAATCAATTAGAATCAATACGAATCAATTAGAATCAATACGAATCAATGCGAATCAATTAGAATCAATACGAATCAATACGAATCAATACGAATCAATTAGAATCAATACGAATCAATTAGAATCAATACGAATCAATTAGAATCAATACGAATCAATACGAATCAATACGAATCAATACGAATCAATACGAATCAATACGAATCAATTTGAATCAATACCAATCAATTAGAATCAATACGAATCAATTAGAATCAATACGAATCAATTAGAATCAATACGAATCAATTAGAATCAATACGAATCAATTAGAATCAATACGAATCAATTAGAATCAATACGAATCAATTAGAATCAATACGAATCAATTAGAATCAATACGAATCAATTAGAATCAATACGAATCAATTAGAATCAATACGAATCAATTAGAATCAATACGAATCAATTAGAATCAATACGAATCAATTAGAATCAATTGGAATCAATTAGAATCAATACGAATCAATTAGAATCAATTAGAATCAATACGAATCAATACGAATCAATACGAATCAATACGAATCAATACGAATCAATACGAATCAATACGAATCAATACGAATCAATACGAATCAATACGAATCAATACGAATCAATACGAATCAATACGAATCAATACGAATCAATACGAATCAATACGAATCAATACGAAACAATACGAATCAATACGAATCAATACGAATCAATACGAATCAATACGAATCAATACGAATCAATTAGAATCAATACGAATCAATTAGAATCAATACGAATCAATACGAATCAATTAGAATCAATACGAATCAATTAGAATCAATACGAATCAATTAGAATCAATACGAATCAATTAGAATTAATACGAATCAATTAGAATCAATTAGAATCAATACGAATCAATACGAATCAATTAGAATCAATTAGAATCAATTAGAATCAATTAGAATCAATTAGAATCAATACGAATCAATTAGAATCAATACGAATCAATTAGAATCAATACGAATCAATTAGAATCAATACGAATCAATTAGAATCAATACGAATCAATTAGAATCAATACGAATCAATTAGAATCAATACGAATCAATTAGAATCCATACGAATCAATTAGAATCAATACGAATCAATTAGAATCAATACGAATCAATTAGAATCAATACGAATCAATTAGAATCAATACGAATCAATACGAATCAATTAGAATCAATTAGAATCAATACGAATCAATTAGAATCAATACGAATCAATACGAATCAATTAGAATCAATACGAATCAATTAGAATCAATACGAATCAATTAGAATCAATACGAATCAATTAGAATCAATACGAATCAATTAGAATCAATACGAATCAATTAGAATCAATACGAATCAATTAGAATCAATACGAATCAATTAGAATCAATACGAATCAATTAGAATCAATACGAATCAATGCGAATCAATTAGAATCAATACGAATCAATACGAATCAATACGAATCAATTAGAATCAATACGAATCAATTAGAATCAATACGAATCAATTAGAATCAATACGAATCAATACGAATCAATACGAATCAATACGAATCAATTAGAATCAATACCAATCAATTTGAATCAATACCAATCAATTAGAATCAATACGAATCAATTAGAATCAATACGAATCAATTAGAATCAATACGAATCAATTAGAATCAATACGAATCAATTAGAATCAATACGAATCAATTAGAATCAATACGAATCAATTAGAATCAATACGAATCAATTAGAATCAATACGAATCAATTAGAATCAATACGAATCAATTAGAATCAATACGAATCAATTAGAATCAATACGAATCAATTAGAATCAATACGAATCAATTAGAATCAATACGAATCAATTAGAATCAATACGAATCAATTAGAATCAATACGAATCAATTAGAATCCATACGAATCAATTAGAATCAATACGAATCAATTAGAATCAATACGAATCAATTAGAATCAATACGAATCAATTAGAATCAATACGAATCAATTAGAATCAATACGAATCAATTAGAATCAATACGAATCAATACGAATCAATACGAATCAATGCGAATCAATTAGAATCAATACGAATCAATACGAATCAATACGAATCAATACGAATCAATACGAATCAATTAGAATCAATTAGAATCAATACGAATCAATTAGAATCAATACGAATCAATACGAATCAATACGAATCAATACGAATCAATACGAATCAATACGAATCAATACGAATCAATACGAATCAATTAGAATCAATTAGAATCAATTAGAATCAATACGAATCAATACGAATCAATACGAATCAATACGAATCAATACGAATCAATACGAATCAATACGAATCAATACGAATCAATACGAATCAATACGAATCAATACGAATCAATTAGAATCAATACGAATCAATTAGAATCAATACGAATCAATTAGAATCAATACGAATCAATACGAATCAATTAGAATCAATACGAATCAATTAGAATCAATACGAATCAATTAGAATCCATACGAATCAATTAGAATCAATACGAATCAATTAGAATCAATACGAATCAATTAGAATCAATACGAATCAATTAGAATCAATACGAATCAATACGAATCAATACGAATCAAATAGAATCAATACGAATCAATACGAATCAATTAGAATCAATACGAATCAATACGAATCAATTAGAATCAATACGAATCAATACGCATCAATACGAATCAATACGAATCAATACGAATCAATACGAATCAATTAGAATCAATACGAATCAATTAGAATCAATACGAATCAATTAGAATCAATACGAATCAATTAGAATCAATACGAATCAATTAGAATCAATACGAATCAATTAGAATCAATACGAATCAATTAGAATCAATTAGAATCAATACGAATCAATTAGAATCAATACGAATCAATTAGAATCAATACGAATCAATTAGAATCAATACGAATCAATTAGAATCAATACGAATCAATTAGAATCAATACGAATCAATTAGAATCAATACGAATCAATACGAATCAATACGAATCAATACGAATCAATACGAATCAATTAGAATCAATACCAATCAATACGAATCAATTAGAATCAATACGAATCAATACGAATCAATACCAATCAATACGAATCAATTAGAATCAATACGAATCAATTAGAATCAATACGAATCAAGTAGAATCAATACGAATCAATTAGAATCCATACGAATCAATTAGAATCAATACGAATCAATTAGAATCAATACGAATCAATTAGAATCAATACGAATCAATACGAATCAATTAGAATCCATACGAATCAATTAGAATCAATACGAATCAATTAGAATCAATACGAATCAATTAGAATCAATACGAATCAATACGAATCAATACGAATCAATTAGAATCAATTAGAATCAATACGAATCAATTAGAATCAATACGAAACAATACGAATCAATACGAATCAATACGAATCAATACGAATCAATACGAATCAATACGAATCAATACGAATCAATACGAATCAATACGAATCAATACGAATCAATACGAATCAATTAGAATCAATACGAATCAATTAGAATCAATACGAATCAATACGAATCAATACGAATCAATTAGAATCAATTAGAATCAATACGAATCAATTAGAATCAATACGAATCAATTAGAATCAATACGAATCAATTAGAATCAATACGAATCAATACGAATCAATACGAATCAATACGAATCAATACGAATCAATACGAAACAATACGAATCAATACGAAACAATACGAATCAATACGAATCAATACGAATCAATACGAATCAATACGAATCAATACGAATCAATTAGAATCAATACGAATCAATTAGAATCAATACGAATCAATTAGAATCAATTAGAATCAATTAGAATCAATTAGAATCAATTAGAATCAATTAGAATCAATTAGAATCAATTAGAATCAATTAGAATCAATTAGAATCAATACGAATCAATTAGAATCAATTAGAATCAATACGAATCAATACGAATCAATACGAATCAATACGAATCAATACGAATCAATACGAATCAATACGAATCAATACGAATCAATACGAATCAATACGAATCAATACGAATCAATACGAATCAATTAGAATCAATACGAATCAATTAGAATCAATACGAATCAATTAGAATCAATACGAATCAATACGAATCAATTAGAATCAATACGAATCAATTAGAATCAATACGAATCAATTAGAATCAATACGAATCAATTAGAATCAATACGAATCAATTAGAATCAATACGAATCAATTAGAATCAATACGAATCAATTAGAATCCATACGAATCAATTAGAATCAATACGAATCAATTAGAATCAATACGAATCAATTAGAATCAATACGAATCAATTAGAATCAATACGAATCAATTAGAATCAATACGAATCAATTAGAATCAATACGAATCAATTAGAATCAATACGAATCAATACGAATCAATACGAATCAATGCGAATCAATTAGAATCAATACGAATCAATACGAATCAATTAGAATCAATTAGAATCAATTAGAATCAATTAGAATCAATTAGAATCAATACGAATCAATTAGAATCAATACGAATCAATTAGAATCAATACGAATCAATTAGAATCAATACGAATCAATTAGAATCAATACGAATCAATTAGAATCAATACGAATCAATTAGAATCAATACGAATCAATTAGAATCAATACGAATCAATTAGAATCCATACGAATCAATTAGAATCAATACGAATCAATTAGAATCAATACGAATCAATTAGAATCAATACGAATCAATTAGAATCAATACGAATCAATTAGAATCAATACGAATCAATTAGAATCAATACGAATCAATACGAATCAATACGAATCAATGCGAATCAATTAGAATCAATTAGAATCAATTAGAATCAATACGAATCAATTAGAATCAATACGAATCAATTAGAATCAATACGAATCAATTAGAATCAATACGAATCAATTAGAATCAATACGAATCAATTAGAATCAATACGAATCAATTAGAATCAATACGAATCAATTAGAATCAATACGAATCAATTAGAATCCATACGAATCAATTAGAATCAATACGAATCAATTAGAATCAATACGAATCAATTAGAATCAATACGAATCAATTAGAATCAATACGAATCAATTAGAATCAATACGAATCAATTAGAATCAATACGAATCAATACGAATCAATACGAATCAATGCGAATCAATTAGAATCAATACGAATCAATACGAATCAATTAGAATCAATTAGAATCAATTAGAATCAATTAGAATCAATTAGAATCAATACGAATCAATTAGAATCAATACGAATCAATTAGAATCAATACGAATCAATTAGAATCAATACGAATCAATTAGAATCAATACGAATCAATTAGAATCAATACGAATCAATTAGAATCCATACGAATCAATTAGAATCCATACGAATCAATTAGAATCAATACGAATCAATTAGAATCAATACGAATCAATTAGAATCAATACGAATCAATTAGAATCAATACGAATCAATTAGTATCAATACGAATCAATTAGAATCAATACGAATCAATACGAATCAATACGAATCAATGCGAATCAATACGAATCAATACGAATCAATACGAATCAATTAGAATCAATACGAATCAATACGAATCAATACGAATCAATTAGAATCAATACGAATCAATTAGAATCAATACGAATCAATTAGAATCAATACGAATCAATTAGAATCAATACGAATCAATTAGAATCAATACGGATCAATACGAATCAATACGAATCAATTAGAATCAATACGAATCAATTAGAATCAATACGAATCAATTAGAATCAATACGAATCAATTAGAATCAATACGAATCAATTAGAATCAATACGAATCAATACGAATCAATTAGAATCAATACGAATCAATTAGAATCAATACGAATCAATTAGAATCAATACGAATCAATTAGAATCAATACGAATCAATTAGAATCAATACGAATCAATTAGAATCAATTAGAATCAATTAGAATCAATTAGAATCAATTAGAATCAATTAGAATCAATACGAATCAATACGAATCAATACGAATCAATACGAATCAATACGAATCAATACGAATCAATTAGAATCAATACGAATCAATTAGAATCAATACGAATCAATACGAATCAATACGTATCAATACGAATCAATTAGAATCAATACGAATCAATTAGAATCAATACGAATCAATACGAATCAATTAGAATCAATACGAATCAATTAGAATCAATACGAATCAATTAGAATCAATTAGAATCAATACGAATCAATACGAATCAATACGAATCAATACGAATCAATACGAATCAATACGAATCAATACGAATCAATAGGAATCAACACGAATCAATACGAATCAACTAGAATCAATACGAATCAATACGAATCAATTAGAATCAATACGAATCAATACGAATCAATACGAATCAATACGAATCAATACGAATCAATACGAATCAACACGAATCAATACGAATCAATTAGAATCAATACGAATCAATTGATTCTAATTGATTCGTATTGATTCTAATTGATTCGTATTGATTCTAATTGATTCGTATGGATTCTAATTGATTCGTATTGATTCTAATTGATTCGTATTGATTCTAATTGATTCGTATTGATTCTAATTGATTCGTATTGATTCTAATTGATTCGTATTGATTCTAATTGATTCGTATTGATTCTAATTGATTCGTATTGATTCTAATTGATTCGTATTGATTCTAATTGATTCGTATTGATTCTAATTGATTCGTATTGATTCTAATTGATTCGTATTGATTCGTATTGATTCTAATTGATTCGTATTGATTCTAATTGATTCGTATTGATACGTATTGATTCGTATTGATTCGTATTGATTCTAATTGATTCGTATTGATTCTAATTGATTCGTATTGATTCGTATTGATTCGTATTGATTCGTATTGATTCGTATTGATTCGTATTGATTCTAATTGATTCTAATTGATTCTAATTGATTCTAATTGATTCTAATTGATTCTAATTGATTCGTATTGATTCTAATTGATTCGTATTGATTCTAATTGATTCGTATTGATTCTAATTGATTCGTATTGATTCTAATTGATTCGTATTGATTCGTATTGATTCTAATTGATTCGTATTGATTCTAATTGATTCGTATTGATTCTAATTGATTCGTATTGATTCTAATTGATTCGTATTGATTCTAATTGATTCGTATTGATTCGTATTGATCCGTATTGATTCTAATTGATTCGTATTGATTCTAATTGATTCGTATTGATTCTAATTGATTCGTATTGATTCTAATTGATTCGTATTGATTCTAATTGATTCGTATTGATTCGTATTGATTCGTATTGATTCTAATTGATTCGTATTGATTCGTATTGATTCGTATTGATTCGCATTGATTCGTATTGATTCGTATTGATTCGTATTGATTCTAATTGATTCGTATTGATACTAATTGATTCGTATTGATTCTAATTGATTCGTATTGATTCTAATTGATTCGTATTGATTCTAATTGATTCGTATTGATTCTAATTGATTCGTATGGATTCTAATTGATTCGTATGGATTCTAATTGATTCGTATTGATTCTAATTGATTCGTATTGATTCTAATTGATTCGTATTGATTCTAATTGATTCGTATTGATTCTAATTGATTCGTATTGATTCTAATTGATTCGTATTGATTCTAATTGATTCGTATTGATTCTAATTGATTCTAATTGATTCTAATTGATTCGTATTGATTCGTATTGATTCTAATTGATTCGCATTGATTCGTATTGATTCGTATTGATTCGTATTGATTCTAATTGATTCGTATTGATTCTAATTGATTCGTATTGATTCTAATTGATTCGTATTGATTCTAATTGATTCGTATTGATTCTAATTGATTCGTATTGATTCTAATTGATTCGTATTGATTCTAATTGATTCGTATGGATTCTAATTGATTCGTATTGATTCTAATTGATTCGTATTGATTCTAATTGATTCGTATTGATTCTAATTGATTCGTATTGATTCTAATTGATTCGTATTGTTTCTAATTGATTCGTATTGATTCTAATTGATTCGTATTGATTCTAATTGATTCTAATTGATTCTAATTGATTCGCATTGATTCGTATTGATTCGTATTGATTCGTATTGATTCTAATTGATTCGTATTGATTCTAATTGATTCGTATTGATTCTAATTGATTCGTATTGATTCTAATTGATTCGTATTGATTCTAATTGATTCGTATTGATTCTAATTGATTCGTATTGATTCTAATTGATTCGTATTGATTCTAATTGATTCGTATGGATTCTAATTGATTCGTATTGATTCTAATTGATTCGTATTGATTCTAATTGATTCGTATTGATTCTAATTGATTCGTATTGATTCTAATTGATTCGTATTGATTCTAATTGATTCGTATTGATTCTAATTGATTCGTATTGATTCTAATTGATTCTAATTGATTCTAATTGATTCTAATTGATTCTAATTGATTCGTATTGATTCGTATTGATTCTAATTGATTCGCATTGATTCGTATTGATTCGTATTGATTCGTATTGATTCTAATTGATTCGTATTGATTCTAATTGATTCGTATTGATTCTAATTGATTCGTATTGATTCTAATTGATTCGTATTGATTCTAATTGATTCGTATTGATTCTAATTGATTCGTATTGATTCTAATTGATTCGTATGGATTCTAATTGATTCGTATTGATTCTAATTGATTCGTATTGATTCTAATTGATTCGTATTGATTCTAATTGATTCGTATTGATTCTAATTGATTCGTATTGATTCTAATTGATTCGTATTGATTCTAATTGATTCGTATTGATTCTAATTGATTCGTATTGATTCTAATTGATTCTAATTGATTCTAATTGATTCGCATTGATTCGTATTGATTCTAATTGATTCGTATTGATTCTAATTGATTCGTATTGATTCTAATTGATTCGTATTGATTCTAATTGATTCGTATTGATTCTAATTGATTCGTATTGATTCTAATTGATTCGTATTGATTCTAATTGATTCGTATTGATTCGTATTGATTCTAATTGATTCGTATTGATTCTAATTGATTCGTATTGATTCTAATTGATTCGTATTGATTCTAATTGATTCGTATGGATTCTAATTGATTCGTATTGATTCTAATTGATTCGTATTGATTCTAATTGATTCGTATGGATTCTAATTGATTCGTATTGATTCTAATTGATTCGTATTGATTCTAATTGATTCGTATTGGTTCTAATTGATTCGTATTGATTCTAATTGATTCGTATTGATTCTAATTGATTCGTATTGATTCTAATTGATTCGTATTGATTCTAATTGATTCGTATTGATTCTAATTGATTCGTATTGATTCTAATTGATTCGTATTGATTCTAATTGATTCGTATTGATTCGTATTGATTCTAATTGATTCGTATTGATTCGTATTGATTCGTATTGATGCTAATTGATTCGTATTGATTCGTATTGATTCGTATTGATTCTAATTGATTCGTATTGATTCGTATTGATTCGTATTGATTCTAATTGATTCGTATTGATTCGTATTGATTCGTATTGATTCGTATTGATTCTAATTGATTCGTATTGATTCGTATTGATTCTAATTGATTCGTATTGATTCGTATTGATTCGTATTGATTCGTATTGATTCGTATTGATTCTAATTGATTCGTATTGATTCGTATTGATTCGTATTGATTCGTATTGATTCGTATTGATTCGTATTGATTCGTATTGATTCGTATTGATTCGTATTGATTCGTATTGATTCGTATTGATTCGTATTGATTCGTATTGATTCGTATTGATTCGTATTGATTCGTATTGATTCGTATTGATTCGTATTGATTCGTATTGATTCGTATTGATTCGTATTGTTACGTCCGTGACGTAACGAGGCTCGATATCAGAGGGACGCTGCGACAATCCGGCCGTCGGTAGGCAGCAGTGAATGGTAACACAAGATAAGACGAATTCTCTTACGCACTCAAAGCGTAACTTGGGATTTTATTTTCGGGATACTCTCTTTGACATCGAACCGATTATTAATAATATTACGAGTACGTAATAGGGTTTGACGATG
The DNA here is from genome assembly GCA_944319695.1 of Tiphia femorata. Lineage (NCBI taxonomy): Eukaryota > Metazoa > Arthropoda > Insecta > Hymenoptera > Tiphiidae > Tiphia > Tiphia femorata. The sequence goes on from OX090903.1 coordinate 2,899,366, forward strand.
CATATACGTTATGAGAATTCCCCACAATTGAAAAGTAAAGTAAGATTACATAATTTATAGTTGTGCCAAGTATGTAATATTCACTTCAACCACCGGGATTTTAATGTCACAAACATAGCGAATATGTATGACTCATTCCCGTCACCGCATTTCAATCTCACGCTTAGCAGCGGATCGAACATATAGAAATCATTCTGACCATGGCCAATTTCTGGGAAGTGACGTCGAATGCAAACGCACATATTGGTAAAAGACGCAGGGAGAGAAGAATTGTTTAGACTACTCTGGACTCTGAAACGCACAGCGATCTGTCATCGGAAAATCACGAAACGCCCGACTCAAGGGTAGAAGGCCACTGCGCGGCCTGACCTGATTGGCCAACGAAATGTGACGTTCCTAAGATGAACCTACCCATCTTATTCTTTCTTATGTTCTCATACTTCCCTAATTATCCCACTTCTGTATCGATCCGCCCATGCATGCATCATCCTAAAGAAATTATAAAAAGGCCACCAATGCCCATTTTCCCTCATTATTATTCGGGCTCGCATTATTATTCTTTCTCTCAAACGTCGTTCGATTCACACCTTAATCCGTTCTCAATTAAATCAGTTCGTAGTCTTTTCGCTTCACTCTTCAATTTACGTGGTCAAAGCAACCAACCAAGATTCAAAGTCTATTTCAATATATCCTGACCAATTCAATTGTGCAATTAATCAATCGCGTACTACCAAAAGGGTCTCCTACTTGGGTTGTAATCGTCAATCGAAAGTAAGTAGTCATTTGATTTGAGCTGCCTTGAATATCAACCGAATTTGTCAGAGCTCCTTCATTTTCATTTCTCCTTCGTTATTAACATGTTTCCTTGTCCACCACTATTTCACAGCGCATCCCTTTTGTGCATCGCATCCCTTTCGATCCTACTTCTATCCCATTTCTGTTGTACACTTTCCTTTTGATAATTCCCACTCAAATCACCTACTTCGTCGCCCTGTTCTTACAGTTTCCAATCCTAACTCTTCCTGCTCTTTTCCTTGAGGAACCGTGTGTTAATTAGCACCAACAAGAGACGCAGATCCCTTATTGACAGGGCCTGTGCGAACATACTCCCTCAATCAGATCCTCCCATTCCTCTCTATCTCGATACCTAAACACGCTGTCACCAAACCACTCGTCCTCTCCTCAAGTCCTTTTCTTCACAGCTTTATTTTAAGATCCCTCCTTCAAGTCACAATTTCGCTGCCAGTTCATTCCGACAGTGACCATCGAGCTAAAAAGACATCTTTATTTCAATCTTGTATTCACCAGTTTTTCTATTTTCAATATACGTTCTTGTGTTCAATTAGTGTTTTTTTATATTTTTCCACACCACCTACTACTACATTTTAAAGGGATTAGTTCCAGAGATGAGCGACAAAGTAAGAATTAGTGAATTAAAATCTTTCTTTCTCTGTCTCCTTTCTCTCTCACTCTCTGTCTCTTTCTCTCTCTCTCTTTCTCTTTGACTCCGGTCGTTGTTCGACTTCACCGTTTTCACTACGCATCCTACCCTCTCGAGTCATCGACAATCTCCCTCCAAACGATCGACGATCATTGACTTTCTGCCCTATCCCGAGTTATAGCGCGTATCGTGTTGACTCAAAAAGGGGCGCCGTTCGACCGTCGGATAAACGCGAGTAAAGTTTCGACTGACCGCCCATCTGGCCTCCAGGTCGAGCGAACGATTCTTCGGGAATCGTACTGTCGACGTCTCGCACGCTTCGTTCGGGACGTAACAGTATTGATTCGTATTGATTCGTATTGATTCGTATTGATTCGTATTGATTCGTATTGATTCTAATTGATTCGTATTGATTCGTATTGATTCGTATTGATTCGTATTGATTCGTATTGATTCGTATTGATTCGTATTGATTCGTATTGATTCGTATTGATTCTAATTGATTCGTATTGATTCGTATTGATTCTAATTGATTCGTATTGATTCGTATTGATTCGTATTGATTCTAATTGATTCTAATTGATTCGTATTGATTCGTATTGATTCGTATTGATTCGTATTGATTCGTATTGATTCTAATTGATTCGTATTGATTCGTATTGATTCGTATTGATTCGTATTGATTCGTATTGATTCGTATTGATTCGTATTGATTCGTATTGATTCGTGTTGATTCGTATTGATTCGTATTGATTCGTATTGATTCGTATTGATTCGTATTGATTCTAATTGATTCGTATTGATTCGTATTGATTCGTATTGATTCTAATTGATTCGTATTGATTCGTATTGATTCGTATTGATTCGTATTGATTCGTATTGATTCTAATTGATTCGTATTGATTCGTATTGATTCGTATTGATTCTAATTGATTCGTATTGATTCGTATTGATTCGTATTGATTCGTATTGATTCGTATTGATTCGTATTGATTCTAATTGATTCGTATTGATTCGTATTGATTCGTATTGATTCGTATTGATTCGTATGGATTCGTATTGATTCTAATCGATTCGTATTGATTCTAATCGATTCGTATTGATTCTAATCGATTCGTATTGATTCTAATCGATTCGTATTGATTCTAATCGATTCGTATTGATTCTAATTGATTCGTATTGATTCTAATTGATTCGTATTGATTCTAATTGATTCGTATTGATTCCAATTGATTCGTATTGATTCGTATTGATTCTAATTGATTCTAATTGATTCGTATTGATTCGTATTGATTCTAATTGATTCGTATTGATTCTAATTGATTCGTATTGATTCTAATTGATTCGTATTGATTCTAATTGATTCGTATTGATTCTAATTGATTCGTATTGATTCTAATTGATTCGTATTGATTCGTATTGATTCGTATTGATTCTAATTGATTCGTATTGATTCGTATTGATTCGTATTGATTCTAATTGATTCGTATTGATTCGTATTGATTCGTATTGATTCTAATTGATTCGTATTGATTCGTATTGATTCTAATTGATTCGTATTGATTCGTATTGATTCTAATTGATTCGTATTGATTCGTATTGATTCGTATTGATTCGTATTGATTCGTATTGATTCTAATTGATTCGTATTGATTCGTATTGATTCTAATTGATTCGTATTGATTCGTATTGATTCGTATTGATTCGTATTGATTCGTATTGATTCGTATTGATTCGTATGGATTCGTATTGATTCTAATCGATTCGTATTGATTCTAATCGATTCGTATTGATTCTAATCGATTCGTATTGATTCTAATCGATTCGTATTGATTCTAATCGATTCGTATTGATTCTAATCGATTCGTATTGATTCTAATTGATTCGTATTGATTCTAATTGATTCGTATTGATTCTAATTGATTCGTATTGATTCTAATTGATTCGTATTGAATCTAATTGATTCGTATTGATTCTAATTGATTCGTATTGATTCTAATTGATTCGTATTGATTCTAATTGATTCGTATTGATTCGTATTGATTCTAATTGATTCGTATTGATTCTAATTGATTCGTATTGATTCGTATTGATTCGTATTGATTCTAATCGATTCGTATTGATTCTAATCGATTCGTATTGATTCTAATCGATTCGTATTGATTCTAATCGATTCGTATTGATTCTAATTGATTCGTATTGATTCTAATTGATTCGTATTGATTCTAATTGATTCGTATTGATTCTAATTGATTCGTATTGATTCTAATTGATTCGTATTGAATCTAATTGATTCGTATTGATTCTAATTGATTCGTATTGATTCTAATTGATTCGTATTGATTCTAATTGATTCGTATTGATTCGTATTGATTCGTATTGATTCTAATTGATTCGTATTGATTCTAATTGATTCGTATTGATTCTAATTGATTCGTATTGATTCGTATTGATTCGTATTGATTCGTATTGATTCGTATTGATTCTAATTGATTCGTATTGATTCTAATTGATTCGTATTGATTCGTATTGATTCGTATTGATTCGTATTGATTCGTATTGATTCGTATTGATTCGTATTGATTCGTATTGATTCTAATTGATTCGTATTGATTCGTATTGATTCGTATTGATTCGTATTGATTCCTATTGATTCCTATTGATTCGTATTGATTCCTATTGAATCGTATTGAATCGTATTGATTCGTATTGATTCGTATTGATTCTAATTGATTCGTATTGATTCGTATTGATTCGTATTGATTCGTATTGATTCTAATTGATTCGTATTGATTCGTATTGATTCGTATTGATTCTAATTGATTCGTATTGATTCTAATTGATTCTAATTGATTCGTATTGATTCTAATTGATTCGTATTGATTCTAATTGATTCGTATTGATTCTAATTGATTCGTATTGATTCGTATTGATTCTAATTGATTCGGATTGATTCGTATTGATTCGTATTGATTCGTATTGATTCGTATTGATTCGTATTGATTCGTATTGATTCTAATTGATTCGTATTGATTCGTATTGATTCGTATTGATTCCTATTGATTCGTATTGATTCGTATTGATTCGTATTGATTCCTATTGAATCGTATTGATTCGTATTGATTCGTATTGATTCGTATTGATTCTAATTGATTCTAATTGATTCGTATTGATTCGTATTGATTCGTATTGATTCGTATTGATTCGTATTGATTCGTATTGATTCGTATTGATTCTAATTGATTCGGATTGATTCGTATTGATTCGTATTGATTCGTATTGATTCGTATTGATTCGTATTGATTCGTATTGATTCGTATTGATTCTAATTGATTCGTATTGATTCGTATTGATTCGTATTGATTCGTATTGATTCCTATTGATTCGTATTGATTCGTATTGATTCGTATTGATTCCTATTGAATCGTATTGATTCGTATTGATTCGTATTGATTCGTATTGATTCTAATTGATTCTAATTGATTCGTATTGATTCGTATTGATTCGTATTGATTCGTATTGATTCGTATTGATTCGTATTGATTCGTATTGATTCTAATTGATTCGTATTGATTCGTATTGATTCGTATTGATTCGTATTGATTCTAATTGATTCGTATTGATTCGTATTGATTCGTATTGATTCTAATTGATTCATATTGATTCGTATTGATTCGTATTGATTCTAATTGATTCGTATTGATTCGTATTGATTCGTATTGATTCGTATTGATTCTAATTGATTCGTATTGATTCGTATTGATTCGTATTGATTCTAATTGATTCGTATTGATTCTAATTGATTCTAATTGATTCGTATTGATTCTAATTGATTCGTATTGATTCTAATTGATTCTAATTGATTCGTATTGATTCTAATTGATTCGTATTGATTCTAATTGATTCGTATTGATTCTAATTGATTCGTATTGATTCGTATTGATTCTAATTGATTCGGATTGATTCGTATTGATTCGTATTGATTCGTATTGATTCTAATTGATTCGTATTGATTCGTATTGATTCGTATTGATTCGTATTGATTCGTATTGATTCGTATTGATTCGTATTGATTCGTATTGATTCGTATTGATTCGTATTGATTCGTATTGATTCGTATTGATTCGTATTGATTCGTATTGAATCGTATTGATTACGAAAATTATCGTAATTGTTAATTAAACGGTATTTCAGTATGGTTGAAATATCGAACTGAATTAACAATCTATCTCTCCTTTGTTTACGAGTAGGGTTGATGCTTCAGGATCGTGTCGTCCTTAAGCCATTGGCTAGATTCGCCTAATAGGGCTGAATTATGTGTTATGCGCAGCTTAGAACGTACTCACGTTGATAGCAGTAATAATAACCATGGCTTTTCATAGACTTCGTTCATGCGTAGATAGATTGAAGCAAGCACCGGAAGAGCGAGGAAGCCATAGCGTAGTTTTTCTGGTAATCGTTTGAATATCTTCATTAGAAAGAAGGTGAGAATCCATGCGTGGAATTGAACGCTCATCGACCAGCTATGCCCCATGCACTGAAAGAGCGCACACGCGTGAGAAAATAGACTTTGATAATCTGCTAAAAGATACATACGTAATTTTCACTGTTCACGTAATTGTGAACATAAAGCAGATTTGCCCACCAATATTTCACGCAATTATGGTACTCGTGTTCGATCACCCTTTTCCACAATGGTCCGGAGCCAAGGATCGGAAAGACGTAGATGAAAAAGAATACGACTGCCATGTAAGCAGGTGTTAATCTACAATCGACAAATTGTACTCGTTATGTCAAATTACAAACATATAGGAGGCGACGCGACGGCACCAGGTGAATAAGTACATTGGATACCGAGCTAATAGTTTAAGCATGAATACAAGTGCGGAATAGGAGCGGTTTTCTAATTTCAAAGTAAAGGCAGTTGACCACTACTACTGGTGGATTATGGTTATCTGCTCTACGATTCCCTACAAGTATATCGAATAATTATTATTTTACATACGTGCATTAAGTGATGTTCAATTTTGTATTTCCTGAATAACAAACGATTGAACCAGATGATTTTAACAAAGCGATAGAATGAATTTTGTACCTCTTCATTGAAAAGGAATTTTAAAATCCATTACCTCCAGTATCGAGCGATTAAAGTAGGTAGAAATTTAGAATGTTTTCCAGCGTGCTCGTCCTTCAAAGTATTGTAACCTTGCAAGAGTCCAGCAATTATTATAAATCCATCTACAGATTGAAACGCGACATGACAACCTAGCAGGAATCGAGGAAACATAATCTAGATAAGAAGGGAAGGTTAGTTGCCTCGGGCAATATTTAATACATCCATTTAATTATAAAATTTACTTTTTCGAGATCGGGGTACGTCTTCAAATGGACCGCCCACCGCATACCACAGTGGACGGTGATAACCGCAACGGTAAAGAGATCACGCATCGTGTCTATACCCTCAAGGCTGAGATTAGAACGGGATGTGCTCAAGATGTTCTTCAAATTTCTACGAGCCGAGAAGCAAAGTAGCAAGTTTGGTTCTAACGATGCTCTCGATGAATTTTCTATGGAAGATCGGATGTCACGCCAGGTGGCCACTATCACAAGTCCTACTAAACTTAGGACGATCGCGCTGCAAGAAAATGTTTCTTTTCAACGATCGTCTTCCTTCCATTATATTTTGTTTTATCATTTCTTTACAATGAATGTGCGACCAATTGGATCAGGTTTTGTATTACCAGTAGCACATTGCCCCTGTGGAGAAGTGCTGCGCTTCTTTTACAGTTATAGAATAGTACGACGGTACAACAACTTGCAATTTGATCTTCATCATCGATGCCAGTTCTTCCAGAGGTTTTTTTAAGCTAGTCTCCACGTCATGCGCGGTACAGGCGGACGGAACGCATAAAGCCAATCTCATGTGGCCCGCCTTCCCTCGTCGAAAGTCTCCATTGTCCTGCATAAAGAGCCAACGATTTATACACTTATTGTTAATCATAAACAACACGTGTTCACTGGCACGCGATCGAAGCTGTCTAAGCAAATAAAAAAATCGTGTAGAAATGTTAAAGGGGAGCACCACCGAGATAAGCGATAGTGTCTCAGGAACGGTGGCCGGCGCGAGAAACAAAAAGCGAGGAATTTAGCGAATTGACAGCTGCACCAGGGGAGCCCTATTCGTTATTATTGTACGTAAAATGAAAAACGTGAATTTTCTCGACGTCTGTGATGTAATAGACGACCTATGAACCTTTCGATGAGTACTGCAATGAATGAAAACAATGAAAAACTTTGTGTCATAGCAGCCATGTTTCTTTCGATGAGAAGCCTAGAATGCACACCTCTGTTTTAAAAGCAATTTAAGCTATGATTAATAACTCGATGGGTGTCTGTAAGAGTTTCATGGCACGTCGGAAGGTTTAAGTTTTCATTTGCCCAGCTACAAAATGGAAAATAAATATTTGCGGCAATGAATTGTGTTTCCGTAAATCACTGATTTTTTCGTTTTTTGTTTCTCGTGACGGCCATACGCGGTGAGGCATTAGTATCATTTATCTCGGTAGTGCTCTCCCCTAACACATTGACGATGACCAAGAAGTCTGTAAGACGTACGACGCTTAGGACCGCACGTTTTAAGCAAATCGCCTGTAACAGATGGAGCGCGAAACACGAGAAAACTCGTGAGCGTTCCTAAATGTGTTAAGCGGAAGCAGGACTTCTCCAAATGACTAATAACTTGTCCGAATGATGATTTCTATAGGGAAATGCAATAGATTCGTAGTCTATTAAATACGTAGCCGTGATTGACTATTACTCGCTGCGAAATGAAGGATACATCGCTACAACTTGGGAAATCTTCAGAGACCGTATTGGTAGGATTGTATTTATGAACTGAGAATTATGATCAATCTGTGAATTAACTGTTCCTAAAAATCATTATTTCGACAAGTTATTAGCAAGTCCCACTGCTCATTAAATAAATGATGTTTATCGTACTCTCAGGAATTCCCAGCCAGAATCATTCAAATTGAAGTAGTTGGGGTAGGGTGGAGAGTTCGTTGGTGGCCTATCTTCTTTGTGGAAGTAAAGTTCGACTTGACAGTATCTACCACGGATGTCCTCGGTGTCAGAGCCCTTCTCTTCGCTTGGGACATGAGCGTGAAGATAATAACATTCGTCGAAGTTTCCGAAATGTATCCTACCTCCAGAAATTATCCCGTCCGGATACTTTACAGACGCGTCGTACACTGAAGCAAGTCAGACGATCGCGTTTACCACACGGAGAAAATTACTTATTTAGACATAGTACAATTTCCAGGATTGCTGTTCCCAATTAAACTGGGAAGGGGAATTATGGTAAAAGGCTAGAATACTTTCCATAATATCAGAACTCCGAACCTTTCTCCATTAATCATGTTTTGTCGTTCTCTCGAGACCATAAGAATTATGTTTTAACCAACACTTTTGATCGTTAATTAGAAATAGTTGTGAGTCTATTGTTGACATGTAATATGATACTTACTCTTCAGTGCCCAAAGTGTACCGTTTCGCAATTCGCGTAGATATCTTGCAGTCTCTTTTTTGCACGGTCCATCCGGTAAAAGCGGAGATTCGGCGAAGACGATTGGTAAAGATGGTATATGCGAGTACCAATAATTTCCATTTTCCAGTAGTGGGTTCTTAGAGGAAACCTGTCGTTCTGTTATCGATCCGTTTCTCTTACTTTCTTGAAATTGTTTCGCGTAGATAGATCCCGACAGAAGTAAAATTACAATGTAGCTAAACGTCATCTGAAATGTAGTAAACTTTGATCGATCGTCTAATAAATTTCAGCCGATGCTTGCGTACACCCTGCACACACTTCTAATAAAGGATTTGCATTGCTATCAAATATATTGTATAGCCCCCCCCCCCCTGCGCACAAGGGTAATAGGATTTTCCACAATGGCCCCCGGTTTTCGAGAAAAACGATTTTAAAGTTCAGTATGTGTTAATTGATATAAAATAAAATATACTTTTTCCCCAACAATTCGTCGCATATTACTTTTCTATTTTAGAATTAACCTAAATATTAAATACTACATAATCACGGCACTGTTTCTATTAATTACGAATATTGCGATGTAGTGTAGATAAAAAACAACAAAAAAAAATACTGGGCCAAGATAACGGTTCACTAACGTTTGAGTTGTCCACCTAGCCTACTACGCTACGTCGATTCCTTTGAAATGACTTAAAACTTACGGGTATACATAGTAGGTAGAAAACTTTAAAATCATTTCTCTCGAAAACCGTGGGCCATTGTGGAAAATCCTTACACCCTCGTGCGCAGGTCCCTCCACAATATATTTGATAGTCATGAAGATCCTTTATTAACAGGTCGGATAGTCCCCTTGTTAGTCAAAGGAAATATTTTTGTTTGATTTCCACAGTCATTCTTCTCGCTCTACACTCACTTTTACATACTTACGGTTTGTCTCGCGCAGTGTTCGTCCACTGAGCACACGCGAGACTACTCTTTCCGTTTTATAAGGCTGTATACTTTTTGTCATAATGTACGTATACTCCGATATCGTATTAACTGGTAATGCATAGTTTCTGCTCGTTTGCTGAGTGTGTTAGTAATATTCAAATGAGACTAATGCAAATAGTGGTTTGAAATACAATGTAATCTTGGGACGTACAAAACATTGCGCAAAGAGCGCAATGTGTTGAACACGCGTATAGTGTACGCTTTGGTTCTTGCATAATCATCGGATATAAGACAAAGTATGAAAATTTTCTGAACGTAATGACCGACTTGTGACGATGCCCTATTATAGGAAACTATAATGTTATGTTGGGTCTTCGTCAATTTATTAAAATTAAATATCGTTATTTTATAAATCATACGCAAATCGGACCTTAGTCTCGTCACATAAATTTCTTAAAGTAATACGATGTACAGAATATTGTTTGAAGAACCGGCAAGTCCGGCTCTTTTATCTGAATAGAAACAGAACTTATCTTGTTTTGTTCGCATTGGAGAGAGAGAGAATTCTTTTGCGATTTGGACGCTGTAGAGGCCATACAAGGTGGACTTTCAACCGATCGAGTCTGCTTTCTGGCGGTTTCCTCAAAAGAGACTTCCTATGCTGCTCTCGACTTTCTCTTGGGTTTGTTCCTCTCCAAGCGTTGGGCCTCTACTGGGGATTGCCAAGCGATTCGCACCTTTCGGTGCTTTCCTCTTCTTCCTCCTATCCTTTTCTCCATTTCTCACTCTATGTCCCTCGCTCTAATTCTCTCATTCTCTCTCTCTCTCTCTCTCTCTCTCTCTCTCTCTCTCACACACACACACACACTCTTTCTTTGCCTATCGGTAGGCGCACCTCCTATTCCTTACAGACTGATATCGACAAATTTTGCGAATGCAATCAATTAGGTTTCTTCTCAATTGCAAAACTCTTTTTACACTGAAAGAATTTGTATTGCTGTAGATAGGCCTGGGCAACTGCTGCTCGCGTGCTCCTAAGGCCATAGCTGAACGGTGGAGAAATGTCTCCCTCTACCTATCTATCGCCTCGTCCTTATTAACACCCTGCGTGCGACAGGACTATAGGTAAGTGGAGGCCGACTTTTCTCCTTCGTTCGGGGGTGAGCAGCGGTGGCGTTGAGGAACACGGGATGAAGTATACAAACACCATCCCGCATACACGAATGCCAAATATTTCTGAAATTCATATCTTATTTATACAGGATGGGGCTATGCGCATCCTGAATACTTCCGTTGTTTGTAATAAGGTGAGCTGGGGCAAGTGCATACACGAAAATTCGAAGTTCGTGCTTACTCTCCTTCCACAAGCTTCAAAATTTGTATGCAAAATAGAAACTTTGACAAAATGACATTTAAACTGTACTTTATAGATGCCTAAGGTTATTTAAAAAAAAAATAAATAAATAATAGAAAAAATCACATTTTAGAAAATGTCGTCTCGACGGAGCATTTACCCTGAGGCTACTCTTGTCCCAGCTCACCTTGATATAAAACTATGTTAGATACGAAACTTGCACGTTAATCTGGAAAAATAGTCCAACGAACCCGGACAAAATTTGATAATACATCGAGTATACACTCATTTGAAGGCACAAAATTTTATGTATTGTCGTCTTGAAATGCTTTGAAATGGGAGAAAATTTAAATATTGAATAATTCATATATTCGATAAAATTGCGTCGTCAAATGGTTAACACGTATTCGCAGATAAGGTATCATTATCATTATCTTTATACTGATAATATTCTCTGCGGTAATAATGAATGCCAATGATGAACAAACATCATGTTGCAGCGGAAAGGAATGAAGAGAGAACGACACTCGCTTTTATGATTCCTTGGCTTGACACACGCCACCCAATCACCTCGGCTAGTAACAAAGGGCAGCAAGCGGTTGGAGACCACTTCTCATAGGCTGTGTTCCGAAATTCACCGCCAGTACTGAAAATCTGTGGTATACGTGACATAAGCTAAACATTTGTAGTACTGGCAGTGAATGTCGGAAGACAGCCATAGAAGAAGGATTGATCTCGCGGCCAGACCCCAGCGCCGCTCCAGACAAATTTCCTTACCGATACCGCAACGAAGGACATTCGTTAACTTGGGGCAGTGCGTGAGTTTCCACCCATTTGCACCTTTTGGATTATTGGCACTTATCCCCAAACGATACTTTTCAAGACAGCTGTCACGATAATTTAAAAACTAATTCTCAGAGCGGAATTAACTTGTAGTTGAAAAGTATGGCACCTTGTGCCTCTATCGCCTGAACGTCTATTAATGATTTATTATCAATAATAAAGAAAGTACTGATATTAGAAGAGCGAAGATTATATGAAAAAATGGAACTTTTTATTGAAGATGCTGTAATTTCCACAATTTATATATTTTTTTAAAGATCGATGTTCAGACGATACCTACATTTATATATTTTAAGAGTTTTGTTCTCGTATTTATTTCAGACGCGTACAATGATCGTTATAATGGCACGGATGAAGGGGTGCAACACCTGGCAATTTTGATAAATTGACAAATAATACGCAATCATAAAGGAAAATATAAATAACCATCTTATTGGCAAAACTTGGTGAGCTCACGCCGATTCGTATAACGGGTATGAATTGCATATTCGTCTTCAGTAAATGGCATTCCTTCTTTGAATTCATATAATTTGTTCCGGGCTTTTTTCACACAAATACACGAATCCATCATTCTACAGTTAAATTAATGCATAAATTTAAATTTGTTGGGATTGTGAGATGAGGCGTTTTTCCTTATAGTCACGCCGTTATTGTCCCATTCTATACAGCGGTTCACTGTTCCTTGCTCTTAACCAGCGTTCCAATGCTGGAACAATAAAAGCAACAATAAATCATCGATCTCGCCCAATGAGGGTGTTTTCAAATATTATAAGTACCTTGTAGCATCATCCCTTTTGTTCTTGGAAAACAGGTTGCAGATATTCTTCGCGGGCATTTCACATATAAGCATGATGAAGAAGGCTATCCATACAGAGCAGAACAAATCGCGAAGCTGATATGGAAGCTGCAACACGAATTGCTCCAGTGAACAAATCTTCAATGAAACGGAACTTAAAATTAATGAACAGAAATGAATGAACATTAATGACAATTGGTGTATCCAAAGCAGGAGAACGACGACGTGAAGAATAAAACGTACAAATGAGGCGTATGCGGCTGCGTGGTATTACTTACTAAATTGTACAACGTTGGGTTCTCGTGCGTTGTACTGACTGCCATTGTGTGCAGAGTTAACGCAAAATGACTCATGTAAGCCGGATACGTGAATTTGGATAATGGTGCTGTCCAGCTGGGAGTTAAGCAAGATCGGACGTTATCTGGAAGAAAGTTTAATGTCATTTTCTACAAACCTCAATCTTTCTTTCGATTGAAACCATATGCATCGTCACGTTTCGACGTCACCTAATCCTTGTCCCACAGTGAGTAAGATAATTACACCCGACACAACTACGGCGAAGATTGGGCCATAAGAATTGCTGAAGATCGCGATATGTAGATTGCTCGGCGGTTTATTTTGATCTGTCAATTGATACATCCACAATATCAATAATATCGGAATCGTGACCAGTAGCATAAAGAATGTGCGAGAGCATGTCTGGAACGAGAGCGCATGTTACTTCGTGGCGGTCCTTCGATTTCAAAAAAACTGATCTAAAATGCTATGCTAGTTTATTCGTCGAATGGTAAAGGACTCATTTCTTATACATCTGTTCTACATTTTTCGTACCGACCTTTGATAATTTCCATCGGTAATATTGACAATCCTGTAAGAAAACGCCCGCTATAACTCCAACTAAATGGCTAGTAAGACGAAGATGCGTCATCAAGTAGCCACTGACGAAATCAGGGCTGTGCCTTGGATCGTAGGCGCTACAAACAGCCCGTTAAAATTGTCAATATTTGTTTTGTTGCCTTGTAATTGGATTTCTACACGAGGTATACAAAAGTATACTCACGTATATATCATATAAATCAGTGTCATGGGTTTTCCACTGGTCTCACGCGCACGTAGATAGAGGGAGATGAGAAATGAAATAGCGAGGAAGGAATAGCGCAATTTTTCTGGCATTTTTTGGAGTACTTTCATGAGAAAGAATGTGAGAATCCACGCTTGAAATTGAACGCTCATTGACCACGTGTGCAGCATGCACTGTGAAACAGACGCGCGTGTAAAGAAATATAGTTTCCTTGCGAAAACGTAGTAAATTGTAAGACGATACTTACGTAATTTTCAGCGTACACGTAATTGTGTAAATAAAGCAGATTCGCCCACCAATATCTAGCGCACTGGTCACACTCGTATTCGATCAGCTTCCATAGTGGTCCAGAATCAATTGCCGCAAAAACGTAGACGAAGAAGAACAGAACTATTGCGTAACAAGGTAAGAATCTGGGATAGGAAAATCGTACTCGTTACATAAAAGTACACAGGTACATTCGACAAGTTGTATAGCACTTGATTGGTCAGAATCAGATTGAACTTTATACGTGGATCGAAGAGAAAAATTACTTTCTTGTAGTTGCGGAAAATCAAATAAAAGTGCGTACTTCCAGTATGTAGAGATAAAAGCGGAAATGAACGTCGGACGTTTCCCTGCCCGCTCATTTTTCAAAAAATGATAGGCTTGCAAGAATCCTGCTAGAGCCAATAATCCTTCGGAACTAAGGAGCCCAATTTGAGTTATCGTGAAAAATCGATACATGGTAGTCTAGATAAGAAGGAACATTTGGTTCATTTGTACGATAACTGAAAGATATTTCTAAATGCAATATTTACTCTTTCGGGATCGGTGTTTATCATGTAGTGGAGCGTCCATCTCAGAATGCTATGGCCACAGATCACCGTAATTGTAAACAAGATGCGCAGCATATTGACACCATCGAGGTTGGCTTCGGTTTCAGAAGTGCTTAAAATGCTCCTTATAGTTTTGCGAGCCGAGAAGCACATCAGAAAATTGTATGTCGACGAACTTTGCGACAATTTTTCCGCGGAGGAAAGAATGTCACGCCACGTAGCTACTATTACAAGTCCTACTGAAACCAGGACAACGGCGCTGCAAAAAGAAGTTTTCTTCGTATCATTTTTGTTCTAAAATTACTTTTATGCCATGGCGTGCATGATCTACCTCGGTTGGTAACGAATTGGTTTCATTTTGTATTACCAGTAGCACATTGCACCCGTGGAGAACCGCGGTGCCTCCTTTACGGTTTGAGAATAGTAGGATGGCACGGCAACTCGCAATTTGATCTTCATCGTCGATGCCAGTTCTTCCAGAGGTTTTTTTAAGCTGGTCTCCACGTCTTGCACGGTACAGGCGGACGGAACGCATAAAGCTAACGTCATGTACCCCATCTGTTCGCGTCGAACGTCTCCATTGGCCTGCATAAGCACCAACGCTTTGTTCATGTAATTGTAAACTAATTCAGCACGCGTTAAACGACAGGTGACCGAAGGAAATTAAGGAAACGATCTACAAATATTAAATAAGTGACGTTCTTCGTACTCTCAGGAATTCCCAAACAGAATGATTCAAATCGAAATAGTCAGGGTAGGGTGGAGAGTTCGTTGGTGGCTTATCTTCTTTGTGGAAGTAAAATTCGACTTGACAGTATCTACCACGGATGTCTTCGGTGCCAGAGCCCTTCTCTTTGCTTGGGACGTGAGCGTGAAGATAATAACATTCGTCGAAGTTTCCGAATTGTCTCCTACCTCCAGAAATTATCCGTTCCGGATACTTTACAGACGCGTCGTACACTGAAGCAAGTCAGACGATCACATTTGCCATACAGGGAAAAGTACTCATTCTGATGTAGCATATATGTTAGGATTACGGTTTCCAATTAAATTGAATGGAAATTATGATTAAATGTCCAATTACTTTCCGGAGTATGTGGACTAGTGTGAGTTTTCGAGCCTTTTTCCATTTTTAGGCACGACCGTAAAGGGAGTGACTTATGCAATCGCCATCGCGAAAACCGTTCGTGTGTGTGTGTGTGTGTGTGTGTGTGTGTGTGTGTGTGTGTGTGTGTGTGTGTGTGTGTGTCCGTGTAGATCCTCGATTTCGGAAAAACGGCTGAACCGATCGGGACGAAATTTGGCACAAAAATCAAGTACACTACTGTGAGTTGACAATAAGGTTTGTGAGCCGCCATCTTGAACCGATACAAGATGGCGGGAGATTCAAAATTTGAAAAAAATGTAATTTAAATTTAATATTGCTGCCATTTCTAAACGGCTGAAGATAGCGATACATAAAGTTTGCTGGCACCAAATGGATATATACTCAAAGTACATACCAAATTTCGTTGCGATCCGATCAGCCGTTTGGCCGGAATACTGCACTAATGGAAATAGTGCAAAGTTCAATAATCCATTAGTGCAGTATTCCGGCCAAACGGCTGAACGGATCCGAAGAAAATTTGGCATGTACATCGAGTCTATATCCATTTGGTGCCACGAAACTTTATGTATGGCCATTTTGAACCGTTTCGAAATGGCGGCAAATTCAAATTTTTTATCCACTATTCCACCAAAACGATTGATTAGTCCACTATTCCGGCAAAACGGCTGAACGGATTCCGACAAAATTTGGCATGCATATCAAGTATACCCATTTGGTGCCACGAAACATTGTGTATGGGCATCTTCAACCATTTCGAAATGGTGCCAGTTTCAAAGATTTCAATTTGTCGCAATTTCTGAATGGTTGAAGATAACCATGCATAAAGTTTCACCGCAGCAAAGGTGTATATACTCTATGTACATGTCAAATTTTTGTTCGGATGCATTTAATTGTCCGGTTTTGATCCCTTGGGTCTATTGCAGAAATGCTGCATTTCGTGGGCGAGCGCGAAGCGCGAGCACCCGACGACCTGGGGGGGTATGTCGCTTGAGCGAAGCGAAAGCGCAGAGGACTCTATAGCATAGTTTAATATCTCAATACTTGAATTTTCTACAATTTCGAAACCTTTTGAAATTCGTGGGCGAGCGCGAAGCGCGAGCAAAGGCGATCTTGAGGGGGTTGGCGCTTGAACGAAGCGAAAGCGCAGGGGGCTCTGCCCCCTAGTTTTCTCTTTCGTTGTTCTTTTGGAACCATAAGAATTATGTTTGAACCAGTATCGTTGATCGTCAAGAAGAGATGGTGTGTATCTATGAATGATATTTAACATAATACTTACTTTTCAGGGCCCAAAGTGTACCGTTTCGCAATTCACGTAAATATCTTTCAGTCTGTTTTTTGCAAGTTCCATCCGGTAAAAGAGTAGATTGGGCGAAGAGGATCGGTAAAGAAGGTATGTGCGAATACCAAAAATTTTCATTTTCCCGTTTTGGGTCATTAGAAGAAATCTGTCGTTCTGTTAACGATTCGTTCTTTTTACTTTCTCGAAATTGTTCTGCACAAATTGTTCCCACGAGTAGTAAAGTTAAAATGCGTTTTAATGTCATCTGAAATGTAATAAACTTAGGTCGATCGTTCAAGACCTTTGAGGCAGGAATGTTGGACGTACAAAGTGCACACACTTTGAATACTTTCTTTTAGTCAGAGGCAATATTTCTCTGTGATTTCCAAAATCCTTCTTCTAGCTCCTCTTGCACTTGCATATACTAACGACTTGATTCAAACGTCCACTGCGCACATGAGACTAGTCGTCCAGTTTTATAAGGCTGTCAATTTTTTGTCACGATGTACGTGGAGCGCGGTACTGAGTATTTACAATTAAGATATGTTTTTTACTCGTTGGTCAAGTATGATAAAAATATTCAAAGAAGGCAAATGCAAAGGACTGAACTACTTATCATGGGATGTACAAAAAGTAGCACAAAAAGCACATGTAAAGCCTACTAAATTTGGCGCCTGTGCACCCTCGAGACTCGGTACCACTTATCGCTGTGCCCTGTCTGTTGGTATTACCCTGGGGACTAGGTTGTACTATTCTACTCTTGCTGCTTGCATTCGCTGTATTGTTACCTATCCACTCATATAATTTTGTCTTCTGAAGTCGTCTTGAGTACTGTTTCTCTATATCCTTGATAGTATTTATTTGTTGTTCCCTTATCCTTGGCTTTCCTGGAATTCGTACTCCAGCATCCCGTTACGTCTACCACCAGCCTCTGATGTAGCATGGCCTGGCAGTCGTACCTGAATGTTCCGTGGTTGCCTTCACATCTGACCCGGTTGCTGCTTGCGCCGTGCACAATTGTTCGTCGTACTCGCCAGTGCATTTGTGACATCTTCTTTGTCCCCTGCACTGGGTCGTTGAGTGGCCCACCTTCAGGCATTTATGACATTTTTTTATTGGTTTGATAAATGACTTGATTTTAATAGGTCATCCTCAGATTTTGACCCTATAGGGTGACCTATACGATTGATGTTGTTGGTAAGAGCAGCCCTCTATTTCTCTCTGACCCACCTCGTCCTTCTTTCGAGCTAGAAGCCCCATTCCCTCTGGTCTTAGTAAATTAAAATACCTTCACTAATATCGCCAGGGTGAGCTCAGGATTAACCCCATAACAGTGTAGTGAAAGTGAGCTTTACTTGCCACCAGTGTGTGAAAAAAAAAGTTTGTCAGATTTCTGTAATGATTCTAGTATCCATATCTGTGAGGTCGCTGAATACGAATATGATATGAGAATTTAAAAATTTAAAATGGCGGATCCAATATGGCGACCGCACGTTAAAAGTTTTACCTGCCATTTATGATAATAAAATTGTCAAAATTGTTCGCCATTTTTAGGTACGACCGTAAAGGGAGTGACTTATGCAATCGCCATTCTGAAAACCGTTCGTGTGTGTGTGTGTGGGGGGGGGGGGGGTGCGTGCGTACGTGCGTGCGTGTATATCCTCGGTTTCGGAAAAACGGCTGAACCGATCGGGACGAAATTTGGCACAAAAATCAAGTACATTACTGTGAGTTCACAATAAGGTTTGTGAGCCGCCATCTTGAACCGGTACAAAATAGCGCCAATTTCAAATACCGAAAAATTCATATCTTTGGTACTACTCATTGGATCCGGATGAAATTTGACATTTACATGTACATGCATGCAGTGAGAAATACTGGATATTTTCACATTTTTTGATTGGCTGAATCAAAAATGGCGGCTAATTCAAATCTTTAGTCCAGTACTCCGGCAAAACAGCTGAACGGATCCGAACAAAATTTGGCATGTACAGAGTGTGGAGAATACATATGGGGCAGTAGATCGGGTTGCCTATCCATCGATTTGTCAGGCGCTCGCTCTGCTGACCGGCAAGAGAGCGTGGATGGGGACAAGTTACCTACCGATTTACCCTAACCCAAATATAAAATTAAATTATTAAGTGTTACTTCTATGAAATGGAACATTGTAAAATTTGCAAACACAAAGTGTTCTACTTTTTTCCTGTTAAACCGATTAATAGATTACCGGTCGGGAAGCGTTGGGGACAACAAGCCGATTTATAAGCTACCGGTCGATAAACTGCATTTAATATAATTGAAGTGAAGTTAACATAAGGACGAGGTACAACTCGAGAACATCAACACCCCACCCCCGTCCAGCGCCACCTAGCGTCAATAAATCGGTAACCTGTCCCCATCCACACTCTCTTGCCGGTCAGAAGAGCGAGCGCCTGACAGATCGGTGAATAGACAACCCGATCTACTGCCCTGTATGTATTCGCCACACCTTGTACATCGAGTATACAGCCATTTGGTGTCACGAAACTTTATGTATTCGTATCTTCAACCGTTTCGAAATTGTGGGAAATTCAAGTAAGGAATAATTTTATCTTGGAACCTCTTACGCGAGCACGAATTCTGAACTTCACCTGCGTCTATCACAGCAATGTTGCGCTTCGTGGGTGAACACAAAGCGCGAGTTACGCGGTCGTGCCTATTGCAGAAAGCGAAGCTTTTTTGCACCCGGCGATTTGGAGGGGGTTGGCGCTTGAGCGAAGCGAAAGCGCAGGGTGCTCTGTCCCCTAGTTACATCTCTGCCTCCACCGGGGGCCTCCCTCAAAGATATAGAATTGTATCATTCTAACGCAAAGTTATGCGATTTTGAGGTAGACCGTCTTTCGTTAAAAGGAGCCATTGGTCAGGTCGAACCGTGTACGGATCAATGTTTTATTCCTCTTCCTTTTAGTAAACAAGTCGTCAGGCAATAAACGCCTTATTCTGTAGTTACGAGAGCTGAATACATACACTGCACCCACACATTTAAAATTGGAAGATTGGCGGATTGTTATCAACGCATGCTCCCGGGAACACAAATGCCCAACTCTTGATCTGGAAGATACTTACCTGTCGGCTCCGATCTGTGAGTACCACCTGGGATTTGTTTTGAATTTGATTGAACAATCCTTTTTTCGATCCTTCCTCAACGGCGGAAAAGGTTATTGCACTTAACAACAAACATTGCTCGCAAATCAAAATGCTCCATAAGGGAATTTGCCAGTTTCATCGGTTCTATCGTCTCGGTTTGCCTAGCCGTTCGATACGGTTTTTTTCATTACTCTAAAAGATTCAAAGGAGGAAAATGTTTTTATTGTCTCTCCCCAAACGTAACGGAAATTACACTGCGATAATGAGTATTCCTACATATCTCCTAACAGATTTCGCTCGGTGGAACAATATCTCCTGGATTCCTGTACAAAGGAATCGAATTCGTTCGGGTCGGTTTATTCGTGAAATTTTTTCGGAAGCTTCGCTAGTCGGATGGGAGGCTTCATGCGTAGAATTACGTACACAAGGTTGATGATCTCCAGTTGATAAAACCCTTCGCATTAAGGCTCTGGAGCTCAGGGCAATTTTTAATGCCTTATATTGTGGGATCAGGGGTGGAATGAAAATACAAGCAGAGCGATATTTATTGAAAAGGACAAAAAGCTAATGTACTCGACTCAATTGCTCGCCATGCGACTGCCTTAGAAACGGCAATCAAAAGTGGGTAAAAATGGGGTTGAGGGGACCCACCTCTGATCACCTTCAATTTCACATATGTTGTCAAGGACACTCTCTTGAATAACGTGCAAAAAATTTTAGGCCGCGAACGCTGTTCGTTAAAATGTTATTAAGGAAAGAAGTTAGCGAAAACTATGTGGAACCTTAAGTATGCGACACCATATATGTATATTCGTAACGCCTTGCTCTATCTTTGTTACCCTTATAAAGCTTAGGCGAGTTATGTTAGGTTAGGGTTAGGTTAGGCGGGGAGCCTAATAAGGGTTAGGCAGGTGCGATGGTTAGGCGCGGCACGGGCGCTTACGCGCCCGCCCGTGCAATAATAAATTAATCTTAACTTGAGAGCGTGGAAAGCCTTTCTGGTTAGATCAATCTCCATAGCTTCTACTGTTTTGCATAATTTTGTAACAAACAATAAGTGCCGACTAAAACCTTCGGAGCTTTGAAGTCATAAGCTCTATTTATCCATTGCATAATGTAATCAATAAATAAAAACATTATATCTGCATACACTCTTTTCACTCTGCATTTACAATGCATGTGTAAGTTGGGAGGGGGGGCTGCGCCCCCCTATTAGTATTCATTCATACTAATACAAATATAAGTTAGACGGAAGTGTTACGAATGTACATGGTGTCGTACAATTCCATTTACTTCTCACTAACTTTGTTTGTTAAAAACTTATTACCGAACAACGTCCGCGCATTAAAACTTTTTGCATGTTACTCGGCAAGGTGTCCTTGACAATATATGTAAAAATCAAGGTCATCGGAGGTGGGTCCCCTCAACCCCATTTTTACCCAAAAGTGATGTTTCGCCTGGCTTCAGACAAATAAAACGTCACATTCGCTATGCACCCACACGGGCGATCATTCACACTATCACACATCACACGGTCGTCAATCGTCGCCGCGGATCGGTTTCCAGGTGACGACATGCTGCGGCACCGACACACACGTTCACCCGGCTATCATTAAATAATGCGGTACTACAATATTGTCTCGCTGCGAATCTTCAGGACTGCATGCACGCGTGCGTGTCCGCGTTACTAACTCAAAGACGAAGCCGCGCCCGATATTTTGCCAAAGGAAAAAGTTGTTTCTGATCAGCCCAGGAAACCCCCATTCATGGTTCTTTAGACTAATTATGGGACACCCTGTATACTCGATGTACATGCCAAATATTTTTCGGATGCATTTCAACGTTTTGCAATAATACTGGATTAAAATTTTGAATTTACGCCATTTTCGACTCGACAATCAAAAAATTTGAAACTTTGGAGTGTTTGTCACGGTATATACATATGTATATACATGACATGTTAATTTTTGCGATAGTTTCGATTAGTATTCCGAACGATATTAATTTATCTTTGAACCCTTGCGCGAGGACGAATCCTGAATTTTACGTGTTTACTATGCTTTTCGGGTACCTTGTCTTTAGGCAAAGAGTTTTATATTTTTCTACAATATGTTGACGCGTATATACAAATGTAAAACATTCCGAAAATATATTTTATATTAATGTACTAATTCAATCATCCTTGCTCCTAATCAGCGTCCCATTGCTGTAACAATAAATGCAAAAATATATCGAAAGCTATCGTTTCACCTGATGAGAGCGTATTTTAATATTATGCGTACCTCTTAGCATTCCGCCTTCTGTTTCTCCAAACCACGTTGTGGATATTTACCGCAGGCATTTCGAATACAAGCACGATGAATAACGCTATCCATAAAGAGCAGAACAGGTCGGAAATCACATGTGGAAACTGTAACACGAATTGTTCCGACTAACAAATTCGATCATTTAGAAATTCAGGATTAATGGAAATTTATCAATTCACAGCGCATTAACGATGTCATGGGAAAATATAATGTTCAAGTGAAATAAATGCGAGGTTAGTATAGAATTCCTTACGACTTCGAATAGGGTTAGTTCGCCGAAGTTTGTGCCGACAGCAATATGATACATGGGCAAGATGATATGCCCGAGGTAAGCGGCGTACGTAAGTTTGGCTAATGGTCGCGTCCACCTTAGAGTCAAGCACGATCGGACGATATCTGAGAAAAGAAAGTTTAATTTCATCATCAAATCGCAAAACTTCTCTCAATTTACACATATGTCTTTTTAAACATCACCTAATCCTTGTCCTACGGTGAGCAAGATAATTGTGCCGGATATTGTCAAGGAAAGGAGTAACCCGTGCGAGGTGACGAAGAGCGCAAGGTGCAGATTTCCATGTGGTACGTTTGGATCCGCAAGATAGTACATCCAAATTACCAATAAAATTGGAATAGCGCACAATACCGTGAAAAGAGTGCGGGACCAAGCCTGGAAAGCGATGTTATAATATTATTACAATGCGTTATGTCAAATTGAGCGAAAGCTCCTTCGAATTTGTAATGCGAAACTATAACGATCCTTATGTGCGATTTTCTTTTTTTGATAGTAATACCGACCTTTGATAATTTCCATCCGTAATGCTGACAATTGTATAAGATAACGCCTGCTATAACTCCGACAAAATGAGGACCAAGGCGAGTATGCGTCTTTATGTATTCGCTGAGGTAACCGGGACATTCCCTCACATTTTCGGCCCTGTAAATTGCCCGTCACAATTGTTAACATACGTGTAAATTTGAAAGAAAAAATTGCACATAGCACCTGCAAACATAAAGATAATCGAATTCTACGAGCTCCGTTGCAATTAACTGCAGGCACCGCATACGTACGTGGAAGAAGAATTCCCATTATACTAAAAAATACAAAAATTACGGCAAAAAATAAGAAATTTTTTTAACAAATTTTTGAATTTCGAAATTTCGAAACTTGTACTGGATTATGCTAGCCGAGCTCTATAGCTTTCTCCTCTACTATACATCTGCCAAATGAGTTTTCTCTGGATTTGGCGAGTATTCGAAATGAGGGGGGCCATTAGCGGATTATTCAAAGTTACATTAGTCCTAAACCAATTGAGATATTGTGATTCTGAAAGTTGTGCCGACTTGTGCTAGACGACCACAATACATAGCAAAAAGAAGAATACCAATATGTGTAAAAATACGAAAATTATCGTAATTGTTAATTAAACGGTATTTCAGTATGGTTGAAATATCGAACTGATTTAACAATCTATCTCTCCTTTGTTTACGAGTAGGGTTGATGCTTCAGGATCGTGTCGCCCTTAGGCCATTGGCTAGTTTCGCCTAATAGGGTCGAATTTTGTGTTATGCGTAGCTTAGAACGTACTCACCTAAGTACTAGTAATAATGACCATGGCTTTCCATAGACTTCGTTCATGCGTAGATAGACTGCAGCAAGCACCGGAAGAGCAAGGAAGCCATAGCGTAGTTTTTCTGGTAATCGTTTGAATATCTTCATTAGAAAGAAGGTGAGAATCCATGCGTGGAATTGAACGCTCATCGACCAGCTATGCCCCATGCACTGAAAGAGCGCACACGCGTAAGAACATAGACTTTGATAATCTTCTAAAAGATACATACGTAATTTTCACTGTTCACGTAATTGTGAACATAAAGCAGATTTGCCCACCAATATTTCACGCAATTATGGTACTCGTCTTCGATCATCCTTTTCCACAATGGTCCGGAGCCAAGGATCGGAAAGACGTAGATGAAAAAGAATACGACTGCCATGTAAGCAGGTGTTAATCTACAATCGACAAATTGTACTCGTTATGTCAAATTACAAACATATAGGAGGCGACGGCACCAGGTGAATAAGTACATTGGATACCGAGCTAATAGTTTAAGCATGAATACAAGTGTGGAATAGGAGCGGTTTTCTAATTTCAAAGTAAAGGCAGTTGACCACCACTACTGGTGGATTATGGTTATCTGCTCTACGATTCCCTACAAGTATATCGAATAATTATTATTTTACATACGTGCATTAAGTGATGTTCAATTTTGTATTTCCTGAATAATAAACGATTGAACCAGATAATTTTAACAAAGCGATAGAATGAATTTTATAACTCTTCATTGAAAAGGAATTTTAAAATCCATTACCTCCAGTATCGAGCAATTAAAGCAGGTAGAAATTTAGAATGTTTTCCAGCGTGCTCGTCCTTCAAAGTATTGTAACCTTGCAAGAGTCCAGCAATTATTATAAATCCATCTACAGATTGAAACGCGACATGACAACCTAGCAGGAGTCGAGGAAACGTAATCTAGATAAGAAGGGAAGGTTAGTTGCCTCGGGCAATATTTAATACATCCATTTAATTATAAAATTTACTTTTTCGAGATCGGGGTACGTCTTCAAATGGACCGCCCACCGCATAACACAGTGGACGGTGATAACCGCAACGGTAAAGAGATCACGGATCGTGTCTAAACCCTCGAGGCTGAGATTAGAACGGGATGTGCTCAAGATGTTCCTCAAATTTCTACGAGCCGAGAAGCAAAGTAGCAAGTTTGGTTCTAACGATGCTGTCGATGAATTTTCTGTGGAAGATCGGATGTCACGCCAGGTGGCCACTATCACAAGTCCTACTAAACTTAGGACGATCGCGCTGCAAGAAAATGTTTCTTTTCAACGATCGTCTTCCTTCCATTATATTTTGTTTTATCATTTCTTTACAATGAAGGTGAGACCAATTGGATCATGTTTTGTATTACCAGTAGCACATTGCCCCTGTGGAGAAGCGCTGCGCTTCTTTTACTGTTATAGAATAGTATGACGGTACAACAACTTGCAATTTGATCTTCATCATCGATGCCAGTTCTTCCAGAGGTTTTTTTAAGCTAGTCTCCACGTCTTGCGCGGTACAGGCGGACGGAACGCATAAAGCTAATCTCATGTGGCCCGCTTCCCCTCGTCGGATATCCCCGTTGTCCTGCTTAAGGAGCCAACGGTTTATACATGTTATCATAAACAGCACGCAAGCAGGTTAAGTGGCAGATGATCGAAGCTGCCTACAAAATTAAGGGAATGATAAACGGATGTTAAATAAGTAATGTTTATCGTACTCTCAGGAATTCCCAGACAGAATCATTCAAATTGAAGTAGTTGGGGTAGGGTGGAGAGTTCGTTGGTGGCCTATCTTCTTTGTGGAAGTAAAATTCGACTTGACAGTATCTACCACGGATGTCTTCGGTGTCAGAGCCCTTCTCTTCGCTTGGAACGTGAGCGTGAAGATAATAACATTCGTCGAAGTTTCCGAAATGTCTCCTACCTCCAGAAATGATCCCGTCCGGATACTTTACAGACGCGTCGTACACTGAAGCAAGTCAGACGATCGCGTTTACCACACGGAGAAAATTACTTATTTAGACATAGTACAATTTCCAGAATTGCAATTCCCAATTAAACTGGGAAGGGGAATTATGGTAAAAGGCTAGAATACTTTCCATAATATCAGAACTCCGAACCTTTCTCCATTAATCATGTTTTGTCGTTCTCTCGAGACCATAAGAATTATGTTTTAACCAACACTTTTGATCGTTAAGAAGAAATAGTCTATTGTCTGTGAGTCTATTGTTGACATGTAATACGATACTTACTCTTCAGTGCCCAAAGTGTACCGTTTCGCAATTCGCGTAGATATCTTGCAGTCTCTTTTTTGCACGGTCCATCCGGTAAAAGCGGAGATTCGGCGAAGACGATTGGTAAAGATGGTATATGCGAGTACCAATAGTTTCCATTTTCCACTAGTGAGTTCTTAGAGGAAACCTGTCTTTCTGTTATTGATCCGTTTGCCTTACTTTCTTGAAATTGTTTCGCGTAGATAGATCCCGACAGAAGTAAAATTACAATGCAGCTAAACGTCATCTGAAATGTAGTAAACTTTGATCGATCGTCTAATAACTTGCGTACACCCTGCATACAGTTTTAATATTCGCTCTTAGTCAAAGGAAATATTTTTGTTTGATTCCCACAGTCATTCTTCTCACTCTGCACTCACTTTTATACAGGGTGAGTTTTAATGGATGGACCAACCATTTACCATCGGAGTGAGTTACCGACTCACCTCTATAGTAATACTAACAGACTGCAATCTGTAACTCACTCCGATGGTAAATGGTTGGTCCATCCATTAAAACTCACCCTGTATAGTAATACTAACAGACTGCAATCTGTAACTCACTCCGATGGTAAATGGTTGGTCCATCCATTAAAACTCACCCTGTATACCTACGGTTTGTCCTGCGCAGTGTTCGTCCACTGAGCACATGTGAGGCTACTCGTTCCGTTTTATAAGGCTGTACAGGGTGTTGGGAAAGGATACAGGGCAGTAGAACGGGTTGCCTATCCATCGATTTGCAGGCGCTCGGTCTGTTGATCGGTAAGAGAGCGTGAAGGGGGACGGGATGCCGGTTTACTAGCGCTAGGTGGCACTGAACGGGGGTAGGGGGTTGATGCTCTCGACTCGTGCCTCGTCCTTATATTAACTTCACTTCAATTATTTTAAATGCGCTTTACCGACCGGTAGCCTATTAATGGGTTTTTTCCAATGCCATCTAGCACCAGTAGACCGGCACCCCGTCCCCCTCTACGCTCTCTTACCAATCAACAGACCGAGCGCCTGCAGATCGATGGATAGGCATCCCGTTTTACTGCCCTGTATCATTTCCCAACACCCTGTACATTTTTTTGTCATACGTTACATATGTTCCGGCATCGTGTTTACTGTTAAAGCAAGGTTTCTACTCGTTTGGCGAGTATGATAATAATGGTCAAGGGAGCCTAATGCATAGGATTAGAGTTGAAGATTATAATCTTGGGTCGTCGGTTTGAAAATCACTTATACATTCGGTAAATATGCCGATCAGGGGACCAGGCTCCTACGAGCTTGACCTTGATATATGTTATCAAGGACACCCTTCCGAGTAACGTGCAAAAGGTTTTAGGCGTCGCTCGTTGCTGATTAAAAAGTTATTAACTGAAGAACTACTGAAATTGATCCTACTTTCACAACGTTCACACACTTTCCTAAATATGGTATGTGTCGGTAAATGTTACATTTAGCGGAGCATGCTCTTTAACTTTTCCCTAAGACAAAATTGGCGGTCTCCTCTCCAAAAAAAGATATTCAATGTTAAAGTTGAAATATAAATGTGATAAATGAAGATTGATCTAACCAGAAACGATTACCACGCTCTGAAGTTTAGATTATTTTTTTATTGCGCGGACGGGTTCGTGAGCGCACGTGCCGTGCCTAACCATCGCACCGGCCTAACTTAACCTAACCTAACCTAACCTAACCTAACTCTTTTAAAGCTTAGGCGGGTTAGGTTAAGTTAGGCCGGTGCAATGGGCAGGCACGGCACGGGCGCTCACGCGCCCGTCCGCGCAATGAAAAAATAATCTAAACTTGAGAGCGTGGTGGGCCTTTCTGGTTAGATCAATTTCCATTTATCACACTTACATTTCAACTTTAACATTGAATATCTCCGCCCCCCCCCCCCCCCCCCGGGCCGAAACCTGTCTATTGTTACTCATGGTGGGTTCTTACAAATATCTATCAAGATCTACATAAGTGAGTGGCATGGAATAAATCAGGCCTGGGCAAACCCCTTCTCCCGCTGCTCTCCAGGACCACCGCCGAACGGAGGAGAAACGTCCCCCTCCATCTACCCATCGCGCCGTCCGGCGATTGTCGCTTCCTTACGTCGCACAGTGTGAGAATTCGCCAAACTAGCGGGACAAAAGTCAAATTTTCAACCTACACCAAAATCTTTGGTAACTATCGGTTTCATTTGTTAAATACACAGTTTACAGAAACCCGAAAGCCATTTTTTAATATCTGGTGTCCACAATAAATAATAAACATTGAAAGTGAGGGTATATGAGACGGTGATCGAAAGACATGTTTTTCTGTGATTTTATGCGTTGAATTTTTGTAACTTGCAGTCATCTGACGTTCTTCATTTATTTTTTTACATTTAAAGCACATTCTCTAGATTAGCATAACATATTTGGCAAAGTCAGATATTTGTTTTTTACCACATAAAATATTTTTTCTAGTCGGAAGGTGAAAAAGTGAAAATGTTAGATATAAAACAGTCATAAAAAATGTGTTGGCAGCGAATGGCAGGTTTGGGTCCACGCAGAGATTAAAGGTGAAAGTATTGGCTTTCAGAAGAAACAAAAAAATTCTGCGGGTTTTTGCGGGTTTGGGAGATATTGTAAATTTTATTGTTACGCGCTTCAAATCAGGCGTATAATACTACCTACAGACATTGGGCCGAAATCGTAAAATTGTTTATTTCTCTACCATTAAACAAATTTTCTGATTCCTCTACCTTTGTACAGTAAATATACAATGAAATTTTGTAAGAATTTTCAAAATCTATTGTATTTGTGTACTACACGAGCATCGAACTAATGACTACAGTACAATAGGCAGAACGGTTGAGATTTTCAATTGAGCAGAAACATTATCTTTGTTATACGAACAAGTAAACTTTTCTGAGAGTAACGTGGATACTTATTCTCAGATGAATAACCAGAACCCCGTATTTTTTTAATATAAGCCATATCAGAAATTTGGATGATTAATCTATCTATTGCGCAATATGTTGTGTCTAATCGGGACGATATTTGGCAGCAAAATCAAGTCTGTAATAATTTAGTAAAAGTAAAGTTTCTGTGCCGCCATCTTAAATTCTTTCGAAATTTTCCTGTGATTTTAAGAGAAAAAAATTGTTATGAAATTTTGCATTACTTTCATTTTTTACATGCTTTGGACTCTTCATAATAAACTATGATTAGAAGCAACGTTAATAAATAGATTAATTATCCACATTTCTGATATGGCTTATATTAAAAAAATACGGGGTTCTGGTTATTCATCTGAGAATCAGTATCCATGTTACTCTCAAAAAAGTTTACCTGTTCGTATAACAAAGATAATGTTTCTGCCCAATTCAAAATCTCAACCGTTCTGCCTATTGTACTGTAGTCATTAGTTCGATGCTCGTGTACTACACAAATACAATGGATTTTAAAAATTCTTACAAAATTTCATTGTATATTTACTTTACAAGGGTAGAGGAATCTGGTAAATTTGTTTAATGGTAGAGAAAAAAACAATTTTACGATTTCGGCCCAATGTCTGTAGGTAGTATTATACGCCTGATTTGAAACGCGTAACAATAAAATTTACAAAATCTCCCAAACCCGCAAAAACCCGCAGAATTTTTTTGATTCTTCTGAAAGCCAATGCTTTCACCTTTAATCTCTGCGTGGACCCAAACCTGCCACTCGCTGCTGTCATTTTTTATGACTTTTATATCTAAGATTTTCACTTTTTCACCTTCCGACTAGAAAAAATATTTTATGTAGTAAAAAACAAATATCTGACTTTGCCAAATATGTTATGCTAATCTAGAGAATGTGCTTTAAATGTAAAAAAATAAATGAAGAACGTCAGATGACTGCAAGTTACAAAAATTCAACGCACAAAATCACAGAAAAACATGTCTTTCGATCACCGTCTCATATACCCTCACTTTCAATGTTTATTATTTATTGTGGACACCAGATATTAAAAAATGGCTTTCGGGTTTCTGTAAACTGTGTATTTAACAAATGAAACCGATAGTTACCAAAAATTTTGGTGTAGGTTGAAAATTTGACTTTTGTCCCGCTAGTTTGGCGAATTCTCACACTGTGCGTCGCGACGTAAGGAAGCGACAATCGCCGGACGGGGCGATGGGTAGATGGAGGGGGACGTTTCTCCTCCGTTCGGCGGTGGCCAGCGGTGGCCAGCGGTGGCCTTGGAGAGCCTCGAGAGTAGTGCCCTCTATTACACGTGTACACGAATACACGTGTACACGTGTATTTAATTCTTTCTTTTTTAAACACGTGTATCGGGTACCCGCGTGTAATACACGTATACACGCACTACACGTGTATTTATTTCACGAACGCTTGAAAAATTATGAGAACATTTTTTTTCTAAGAAATATAAAAAAAGTGTCGTAGAGATAGAATAAATATCTATATATGCAAATACATACAATTTGGCACAAGATATAAGATGCTGTGATAACAATTTCTTATAGTTATCCGCGTACACGTGTATCTACGGACATCCGTGTTAGATATAACGTGTAGCACGACACACGTGTCACGTGTACCCGTGTAGTTTAAAACACGGTTCCGACCGGAAGCTCTACTCGAGAGCCCATACGTGCCCAGGCCTGCGGTACGGTATTGAAGATATCCGAAGTTTAATTAACGGTTTTACGTCCGACCCAGGCAAGTAAAAATACGATGACAAACACGCGGACAAAGGGATCGGACGGACTTGCGTACGGACGGTACAGAGAGTCCTCCCCAGGATGCGACACACGATAATTAGGCAAAATAAGTAAAAATAAAGAAAGCAAAATAACACGTAGATTATGATAAATTGGTCTGATTGTCCTGGGTGGCAGTCGTACTCCTCTCTAGAAAACGCCCCTATGTCGGGCTCGCACCCCCTCGGTCAGCCCCCTGGCAATGACCGGAATTCAGCGGCCTACGTCCCCCGCCCAGTCGCTCGCGACTATCCCTCAGCGGAACCCGTACCCTCGAGGACACTTCCCCGAGGAGGACCAGACGAGTCCTTCGCGACTGCCACACAGAACAAGAGGGAATAATAATTAGGCACGCACTCACCACTCGTTCGACCCAAAGCGAGGTAGCCTCTCGTTAGCTCTCTCTCTCTCTCTCTCTCTCTCTCTCTCTCTCTCTCTCTCTCTCTCTCTCTCTCTCTCTCTCTCTCTCTCTCTCTCTCTCTCTCTCTCTCTCTCTCTCTCTTTCTCTAGCTCGTCTCGCTCTCACAGGCAACCTTCGGGTGGCGGGCACGGCTCGGGTATTTGCTCACACGTTCAAAGAAAGAATAAACGATTTAGGTGATTATTGAGATCTAGTGATTCCGATACTCCGGACGCAAGTGCCGGGCCCTTCGTACACGTGCCGTGCCGTACCCGCGGTTTCCCTCTCCACACTCACACCTAGCCTAACGCACGCGATTCGTAATTGGTGATTCGCGGATGACGTCGACGGATCCTGGCTGCTCGGTGGAAGTATCGGCAGGGGCTAGGAGATTTGATTTTCCGGCGTGGCGTGCTGTCCCGGTCTTCGGCAAGGCAGCGCAGGTGGTCCTTTCCAGGGGCCGAGCTAACTGGTCGAGGGTGAGGTAGAGATCTTCGGGGTGCCCCTTTCTCCGCCACCAACTCGCCTCGGTGCGCTCCTCCTCCACCCTCCAGGCCTCGCCAAGGTGAGGGGCCGCGTCTTACCCGAGTCCAGGGCAGGCAGACAGCTACCTCCGTGGTCCTCGGGGACGGTGTAGGCACCCCTCCAGCGGTCGGACATCCTTCTCGTCTCTCCTCCTGCAGGAAGCTCGTCGGGCCCCGACGGTTTCAGGCTCGCTCTCATGACGTGATGTTGTCTCCTCCTGCTTCTCCCGACCGCTGGTCCTCCTGGATGGTGTTGGAGCTGATGTGACCTCCCCTCTACAATTGTCTCTCGGTCCGGCCTTCGCGGAGCTGCATTTGGTGGTGGGGCGGACGACTCCACGGCCCTTGCCTCCGCCACTCGGCCTCGGCTAGAGGCGCCGCCACGTCACCGATGCAGCTTAGGAACGCTGGTCCTCCAGATCTCCGTGGTCCGGTTGCGCCACGCCGGTTCGCCTCTCCACGACCTCCTCCGATCTCCTTGATGTTCGTGCAGGCTCGTTTCCCCGCTAGGCTGGTGGAGCTCGTCGTGCGTTTTTACATGAAAAAGTCATTCGTCTCAGACATACTGTAGTGTTTTCCAAAGATAAGGGATCCGCGACGTGATTCTAAATTCTAATAAAACGGTTTACATTTCTTTAGGTACGCGATCCTGTTCGGCTTTTAATTATTGACTCTAAAATGGATTATCGTGTGTCTCCCGCGGACTCGATATTAGGTACCCTGTGTGCTCTCATTTGTTAACTCTTTAAGGAGCAATGGCTCCTAGGGACCCGATTCCCTTGTTACCCGAGCCGCCCCTGGGGAGAATTGTGCGGTGCAAAATGCAACGTCACAGTACATTAGAACCTATCGAGGAGCGACATTATAAGTGCGGGACGATTTCTTATACCGTAAAAAGGATAATCGTGTTTTACTTTGGGTACCTACCGAGCTAGAATACAATATGTTACGTAAGTATCACGATGAAGAAAACGGTCACGTTGATGTGGACAAGGTACTCGAGAAAGTTTTACGTAGTTATTGGTTCTTATAGACGAGAGCAAAGTGTGTAAGTCATGTGAGAAATTATCTAAAGTGCATCGCGAATTCGCCTACATTGGGAAAAAGCAGAGGGCTTCCTGGACAACATACCGAATGGAGACTTGCCATTTAGTAACATCCATGTCGATCACCTGGGGTCAATATCGAATAAGCACGCGTCAAGCAAAGGCCAAAAACGACGAACGCGCGAGAATCGATACATTGTTTGACTAAGGAAACGGTACGAGGTGTCCCCCTCGGATTTCAATGCCGTTGAAATATGTTGTAATCTAGATCAAAATAAGGGACACGCTTTTTTTTATACGTGCCCAATCGCACTTTTAGGGGGTGAAACACCCCTTTGAAAAACATCGGTTTTCTTCTTTCGGACCAAATACTGTGAAATCTGTACGAGATAGAAAAAAATCTTTTAGACGAAAGTTAAACAGTTTCAAAAGCGCTTAATAATAGTTTTATCGGTTGCTTAAAAAATTTTAAACTTTTCGATATACCCCTCCCCCCTCATAATTATTTTGCAATTTCAGAATTTCATTTTCACCAAACGAAAGCATATTTAGGCACGACCGTAAAGGGAGTGACTTAGCTATCGCCATCGCAAAAACCATTCGTGTGTGTGTGTGTGTGTGTGTGTGTGTGTGTGTGTGTGTGTGTGTGTGTGTCCGTGTATATCCTCGATTTCGGAAAAACGGCTGAACCGATCGGGACGAAATTTGGCACAAAAATCAAGTACACTACTGTGAGTTGACAATAAGGTTTGTGAGCCGCCATCTTGAACCGGTACAAGATGGCGGGAGATTCAAAATTTGAAAAAAATGTAATTTAAATTTAATATTGCTGCCATTTCTAAACGGCTGAAGATAGCGATACATAAAGTTTGCTGGCACCAAATGGATATATACTCAAAGTACATGCCAAATTTCGTTGCGATCCGTTCAGCCGTTTGGCCGGAATACTGCACTAATGGAAATAGTGCAAAATTCATTAATCCATTAGTCCAGTTTTCCGGCCAAACGGCTGAACGGATCCGACCAAAATTTGGCATGTACATCGAGTATATATCCATTTGGTGCCATGAAACTTTATGTATGGCCATCTTCAACCATTTCGAAATGGCGGCAAATTCAAATTTTTTATCCACTATTCCAGCAAAACGATTGATTAGTCCACTATTCCGGTGAAACGGCTGAACGGATTCGGACAAAATTTGGCATGTACATCAAGTATATACGCATTTAGTGCCACGAAACATTGTGTATGGGCATCTTCAACCATTTCGAAATGGTGCCAGTTTCAAATCATTAATTCACTATTTTATAATCATAGATTGAAAATCCCGTAATTTCGAAACGGTTGAAGATGACCATGCATAAAGTTTTGTGGCACCAAATGGGTATATTTTTAAACTATATGCCAAATTGTGTTTGAATCCGCGCAAGCGTCTCGCCGAAATATTGGATTAAAGATTTCAATTTGTCGCAATTTCTGAATAACCATTCATAAAGATAACCATGCATAAAGTTTCACCGCAGCAAAGGTGTATATACTCTATGTACATGTCAAATTTTGGTTCGGATGCATTTAATTGTCCGGTTTTGATTACTTGGGCCTATTGCAGAAATGCTGCATTTCGCGGGCGAGCGCGAAGCGCGAGCATCCGACGACCTCGGGGGGTATGGCGCTTGAGCGAACCGAAGGCGCAGAGGACTCTGTAGCATAGTTTAATATCTCAATACATGAATTTTCTACAATTTCGAAACCTTTTGAAATTCGTGGGCGAGCGCGAAGCGCGAGCAAAGGCGGTCTTGAGGGGGTTGGCACTTGAGCGAAGCGAAAGCGCAGGGGGCTCTGCCCCCTAGTTAACATTTCGATTAGAATTTCCTATACACAATGTAATTGCATCGCCTTTAAATTTCATGATTTTTCCTCAAATATACGTATAATACATTTTTCAATATTTTAGGAAAAGTCGTGAAAATTAAAAGCGATGCAATTACGTGGTATATGTATAAGAAATTCTAAACGAAATTTTAAAAACGGTCATTTGACCGGTCGTGGTAGGAATAGTGTTAAGCGAGGGATATAACACGTATCATAACACGAACGCTAATTTTATAACTAGAGTACGTACATATTAAAAAATATTTATTATTACCTTCTCTCTTCATTGCAAACAGGTTACAAATGTTATTACAGAGTACTAACTTCAGTAATAAGTCAGCGTAATAAATATTCACAAATATACGAAATTTTTAAATATTTTTAATAACAATTTTTTAAACGATGGTTTTTTTAAAATAATCCTTTGACAAAACTAATTTTTACACTTTCACTGTAATTTATTGCCTTAATACACGGTGCTCGTGGTCATGAAGTGTAGTATGTACCCTTCTTGAGGGCACTCGAACGTAAAAAATATTATTAACGATTAAAAAAATTATGCATAAATATGTATATATATACGCGAAAGCTACTCGAAACGCACTATATTCTGACTAGACCGAAAGTTTAAATTTTCCGTTTTTCGGGTGAGCGGGGTAGTTATTGTTATAAACAATCACAATTTTGCAAATAATTTTGACGCTATGTTGTTGTACTCATAAAACAGTTTAGACATTATTTAACTTTTTTCCGATATCTCGTACCGTTTCGAAAATAAATAGCGCGAAAGAAATAATCGACCTTCCTTTAAGGGGTGATTTCACCCCTTCAAACCGTTGTATAGCCCCAACAAAAAATAGTATCGTATTCAGGATGAATTACTCTACGTTTTCACAAAGTTCTAGAATTTTCTGAATTTGACACTGCCCTAACCTTCCTTGTTAGTTAATAGAGCAGGCATTATATGTATGTATAAATACATTTAAAAGAAATACACAAATGCGAATTAATAATACGATAATGGAAGCGTGCTAGTATATTCTGCAGATTTTCAATATTAGTGGAATATTAACATAGAGTCAATAAGTCAAATGAAAATTAAACATTAATAAATATCACCGACTAGCATTGCAAAAATTTAGATTCTTTCCAACACTCGAAATATCGCACACAACAACTGTGACACAAGCCAAGCTTGTTATTCATCTATTAGTAGATCACGACAAAATCGAAAATAAACTAGATGGAAAGAAGAAAAGACGAAAATATCGATGACCCATTCTCGGCTTTCACGACTGAAGATACATATGTGCATCTCGAGTGAGATAAGCGCTGCGCATAGCGCGTTACTAGTATACGCGGACATCTGCATTTATTTTTCGAAAAGTTCGTATCTCGGAAAGTAACATTATTATATATGGTTGAATTCGGAATAAAATATGCTTTCGCTTGGTGAAACTGAAATTCTGAAATTGCAAAATAATTATGAGGGGGGAGGAGTATGTCGAAAAGTTTAATATTTTTTAAACAACTGGTAAAACTATTATTAAGCGCTTTTGAAACTGTTCAACTTTCGTCTAAAAATTTTTTTCTATCTCCTACAGATTTCACAGTATTTGGTCCGAAAGAAGAAAACCGATTTTTTGCAAAGGGGTGTTTCACCCCCTAAAAGTGCGATTGGGCAGGTATAAAAAAAAACGTGTCCCTTATTTTGATCTATATTACAACATATTTCAACGATATTGAAATCCGAGGGGGACACCTCGTGCCGTTTCTTTGTAAGTGCCGCCCTTACAATTCAAAATAATAAAATGCAAAAGCTTAATACTATAATACTTAGAAACTCACCTGTAATATTCTGCAGAAAGATAAGAGGTATTTTTCTTTGCGCACACAGCTGTACAAAGTAAGCACCCTTTAGTGCACTTTCAGAAAAGAGTACTCCATTATTTGCAACTATTCCCACTGGATATCCATAAACTTTTGCAAATCCGGTAACTAAAGTCTCACCTTACAGCTTAGACGGCCTTATGCGGTTTAGATAACGCAATAAACAAGGACTCACAAGCAGTTGGACGGAGATTGGCAGTTCTCGATAAATAATGCTAAACCAGGCGAACAACGCATAGACCCTCATGATCATTGAAGCGGGAGAAGGAGAAAAATGGCTGAGAACGGCCCGGAGCCGAGGTTTTTACCCGATCCGGCACACGTATTATTAACTTATCCCCTAACATCATGTGCGATATCTTAATAAAGGCTAGGGTTTGCACGCGCTGACCCGATGCGAGAGCTAGAAGGAGCACTAATTTCTTTGAAAGCACATTCAACGGGCACGAATCATACGCATAAATGGACTCTAGTTTGGCCACAACCGGCGCCGGATCCCAGACATAGTCGTATCTGGGCCGGGGTGGCCTATGCGCAGCAACACCCCTGAAGAAACGCTTAATCAAAGGTTGATTGCCAACCTCATTTATCGCGATGAGTGAGACCGCCGATCTAAATGTATTAAGGCTCGAATACGAGGACGTCCTCGCTAAACATTTGAGCCAAAAATTCCAACGTTTGCGCAATCGTTGGGGAGTAAAGAGGTACACTCCGTTGCTTGCAGAACTCCCACCAGCACTTGAGGGGATAAGAGTATTGTTTAACCGTGGATTCAGCCAACGAGGCCAATACGGATGGTATAGCCGCCGAAGAAACTAGCCTTGCGCTGAAAGCTTCCCTAATAACTTCCCTGCCGCCAGGGAAAGCGTCCTGTATTCCGGGTGGCGTCTCCTAAAAGGTGACGAAAGTAGACTGTGATTGAGTGACAAAATAAGCGGTTCCGAGATTAGAAGACGTCGAAATAACGGGAACCAAGATTGTGAAGGCAGAGTCCCCGTTGCTCCTTCGTCTACAATCTTCCTAAGAACTCTTGGAAGTAAGATAAAATGAGGAAACGCATAAAAGTCTAGGTTTTCCCAGGAAAGAGTGACTGCATCAACTGCAATTGAGCCTGGGTCTGGAAACCAGGAGATATAAGCTTCGCATTTACTGTTAATGGAAGATGCGAATAGATCTATATCGAAAGGACCAAAAGATCTGTCTATACATTGAAATGCCTCATCTGATAACGTCCATTCCGTATCAGGGGCGACGGCGCGAGATTCTATATCCGCAACAACGTTATCTAAAGAAGAAATATAAGATGCGAAGATAAACATATTTCTGCTCTCACACCAACGCCAAATTTGTCTCGCAATGTCGGACAAGTGTGGGAATTGCACCGAACCGAACTTATTAATATAAGAAAGAGCCATTGTGTTGTCTACCCGAAGAAAAATATTGCAGTCTTGAAGATCTGCTCCAAAACAGACAAGAGCGTTGAAGGCCGCCTTAAGTTCTAAAGCGTTTATGTGCAGGGATTTATCCGAATCCGACCACCAACCATGGGTGCGACGTTCTCCGCAGGAAGCGCCCCAGCCAGTCAAAGAGGCGTCTGAGAAGATTTCTCGGAGAAAATTACCCGGCCGAATCCTACTGGACTGACCAGGGCTCGAAAAAATATTAATCCACCATTGGAAATCCTGCTGCAGAATCGGAGGGATTCTCATAGTTGCCGTGTATCTATCACCCGAGTCCAGCAAAGATAAGAACTTCTCTCTCTCGAACCTCTTGGTATAAAGGAGACCGTATTGGACCGCTGGGCAGACAGAAATAAGAAAACCGATAAAGCTGGCAAACTCTCTTATCCTACATTCTGCTCTCTGAGCCATTTTGCGAGACAGGTTGACTAATTTCCCTCTGCGCTCCGGTGGGATTGAGATCGATTGCTGCACTAAGTCGAAAATAAACCCTAAATATTTGCATCTAGTAGATGGACGAAGTCTAGA
The DNA here is from genome assembly GCA_944319695.1 of Tiphia femorata. Taxonomy (NCBI): domain Eukaryota; kingdom Metazoa; phylum Arthropoda; class Insecta; order Hymenoptera; family Tiphiidae; genus Tiphia; species Tiphia femorata. Next base: position 2,938,322 of record OX090903.1, read on the forward strand.
TTTCTGATAATTAATTAAAAAACCAAGCGAGTGGAGGAGGTTTACAGGTGTCGAGACATTTGCTTTGCATTCCTCGCTGGATGAGCTAAAGAACAGAAAATCATCCAGATAGACCACGGATTGAAAACCCCTACTGCGCAGATACGTGACAATTGGACGCATAGCTTCGTGAAGACGAATGGCGCCGTTGCTAGACCAAAAGGTAAAGCCATGTATTGATAAGTTGTCCCTCGCCATTGAAAACGTAAAAACCTTCTGTGTTCCTGCGCAATCGGAATCAATAAATAAGCGTCTTCTAGATCCACAGACGCCATGTAAGTTCCTGGCAACATGAGACGAATGACAGTGCGCCAATCCTCTAATTTGAAATGCGGAGGCACAATATGTGTATTTAAGTCCCTTAAATTCAGGATAAGCGCTTACCACCTGATGCCTTATCGATCAAAAAGAATGAGGACAGAAATTGGTCCTCCGAAGGTTCAACCGCCTCGATGGCACCCTTCGCGCAGAGACGTTTTATTTCCCTGTCACATGCTTCGGACTCTGGAACTTCCATCTCACGTAGACAAGACCTCGGTGGAGGAGACGAGTCAAAAGGCAAACGATAACCCCGAACTGTGTCTAACACTGTTGGGTCGGAAGTAAGATCGAGCCAGTGCTCGAGGTAATTAGCCAAGCGACCTGCTGACGATACCTGATTCAGTTGCGATAACGAGGCCGAGCTCGAGACTGGGGGGCGGTGACGACGGCTTTTGTGCAACGAGGCCCCCGGCTTGCGAGCCGCCATCCGAAAAGGGGCCCTCTGTTGCATCAAGAGGATGCAAATACGACAAATATCATAATAGCAATGAATGTAATACAAACCTGCAGTACAGCTTCCCATAACAACTGCGATCTGTGCAATCCCTTGCGCGCTCATGTTAGCTTGATTATAGAAATTGCGGCCAAAATGCATTTTGTCTGGAAATACATCAGCTTGACGCGGTAAATTTGCACCACCACTATCTACCAAATATATGCAAGGAAGATGGTTTTCTTCTGCAATTTCTTGTGCCCGTAATTGTTTTTTCACTGTAATTGGATAATATGTACCACCTTTTACTGTAGCATCATTTGCGACTATTAAGCATTGATTCCTAAGATCATTATAAATAAAGTAAAAAAAACATTTTTTTTCTTTTTAATGTAGACGTTACAGATTACATATTTATCAGTACATACCCTTCTACCAAGCCAATTCCTGTAATTATACCACCCGCAGGTACTTCTTCTTTTCCATACATTTTATATCCTGCTAATTGCGAAAACTCTAAAAACGGCGAGCTCTTATCTAAAAGTGTATTTACGCGTTCCCTGGGTAACAGCTTTCCTTTGCTTATATGCCTTTCTCTGGCTTTTTGGTCGCCACCTTCTACAATTTTTTCGACCTTCGTCCGAAGCTCATCCACAAGTGTCTTCAATTGTACATAGTTTTCCTAAAAACAGAACAAAAGCTTTATTTTTATCATACTGTTTACCATTGGGTTTTCTTTCTTTCGTTTTCAATCATTTTATAAATCTTCTATTCTCATAATTTACTATATAGCAGGGTTCTAAAATTTTGTGAATGTAATGCGTATATTTTTACGACCCGGTCATAATTACAAAATCATATAAACAAAACACTACGCAAAACATTGTCTGAAACAATTACGAATTACAAACTGTATAAGTACCTTACTACCTATTGAACAGTCAAAAGAAAAAGTAGAATCACAGTAAAATAACATGCTTATGAAGTAAACATAGGGTATGTTAACCTGATAATTCGCCGACTTAGTATCTTGAGTAGTCCCAATAACTGAGGTTTCATCGTGATAAGTTCTACCGATGTTAGAAAATTTCACAAGTGCGATATTTCAATGAGCCAGAACTTTTTTGTTTCCGCTTGGGTCGCTTCGAGCACCGAGGAGAGATTGTTAAAGAGGGTCAGCGCCCGTGTATTTGGAGGGGCCGTTTTGCCGGGTCCCGGCGGGTCCCGGAGATAATTGCAGTGCTCTATTCGATCAACCGTACTTATGGAGTTGTAATGTAAGCCATGTTGCTTTGCTATGTAGTTACGCAAAAATGGCGCTGAAAGCAGTGAAAATTTTCGGCCCCTCTAGACGCATAAGCGCTGACCCTCTTTAACAATCTCTCCTCGGTGCTTCGAGTCATAAGGAAAATAGTTAGAACTCTTCGGGGGGCCACCAGAACTCTAAAGCAAATGACCGATTTCCGAAAAAAAATTTTGAACTTACAATTAGTCAAATCACAGATACATAACCATTCTTGAGTCAATACAATTTTCTGCTGACACAAATTTGTACATTACTTCATAGGTTTTATGGTGGGCAGAGATGCCGAAGCAGGAGGAATCGTGAAAAACGGAGCAAAAATGGTCACAGCAGTAGCATGTGACAAGGTGCCTAAAATTACAGTTATTATTGGTGGAACGTACGGCGCCGGAAATTATGGTGAAGTACTGGTCAAGACAGTCATGATAAAAACTTTTAATCATCAAGAAAATATGTCCGCCACTCAAAATAAATTATTTTTTAGGATAACGTAAAATAATGCAGGCATGTGCGGACGATCTTATTCACCCCGATTTTTGTATACGTGGCCAAATGCTAGAATATCTGTAATGGGTGGTGAGCAGGCTGCTGGCGTATTAGCACAAATAACAAGAGAACAACGCAGCAGAGAAGGGAAACAAGTACGTCCGTGCACAGCATAAATGTACCAAATCGCTTATTGTGACATTAGATAATTAGGATATTATTTGAACTTGTAGTTCACCACCGAGGAAGAAGCGTCACTGAAAGATCCGATCATAAAACAATTCGAAGAAGAAGGAAGCTCATATTATTCCAGTGCTAGGTAAATTATTCGTATTTCTCTTAAACGCAATTTCAGATTCTCAGAAGAAATATTAATAAATAATCAGCGATTATACAAAATTACTGCAGACTGTCATAGGAAATGATTATACATACATTCTAGTACATTTTTCCTCCCCAGATTATGAGATGATGGTGTCATTAATCCTGTGGATACGCGAGTCGTACTTGGATTGAGTCTCGCGGCAACATACAATGCTCCTATATCCGAGAGTAAGTTTGGTGTTTTCCGCATGTAATAACTATCGGATACTGTCTATGATTCTATTTATTTATTTAGTCGTGACATATGATTTTTTGGGTATATATTCTTAAGCCAAAGAGTTTTATATTTTTCTACAATATGTTGACGCGTATATATGTACAAATGTAAAACATTCCGAAAATATATTTTATATTAATGTACTAATTCAATCATCCTTGCTCCTAATCAGCGTCCCATTACTGTAACAATAAAAGCAAAAATATATCGAAAGCTATCATCTCACCTGATGAGAGCGTATTTTAATATTATGCGTACCTCTTCGCATTCCGCCTTCTGTTTCTCCAAAGCACGTTGTGGATATTTACCGCAGGCATTTCGAATACAAGCACGATGAACAACGCTATCCATAAAGACCAGAACAGGTCGAAAAGCATATATGGAAACTGCAATACGAATTGTTCAGACTAACAAAATATTCGATCATTTAGAAATTCAGGATTAGTGGAAATTCATCAATTAGCCGCGCATTAACGATGTCATGTGAAAATACATGCGAGAGTAGTATGCAATTCCTTACCATATTGAATGCGGTTGGTTTATCGAAGTTTGTGCCGACAGCAACATCATACATGGGCAAGATGATATGCCCGAGGTAAGCGGCGTACGTAAGTTTGGCTAATGGTTGCGACCACCTTAGGGTCAAGCACGATCGGACGATATCTGAGAAAAGAAAGTTTAATTTCATCATCAAACCGCAAAACTTCTCTCAATTTACACATATGTCTTTTTAAACATCACCTAACCCTTGTCCTACGGTGAGCAAGATAATTGTGCCGGATATTGTCAAGGAAAGGAGTAACCCGTGCGAGGTGACGAAGAGCGCAAGGTGCAGATTTCCATGTGATACGTTTGGATCCGCAAGATAGCACATCCAAATTACCAATAAAATTGGAATAGCGCACAATACCGTGAAAAGAGTGCGGGACCAAGCCTGGAAAGCGATGTTATAATATTATTACAATGCGTTATGTCAAATTGAGCGAAAGCTCCTTCGAATTTGTAATGCGAAACTGTAACGATCCTTATGTGCGATTTTCTTTTTTTTGATAGTAATACCGACGTTTGATAATTTCCATCCGTAATGCTGACAATTGTATAAGATAACGCCTGCTATAACTCCGACAAAATGAGGACCAAGGCGAGTATGCGTCTTTATGTATTCGCTGAGGTAACCGGGACATTCCCTCACATTTTCGGCCCTGTAAATTGTCCGTCAGAATTGTTAACGTGTATGTAAATTTGAAAAAAAATTTGCACATAGCACCTGCAAACATAAAGATAATTGAATTCTACGAGATCCGTTGCAATTAACTGCAGGCACCGCATACGTACGTGGAAGAAGAATTCGCATTGTACTAAAAAATACAAAAATTACGGCAAAAAATAAGAAATTTTTTTAACAAATTTTTGAATTTCGAAATTTCGAAACTTGTATTGCATTATGCTAGCCGAGCTCTATAGCTTTCTACTCTATTAAACATCTGCCAAATGAATTTTCTCTGGATTTGGCGAGTATTCGAAATGAGGGGGGCCATTAGCGGATTATTCAAAGTTACATTAGTCCTAAACCAATAGAGATATTGTGATTCTGAAAGTTGTGCCGACTTGTGCTAGACGACCACAATACATAGCAAAAAGAAGAATACCAATATGTGTAAAAATACGAAAATTATCGTAATTGTTAATTAAACGGTATTTCAGTATGGTTGAAATATCGAACTGATTTAACAATCTGTCTCTCCTTTGTTTACGAGTAGGGTTGATGCTTCAGGATCGTGTCGCCCTTAGGCCATTGGCTAGTTTCGCCTAATAGGGTCGAATTCTGTGTTATGCGTAGCTTAGAACGTACTCACCTAAGTACTAGTAATAATATCCATGGCTTTCCATAGACTTCGTTCATGCGTAGATAGACTGAAGCAAGCACCGGAAGAGCAAGGAAGCCATAGCGTAGTTTTTCTGGTAATCGTTTGAATATCTTCATTAGAAAGAAGGTGAGAATCCATGCGTGGAATTGAACGCTCATCGACCAGCTATGCCCCATGCACTGAAAGAGCGCACACGCGTAAGAAAATAGACTTTGATAATCTGCTAAAAGATACATACGTAATTTTCACTGTTCACGTAATTGTGAACATAAAGCAGATTTGCCCACCAATATTTCACGCAATTATGGTACTCGTCTTCGATCACCCTTTTCCACAATGGTCCGGAACCAAGGATCGGAAAGACGTAGATGAAAAAGAATACGACTGCCATGTAAGCAGGTGTTAATCTACAATCGACAAATTGTACTCGTTATGTCAAATTACAAACATATAGGAGGCGATGCGACGGCACCAGGTGAATAAGTACATTGGATACCGAGCTAATAGTTTAAGCATGAATGCAAGTGCGGAATAGGAGCTGTTTTCTAATTTCAAAGTAAAGGCAGTTGACCACCACTACTGGTGGATTATGGTTATCTGCTCTACGTTTCCCTACAAGTATATCGAATAATTATTATTTTACATACGTGCATTAAGTGATGTTCAATTTTGTATTTCCTGAATAACAAACGATTGAACCAGATGATTTTAACAAAGCGATAGAATGAATTTTGTACCCCTTCATTGAAAAGGAATTTTAAAATCCATTACCTCCAGTATCGAGCAATTAAAGCAGGTAGAAATTTAGAATGTTTTCCAGCGTGCTCGTCCTTCAAAGTATTGTAACCTTGCAAGAGTCCAGCAATTATTATAAATCCATCTACAGATTGAAACGCGACATGACAACCTAGCAGGAATCGAGGAAACATAATCTAGATAAGAAGGGAAGGTTAGTTGCCTCGGGCAATATTTAATACATCCATTTAATTATAAAATTTACTTTTTCGAGATCGGGGTACGTCTTCAAATGGGCCGCCCACCGCATACCACAGTGGACGGTGATAACCGCAACGGTAAAGAGATCACGGATCGTGTCTATACCCTCAAGGCTGAGATTAGAACGGGATGTGCTCAAGATGTTCCTCAAATTTCTACGAGCCGAGAAGCAAAGTAGCAAGTTTGGTTCTAACGATGCTCTCGATGAATTTTCTGTGGAAGATCGGATGTCACGCCAGGTGGCCACTATCACAAGTCCTACTAAACTTAGGACGATCGCGCTGCAAGAAAATGTTTCTTTTCAACGATCGTCTTCCTTCCATTATATTTTGTTTTATCATTTCTTTACAATGAATGTGAGACCAATTGGATCAGGTGTTGTATTACCAGTAGCACATTGTCCCTGTGGAGAAGCTCTGCGCTTCTTTTACTGTTATAGAATAGTATGACGGTACAACAACTTGCAATTTGATCTTCATCATCGATGCCAGTTCTTCCAGAGGTTTTTTTAAGCTAGTCGCCACGTCTTGCGCGGTACAGGCGGACGGAACGCATAAAGCCAATCTCATGTGGCCCGCTTCCCCTCGTCGCACATCCCCGTTGTCCTACTTAAGGAGCCAACGGTTTATACATGCTATCATAAACAGCACGCAAGCAGGTTAAGTGGCAGATGATCGAAGCTGCCTACGAAATTAAGGGAATGGTATACGGATGTTAAATAAGTAATGTTTATCGTACTCTCAGGAATTCCCAGACAGAATCATTCAAATTGAAGTAGTTGGGGTAGGGTGGCGAGTTTGTTGGTGGCCTATCTTCTTTGTGGAAGTAAAATTCGACTTGACAGTATCTACCACGGATGTCCTCGGTGTCAGAGCCCTTCTCTTCGCTTGGAACGTGAGCGTGAAGATAATAACATTCGTCGAAGTTTCCGAAATGTCTCCTACCTCCAGAAATTATCCCGTCCGGATACTTTACAGACGCGTCGTACACTGAAGCAAGTCAGACGATCGCGTTTACCACACGGAGAAAATTACTTATTTAGACATAGTACAATTTCCAGGATTGCTATTCCCAATTAAACTGGGAAGGGGAATTATGGTAAAAGGCTAGAATACTTTCCATAATATCAGAACTCCGAACCTTTCTCCATTAATCATGTTTTGTCGTTCTCTCGAGACCATAAGAATTATGTTTTAACCAACACTTTTGATCGTTAAGAAGAAATAGTTGTGAGTCTATGGTTGACATGTAATATGATACTTACTCTTCAGTGCCCAAAGTGTACCGTTTCGCAATTCGCGTAGATATCTTGCAGTCTCTTTTTTGCACGGTCCATCCGGTAAAAGCGGAGATTCGGCGAAGACGATTGGTAAAGATGGTATATGCGAGTACCAATAAATTCCATTTTCCACTTGTGAGTTCTTAGAGGAAACCTGTCTTTCTGTTATTGATCCGTTTGCCTTACTTTCTTGAAATTGTTTCGCGTAGATAGATCCCGACAGAAGTAAAATTACAATGCAGCTAAACATCATCGTTTATCATCGTGCATCATATATCAGAGGCATCTGAAATGTAATAAACTTTGATCGATCGTCTAGTAACTTGCGTACACCCTGCATACAGTTTTAATATTCGCTCTTAGTCAAAGGAAATATTTTTGTTTGATTCCCCCAGTCATTCTTCTCACTCTGCACTCACTTTTATATACCTACGGTTTGTCTTGCGCAGTGTTCGTCCACTGAGCACATGCGAGGCTACTCGTTCCGTTTTATAAGGCTGTACATGTTTTGTCATACGTTACGTATGCTCCGGCATCGTGTTTACTGCTAATGCATGGTTTCTACTCGTTTGGCGTGTCTGATAATAATGGTCAAGGGAGCCTAATGCATAGGATCAGAGTACAATATAATTTTGGGTCGTCGGTTTGAAAATCACTTATAGATTCTTGCAACCTGGTAATTAAAAATTACATGATGTATTTTATTGCGAATAAAAGCACCGTGGTCGCTTGTGATTACTCGGTGTGTGCTATTGGTTGTCGGCAAGGGACACCGACTTCACACTCGGGTGCACGTAAATTTTTTAGGTAGGTGTGATAATAATATTCAAATGAGACTAAAACAAAGGATTTGAATACAATGGGATTTTGGGACGTAGAATGACGTGGAAAGTCCATGTCTCTGTGAGCAAATACATTTCTCACAATCAGTGAACTGGCCTTCACGCTGCTCTGAGCAGAAAGTATTTTGACGTTGTAATATGAGCTATCTTTGGAATCTTGTTATCGGAAATGATCATTTTAATGTATTTTATTACGAATAAGAGTATTTCGTAACATTGTTTGACTAACAATAAGTATTTTAATATGTATAGTCGACCACTGCGATTGATTTCGGGCCGAGGTAGCTGTTTAATTGCGCTGAAATTTACCGCATTTTTGGAGGAGCACAATGTGAAATACATTAAAATAGCCACCGTGTCGCCACAAACCAACGGATAGGTGGAAAGGCTGAACCGCAGCATCTTATCGGTAATAACGAAATGGGAAGTGCAGTATGGTCCATAGTTCTCTCAGATGTAGAGTTTGCGTGTAACATTTAACTATTGTGCAATGGTTGTTACGTCATCGCTGATATAGAAGGATTTTAAATGACACAAATAACTTTTCAAGGTACCTGGCACACAGCAGATGTGTGGTGGAGAAAATTACGGAATGAGACACCACTGGCTTCGTGGAATGATTGATAACGTTCCCTTGGTACCTTATTTTTATAATGGGACATTGTACGGTGTAAAATATTTAGACTTCTTGGATACGCAATTTCGAAACTATTGTGAAAAATTACCGTTATTTATTATTGCTTAAGATTTTTATTTTCAAGAGGACCAGTCAATTCCTACGTATTCACATTTTTCGAGTTTTGTCTCCTTTACCGTTTTCTTGATGTGGAGATGCTAGCTTATCGTCGATCTAGCACCGCTGCAGATTCTGGCTAAACTAGTGACGCACTTTTTAGCGGATAGAGCGAAAAGAGCACTTAATTAGCAATTAATTCTCATATAATTGTTTTACAATCTTGGTCATGTGGCGATACCATTTTGGTTGACGTCAACATTTAGGGGAGGGTGGTGCATGATGGAGTTGAGGGCAAGACGGGGTTTTTGTAATAGCCTCCTCGATAAGTGCCGCAATGGAGCGGGAAAACGTTGAATTGTTTGCTCTTGCTATGCCAATCTGTGACAGTGACGGCAGCTATTTTGTGTCATTTACTTGGAGACTAAACATCAAAACGTGTATTTGTTCTTTGCTCATGTAATTTTTCAACGGATTTACATAAGAGCAGGTAAGAAGCGTAATTTTTAGGCACGACCGTAAAGCGAGTGACTTGTGCTATCGCTATCGCGGAAACCGTTCGTATGCGTGTGTGTGTGTATGTGTGTATGTGTGTGTGGCCGTCTATATCCTCGATTTCGGAAAAACGGCTGAACCGATCGGGACGAAATTTGGCACAAAAATCAAGTATAGTACTGTGAGTTGACAATAAGGTTTGTGAGCCGCCATCTTGAACTGGTACAAGATGGCGGGAAATTCAAATTTCGAATAAAATTTAATTTTGCCGGCATTTCGAAACGGTTGAAGATGGCTACACATAAAGTTTCCTGGCACCAAATGGGTATATACTCCACGTACATACCAAATTTCATCCAAATCCGTTCAGCTGTTTGGCCGGAATACTGGATTAAAGATTTTTATTAAGCAAATTTAAGTCTTTAATCCAGTATTCCGGCGAAACGGCTAAACGGATTCGGACGAAATTTGGCATGTACATGGAGTATATACCCATTTGGTGCCACGAAACATTGTGTGTGGTCATCCTCAACCACTTCGAAATGGTGCAAATTTCAAGTCTTTAATCCACAATTTTATAATTATGGTTTGAAAATCCCGTAATTTCGAAACGGTTGAAGATGACCATGCATAAAGTTTCGTGGCACCAAATAGGTATATTTTTAAACTACATGCCAAATTTTTGATCAGATGCATTTAATTGACCGGTTTCGATCACTTGCGCGCATTGCAGAAATGCTGCATTTCGCGGGCGAGCGCGAAGTGCGAGCACCCGACGATCTCAGGGGGTATGGCGCTTGAGTGAAGCGAAAGCGCAGAGGACTCTATAGCATAGTTTAATATCTCAATACTTGAATTTTCCACAATTTCAAAACGTTTTGAAATTCGTGGGCCGGCGCGAAGCGCAAAGCGCGAGCAAAGGCGATCTGGAGGGTGTTGGCGCTTGAACGAAGCGAAAGCGCAGGGGGATCTGCCCCCTACTTTTTTTCACGATTACATAGTATCATCTAATAAAGTATTTTCTTAGGAATAAATTCATGTATGCAATCAATTGATTTAAAATATGTTTACGTTGTTATGCACACTTAACCTGAAAACTGTCCCTTGGGGCAAGACAGGGTCCGAAGCTGTACCTATTAGATTCATTTCTACTCGGGTACCCATCGTGCACCCCATCTTGCTCTACATTAAATATGTATAGAGCAATTATATATATTTTATTAGTAATAAAACTGTTTCAGTTGAGTTTTGCATGAATGCTGCTGGGTGTCGTATGTTATGTGCCAGAAGTGGGCACACAATGTCTGTGCAGGTGAAGAAGATGAAGATGCAGAAGTCCACCACATTTGCGAATATTGCAAACACCAAGATGATAAGCATTGACTATTAATTATGCCCTAAGTAATAATAATAATTGTACCTTTTGTGTTTTACCTTTTTTAATTGCTTTTATAAAATGTACAAGTAAATTTGTCACCAATGTTTATTAGTGTTTCTAGTTACTTATTGAAAACCTTATGTTTTATTTGAGATTAAAAAGATCCCATCTTACCCCACCCCTATGCCCCATCTTACCCCTTGGGTAGGGCAAGATGGGATAGTTGGTAGGAGCTACAAAAAAAATTTTTTTTTACAGAAAATACTTATATTTTTAATTCCTAATTTTTCTATCAACAGCAGCTAGTTAGAGGATCAAGTTGCAATAGCAGCCGTTTCTAATCCGCATTTCAAATGGCTGAAAAAAAATTAAAAAATCATAAGGACCCCATCATGCCCCACCCTCCCCTATACCTTCGAAATGTTAGAACAACGGTTTCAACGAAAGGGCAGATTTCACAATCGCGCTTATTCTCTCTTTATTCTGGCAAACATGTATATCTTACATTTACGTCACGATAAAGCTAATGAGATTACGGATAATCGATTAGTCGATATTACTTAAGTATATTAACGTTACAGTGTTAACACCTCGTCGCACGACTAGGTTCTCTCGGCTCTCTCCGCTCGCAAAGGCCAAATTCTCTTCTGGCAGAGCATGCGTCGCGCTCGTTCGCACCTTTCGTCGCTCTAGAGCTGTGAAAGAGAACAAAAGGAGCTACTATGAGGAGTGAGGAACGTTGGGAAAATTCGGCGGTCGCAGAGCGGAGAGAATCATTGTAAGTACGTGTTACTATCAGCGGACGTCGTCTTTCTAGCCGAGAACATGAAAAATGTTATCCTTCCTTCCTTTCTACTTGGTTGTTGCAGTTCCGTTTTCCAAGTATCGCTAGACGTCGAGAGACAAAACTCTGTGATTCCCTGTTTTCTCGTCTAAAAGTTTCAAAACGGCCTGCCTGTCGATCGAAGAGTGGCTCACGCGTATTCGAGCTCAACTTTGCTATGGATCCATACTGGTTAAAATTGTTCGCATGCTGTTCGCCAACGGGTTAAACGTAAAGATTGAACGGGTTAACGGGAACACAAAAGTAAAGAAGTAACTGTTTCTTTTTATCATACGGAAATTACCAAAATACGCGCACCGATAAATGTTTGCGCCGGCTCGCGTTGACCGATTTCAACTATAGACCTGAGGACGGATTCGCAGTTCTAACTAAACAATTTAATGCAATTATGTTCCACAGTGTTTACGTTCTAGGAAGCATGGGGCGTCGTCACATTGACGGAATAATTTTTGCACGATACAGATGCTTCCTGGATCGCATTACATCGTTTGTAGTTGCGTTACGAAGATACATCTGTTACTAACATGGAATCTGCTTGAGAATGGACGGTGGACGATTGGTGATCAGCCAATGAATTTTGTTACTCTTTCGTATTAATTAACGAATTGCAATATCAAAAAAAGTGCAGGTCTTTGCTATAGTACAATAAATAACGCGTATTTTAACACTATTCCTACCGCAACCGGTCAAATGACCGCTTTTAAAATTTCCTTTAGAATTTCCTATATAACAACGTGATTGCATCACTTTTAAATTTCACGACTTTTCCTAAAATATTGAAAAATGTATTATACGTATATTTTAGAAAAAGTCGTGAAATTTAAAGACGATGCAATTACGTTGTATATGTATAAGAAATTCTAATCGAAATGTTAACTAGTGGTGGTTAGTGGTCGGCACGATCGTCGGGTGCTCGCGCTTCGCGCTCGCCTCACCGGGTGCAGAAAAACTTCGCTTCCTGTCATAGGCACGACCGCGTAACTCACGTTTCCATACTTGAATTTCCCATAATTTTGAAACGGTTGAAGATGGCGGTACATACAATTTCGTGGCACCAAATGGGTATATGTATACTCGATGTACACGCCAAATTTTGTTCGGATCCGTTCAGTCGTTTTGCCGGAATATTGGATTAAAGATTTGAATTAGCCGCCATTTTTGATTCGGCCAATCAAAAAATTTGAAAATTTCCAGAAATTGTCATTGTATACGTGTACATGTATGGGTAAAATTTTATCGAGATCCAATGAATAGTATCAAAGATATGAATTTTTCGATATTTGAATTTACCGCCATTTTGTACCAGTTCAAGATGGCGGCTCACAAACCTTATTGTGAACTCACAGTAATGTACTTGATTTTTGTGCCAAATTTCGTCCCGATCGGTTCAGCCGTTTTTCCGAAATCGAGGATATACACGGACACACACACACACACACACACACACACACACACACACACACACACACATGCACATGCACACATACATACGAACGGTTTTCAGGATGGCGATTGCATAAATCACTCTTTTAACGGTCGTGCCTAAAAATGGTCATTTGTCCGGTCGGTAGGTATAGTGTTGAGACTAATTTCATCGCAATCGGTTTAGAATTCAACCGTCGAACGACTTTCGACACTAAAAAACGACTTTATGCCCATAGTGCGCCGACGGCAAGCATCGTTTACGAGCTGTTGGCGAAGAGCAGCGGGGACGCGGCATTACTCGCTCCATGGCAATTACAGCGACGCGGTGAGAACTGAGCGAGTCACGAGCGCGCCGCCTCTTTTCGTCCGACGCTTCGCGTCTTCTAATTACGCGGTGAACAATGCGCGCGCGCCGTTTCGTCGGAAGATCGGCGTCCTCGTCCTTCCCTTACCTCTGGAATCTTCCGAAGGCTTCGTTTCGCTTTTCTCACGGGGTGTGCGTCATTTTGGCTCGCCCGTTCCCTTCACTCTTTCGTGTCATCCGCGCGAAATTCTCATGTGCTCTCGAGGCGTACCTATGCCGCAGCGCGTAAGGGCAGCGTCTTATTTACAGTTAGCGATCCTCTATCGGCACACGCATTCATTCCAGTCCACGCGTTCATCCTCTTTCTCTTCTTACACTCATACTCATATCTCTCCTTCATTTTCCACTTCTTCGTCCGCTTCCACTTATGCTCGTCCTCCGTTCTTCCTCTTCCTCGTCTTCTTCCTTCTCTTCGCCTCTCTCCTTCTCTCTCTCTCTCTCTCTCTCTCGACGTTCTACAGCACGTCGCGCAAGGAAAGAAGAGCAAAGACGAGTGGAAGGGTCAAGGTCATCGCGTTCGAGGATGCTCCGTTGGTCTCGGTCTCGGTCTCGGTGACCTTGTACTTGAACTGCTCCCTTGCTTCCTTCGCTATCATCGGTCTTTCCTCCGTCCTGATTGTCGTGGGCTGTTCTCTAACCTCCTCAGCTATCACTGCCCTCTCCTCCGTCCTGTTTCGTCCTCTCCGAATGAACTCCGAGAGAACTGCGCGGGGGAGCACCGAAAAGAAAATGTAGAAGGTTACGAGGGCTGGAGATGAAGGTCGAGGGGAAGGAGAAACTGGTTGGCTTACCTTGATCGATCATCGCGTCGTCCTCGATGTCGACCTTGATGAAGGTCGACATGGTTACCTCGAACACTCGGTTCTTATCGGCGCTGCCCATCTGTATAGCTCGACGCTTCCTTCCGAATCCTATTTGTCCATTACTGCACTCGATCTGAAGAGAAATTAAAGCGAAGGAAATTGATCAAATTCTAAATTGACAAGGATCTTTGCGTAGCAGCGCGCTTTCATTCACGGAGGATGGACGAAGAGAGAGAGAAAGAGACGCACGCATGCATGGAGAAGTCCGCGTGCAGGGTAAACAGAGTGGAAATGTGATTGACTAAAGCGCGCCGTTAGCGCGGTACACAATGCGCTCAGTGAGCAAGTATCGACGTACCCCTTGGCATATGCCCAGGCAGACGGTAACGGTACCGCGAAATTGTACGTATGTACTTTCCGGGAACTTGAAAGCTCGGAACTTGGCCGTGAGGAAGTCACCGTCCACGGTGTTGAAGTTCTCGAAGAGATATGGATCCACCGAGCATCTACGGGCGAAGAGTAACTCGTTAAGAAGGAATTACACTAATTGGTTTTAAGAATTTGCTGCAGGAGTAACGACGATGGTGGAAAAGAATCACAGGGGGTGGAAAAATCGTGCGAATTCACCCGTGAATTATGATGGTCTCCTCTTGGGTCTTGGTATCGGTGACTTGCATGTAAGTGACGAGTAAACCATAAATCGGCGCGGAGTCGTTGTCCAAGAAGATTTCCATTTGCAGTGGAGTCCCGGGGCTCACGTTCAGTTCACCGGTCACCAAGGTACCACCCTGTCGAACTCCTACCCCTAATATTGGGGCGGGCGCAGACCCCGAAATCTCTTCCCTTATGTCGATTACACTGTGGACGAAGGAACATCGAATTATACATATACCTGAACGACGTTACGATCTTTGTCTATTACGTATTATACCGATAGGTTTATCGAATGTATTCAGTGGCAGCCTTCGTCGAATCTACTGAAGATTCATAGAAGCTTACACGAATATTAATATTCCTTGTGTGCTGGCTGGGTGTTACCTACGTATTAGGTGTACAAATGAATAATCCAATCTTTTTTAAGCAGTTAAGAAATTAAATTTAAAATCATTTGATTTTCCCGCTCATATGCAGTTACGTAATGTTGACATATGGCTATTAACCCATTAACGACCAAATGTCCGAAATTTTTGTCTTGTTTTCGAATCAAACTTCCATGCCTTAAAAGGTGGAATATTTTGATGGAACTATGTATTCTAGGGTTTTTGAGGTCGCTCTTCAAGATTCCGTTGTCAAAATTCCATTTGGTTCATTAGGAAAAAAGATATGGCGGATGGACCGAAAAAAGAGCGGAAAAAAACAGGCACTTCTCTTCAAAACAGCTCTATTTCAAACTGAAAACTTTTGAGTAACTCTACCAAAAGTGTTTCATTGGTGGTCAAAAATGCTGTATTTTAAGGATGTACACTTCAAAAATTTCAAATCCAATATGGCTGCTTAAAAATGGCGGTTGAAGCCATTATTCAATGAAATTAGAAAGACTAATCGCTATTTTTCACTCGACGTGGTGCATTTATGATGTTTGCATTAGTTTCAATTATACTTATAGATTTACAAATGGCGGACCCAATATGGCGACCCAAAAATTCCCTAAATCACGACAATTTTTTTATTTTTTCGGCATTTTTCCCGGTCATTTATTGTTTTCCACATGTCTGAGATTAGATTATCACAATTCAAGATGACCCGAAATGGCGGCATGGTTTTACCATATGTTTGTTAGTTTTTTTCTTATTTTTTAGGTTTTTGTCGTTTTGTTTTGTTGTTATTCTGTTAGTTTTCTGTTTTATTGCTTTTTTCAGTTTTTTAATTTTCTTGTTGTTTAATATTTTTTAAAAATTGTTATACCATACCTACAGGAAACCTTTCTCTTTTTACGTATCCCCGTCCATTCTTATACATATATCCCTACCTTACGGCCGCAGCTGTCATCCCCCTTTATATAGCATTCGCCAGGGCTTTTTTTTAATTGTTTATAATTGTTGAATTTACCTTTTTTTATTCTTTATTTGTTATTGGTTAAGTGATAATTATCAAAACAATTTTTGCAGAAAAACAGCTCACATTCTTGACAAAATTTAAATTACACAATTTTCGGAGGAGCACTTCTTTTTCAATTCTTTGTAGCACGCTTCATGCGATTTCTTGCGCATTTATTTTGCTCTATTTATGTAATGTTTGGCAATATTCAATGCAAATGGCGAATGCTATATAAAGGGAGATGACAGCTGCGGCCGTAAGGTAGGGATATACAGGGTGTTTGACATAAGATGGATAACCCGAAAGTTGGTGATAGATGGGGTAAAACCGAGAAGAAAAGTCATGTACCATAATGCAAAATTCGCAATAGTTATCGAGATATTAATAAAAGCGCGTGAGCCAATGAGCGGAGCCGGTGAATGGCGATTGACAAGAGGCGCGCGGTGAGAGGCAAGCGCGATAGACAAGAGGCGCGCGGCGGCGGGCAAGAGCGATGGACAGGTGGGGCTAGCGCGATGAACAAGAGGCGCGCTTTCCCCTCGCCGCGCGCCTCTTGTCTATCGCGCTTGCCTCTCACCGCGCGCCTCTTGTCCATCGCCATTCACCGGCTCCGCTCATTGGCTCACGCGTTTTTATTAATATCTCGATAACTATTGCGAATTTTGCATTATGGTACATGACTTTTCTTCTCGGTTTTACCCCATCTATCACCAACTTTCGGGTTATCCATCTTATGTCAAACACCCTGTATAAGAATGGACGGGGATACGTAAAAAGGGAAAGGATTCCTGCAGGTATGGAATAACAATTTTTAAAAAATATTTAACAACAAGAAAATTGAAAAACTGAAAAAAACAATAAAACAGAAAACTAATAAAATAACAACAAAATAAAACGACAAAAACCTAAAAAATAAGAAAAAAACTAACAAACATATGGTAAAACCATGCCGCCATTTCGGGTCATCTTGAATTGTGATAATCTAATCTCAGACATGTGGAAAACAATAAATGACCGGGAAAAATGCCGAAAAAATAAAAAAATTGTCGTGATTTAGGGAATTTTTGGGTCGCCATATTGGGTCCGCCATTTGTAAATCTATAAGTATAATTGAAACTAATGCAAACATCATAAATGCACCACGTCGAGTGAAAAATAGCGATTAGTCTTTCTAATTTCATTGAATAATGGCTTCAACCGCCATTTTTAAGCAGCCATATTGGATTTGAAATTTTTGAAGTGTACATCCTTAAAATACAGCATTTTTGACCACCAATGAAACACTTTTGGTAGAGTTACTCAAAAGTTTTCAGTTTGAAATAGAGCTGTTTTGAAGAGAAGTGCCTGTTTTTTTCCGCTCTTTTTTCGGTCCATCCGCCATATCTTTTTTCCTAATGAACCAAATGGAATTTTGACAACGGAATCTTGAAGAGCGACCTCAAAAACCCTAGAATACATAGTTCCATCAAAATATTCCACCTTTTAAGGCATGGCAGTTTGACTCGAAAACAAGACAAAAATTTCGGACATTTGGTCGTTAATGGGTTAAAAATGATAATTGGTATAACGGAAAACCTAACATAACTTTCAAAAATATTCAGTTTAATAGCCTCAGAAATGGCAACAAATAATGAGCATATCCGACTCTGTATTCTCTACGAATTCCAACAAGGAAAAACCTCAGCAAAGACATGCAAATCAATTTGTTCTTTCCTCGAAGAAGATATTGTACCGTACGATGTATGTGTGTTTTCGTCCAAGCGATTCAAAAGCGGTGATTTCTGTCCGAATGACAAACAACGCCCTGAAGGCGCACGAAAGTACGACAACGATCATTTGGAGAAGCTGCTCGATGAAAATTCGGCACAAACGCAAAAACAGCTTCCAAAGCAGTTAGGAGTGACTAAAATTATTAATTCCTAACTGCTTTGGAAGCTGTTTTTGCGTTTATGCCGAATTTTCATCGAGCAGCTTCTCCAAATGATCGTTGTCGTACTTTCGTGCGCCTTCAGGGCGTTGTTTGTCATTCGGACAAAAATCACCGCTTTTGAATCGCTTGGACGAAAATACACATACATCGTACGGTACAATATCTTCTTCGAGGAAAGAACAAATTGATTTGCATGTCTTTGCTGAGGTTTTTCCTTGTTGGAATTCGTAGAGAATACAGAGTCGGATATGCTCATTATTTGTTGCCATTTCTGAGGCTATTAAACTGAATATTTTTGAAAGTTATGTTAGGTTTTCCGTTATACCAATTATCATTTTTAATAGCCATATGTCAACATTACGTAACTGCATATGAGCGGGAAAATCAAATGATTTTAAATTTAATTTCTTAACTGCTTAAAAAAAAATTGGATTATTCATTTGTACACCTAATATATTAGGTATGCTTTTATGGAGCTGTTTTTAAGTGTTCGTGAGCATTGGGAGCTTACCGCGGAGATCCGATTTAAGATAACTGGACGAGTACGAAGCAAACGAACGAAACAGTAAAGTGACATTTATTCACGGAAACGATGAATTTTTATATCGTCTAGCGAGCATGTTACGGATTTCCTGAGTTACGCCGCTCTACTTACCACGAGAGTAATCAGTTTCACACAGAGCGTTATGCGGAAAGAATTGCAGATACTACATGGCAAATGTTTCTCGCTATGGTTTTACATGAACCATAACCATCTGCAACCGTTAGGTTAATACTTATTTTTATTTCCATACAATAATGTTGTTCGGGCGCTCGCGTCGCGCTAACTGCACTCTTATTCCCGCAATCGCATGATCAATTTATCAAGTACTTTGCTTATCGTACGAAGAAACGGTAGAATTACCAATGATCCATTGGAAGTACTTCACTCTAGGAACATTCAATGGCAGAAACTCTACGCACCCCCCGGAGATATGGAAACGGGGTCACCCGGTTTTCGTGAAAGGCACAGTACCATCTGGCGAGTGCGACGATCGATTGTCGAAGTCTAAACGACTCTCGGACGATTTCAATTCTCGTCCATTTGCTTGTCCGCGGAAAATTCCACGAGGCTAACAGCTTCTGCTCGTGCTTTGCAGTCGCGTGCCACACGAGAGGATCTCGAGACTCGACGCAGTTATCTCTGTGGGAAGACTCGACCTATTTCGCAAATGCGCGCAAAAAGCCAAGATTCGAGATTGCATACTGTCAGGGTAAGTCGAGTGGAGCACGATCCACTTCCGATTCATTGCGCGTGCACTCCGCACGGTGAACTTCAGTTTGTGGGCCAACTGCTTGTGAGACAATCGAAGAGAAGAGGTTCGTGCGAATCGTAGAACAGAGGGACGCACCAGTTTAATGGAAGTATTTTCCGGGTTTGTGCTAGAAAGAGACTTTAACCGTTTCTCGATTAGCATTCTGAATCGCGAGTGATTCTGTCGTGCTACTTTCTTCGACTGCAATAATACTTTTCGATGATCGAAATGGTAATAAAGGACAACCCCACCTGTTTACGTTACATAACCGCAAATACACCCAAAATAAGTCGTTTTTGCATTTTTGCAAAACCAAGGATTGGATTCAGTGCACGAAAACCTTTCAGAATCACCTTACCTGGTTTCTTGATCCAAAATTACGTTTTATTCGATAGGCCTGTGTTATTACAAGACGTTCATTAAAAGGAAATATAGTTTTTTAATCGACGCGCGGTTTGCAGGTTGGAGTGTCGTTGTTATTATCTTTACAATTCACTTCTTATCCTTTGTATCCACTTTTTGAAAATGTAAATAAATATTCTCCTGCGTGGGTATCTGCTATTACATCGCATGCGAGACTCCGTGGAATATTTATATCGGCATTTAATGCACCATCGGACCCGGTTTATGCATTCTCATCCTGTGTCGTCGCTAGAAACCTGTAGCGACCTTGGACTGTTGTAGAAGAACTACGTGGATCGAAGAAGAAGCGAAATCGTTGGGGGACGACAGAGGCCGCCAACGAAGACGCATGCCCTCCAAGGATCCACTTACCCAAGATCGTTAAATTAGTCGAATAAAATTTTATTCGAGACAATCAGACGACGAAGAAAAGCATGCATGACAACAATTCACGAAGTGTCACTTCTCTTCTTGTCTCACCGTAAAATGAATCATACTTCGCGAACGTCGGATATATGACTATTTCCGTAATAACACGGATTGCATTATTATCGCATCAGACCAACTGACACCGGAAGTATTTTCTCTCTTTCCCAATTCCTTTCTTCCGATCTTCTGTTCGCATAAGTTGTCTCATTAACACTATTCCTACCACGATCAGTCAAATGAAGGTTTTTAAAATTTCGATTAGAATTTCCTATACATATATGTATAACGTAATTGCACCGTTCTTAAATTACATGACTTTTCCTAAGATATACATATAATACATTTTTCAATATTTTCGGAAAAGTCGTGAAATTTACAGGCGATTATTACGTTGCTATAGGAAATTCTAATCGAGATATTAATTAAAAACGGTAATTTGGCCGGTCGTGGTAGGAATAGTCTTAAATCGTTTATAAGTTCTGCGTCGTCAATTGTAATCGAGGCTTTTCCCTTCCTCGGAAACTATTTTCGTGTTCTTTTTTCTCACAACTCCACTTTCCATTGCACATGGTTCTTCTCGTAAGTCGTAATTCCGTTTGGCGCAAATTGGTCAAAAATTGCAACTAGGAAAGTTTATGGCGCAAACCTCTTCAATTGCATGGCCTCGTGAACGCCCTTAAACGCGAGAACCGTTATAGGAATATTCGAAGAATTTTCAAAAGAATATCACCGTTTCAGGCCTGGAGACGTTCCTCATACCGAGAATACCTTCAAGCCGCAGGAACCCGCTTTTAAATAATCATAAATTCAGTAAAACCGTTGACATTTACTTTTAGCGCAAGTCCGTGGAAAGTGCGGTTTTTTTTAGGAATTTTAGAGTCGTCGAGGTTTCCATTAACAGTGCGGGACGTTTATCGAGATATCGAAAGAATTTCGCCGCGGGCGGGCCAGCATATTATGATGGGATGACGAGTGTGCCATTAATTCGCTACGATAAGATTCAAATTTTTCCGGGAAAATTTTCCCATGCACTGCGATGACCCCACTCGGACTTTTATTTCCTTTCTACACTTAACTATCTCCGAAATATTTGAATCAAAAGCTGTATCACTCATTTTCACAGAGTGTAATTTGCGTCGCACGATACGTGGCGGACATTTGCCATTTTCTTTTTACAAACAACGATGCTTATTTAGATACTAATAAAATACACAATATAATATTATTTACACGATACAATAGTTTAACATTAGCCTTGTGGTGCGGAACATAATGTTTCTAGTACTGCATACATATAGGTGGTGATATAAGTGCAAAGACGCAAAATGGCATTGGAAAATTCGAAGGGTTAAGCCATCAAACCACCACTTTTTTCGCCTTCTTGTTCTCGCACTTGATAATTTTCGTGATTCCGTCTTTAAAAAGAAGCACACTTTCACCTCTTGCCATCGTACATTTGTTTTCTTGGTAATATCGACTACATTTCGCTGGAGTACAATCCTTGGACTCTGCGAATATCGGAAAGGTTTTGAATCGTCCTTCGCCCGCGCGTTCATCTTCTCTGCGTCCTATGTTAAACGTTCACATTCTGTGCGTCAGCACCTCGCGCGAGCGATCAACAAAATCGATAACCCCCGTTTAAATTATTTCCTAACGATTTCGCGCCAGCATTCCTCTTTACCGAAACAAGCATCCGCGGAAGGCTCGTGCTATTCACCTTAATCAGCCTACCCGTGCGCGCTCGATAGTTTCCACTCTCTTCTTATCTCTCTTCTAAGAGGCTCTCCTTGCGCGCGGACTCTTGTCCGCGCACATTAGATGGTAAGCCACCGGTTGTAGTCTCTTACTGTCTCTCTGTCTCTCCCACTCCGCTCTCTCTTCCTTTTTCTCTCGCGGCATGCGTGGAGCCCTCGGTAGGACGCTGGAAATTCAAAGAATTTGCGCGCGGATCCGGTGCAACGTAGAATCGATTAACGTGTGGCGAATTAGCCTCGAGGTGCTTAGTTCGTGCGAAATAGAGGGAGAGGGACAGACAGAGCGAGAAAGAAGAAGCGCAGAGTGTCGTCGGGGAATACCCAGAGGACGGAGTTATCTCTCTAAGAGAGAAGAGAGAGAGAGAGAGAGAGAGAGGGGAGAAAGAAAAAGAAAGAAAATGGAAAAGGAGGAAGCTTTCTGTGACTTGAGAGAGAAGAAATGAGAAAGAAGGCAGCCTCCTCCTGTGACAGGTTTCGCGCGCTCCCGCGAACTTCTCCGCTTGGTCTTGGTCGCGGGGCTAAAATTACATTACAGGTTCTCCGCTACTCGTGTACGGACGAGAAGCAAGGCGACCGTTGTATAAATAAATCGGTGAGTTTTAATCGCGGTAAGAAGGGATCCCTCCGGGGAATTACCGGAAGGCGTTGATGGGATAGAATCCGTTGGGCCGAGGAGAGCGAGAAGGGAATCTTCGGTATTCGGGTTGCTCAAGTCTCGGAATCCTTCTGGACGATTAGTCTCCTTGCGAGCCGTTCGCAAGCATCACAGGATCGTCGAATTTCTTTTGTTTCTCATTTCACCTTACAAAATCAATTTTCTTCCCGTTCCCAGTGAACACTTTTCTCAAGTCTCGGAATCCTTCTAGGCGAATAATCCCTCACACAATTCTCAAACATCGCAGGATCCTCGAATTTTCTTTCTTCTCGATTTCACCTCACAAATTGAATTCTCCCTCGTTCCCAGTAATCGATTCCCGAATTAGCACAAAACTTCACTGGCACGTTATTTATAATTTCGCGAATTTCACATTGTCTTTTCTCGCAGAAATAACCAATCTCTGTAATTCGCAGGAGATATTCTCCGAGAGTAACGATCGGTCTACCACGGGCAACGAGAAAATACTTTTGATTATTCTGGTCGGACGATCGAATCGCGCGCGTTCAATAGTGCGGACCTGGAAGAGGACGAGCGAGTCGGCGCTCGCGGCGGAATCGTTCCGGCCGCAATCACCGAGTTTTTCCTGCGCCCTTCATTTTTCCTGCCACTTGCAATTACTCGTTCTCGCGGCACGCCGATATTCGCGAACTGGTGGGTGCGAGAGGCGCAAGCGCGTGCGTTTATCTTCCGCGTGGAATCTCGTCGTCCGAGAATCATCGCGCGGCTCCCGCGCATTTCTCTTCTTCCTTTTCCGTTGCTTTAATCGAACCTCACTCTGTTCTGGATCCTCTTCTTCTCGATCCCTCCCGCGGGGCGTCATCCTTCTCATACAAAGTGTGCACGTGAAGAGAGTGGAAGGCACTCGAGCGTGAATTTAATAACTTCGGCCGAAAGCCGTGCGCAAGCACGGCGTTAATATTAATTTGATTACCCTCGTAAATTCGTGGAAATATCCCGCATCCGATCGAGCGACCATTGATCAGTCAGAATTATACCGCGAGGATAATATCGCGTTCGAGATTTTATCGAGCTGGAATCCGCGAGGATCGAAACGAGAATCTAGTGGGGGACGAATGAGAGTAAGAGAGGGGTAAAATTTATCTCGTAAGATATTCGATTTTTTTCCTGCTCCTTGACCAACGCGCGTGTAATCTCGTGTAATAAAGATCGATCGTCCCGGTATAAGGATTAATTGATAGCTAGGTTGTCCAGGGGATATTTTTGCTAATGGTGGAATAGACGAACACTGTGTTCAGTTTTATCGGCCTTGCTGGGGTCCCGTAAGACGCGCACAGTCGTAAGATATAGTTTGAAATTTTTCTACGAGTATTCCTAGGTCTTCCGACATATTATGCAAACCTTCGCGAATAGTTAAACAGGAGGCTTGTCTTTTTATTTTTTCTATGATCTCTGTTAACGCTTCTTAACCTTGTTTAATCCATACGCTTCTTATCCTTGTTTTAATATACATATTATTTCCAAAGTTAAGGCCACACAGAGCGCTACGCTACATACACTATGTTCACCATGTTCGCTATGCTTTATATGTATTCGCTAAATCGAGTGGCTACTCTGAAAGCTACCTTTTGGACGATTCTTATCTACTTTTTAAATATACACAGCGAGCATAGGGTAGGTGCTCTGTGTGGCCACATACCGTAAACTTCTCCAACTTCGAATAGGTTAACAACTTTGAGGACATTTTGAATTACGTTAATTTGTCAATTTACTAAAAACCGGTTAAACTTTAACTGACTTTGGGAACTGTGCGTTTAGGTTAGGTTCCAAAAATCAGTCGAAATTGAATCGGTTTTTAGTAAATTGACAAATTAACGTAATTGAAAATTTCTTCAAAGTTGTTCACCTGTTCGAAGTTGTAGGAGTTACTATTTTGAAACCAAGGTAGACTAATTTTTGAACACATAGCGAACATAGGTGCGATTTCAATTTACCCCGCGGCGCAGCTAAGATAGCGAACATAGCGTGGCTGCTCCGTGCGGCCATATACATATTGTATTGAAAACAAAGGAGATTATTTTTTACGCCTAGCAAACATAGCGAACATAACGTACGTAACGCTCTGTGTGGCCTTACCTTAACAGGTGTGAATTAAACGATTTCTCTTTGTCCGTAAATTAAACGAATATATGAGCTACCGTCTACCCGCGATTATGCTTAAGGATCGTACTCACTCGGGCTCCTGAAATCCCGCTGGCAGAACGCTCCTTCGTACTGTCGTATGATTGGTCGCAATGGCGATTCCAGGCTGCACGACGACCTCGGTGATAACGCACTTTACCGTGAATATGTGCTTGCTCGAGTCAGCGGTCTCCTCCACTATTATGTGATGATAGTACGTTTTCTGGCCCTGTATGTATCATTAGGTAGGTGTAATTTCCTCCCCACTGGCAATCGGCGTCTGGCGCCCGCCCGGGCTGCAGACGCGGTGCCCACGCGAAGGGAAAGTTTTCACTGACCGTTGGAAAACAATGAAACAAAGACAGTAGAGGTAAGGCAGGCAAGGAAAGGAGAATCATCATCGTTCCGTGCTAATAGATTCGAGAACCTTGCGCCTTTATTCGCGACGTTCTGCGAGTTCAGAAATTGACCTTGAGGTGCGCTCGTCGGTGCTCCTCCGGCAAGGCACGAGGAGGTTATTGTGAACCCGATGAAATCTATTGGAGGCTCGAGAGGCCGATCAATTTTGTAGCTCTGCCGATTTAATAGCGGTGTCTGGTTTTTTCAATCGGCCTATCGAGATACTCCATCTATTTTAAGGTAGGTAACTCGCAAGAATCGTTATTGATTTAGCGGTGGTTCATTATACGATAAATAGAGTTACGAATAAATTCCAAGGCGCATCAGACTGTATTTTCATACACCAACAAAGACACAAGCGACAAGTCTGAAACGAACGATATCCTTCCATTTTTCGAAATTCCGATATTTGCAAAAATGACCGATCGCGAATCCCATCTTCGAAGCATCCACCTCCGAATATATTACCCGACTGACAAGAACCAGCAATGATAGAAAAAAAAACCCAAAAAATGCAAACGATCAAAGAAAGAACAAAAGGTGCAGAAGTTTAGTCGATCCGCAGAAGTGACGACGCAAATTAGGTTGCTTCTGGAAGCCTCGGACCTCGACCGGAAAAAGGTCCGATTACATTAGATCGAATTAGATTCTCCTTTCGCAGTGGTATGCGTGCGCTTGACTCGTGGGGTTAGTGAGAGCGAGCCAAAGACGTCCGGCCACGATGGCGCGACGAGAAAGCAAGGAGCACGAAGGAAGAGTAAGAGAAGGAAAGAAGAACGGGTGGGTCTTCGGTGAGGTTCTTGCGAGATTCCACGGGAAAGCGAAGCGAGCAAGTAGGCAGACGGGCGAGGGAACAACTTCGCGGAGAAGCAGGCAGGGCCTCGGCGGA
Source organism: Tiphia femorata (assembly GCA_944319695.1). Taxonomy (NCBI): domain Eukaryota; kingdom Metazoa; phylum Arthropoda; class Insecta; order Hymenoptera; family Tiphiidae; genus Tiphia; species Tiphia femorata. Next base: position 2,964,464 of record OX090903.1, read on the forward strand.
TTTTACGGTAATCACCGGGACTGACAAGTTTGCGGTCGGTTCGATCAAAGATCGCTCGGAGGAGACTACCAGGGGTTCTTACGACTCACCGAGTGTTGGTTAACGACCCTCGTGATGCCGCATCGTAGCATGTCCTCCTCCAACAGCGACAGTTTAAACGTGGCGACTCCGTCGCTGAGACGCGGCTTGCAGGCCTCATCTGCGAAGATGCGTGCGAAGAAGGTCAGAGACCAGTGAAACGGGAGCACGAGGAGCGATTGAGGGGAAGTCGTGGTTCGAATGGAAGGAAGGTTTTCCTGGACAACAGGATGTGTTTTTTTGCGTATACTCTTTTCGTGCGTTTCTAATGAGCCAGGGGGTAGTTTAGAACCACGTTTTTGTTCTTGAATAGAGGAACTCTTCCTATATTTTCTTACCAAAATATTCTTGTACTTGTTTTATATTTATTCTCTGTGTCGGCAGGCGAGAATCTATTCTTCACGGGGGTAGAATAGTTTATAGAAGATTCCAGGGGTATTCGCACGAATGCATTTTGAACATCACAATTAATGTATATGGATACTGATGACAAAATATAGCAATTGCAACGATGCACATTCCGTGCCAATGTCACTTTTCAATCGTCGCGTAATCTATACGCCAACGTCTGTATCTTATTTAATGTTTCTTCAAATTGCATATTTCGGCATCATTGATCATGGACTAATTCGTTCTTTGACGCAATACGTAAACCGCTTTAGAGAGCACGCCAAGAGAGTTCTACTTTATTCGATCGTGTTTGATTAGGATTATCATCGCGATTATTATCAACGAACGGTAATCCAATAGAGGCGGATCTCAAGTTGGATTACGGGATATTATTAATTAGTGGAATAGATTAATTAATAGGATCGCGTACGCGTAGGTCGAGGGAAATTCTAGTTAAGGATAAGTGAATCGATGATTACCTGGATATTCCTTGAGCTGCTGAAGATATATCCTCGCCTGCGGACTGCTCCTCACTATATCAACCTCCATCGATTGGGCCGAACATCTCACTTTGCTCTGAACTGGAACAGCATGTTAAACTCTAATTAAACCTCGAGTATAGATGGCATCCTATACAGGGATGAGCGTTGAAGGTATCGGGTGGAGATAGAACGACGGTCCTCTTTCCAGTATCCGTGGAATACATTAAGCGTGCATGCGTATGCGACCAGTTTTCCCTTCTACTTCCTGTTTATTCATATGTTGGGATTCATCGATTTCAAATCTCGCCTCCACACGACCAAGCGAGTGAATTTTAATCGCGAATATCGCGTGCGGTTAATTCACGCCTTTCTTTCGTTCCACGATTACACGGAAAAAAAATGTTATTGTATCAATAACATCGGTGTAATTGGAATAAATCTTATATTGATTCAAAAAGAATGATATTGAAACATAAGAGCCATATTCTTGTTTTAATAATCGAGGCTTTTCATTCAGTAGCATGATCATATTATTGATCCTTAATTACGTGAATTTTATATGCAATCTATTCAAACAAATAAATTATTATTTTGATAGCATATGTAATTAAAATGTGTAGTGTAATGTAATTGAAATAATTTAGTCTGTACAACTATTTGTTCTATTAATTCAATTGCATGAAATAATTAACACAATTATACGATACGGTCAATTTTATTAGGATTGACTCAAATGTACTTTCTTATTCATTGAAACATATTAGTCGTTGTAATAATTGAATTTTGTATATTATGTACGGATTAAATTTTTTACATTATTGTATATATATAAAGTATTTATCAGATTATTTCCAACTTTTTTAAACCATGCTTGTTACGGATTTAAAAATACTATTAACTAATATATGTTACGAATTATATGTCAATATATGTCAATTATATGTCTTCGAAATGCGAATATACCATTACTTATAATGCAGTTACTTTAATTGTTAGATTAGTCGAATGGAATAAAATGTATACAATAAAAACAAGAATATGGTGTTTTTGATTCATTATCATTACTTTTGAATCAATAAGATTTATTTCAACGACACTGATGTTGATACAATAGCATTTTTTTCTGTGTCGTTCCTTGTACCAATACACTGAAAATAAAATAAAATTGAATAAAAAAAAATGTAATTGATTCAATTACATGTCGACATCACGGACGACCACTAATATATACAATTAATTTAATAATATTTGTAATTGATTTGAATTGTAATATATTTAATTGCCAGAATAATATATTATCTTTGAACGAATTGCACAAAACGTTGGATTGATGCATATCGAATTGTAATGTAATTGCTATGAATGATTGAAATAATATCGTATAGTATCTTTCAATGCTAATTTCTATTGGATGTAACCGTGCGGACGTTCTCATCCAATAGAGATTAGCATTGAAAGAATACTATACGATATTATTTCAATCATTCATAGCAATTACATTACAATTCGATATGCATCAATTCAACGTTTTGTGCAATTCGTGATATATTATTCTGGCAATTAAATATATTACAATTCAAATCAATTACAAATATTATTAAATTGATTGTATATATTAGTGGTCGCCCGTGATGTCGACACGTAAGTGAATCAATTACATTTTTTTTTTATTCAATTTTATTTTATTTTCAGTGTACGCATTGTTGATAACTGATTACATTAGTCACTTGATACAATTAGAGGGCGTAAGTCACGAGCAAAAGTTCTAGATACAGGTGAACATATCGGGGGCAAAATCATATTGAAACTGAAACACGTCCGATGTATTCATAAAGTACGCCAGAATGTATGGATAAAACAGATTTGTATCGTCTTGACAGAAAAGTGAATCTCTTCGGGGTAAACACCGACGAAATCTCCTCAGAGGAACGATCATTTCCGTATACCTACGCGAAATCGATAAAGCCGATCCCCGCATAATTAGGCGATTCCTTCAAAGGGTATTCCCTTCCATATTCGTTGGCCTCAGCTCTTCTCCGGTGTAAGGGTCGATCGAAGAGTAACGATTTTCTCTTCCTCTCGTTCTCTGCATCTCTTTCTCCCTTTTCTGCTTCATTCTCTCCCCTCCTCCTCCTCCTCTGCCACTGAGTAACAAGAACTCCAAAGAGGAAGACGAAGAAGTTCACCATACCCGCGAAGCAACTTGCAGTATACCACGATAATTGCCCCATAAACTCGTAAATGCTCCTCGACCTTGAGAAGCTGGCGAACGCGTTGCTACAAGGCGCAGAATCCGCGACGAGAGAATACGAAGACGATTGTTACAATACCAATCACATTGGTTTGCGTTTCGCTCTTGGCTCGTGTAACTCCCTCAGATTTGAAACAAATCGGGGTCTTTTCACATCTGGTGCATCAACTGCTACACCATTTCATAATGACGGATCCACCCCAATGAGCGCGGAGATTGCCACTTCGATATCTACAAGGCATTCCATCGAGAATTAAGCAGTTCTAGTCTTTCTTCTGTTGGCACTAACGACTGACGTCGCAGAGCGGATTACGGAAGATTAGCAAACCGAAGCGATTCTCCTCACAATCGGAGCTCCCAGCAGCCGTTTAATCACCGTGTACATTATCAGAGTATTAGAGGACTCATAACGAAGCTGATGAAGATTCAGCAATCGTTTGCAGTTCCCTCTACAGATTATGCTGGAGTCATATTAGTCGAAACTTGGTTGACTCCCGAATTTAATAATGCAGAGCGTGTGTTATCGCGTTACACAAGGAGAATTCAAACAAATGGGGTAGCAGTTTCTTCGTACTATCCGGCGGAACGATAAGTAAAAGCGGCCGAGTGAAGAGGTTTACAAATTAGCGATCTTACAATTAGATTCCTATTTCACTTCTAGAAACCGAATGTCCCCTTTGTTTCGAAACTCATCGCAAGATCGTCGATACGATTGTTACTCTGCTTTCCTTTGTTCGGCTGCAGCATCGAATCAAGCTTTAATTGCGCAATAAGTGGACCGCAAAGTCATTGTCTCTGCTTGAAATGAGCTCATCTCGGAGTCGGTAAGAGGCGTGGTAGAGGCCGGTGGGAGAAAAAATCAAGATGGACTTGTTTGATGAAGACAAAGCGTGCTAAAGGATACACCTACGTGGGATGGTGCGGTCAGGCTATGAAAGATTCATGATGAATGTCTTCACTGGCCAGCACCATGTTCAGGGGCGCGAGCTGAGCTTAGAAGCGAATAGGCCGTACGGTCTGTTCTACGTCATTAAATCATTGTCATTAGCGCGGGAGCGTTTACAGTGAGGTCAAAGTTTTGCGAAACAATGCGCGAAGCAAGATGTATTACTATTAACGAGCGATAAGGACGTTGCACGTTTAAAATGATGAGGATCCTCGCACGTCGATAACTTCTGTTGTGTTCATTACCCACCGAGAAGAAGGCAAACTCACGCATAAATTCGTCACCGCGAGTCGCGACTGCTTTTCAAGCAGCTCCTTCGTATTTCCGAAATCTGTCGATCTTAGCTTGGTCAATCGATAAATCATTTATCTATCGGACAAGCCTCAAGTTCTTAATTCGTATAATTCTTCACGAAGCTTTCTTGAAAACGCAAACTTTACGAATCTTATTTTCACCTAGTCACAAATACATCATATTTCACCCAACCTCCTTCAAACTCTTAACCCCTTTGTTATCCTGGACGAGATATCTCGCGACCCGATATTGGCCGATTAACGCTTTTGACGAGATATCTCGCTTCCTAGCACCAATATTTTGACATTCTAGACGAAATATTTCGTGTTCTGCCTTTGGGTTATTATGTCGCTTATACGCTGCGTCGTATGTAAAGAAAACGGAAAACATAAGGAAACACGGTATTCTTGTCAGAAATGTAAGGTCGCTTTATGCGTAACACCATGTTTTCAGTTATAGCACGCAAAAAGTAAATAAAAATAATTGCATCAAAGACTGTATTTATTGCTTTCTAATAGCCATACGAATAGAATTAGTTATAAAATATATTCGTCTAGAATGTCAAAATATTGGTGCTAGGAAGCGAGATATTTCGTCAAAGGCGTTAAGCGGGCAGTACTGGGTCGCGAGATATCTCGTCCAGGATAACGAAGGGGTTACTACAAGAACTCCAAAACCACTTTCTACTCTCTTTCTCGACAAAACGAGTCGCACGGCCAGACCTTTACTACATGGTGATTCGAATAATTCTAAACATTTTTCTGGAAATAGTGAAAAATAGGGTTACAGGCCATAGCGATTAATGCCCCGGGGAGTGGTAGCTGGTTATGCTACCCCGGAGGGGGGCTAACAGCGCGTTAAGAACGCATCATGGGAGGAAGGAGGAAAGAAAGGTCTAGGCGCAATATTTTCTTCGTACATGCTGGGCTCACTTCACGACGCTACGCGCCTAGCCGTGCAATAATTCACGGTGAAGTATCATCGTCACGTGCGCAACACGGTGTTAAGAACGGTGGTGAACGCTCGCCGCGACAAGGTACCCGTGAGGTACAAAGATACCAAGTGACCGCGAGGAGTTTCACGCACGCTTCTCCCCGCTCTACGATGCGTGCCGGCCGCGGATGCATCGGCGAATAAACAGGCGGTGCCTGACGGGCAACCCACTCCGTTGGGATATGTTCGATAGGCGTCCTACCATAAGCGACCACGACCGATGGAAATGTACGCCATGTAACCGGAAGACCGTAAAATATTTTATTTCCGTCGAGAATGTAAAATGTGGAGGGAGGGGTGGTGAAGAGTGGAGAAGTGAGGGCATCCGACGCGTGATCTATTCATACGTGTCGGTTAGATGTGCTTTCTCGGTATTCCCTTTGGTACTCGAGTGCGTCTTTATTCTCGGAAGAATGTGGAGTTTGCTTTGTGGGTAGGTATCGTGTCAGTTCGTACGTAGCACGATGAAATTTGTAGCATCTCGCATAGTTAAGTAGCACAGGAATTATTTGTTACGTTCAACGTGAAAATATTTGAACGGATAAGTGTGTTATCTTTCAAATACAATAGATTTTTTCCTTATTCCGATCGAATTTCGGAAAAGGTACCGAAATCGGTGGATATCTTCGACGTTTTCGGAAAACTTTGTCGAAGGATCTTACCGAGCGGAAGTGAGTTGGAGTGCGCTTTTGCGACAATTTTGGAGATCCATTTGCATACTTCTCGTCGGTCCGCATAAATAAATCTTCCTCCACGTGCATTCCTTAATACCCGGCGGATCTTCGCGCGGACAATCCCACACGAGTAATTCCTACGATCTGTCGATCGAAGATTCGCGAACTTCTCTGCTTAAGATTAATGGACGGATGGCTTCGACGAAGTAGACGTCGCGTCTTCCTCCGTATTCCTCAGCTTCTTTCTCTTCTCCTTATTCCTCGTGAAAAGGAATTCGCGAATCACGTCGAACCTCGGGGGTGACTTCGTGTATAATGGCCAAGTGTCCAGTGCACTCTCATCGGACAATGCGAACGCGTCTTACAATGTGGTTCATGCACCAGGAAGCTTCGAAGGAGGACCACAAAAGCCTCGAGGGGTCACTGGTCCCACTTTCTTTTCGGCGAGAACGAAGATGCCGAGGAACGACGAACGAACCCGCGGACGTTTAATCATCCAGAACGATAGGAGGGTTCGGCCGCCACGATCCCCGAAGGAATCTCTTCGACTTTCACAAGGAGGAGGGATAGTAAACGCTAAGCACCGAGGATGATCGTGAACCGCGGATTTTATACGGCCGTCGTGTCGTCTCGTCTCGGCCGTGCCGAAGATGGCGAGATGACTTCTCTGCCCCGACCAATGCACGAGAATAACGACGACGACGAAGATTCACAGGAAGATGAACCTCCAAGGATTCGCTTAAACACGGAAACCACGTGACCTACTAAAGGCACGCTTTTCACGGATTTAAACTTAACTTTCACCACAACAATATTTACATACAACATTATAATTAACATTCACCACATTTGCATTTATTAATGCAATGCGAGTAAAGGAAATAAGTGAAACGTGAATAAATAAAAATTAACAACTGTATAGCTTGTCGCATTCAATCTACGTGAACGCGTCGCGTCGGTCAGACGATGCGCACAGACAAACTATCAAGCGTCGAACGTTGGAAGAAGGTGTTCCTCGCATCTTGTAGAGACTTAGTCGTGTATCAAAGCTGATGCACGATGCATATAATATGTTTGAACGAGGTCTTTAGTTCTCCTGAAATACGTAGGGCTCATTGTTATCGGTCAGGCTGCTGTAGAAATCTGATTACGTCAGCTGTTTATACGAACGTGTGCACCGGAAATGTTCGATTTACTATCCATTGCAAGCATTGGCTAACGTGGAAGTGACACGAACGAACCACGAGCCCTTTCGAAATTTAATTTTAACAAACGATTGATAAACAAGGAAAGTCTGCGTAAGAAAAAAGTCTTCGGTAGGTTTACTGTTAATATCTGCTGAATGGGACTTTATTCAACAGAGCGCAAAAAATAAACGACTACAAGAATGAGTGGAGACTAAAAGATCTCCGTGCCTCCCAGTGCCGCACGTGCAGGTATCGGCACCTGCGCCTACGTTTATCGTGCCAGCTCGTGTGAGTACGAGCTGCACGAATTCTTTGAATTCCACAGGTATCTCATTTGGCGTCGGGTTGCATTTGGCGCGTGCATGTGCGAGGAATCCTCGTGGTTCTCGTATTTCGCGGCAGGGAGTAATTGCGAAGTGAATTGAATTGTGGGACGAGAGATCAATTTAACTTATCGTAGAGGAGCTTAGAAGGTTGAGAAATTATTAAAATTCCCTATTAAAATTTTGAATTTCACGGTACCATATATTTTTGATAATTTTCCAAAGATCTAGACTCTCACGATTTCAGACTCCGCTCGCAGTGCTAACCTCACAGGGCCATAAGAGTTTCTCGGGGAAGGTACAGACTCCTACTTCGCCGTAAGTGGGACAATGTTGCAAAGGTAGTGTTGTGACTTTGCCGCGATACTTATCTCGTGTCTTTTACCTCCGACCTGAGGTTGTCCACGTTGCAAGAGTCGACGTTATCGTAAATTCTAGGAACAACTTTAAGCTTTTAACTTCAGCCTAGCTCCTATCGTTGAGATTCTTCCACTTTCAGTAGAGGTCGCGTTGTTCTGGTCGATGTCGTGAGCATCTCTGCGGGTTCATAAAAATTACGATAAATGTGTAAAAATTGTGTCGTGCTCACTGAATCATGGGACTTTTACCTTTCAAATTTGAAACCTCGTCGTTTCTTATCTCGGACATTGTCTATTTCAACTGGTTAGGGTAGAACTTTAATTTCGATGGTTTCTGAGATCAAAGGTTGACAAACAATAGAAACATCTTCCTCGAGTTGTCGTAAGTCCCATGACGAAACTCAGTGGAAGAGTCTTAAAAGAGAGAGCCCCATTTGTAAAAACAATCTTATAGGACGACATTAACGTTCTACCTTTCCTCAAAAAGGAACTACAATTAAGTGCGACGAATCGGTCATCCGTTCTCAGCCGACGGAGTGCCTTTCTCTTCGCGCTCAATGCCATGTGTCCTGAGTAACGTCACGCGCTCGATCTATTATTAGAGCTTAGTCAAACAATTCGAAACTTTAACATTCGCCAAGAAATTAAAGGGACCTGGGAGTACCGTGCGCGCATTGAACCCATCCTCCCACCCCGCGTTAGGCAATGTCACGATGATCGTTCTGTCCTGCCTAGTCCCTAACCAGTCCTTAACCAGTCTCTAACCGATGTCCAACCAGGCTTCTCCAGTTGGACGAGCAAGTGCCACGCAGAGTCTCTCGTCGAACTGGAGGGACTTGGACCATCGAGTATGTCGCTCCGCGGTATCTGCCTGCTGGTATCTCGGTGTCATTGGTTCCCCTTGCTCGAGCCTCCTCCAGATGTACTCCTCCTTCGTGCCTGAGGCGCGTGCTTTTCCCAGCACGAATCGAGCGCACGTCCTCCTCGAGAGTCTCTCCTCCACCTGCGGGAGCAGCGAGGTGGTACAAAACAACGCGCCTTGATGGTACCAACCACCAGGACGAGAGATGAAGAAGCGGAAGGAGGAGAAAGAGGAGGATCTTCAAGCTCGCATCTCCGACTTCACCCTTTTCCTTTTCCTTACCCCAGGAATCGCTTTATTTATTCGCCAGCGCTTATTGCCTCGCGTGCGCGTGCGAGGATTCAAACGCATCTGAGAACATCAAGTAGGTACCCTCCGCTATCTCTTCTCCTCTTCCTTATCGATCGAATGCCTCTCGTGCGTGACGAGTGTTTCCTCCTTCCCCGTAGAGAATCGTCTTTGAGGGTACATCTCCGGCGGGGTTCGCGAAAAGAATATATTAATGGTCAGCCCAGCGGCTCGAGTCTTGAGGTCAAGGTCGTTTGGACTAACGAGTTCCCTAATGAGCTCTCTCGGTGCTTTCTTGGAGGCTCCACTTGGATCCGTGTTGTTGAGAGAAAAAGGAGGGAAGAAAATAAATAGACTAATCTCTCGGCGTTCCGACCCGTCGATCTTACCCCGTCACCCTTATAGCTCGTCAGAAGTCGAGCGACAATTAACGAACGGAGCTGGCATGTGCGGGCCACCCCTTGCGCATCGTAGCGCGTCCGCTCGCGTCGGACGTTAGTCAGAGCTCCGCTGAGCGAGCAGTTAACGCGTAAATTACGTGGCCGCGTGGCGTGTCGCTTCGAGAGATCCTGGGGTGGCGAACGGTGGTGCGTCGAGGCGGTCTTTTTCATTAGCAAGTTCAAAGTCGGATGGAGGAGGTAGGGCAGAAGGTAGCGCGGCTGATACTCTCTCCGATCTTGGGCGGGGAGAGGTCTGTGACCTTAGGCCTCTCACGGGCTCTCACCAGGTACTTCCACTACCTTCTGCTCCTCTTCCTTTTCTTCATTCTGCTCTTCCTGCTCCTCCTTCTCGTCCTCCTCCTTAGTACCGATCTTCTTCGCTTCCTCTTCTCGCGCACGTCCTCTTTATATTCCATAACTCCCGTCGGCCACCCGCTCCTCCTCCCAACATTCTGCTTACTTTTACCCCCATGATGCTTCGCGCGATGTATTTCGCGACCCGCCTTTTTCGTTCATCGGAGATCCTCTTTCGATAGGGAGAGGGCGGCGCGTGACCTCGGCCTTCGTTGTTCTCTTCGGCTTCCTTCCTTCTCTTCCCTTCCTCCTCTCTTCTCAGGATTCTTCTTCCTCTACCTCCGTGGTCCACACGTTTCTCCACGACTCTTCTCTCATTCCCTTTTCTTCATTCCTCGTTCTCCACTTCATCCTTCTCCTCCATCTCTCCTCCCTACCAGACCGCTCTTTGTGCTTTCCGTATTATGCCCTCTCGTTCATTTGAATTTTTTCCAACGCTCGCTCGACGCCGAAGGGAGAAGGTCACGGACCCGCTTCGATTCCCTCTCGTTCCTCCTCCTCGTTCCTGAGCACTCTCGCGTACACCTCTCTTCACTCTCGCTCGCGCTCACGCTTCTACCGACCACCGATACTTTAGTCTTTCTCTCTCCTTCGACGCACGCCGGGGTGCTTTCTTTGTTTCCGCTTGGTTTCCACGTGCGCGCATCGATGCGCGATACTCGTGCGAGATGCGAGGATGAATTTATCTCGAACGTTATTCGCACGCTGGCTCCTGTCAATCGGGGCGGGCTCGTTGGGCCCGAGGGTAGGCGGCCGACGTCGGGCCTACAGCCTTATCTTTACCCTATCGGGCCGAGGGTTTACGACTTTGAACTTCGCCTCGGTCCCTTTGTGCTCGGCCCATTCACTCCGCCTAGTCTCTTTCGTTCGCGAACGGTCCCATTGTGCCCTTAGGTGTCGACTCATCCTCCTCGCTCACCCACTGACGGACTCATCCTGCTTCTTCTCCGATTCCGAATGAGATCCTTGACCGCGGCGTCCACGCGGTTCCCTTCTTTCTTTTCTTCGTGTTCCATCTGTCGGCTTCGCTTCTTCGTCTCCTCTTCAGGGCATTCGCCGTTTTCCCGCACTTTTCACAAGGCACCGACCCTTTATTATTTCTAAGATCCCTTACTCCTCGTTCCTTTCCGTGCTGGCTCGTGTCATTAAGCCTAAGAGGATAGCTTTGCGAAACGCCCTCTAATCCTCCTTTCCTGATTCTGAAGCATTCGTTTCTACCTCGGCGTGCGTTTCTCAGCTTGCTGCGGAGTAGCAGGGTCCTTTCTACGTCTCACGTCCTGGCTCCTTAGCCAGCAGTGTAATTTTCTCTCTTAAGTTACGACGTTTTAAGGGCTTCGCGAGGATAAAAGTTGGAGGCGAGAAGGACCAGGAGGGCGACGACGCCCGGACGGTCCTCGGAAAGGTCCGCGACCTGGGATCACTGTGTCGTCTTCCTTTTCTTCTCTTTTGCTCCTCCTGTCTCTTCTTCCACTCCTCTTTTCTGCTCCCCCACCACTCTTTTCTTTCGTCTTCTTCGTTTTCGTCTGGAAAGCTCTAGCTCTCCCTCCTCCCTCAACGCCCCCACTTTATTCCTGCCATCGTGTTCCACGCGCAGCACGCGACCATCGTGATAAAGGTAGGAATCGGTTGCTCGCTGACCGGTTTCACTGTCGATAACAGGATCCTCTCTTTCTCTGCTTACCCGGCCGTTTTCCTCGTACTTCTCTCCGTCTCTCTCTCTCTCTCTCTCTCTCTCTCTCTCTCTCTCTCTCTCTCTCTCTCTCTCTCTCTCTCTCTCTCTCTCTCTCTCTGTGTTCCTCCCTCCCTCCTTTAACCTTTATCTCACGGTTGTCTCTCTCGAGCTTCTTCCACCCCCCTCCTTGCAAGCAGCAACGAGACATATTTTTCCTCATTCGCGCGCCCAAGTGCGGGCGGAGAGAAGGGGCGACGGTACGTAAAGCCTGCAACCTACGATCCTCCCGGGAATAACAATAATTTGCGGCCATTATGGCCAAGTGTTAAGAGAGATGAGGGAGGGTGGATGGAAAAGGGATGGGGTGGGCAAGGAGGAGGATAATTATGTCTTAGAGTACCACCGCGATACCACTCCAAGTGGCATTCAGGGGCCGTGCAAGGATCAAGGACACGTGAGCTCGCCTGGGCAAGCATCCTGGGCGAGGCGCGATAAGCTAGGGATTGCTTTTTGCTCGCTAAGGAAGATAAAATCACCGCCTTTTGACTCTCCTCCGACAATGTTAGCCACCAGTGACTTTTAGCGGTAATCAGGGGCGGAGATGATACGCGATACCTGCCCGCACATTTTACACGAAGAGGATAGATCGATCAATTTCGATACTCGATACCTCCTCTACTTTTTCTTCTTGCGTTTCATTTTATGATACTAAACCTCGATGCGCCAACTTTTCCAGGTTCCCATAATTCAGAAACAAGCGGGAAGCATGAAAATATGTAACACTAGCTGCGTTCTTTTTACACGAGATCTCAGATAATTTCAGCTCACTTCAGTTGGCGGTCGTTCTTTTTGATTGACTCACTTCACAACTGATGTGAAACTAACAAGGGGAGGATTACGATGTGTTGTTTCCAATTTCGCTGAATTTGAAATATGTCATAGTTCAGCACCCCTAGATGCTCATGGTACCCGGTTTTATATGAAGATGGCCCGTAATTTTCGAGAAAATTGCAGTTAAATATTGCGAATTTTCGGCCTAAATTGAGGATGTGGCAGCGCAGCGCCCGAGAACGAGAGACAGGAAAAAACAACAGAGAATCAAATGTCTTTGTCTCGTCGATACGCGTGTCTCGCTGCGCTGCCACATCCTCAATTTAGGCCGAAAAATCGCAATATTTAACTGCAATTTTCTCGAAAACTACGGGCCATCTTCATATAAAACCGGGTACCATGAGCATCTAGGGGTGCTGAACTATAACATATTTCTAATTCAGCGAAATTGGAAACAACACATTGTGAGCCTCCCCTTGTAAGTGAGATTTTATCCTCCCCCCTTACCGCAACTGCCTTACCCCTCAAATTGTCTCAAAATGAGATCTCAGCTCTTTCTACGGTTGTGTAGCCTAAGTGTGATTCGGCGGGGATGCGCTGCAATAATCTGAAGTAAACGCCGAGTAATACGTACTCGCTATTGACCGTTCTTTTAGAAGTTCTTAGATCACATAATCTCACCAAATCTCACCTCAGTTCGGCTCAGTTAATCTCAAGCTGAGATGTAAAAAGAATGCACCTATTATTTTACGTACACTGAAAAAATTGTATTCTTAAATTACATTCTTAATAATTCATATTAATAGATATTCTTAATAGATAAGAATATTTTCTTATCGATATGACGGTTTTTGGAATATATTCTTAATAATCCATCTGAACGTCGCCACACAATGCGTGCCAGTATTCGGTTAAGTTAGGTTACACATCGCGTGCGGCACATGTCAATGCCTGTATCTTGTTCCTCTTGCAATTCTGCGTAATTTTGAGTACAATATTATTTTGTGTGCTGTGTTGTGCAAAAAGTATGGATAAGGAAATGACGAAGTAGCTAGAAGAAGAGGATTTGGACGATTTAACGGAGATATTTACAAGTGATAGAAATACATGTATATATGAATTGTAACCTTCTCTCGTGACTACATTTCTCAACCAATTTTGATTTCAAGATATGGATAATGTAATTTTCGACAATATAAAGAGTGAAGCATTTGACTAAGAGTTTTGTTTCCAATAATTATATACGAAATATATCCATACAAATTTTTTACCAGCCTATGTTAAAAATATCTGATAAAAATATCTGTTAAGAATATTTCATTAGAGGAATCTGTTTAGAACATTCTACTCTTAAATTAATTAATCCTCTTGTTGCTTATTTTAGTGGGAAATATTCTAAACTTAAGTGGTAAATTCTTAAGATAAGAATACAATTTTTTCAGTGTAGGGTTTTATTTCACCCCGTTAGCGTACAGCCGAGGGCGAAGGTTTAGTCGTTCCCTGTGTCCGAGTATTTGAAAAATGTTAAAATACCGTAAGAAAACGATTTTGAAAACATCGAGCAATTTCATCGTTCCCGAGAACTTGCACTTTCTTGCGCACCATTCCTTTATTTCTTCTCTCGTATTCTCTCTCGGCGACTGTCCTGCGCGATGATTTACAATCGAACGACTAGAGACAAACGGAGCGGCCGTTACAGTAATCGATTAGCATTCGATGGGCGGCTTATCGCGCAGGCGGTAGCGATAACTGTACTAAAAGATTCATGATCGAGGTGGGACGGGGAGGTCCCCCTGTGTTAGGAGAAGCGGACAGTTAATAGCTCCGTATCGCAAATGGAGCCAGGAGAGCGAATAAAATCGCGCGCTGTCGCGCTCACGCGGATTTTACTCCCGGGGCGAAGTAATTAAATCGATGAGCGTGAACGATGCCGTCCCCGCGAATTACACAGGAAGCGCCGATAAGGAGTGTCGTAGCCTCGTCGTCGTTTCTCCTTCTCCTAGTTCTTTCTTTTCATCCTGCTTCTTGCCGTTTCTCCTTTTCTTTCTGTTCCACATCGATCTCGCTCTTCCCCGCTTTTCCCACGACTATCGGCAAGGCCTTCGTACGATCAAGCGAATAATCCTCGTCGTTTCTCCTATTCGTTCTATTAGTGTCGCTGTGCTCTTATCGTGATTACCGGTGGCACCATCCGACTGCCCGATCAAACCAACCGCAGATATTCTTAGTTTCTCTCCTCCCTTTTCTCACGACTGTCTAAACCTATTCGACTCCTTTTCCGTCTTCTTTGAATCTATTATCGTGCACTCACGCTTTACTCGTGATAATCGATAGAACTGTGGGACCTTCCCACGGACCGACTAGGTCGTTCTTTTCATGAATACAACCTCACCCTTTCCCGCTGATAATTCGCAAGCCATCCCTCTAAACACAATGCAGAACACCTAAGCGACCAACGGACCAATCGAGAAGCTTACGCCAGAATCACGGATCGTCAACTCGAGACTAACTGTTCGATTGACACGATCTGATCTCGCGTCGACCCTGAGATTGAGCGTAATGACGTTACGATGGCGCGCGGCGTCGGCACCTCAAAAATAAAATAATAATCGTTATTACCAGGAGGCTGACCGTAATCCTGGTTATTATCTCTCGTCTGGCGAACGCTTCGGGGAGAAAATAATCTGCCGTTCGTGTGACGGGCGACCGGAGAGCGCCGAAGACGATGGCGAGGACGAGGACGGTGAGAACGGTGGGAGGCGGATCCAAGATAGACGCATCCCATCTTCTACCGTCCGGCTACTATGTTTCTAATTGCACCGGCTGCAATCAATTTCATTCGCGCCGAAGCACGACGCTTTCTATGTATATCTTGCTGCGCGGCTGGCGCGCTTGGCCGATCCAGACGACACGAGGACGACCAGCAGCACACGATCGGGACTTCGAAACGAGGAGATTGAAGAAAAACAATGATAATGAGTGGAATGAAGTGAGGGAGGCGGAGAAGTGGGAAGAACTATGATGCACGATGGTGACGGATGAGAGAAAATGGAAGGAAAGGGACAAAAAGGACGAAGGATGAGGATGAAAAGGGAGAGGAAGATGAAAGACGCGCGACGATGATAAAGAATACGAGCGAGAGTCGAGAAGGGGGATGATATGAATAATGACGAAAGACGATGGTGACGAGCGAGATGGGGACGAAAAAGGATAATACCTATTGAGAGGAGCGAAATGAGAAAACGACGTTTCCAAAGGACATGGAGAACAAGGAACTGGCTTGAAAAGTAAGACGAACATAAGGACGATGAGGGAAACGAGGAGGACGATAAAACGAAGAATAAAACGAGATAAAACAAGAAATTACTCCGACGAGAATGACGATAAGGGATACTTGTGAGGAACCAGCCTTGTCGATCGTTCAACGAGGTTGCTCGGTTCGTTGGATCGTTGGATCGCCCTCGCGGCAAAAGCTACTTGAAAATTATCTGCTACCATGTAGCCGGTTAACATCGGTATAATTTTCTGCGTACCAATCCTAGGTACGTAGGGATTCTCCAGAAGGATGGAATGTGCATGTCCCCTGTAGAAGAAACTGGCGCGCGCGTGCACCAACGTTTATTCCAGCTCGCCAGCCGAGACATATGTTAGAGATGAAGGTACGGACGGTCCATGCGAATGCTCCAGAAGACATTCCTTGCGATAATCCGAAGTTAATTCAGCTCCGTTTAGATTTCCGTTTAGACCAAGAGCCTCTGGTTTTCTCCGTCGTTTCGCAGGACTAGCCTTGCACGACGCAGTCTCAATCATTCAGCTTGACGCGTTAATCTTGATAAGTGAAATTTTCTCGGGGGTGGTCCAATCTCGTGTCACGACTTTTCAGCCAGTCTTTTTAAGCGACGAATACTTTTACGTCCTAGAAACAGTTATTCCATACAAGTAGAGTTAACCTCTTGGGAAAGGAAAACTGCGTACGCCTCTTTCGAATGTATCAAAACCGCTTGTTTGCTACCGCGAAATCCTCGGCACTCGGAGGTTCGTCTTTACCATTCGGAAATCGCCAATCTTCTCGATAACTCAGAAACGGTTTCTACCAGCAATCGAATCCCTTCAGACCGAAGTTACACTCTCATCATCGGTGACCTCTCTCCAGATTTCAACTGGCCAAGTACCACTTTCGATTGCAATTGCCTCGACCTAGCACACTTCGATTCTTACCTCGCGCGCTTCCTCGCTACGAAATTGCGGAGTAGACGCGATCTCTGAAAACGATTTCGAAAACCCGTAGACAGGGTACGCTTAAACGTCCCGTTATACCAATATGCGTACCCTTTAATCGAGCGATAATTTATGCTACTCCGAGGCTGGCGAGCATGGAGCTGCAATATCGGACCGTTTCCACGCACCCACCGTCTCTTATCTGCCTCCTCCTCCAGCTCCTTTTTCCTCTCCTCCTCCTTTTACGTCCCATTCCGCGCGTATTCTCACCATTCCGAAAACAACGACGAGGACGACGAGGAGGAGACGAGGAGGAGACGAGGAGGACGGAAATTGTATCGCACGTATTCTCCATGAGCAGCAGCACCCTACCGCTGGGACCGACATACCTGTGGCATACCATCGCGAAAAAGCATCGGAGTAACCTTAATCGTTACGAGCTGCCCAGGCCTTGTCGTGATTAAGCGCTCTAAATAATAACACCACCGGCACCATCACCTCCGCCGTACCCTCTCCCGCTCGACGTGGGACTGGCATTATTATGCCGGCTCACTCCGAGCCCAAGAGCTTTTTGCGATCCTCAACCGCGCGGCGAGCACTCGGATGCGATCGTTTAACCTCTCAGCCTCATCGCTGAAACGCGCGTCAGGAGCGCGCGCGCATGCCTATCTCATTCGAACTGGACGCCAATAACAGCGTAAGCGTCGAACGGAAGTCTCGAGGGAAATAATATATTGGAAGCATCGGCTAATAAGCACGAAAGGAGCGAGAGAGAACAAGAGAGAGAGATAGAGAGAGAACAGACCGTGTGTGGTTCAAAGTGGGTAGACGATCTGCTCGTGCTTAGCTGCGGTGCAACCCGGCTTTTAATGATAAGGCGAGCTGCTCGCGCGAGCCTATCGATCCTATCGACGAGTCCCGGTCTCCTTTGATAACTCTGTTATCGTTCTTAAAGCGAAAAGATAGGAAGGGGTGGGCCAAGACCGAGCGGGACCGTATCGATCGTCGGCCGGTAAGCTCGTTCTTCCAGGGAAGAAACGAAGAGTGCGGCTTAGGACGAGATGCGGCGACCATATAACAGGATCGAAAGTTTCTTAATCGATCGGAGGCAGGTTGAGGCCGTGATAAAAGAGAGGTTTATAGGGGGTATGAGTCCTCCTCCTCGCGGCACAGACTCGCACCGGACGGACCGGCTGGCTCGGGATGGCTGGCTGGTCGGCTTAGTAACGGTGATTTCATTCCGGTTACTTTTCCTTTGCCTCGTAGCGCCGATTACAAGGGCCTGCCAGCGGTAAATCACTGATCATCAGTGATCATTAGTGGACCCAAGGGTTCTCCGATGAGCGCCGGCGGAAGGGAAACAAGCGGAACCGGCTGGTTGAGTTCGCGCTTGGAACCGGAGGGCCCGTGAGGGAGGAGGACCACCAGACGCGATCGATATCGGCGGAAGCTCGCGAACTTTACCGGTGCCAGAGCCCTTCGCACTACGATGGGATGCTACGTCCTAGACGAGAACTGTGTCGAAAGTAGGATCGATCGGTTCGTCTATAAGGGCGAGCACACTCTCGGCCACTTGCGGTTACCACCGGATGCGACCATGCGTATTTTATATACACGCACCCACGACCACTCTTACTTTCAACGTGTGGCTCTTACGATGGTTCAAATGATGTACGCGCACCGAGATCGTGGAAGAAAATACAAATTCCAGTGTTCAGCTTGTGGCGGCCACGGAGTGGCCGAGGGTGCGCTTGTCCTCACAAAGACGACGACGATCAAGGATCGACTGGAACAACGAAACGCGAGAACTTGATCCGACATCCTCTGGATACTTTCTCTCGGTCACTCGTCGATCGAAGGCCAGTAATCTTCTCTTGGTTTAGATTTTTCTAGGGAGCACGCGTCCGTTCCAAGGTGCGGCGTTGACATTACAAAACGTTTTGGTCACGGGACGAAGGGTCGAGCGTGTCGGGTAGGGCGATGAATGTGGCGTGGGAAGAAAAGGCAGTATAACGTCTTGAAGGGGGAAAAAAGGCGAAGTAAAGAACGATCATGAAGGAGAAGGACTATCGTTGCGCGCGCTCCAGACAGAATCCGTATCGGCGAAAACTCGCGAGCCTCTTCGTGCTTTAAAAGCGCGAGAAGCGCCTTGAAAGAATGCTACACCCTAGACGAGAACTATGCCAAGAAAAGGATATATTGGTTTACCTATACGAAAGTAGGGACGATCGAAGATCGCGTAGAACGACGACGCGCGAGCCGTAGACTCGAGATCCTCTCGACTTTCCCTCTCGATCTAGAGACAGGAATTCTCCCTTGGTCCAGACTTTTCCAGGCATCGTGCAACTGTCCCAAGGTCCCGCGTCGAAATTACAAAACGTCCCGGTCGTGGGACGAAGGGCCGATCGTTGCGAAGGACGATAAATGAGGCGCGGGTAGAAAAGGGAGTGGAACGAGTTTGAGGAGGGAAAAGGGAGAAGCAAAGGAGGGCCGCGGTGGATGCTGCTCGACGTTAATGTAATCGGCAGGGGCATCGAGCGCGAGCCGTTCACGGGCCGAGCCACGATTACTACAAATCGGCCGACGGCGGAAAGCCTTTAGGAGTGCCGAGGAATTCGTCGCTAGAGTATCGAGGCTACTGTGCGCCCGTGTCGTTCGACGGACAGACGGACAGCCGGGGAAGCAATCGGTCGTGCGTAGAATTCTCGATGATCGTTGGGAATCCTACGGATAGGAGGAAGTCGCCGAGCAGAGGAGGAAGAAGGCTTCCGATAAGAATGGAATTCTAAGATAGGAATCAACGATTAAAAAGGTAACGTTGATTATCGCCGTGAATTGAGACGAATGTTCGCAATATTTTTTAGGCACGACCGTTAAGGGAGTGACTTATGCAATCGCCATCCTGAAAACCGTTCGTGCGTGCGTGCGTGCGTGCGTGCGTGCGTGTGTGTGTGTGTGTGTGTCTGTGTGTGTGTGTGTGTGGTGTCCGTGTATATCCTCGATTTCGGAAAAACGGCTGAACCGATTGGGACGAAATTTGGCACAAAAATCAAGTACACTACTGTGAGTTGACAATAAGGTTTGTGAGTCGCCATCTTGAACCGGTACAAGATGGCGGGAAATTCAAATTTCGAATAAAATTAAATTTTGCCGGCATTTCGAAACGGTTGAAGATGGCTACACAAAAAGTTTCCTGGCACCAAATGGATATATACTCCACGTACATACCAAATTTCATCCAAATCCGTTCAGCCGTTTGGCCGGAATACTGGATTAAAAATTTTTATTAAGCAAATTTAAGTCTTTAATCCAGTATTCCGGCAAAACGGCTAAACGGATTCGGACGAAATTTGGCATGTACATGGAGTATATACCCATTTGGTGCCACGAAACATTGTGTGTGGTCATCTTCAACCACTTCGAAATGGTGCAAATTTCATGTCTTTAATCCACAATTTTATAATTATATTTAGTTTGAAAATCCCGTAATTTCGAAACGGTTGAAGATGACCATGCATAAAGTTTCGTGGCACCAAATAGGTATATTTTTAAACTACATGCCAAATTTTGGATCAGATGCATTTAATTAACCGGTTTTGATCACTTCCGGAAAATGCTAAAGTGCTATGCTCCCCATAGTAAAGTTACACTGAAAAAATTGTATTCTTAAAATGCAAACTTAATAATTCATCTTAATAGGTACTCTTAACAAACAAGAATACTTTCTTATCAATATGACGGTTTTTAGGCACGACCGTTAAGGGAGTGACTTATGCAATCGCCATCCTGAAAACCGTTCGTGTGTGTGTGTGTGTGTGTGCACGCGCGCGCGTGTGTGTGTGTGTGCCGTGTAAATCCTCGATTTCGGAAAAACGGCTGAACCGATCGGGACGAAATTTGGCACAGAAATCAAGTACATTACTGTGAGTTCACAATAAGGTTTGTGACCCGCCATCTTGAACCGGTACAAAATGGCGGTAAATTCAAATATCGAAAAATTCATATCTTTGGTACTATTCATTGGATCCCGATAAAATTTTACACATACATGTACACGTATGCAATGACAATTTCGGGAAATTTTCAAATTTTTGATTGGCCGAATCAAAAATGGCGGCTAATTCAAATCTTTAGTCCAACATTCCGGCAAAACGACTGAACGGATCCGAACAAAATTTGGCATGTACATCGAGTATATACCCATTTGGTGCCACGAAATTTTATGTACCGCCATCTTCAACCGTTTCAAAATTATGGGAAATTCAAGTATGGAAATGTGAGTTACGCGGTCGTGCCTATGACAGGAAGCGAAACTTTTCTGCACCCGGTGAGGCGAACGCGAAGCGCGAGCACCCGACGATCGTGCCGACCACTAACCACCACTAGTTTTCTATAGAGTCTATGTTTTGAGAAGTACCTGAAGATCGAGAATATTGAAAATCGGACGTCCACGTACCAAGATTTTTTTTAAACATTATTTATAAAAGACCTCGCAAGATCATCGCTGGATCACTAGTTTTTTGTTCATTTATAAGAGAACGAAGATCCTTTTTTACCCTCTTCGAGACATCATCTGGAATCTCCCAGAAATAGATTTATCAAAAATTCACGTTCTTCCCATCTTGAATATCATGTACGAAAGATAGCCACTGATTCTAGCGCGCCTCGCGCGTTTCTGTCTGTAACAACTCCTCGCCAGGCTACTCCTAGTAGCCCGAGCGATTAACACGAGAACGCGTTATTATCGCGTCAGGTGTGCACACCCACGCACTTTGTCGTACGAGGCAGACAAAGGGAACGTGACCGCGACGTAATGCGTCATAAACGCATCCTTCCGATACCTTTATGTGCTAAGTAAAATAAGATGGGAGAATAACGTGAGGGTGACGCGCGATATTTAATAACAGGCCATCGCGAGCTCACGTGACGCGATAATAACGCGCTCTCTGCCCCATTCAGGCTGTTCTAGAGAAGACCAAGAGCTTTGGAGAGGCTTCGTCTTCGTGGAAGAAGTATCCAGCCTTATCATCCTCTTACACGCCCCACCTCCTCGATTTTAACGTTTGGTTATCGTAATTAGATCTGAAATTTTATTGCCATTGTCCGACCATCGATTCGACGCCCCCGTGTTTATGAGTTACGAGGCGCAATCGTTAGGCTTCTCGGTTACAAGCTCGTTACCGGTTACCGGAGTTACTTGTTCCACGGATGAAGCACGAGATTAACATACATCATGTTCACGCGAAGTCGCCGACTAGTTTGCGCGGTCCTGTTATCCCGCTAAATCTTTCTCGGTCCTTATGCATCGACTGGTCCTTCGGTTGTTCGTCGCGACACGATGAGAAACGGTACGAGCCGTGACGTCACAGTCCTCCAGACGTTTCGCGTCGCTTGAATTTATGCTAGAAGCATTATAAGGTTAATCGATGTTACCGCAGAAAAATGTACGGGGCGAACTCCGTAGGAAGATGACGAAAAATCGAACATACGACGTTTCTTGTATGGAGCAGATTTGTCGTAGAACACAGAAGCATTTTTGGTCCGGCGGTAGTACTTGGCAAAGTACATTTGACTGATTATTTTTTTTAACTCTTAAATTATTGCAATAGTTACGTGCGCATAGGTTTATATTTAGTCTTACTTATGCAAAGCATTTGGTAATACCATCAATAAATGTTATAAATGTGTTCACTTGTTTTGGCAAGTTTCAACATACCAGTACAGGTTCATCAAGTGGAACTTTTTATTGCGACAATCTTTTTCCTCATGGATTTATGTGAAAATTTCTGTGCAACAAGGGTCTAGTTTATGACCTGATTTCCTATGCCGCAAAGAGTTAACGACGAAGAATAATAAGACAAGGCCTTCGTTAAAAAAGTTTCATAGGAAAATCGAACCAAGAAGTAGGGGAGAGTGGGGCATGATGGGGTTGAGGGCAAGACGGGGTTTTTGTAATAGCTTCCTCAATAAGTGCCGCAATGGAGCGGGAAAATGTTGAATTGTTTGCTCTTGCTATGCCAATCTGTGACAGTGACGGCAGCTGTTTTGTGTCATTTACTTGGAGCCTAAACATCAAAACGTGTTGTTTGCTGATGTAAATTTTCAACGTATTTACATAAGAACAGGTAAGAAGCGTAATTTTTTTTCAAAATTACATAGTATCATCTAATAAAGTATTTTCTTAGGAATAAATTCATGTATGCAATCAATTGATTTAAAATATGCTTACGTTGTTATGCACACTTAACCTGAAAACTGTCCCTTGGGGCAAGACAGGGTCCGAAGCTTTACCTACCCATCGTGCACCTCATCTTGCCCTACATTAAATATGTATAGAGTAATTATATATATTTTATTAGAAACTAGGGGGCAAGCCCCCTGCGCTTTCGCTTCGCTCAAGCGCCAACCCCCTCAAGATCGCCTTTGCTCGCGCTTCGCGCTCGCCTTAACGGGTGCAGAAAAGCTTCGCTTTTCTGCAATAGGCACGACCGCGGCACTCGCGCTTCGCGCTCGCCCACGAATTTCAAAAGGTTTCGAAATTGTGGAAAATTCAAGTATTGAGATATTAAACTATGCTACAGAGTCCTCTGCGCTTTCGCTTCGCTCAAGCGCCATACCCCCTGAGGTCATCGGATGCTCGCGCTTCGCGCTCGCCCACGAAATCCAGCATTTCTGCAATAGGCCCAAGTGATCAAAACCGGACAATTAAATGCATCCGAACCAAAATTTGACATGTACATAGAGTATATACACCTTTGCTGCGGTGAAACTTTATGCATGGTTATCTTCAACCATTCAGAAATTGCGACAAATTGAAATCTTTAATCCATTATTCCGGCGAGACGCTTGCGCGGATTCAAACACAATTTGGCATATAGTTTAAAAAAATATATCCATTTGGTGCCACAAAACTTTATGCATGGTCATCTTCAACCGTTTCGAAATTACGGGATTTTCAAACTATAATTATAAAATAGTGAATTAAAGATTTGAAACTGGCACCATTTCGAAATGGTTGAAGATGCCCATACACAATGTTTCGTGGCACCAAATGGGTATATACTTGATGTACATGCCAAATTTTGTCCGAATCCGTTCAGCCGTTTCAAGATGACCATGCATATTGCCGCCATTTTGTAACGGTTCGAGATGGCGATACACAAAGTTTCGTGGCACCAAATAGGTATATACTCGATGTACATGTCAAATTTTGTCCGAATCCGTTCAGTCATTTCGCCGGAATAATGGACTAAAGATTTGAATTAGTCGCCATTTTTGATTCGGCCAACCAAAAAATTTGAAAATTTCCAGTAATTGTTATTGCGTACGTGTACATGAACGTGTAAAATTTTATCAGGATCCAATGAATAGTACCAAAGATATGAATTTTTCGATATTTGAACTTCCCGCCATTTTGTACCGGTTCAAGATGGCGGCTCACAAACCTTATTGTCAACTCACAGTAGTGTACTTGATTTTTGTGCCAAATTTCGTCCCGATCGGTTCAGCCGTTTTCCCGAAATCGAGGATATACACGGACACACACACACACACACACACACACACACACACACATACATACATACATACATACATACACACATACATACGAACAGTTTTCAGGATGGCGATTGCATAAGTCACTCCCTTTACGGTCGTGCCTAATAAAACTGTCTCAGTTGAGTTTTGTATGAATGCTGGGTGTCGTATGTCACGTGCCAGAAGTGGGCACACAATCTCTGTGCAGGTGAAGAAGATGAAGATGCAGAAGTCCACCACATTAGCGAATATTGCAAACACCAAGATGATAAGCATTGAATATTAACTATGCCCTAAGTAATAATAATAATTGTACCTTTTCTGTTTTACCTTTTTTAATTGCTTTTATAAAATATACAAGTAAATTTGTCACCAATGTTTATTAATGTTTCTAGTTACTTATTGAAAACCTTATGTTTTATTCGAGATTAAAATTATATACGGGTGTAAATTATACACCCATCTTACCCCACCCCTATGCCCCATCTTACCCCTTGGGTAGGGCAAGATGGGATAGTTGGTAGGACCTACAAAAACAATTTTTTTTTTTACAGAAAATACTTATATTTTTAATTCCTAATTTTTCTATCAACAGCAGCTAGTTAGAGGATCAAGTTGCCATAGCAGGCATTTCTATTCCGCATTTCAAATGCCGGAAAAAAAATTAAAAAGTCTTAACCCCTTAACAGTGTATGTAGCATATATGCACAAAAAAAGTCGTGCCACTGGAGTGTGATGTGCATATATGCACTTATGAAAAAAAAAACAATTTACCCTTGTACGATTTGTATGAATTATGGTATCCTACGGTTTTTGCGGTTGCTGAATTCAAATATGATGTCGGAATTTCAAAATTCAAAATAGCAGATCCAAAATGGCGACCGAAAAAATGAGAATTTTGTTCGTTTATTATGAAACTCGGTATCCGGGAGTTTTTCGAGTCCCTGAATACGAATATGATACTAGAATTTCAAAATTAAAAATACTCCCGGATACCGAGTTTCATAACAATCGAATAAACTTTCATTTTCCGGTCGCCATATTGGATCCGCCATTTTTAATTTTAAAATTCTAATATCATATTCGGATTCAACGACCTCGCAAATATGGACACCAAAATCATTACAGAAATCTAACAAACTTTTTTTTTCACACACTGGTGGCAAGTAAAGCTCACTTTCGCTACACTGTTGAGGGGTTAAGGACCCCCTCATGCCCCATCCTTCCCTATTTCAAAATTGGCTGGATGACAGTTCGGAAATGTTTATCTTTCGAATTTCGCGGAACGTTGCTTCTGCTAGATCCATCCTTGTTTTTTAATTTTAAAGTACCGCAATGAAAAATCCTTTTCTCAGCGCGTGCTACCCAATGGCCTCACAACTATCCTCACAAACGGGAACGTCACTCATCGGCAAAGGGGGTTCACGCCCAAACAGGTCTGATATGCATAAACAATTACACGCGTGTCGAATACAGCGATGCTAATAGAAGCCAGCCTGTCGTAATTGACCCCAGAGTGTAATCTTTCGATTCGAGACCCGCGAATCCTTTCAAACTCGCCACTACCTACTACCTAATTGTAAGTATCGCCCGTTATGCTCGTGCGTTGAAAATCGTACGTCCTGCTCCCGCGCCCTCTTCCTTCCTCCCTTCCTACCCCTCGTCCTCCTCAGCAGCAAGGTAAAAAGTAGCTTGTAATACAAATCTCACGTTCCACGGATGAGGAGGATGAGGAGGATGAGGAGAGGCTCGACCGACGTTATCGTCGTAATCACCGGCCGGTGATCTCGAGCGTGAACTCATCGCCTAGGAAAAATCCCTCCTGTCTTGTCCACTCCTCTCTCCTCTTCCCTACTTCTCTCGTCATTCGAATAAAATACAGGTTTCAGTCTTCGCATCTCTCCAAGGACTCTCCGTCCGGCTCGCTCTCTCCCGTCGTTTCTCTCATTATTCTTCTCTCTGCTCTCGAGTAAAGCGAACAATTTCGATGCTCTCTCGCACGCTCGTTTCATCGGCCGCGCACCCATCAGGGAGATGAATAATTTATGACGTCACTTTTAGGGTAGAGAATTATGCGCGCTACCGGACAGTACCGTTACGAATAGGGCGAGTGCTCGGATTTTCGGTAATCGCGCGAAACGATAATCGTCTCAGTGCCGCGTGACCGCGGACGGTACATCTTTTTCTTCGTCTTCCTCTCTCGAGGTGATTATTTAAATAATTTTACGCCTCGTGGCGCGGCTCGGCGCTCCCACGCGTCGTTACGCGCACTCTGGTTCTTGCATCTTTTCGGCATTCCTTTCCTCGCGAACGCTCGCGTGGGAGAAAGTCCCGTGAATATCGTGAGAGAGTAGGTCGTGGATAATGTGGGGGTTCGAAAGGATAATGATCGGCTGTCGTTTTCAAAAGCAACGTCGAGGAACTATTCATCTAGAATCTTACTCGATAATGGAGATAACTCCTCGAATAATTTATACGAAATAAAATATGTAAGCATGTTTCTCCGATTCGCGATATAAAATACCGTTGCTCTTATTACTCACCGCGTATTAACCCCTTGAGCGCTACACTGAGAGAAAATAATGGTTGGGTTTACTATAATCTCACTATATTTTATAGTTAGATTTGGCGTCAAACATATTTTTATAGTTCACTTAACCCTACAAAATATAGTAGAATGAACGATTTGTACAAATAGTTATATCACTAACTGTTACCTTTGTTCTTGTTACCATATGTATAGTAAAATGTGCTATGCGAATATAGTTAGTTCTATCACTATGTATGAAATATTCTGGTAATATTAACTATATAAAATAGTTACTTTTCTTACCATTATAATTTTCAACCATACTATATTTTTAGTTGAAATAACCATAATTTTGGGTAAAAACATAATATAGTTGGTTATACTATGCCTCTATCGTAATTATTACCGACATCATGGTAACATTTACCATAAATATGATATTTCCAACTATAATTTTGTTACTATGCCATTATAGTTAGATATATCATATACTTTTCTCTCAGTGTATGAACGCATATATGCGTACTCACACAACCATTCAATTTAAGTTATGAACGGATATATGTAATTGATACTTGTAAGCCTGGAGATATAAAAAGATAATAAGCGTTTAAGTGTGCTTCTGTGCAATGAAATTTCAAAGTTGCCCAGCCCAGCATGTGCGTTGTCGTAAAAAGTGGGCAGTCAAGAGCACACGCTTAACTTCAGACAGCTCAGCGCTCAAAGAGTTTAGGTAAATTTGCGTAAATGGAGGTCGTATAAGTGAGGGAATAAATAAATAGATCAAATTAATGGACAACGAAATAGATCAAATTTCCTCGTAGGACGTTATATTTTATCTACCGTGAACTTTGCTACCGTTTGTTCCAGTCGTGAGCGCACCGCCATTCCTTGTCGCCATCCGGTTACTTACGAACCGCGTAACTCCAACATCCTACGGCGCACTGTGGGCATAAAGTCGTTTTTTAGTGCCAAAAGTCGTTCGACGGCTGAATTCTGAACCGATTGCGATGAAATTAGTCTTAAAATGCGCGTTATTTATCGTACTACAGCGGAGACCAGCACTTTTTTTGGTATTACAATTTGTTGACCTCTTCAGCTGGAAAGACGTGCTGCGCATGTCGCTTGTTATCCGCTTCTAAAGTGGCAAAGACGTGCTATGCCATTTCGAAGTTTGAAATTTGTGTCACGGTTTCGTAATCGGAGAACTCGAAAACCCTTGTATATCAAGATCGAAGGGATTATGAACACCTTAACCAAAAAATAATTGCCAAAAGTTTGAAACAATTTCGATTTTGTATTAATCAACAAATTGTGACATCAAAAAAAAGTGCAGATCTCTGCTATAGTACAATAAGTAACGCGTATTTTAAACCTAATTTCATCGCAATCGGTTCAGAATTCAGCCGTCGAATGACTTTTGGCACCAAAAAACGACTTTATGCCCCTAGTGCGGCGGCACGGAAGGTAGACGAGTAGGAAGTGAGAAAAGGTTAATAATTGTTATTAATGAAAAGATGGGTGTTTCGCCTTCGGTACCACTCGAGGGTCACACTCCGACACTTCCTCGAACTGTCCTGACCGAGAGCCCGCAATCGCTATCTGGGATAGGGGAGTGTGTTTATAGAGGAGAGGCTCGGAGGGTGCTTTATCTCGAGACGACTTCCGGTACTCTGCTTTGTTATCCGGACTCTCTTACTCCCGACTACGGAGCGCGGAATACATTTTCCGGAGGATACCTCGAAGCCTTATCTGATCGCGGGATTTAATTGTTTCCTTGAGTCCGTCCTTTCCTGAAGGATTCCCAGTCGGCTCGCGAAGGGAATCGCGGAAACGAAGAGCGAGGGGGAGAGAGAGAAAGAGAGAGAAAGAAAGAAAGAAAGAAATATATTTGTTAATGCCTAAAAGAGAGAGAGAGAGAGAGGGAGAGAAAGGAAGAAACGTGTTCTTCTTATTCCGTACAAAAAAATATTTTGTAGTATTAAGTCGTGTAAAAACAATATTCGAGCACTCGTCCATATGAATTTGAATATCAAGTACGTACTGTGTATGCGAATATTGTAGACAGTAATAGTATGATCGTGGGTTATAGACGAGCGAAAGTGAAAGTGACTTGAAGAAGCTTCGCATATAAGAAACACAGAACTCAAGATTACGCAATTTTTTGTGGTAGCACGTAAGAGTAAAGTTATGTAGCTGAGAAGGGAACTTTAATTAATCTAATTAATTACCGAAGACACCGACCTATTTCCTCGAAAGGGCTCCATTCCCACGGAATGCGCTAATTATGCTTATTCCCAGATTTATCTCAAGGAACGGGGAAGATAATCTTATTAATGACAGCTTGCGTGACTGTTACCCGTATCTTTGTTCATTGCCGCAACTTTAGACAGTAACTATCCCAGTATCGGAGACTTTTTTTCTCATGGAGATTACTTCATTCTTCCTGGTGGAGTAACAACGAAAATTGTCGGTAAAACGTTTCGCGTAATGCATTCTTCCTGTACAATCCTTAATAATTCTCTAAACAAGTATCTCAAGAGTGCGTTAATCGAATAAAAAACAAGTAGGAAAAATGAAAGAGAAGCTTAAACAAAATTGCCCCGAAGGTTCCACAAAATAGACTGCCTTATTATACATTTGATTTTCTCCATCCCACACTTATCTCTTCACGACGAATTCGCTTGAACAATAACATCGAAAAATCAAGTTATCGTATCCTAAGTCACCTGAAATGGAAATGTAGGTAGCTTCGCTTTCATGTGGATTAGAAAGTCGTTCGCGGTAAAGGTTCTTCTCGACGGGTCTTCGTAACGACCAAAGAAAAGGAGAAGGAAGAAACGGTGAGAGAAGGAGGAAGAAGCGCGAGGCGTGAACACGAGAAATGACGAGGGGTGATTAGCGAAATTCAAACTGCCTTGCCCCGTGACACGCGCACGCTCGCCTCCGTCCACTCTGAGACACAATAAAGACATAACGAATAATGCGCCGGGTAAATGTACACGCGTACTCACGCACGTGCGCATCGGTCGAGGAACAGGTGCGAATGATGAACGATGGAAGTAATTGCGGGTAATAAAACTAAATGACTGAGTACTAACTATCTTACCCGGGTGACCACCTACGACTCCATGGCAACACAAAGGGGACTCGCGTGTTCGCGATTTTGTCACGTTACCGGAACTCACTCTTTCATTCCTCCCTTTGTGTAGGAGTCTCTCTCATTAGCATTTGCTCCACGACCAGCATCGCACAGGACGCGCTATCGCCCGCGGAAAGATCCTTATCTCAATTAAGAGCCCCGTAATAATTTCTAATTAATTCTCGGCTAAGTATTCGCGCATCATCGCGCACCCTCGAGTGTAACTTTGTAGACGCTTGTGCGCGTACGCGCTTGTTACGTATCTTGGGCGAAAAACATCAAGTAATTGCGATTGGCCAGTTCACTAAGTGTATATCGTTAAGTACGTCCTTGCGTTTCTAGTTTTTTATTTCTTTCTTTTCGTTTTACATCTAATGTAAAGGAAGCACCGTGTAAAGGAACGATTGGAATTCGCACATACGAGATCCCGGGTGAAAAACGCGAAGTAATTACGAGGGAGATTAGTCGGTTAGTAGATATTGTTGAACAAATCTGCGCTTTGGAATTTTTCTTCTTTTTTTCTGTTATCTTCACGGATGCCAGAAACACGCCAAGAATGTGAGAAGTAATGCAATTCTTACGAGCAAGAGCGCGCGTTGCTTCTTCAACTCAATGGCTTCTTTCTATTTCGTTCTCGTTTATTACGTAATAGGCAATTTTACGGCGAAGAGTAGATCGAGTGGCAGACACCGCTCAACGAACTCCCAGTTCCGTCCACGTAATAAGAGTAATTTACAATGGCGAGGTATCGGTGAGCGAAAAAAGTGGCGACGAGGGTTCGATACCCTGTTTCTTGTTTACAGTCGAATTAAAGGGAACAGTTAGTCGACGTTGTTACGGCCACTCACAGATGAATGATGTTTTATGACATAATGATCTCGCGTGGCTCGCGCAGCTCGAGAATTTATTCTTTTTTCGGGAGCCTTTCCTGAGATCGGTATGCGTCTCACCGCTGGTCCTGAATTCTTTAGATCTTGGGCAGGTCGTATTATACTCACGTGTGCGGTAAGCTTCTCGATAAGCGGCAACAGCTTGGACGAGCGATAGATAGAGTTGTCAGTGGACGAAAAATCACCTCGATAAAGTATCGCATTCGAGAAATACGAAGGAATTATACGGTGAAATTGTCGATCCTTGGGCGTTCACGAAGCATTTGCATTTACCGTACGGCGGATGTTGTCGACAAAATGTTTTTCATTTGATGCTAAATAACGGTCGACGGTCGACGAGACTCTCTGTCGATCGTCGAGTAACATTATTTAATTGTCGGTAATTGTAATAGTGGCCATTGGCGCGTATAATTCACAGGTACAGAATTGTGGAAAATGGACGAGTCGAGTGTAGGCAAGGTGTGGAATTTCCTGACGAACATGTATACACGCGTAAACGCACCTTCACACACTTTTTGCATCTGTCTCTGGAAATAGGAAATGAGGAAGAAAGGCGTAATCTACTTTGCGAGACTCGTGAGGATAATGGCAATCGGTACGCAAGCCTAATGAGCACTGCGTTAATTACAGCCAATGATTCGAAATGAACCTCTCTGTCCATGCTTCCATCTCACAATGTCAGTCTATGTTTTTCATTGAATTTTACGCTTATTCAAGCTATTACCGGCGTAACTATTGATCGAAGAATAATTCGATAAAACATTTGACTCCAATCGGCCGGGGAAAATTTGAAGCGAAACGATAGTAGAATCAATGCGCCAAATAATATGCTTTTTCTTAACCAAGAGCGTATATGTATACACTGAAAAAATTGTATTCTTAAAATACAAACTTAATAATTCATCTTAATAGATATTCTTAATAGATAAGAATATTTTCTTATTGATATAACGATTTTTGGAATATATTCTTAATAATCCATCTGAATGTCGCGACACAATGCGTGTCAGTATTCGGTTAAGTTAGGTTACACATCGCGTGCGGCACATGTCGATACCTGTATCTTGTTCCTCTTGCAATTCTGCGTAATTTTGTGTGCTGCGTTGTGCAAAAAGTATGGATAAGGAAATGACGAAGTGGCTAGAAGAAGAGGATTTGGGCGATTTAATGGAGATATTTACAAGTGATAGAAATACATGTATATTATGAATTGTAACCTTCTCTCGTGACTACATTTCTCAACCACTTCTGATTTCAAGATACGGATAATGTAATTTTCGACAATATAAAGAGCGAAGCATTTCATTAAGAGTTTGGTTTCCAATAATTATATACGAAATATATCCATACAAATTTTTTACCAGGTTATGTTAAGAATATTTGTTTAGAGGAATCTGTTTTGAACATTCTACTCTTAAATTAAGAAGATCCTCTTGTTGCTTATTTTAGTGGGAAATATTCTAAACCTAAGTAGTAAATTCTTAAGATAAGAATACAATTTTTTCAGTGTACGTTTACAGCACGAGAGCGTTCATCCGCACTCAGGAGGATAACATTTGATTCGCGTACTTGTTTTATTAGCTGTCACGAGATGGATCCCGATTACCTCTATACACTCCTCGAGAAATCTTCCTTTAGTACGAACTGCGAAAATGAAATTCCTTCGCAGCATCGTTACTCGCCTTCCACGTAGCTAAACGTCGCGCGTTACCAGTATGCATACATTAAATAGATTTGAATCGGTTAAACTCAGATGTTGCTTCGTAAAATACGTCGCGACTTTCACTCGGTGGCAAATGCTTCCGAAACAAGAGGCCACGCGTAACCGGCACGAACCACGGCGATACAAAATACCTTTCTTCCTCGAGAATCTCTGCTTTCATGCGAACCGTGATAATGAATATTCCACGCAACATTAGTGCTCGCCTGCCGTGTATTTTACCACCCGCCAGATATTAAAGCATAAATTTCAATCTGCAAACACACGTGTTTCTTCGCTTATGCACTTTCACGCGGTAGCAAATACTTCCGAGGCAAGAAGCTTACCTTAAGTGGCGATACAATAAAACGCTCGTTAAACACACCGTTGTCAACTGCACTTCTCGCGACTCTATTTCAAGCGAGGAGCCCCCACGATTCGCCCAGCTGCGTTATTAAAGGACCTCGTTAGCGACCAAAGCAACGACTCCGCGACACCGGCGCGGATCATCAGTTTCACCCGAAGCGCGCCAGACCAAGGTGGGAATTTCCGCGCGCCACGGACGTTCTACGGAATGTTTACGACACCTGCTCGCCACCTTTGTTTAACGAATTAAGTAATGCAAGCCGTAGCTACTGTCAGTGGCAACGACGACTTTGGTTGCCATCCGCGCGCCTCTCTCCCAAGAAGAAAAAGATGCGAGAAGGAAATGCAAGGGAAAAGGCTCGGTCGGTATAAGCCCGGATGATTAACGATTACTCGATTATACGCGTGTCTAATGACGACGTTTGCGTGTAACCGTGCCGTGGTTGCGCATGGACACGGCGGGGGAGTCGTTACGAAATCAATCACGAAAATGAGAGCTCGTGAAGGCTATACGAGCCCTTGCATCGAGAGCGGGTCCACGCGGTGTGCTTTAATGGGACGCGCTGCGAGGAAAAGGCCGATTTGCGCGGATTAGCCGCACGCCCCACGGAGAGAGGAGGCCCGATCGAGAAAATCAACAAGAGGCCTGGTGGGACCTCACGGGCGTTCATATTGAGCGGCAGCGAGGCCAGAGACCCCCTGGTTCAGCGTGTAATATCGATTAGTTATCGATACTGTCGGTGCTCGATACTCCGTAGAGTCTGAGATTGTAAGGAAACCTTGAAAGAGGGTGTGTCCAGTGCTCTTATTTTGTAAATAGGATTCGATCTAGGCTCGTGAGCGGAAACACTTAGAAGAAATGGGAGTAAGGAGCAGTTTCCGCTCGACCGAAAGAAAATGACCTTGGGGTAGAGATCTTCCACTTTCTTTCGATATAATCAAACCCCTTTGGGCCTAGCTCCGAGTTCTCATCACCAATCCTTCCAAAGGTAAACGAAGACCCTTTCTTCTCACGTTTATCTCAGTACTACGGATGATCATTTTCATCTCTGGTCGCAGTTAAAAAGTACGTGAAAAATATTCATGACTTTGACTCACTTTTTTAAACTCTATAGAGTTGTTTTTCAGCAAGCAAATGGAAGACGGAAATCGCGCGTCCGTGTTACGAGAACACGAATTAATAAAAGGAACTTCGTTTAGTTCTGCCAATGAACTTTCGTCACCTCCTAGCTTTCGATACCTTCACACGCGATACGAAGAAGACTTCGTCACAGCTTCTCTCAGCCTACATCGAAAGTTCGCGAAAGTAAACTTATAAGGTGACGCTCATGGGACAACATCGTTCGGCACCACGGTGGGAGAATTCGTCCGTGGGTGCTCCCGTCTGTTCGTCGATCTTCTCGTTGCCACGAATCCTTCGGCGCGCGTGCGTTCGCTCGAGGAGACACGCGCACGCGCGGAACCAGTACGCACTCACGCACGCATGCGAGCCTGGGTGACACGCGTGCGCGCGCGCTAGTGGTCCGACCGGTATCCGCCATATTTGGACGGGGCCACACGCACACGTGCCACGCACTCTTTACACACGCGCGCTTCAGTGCGGTAGAGATACGCGCACGTAGGAGACGAAGAAACCTGCGGCACGGAGACAAGGAGGGGTCACGCTCACGAAAGGCATTGGCCATAAAGGCAGGATATTCCGGAGGACAAGAGGATGCTGGAGAAGAAGGATGAAGAGCAGGAGGAGCAGGCCGGCGGTTCCTCGAAGTCGATGCGAACCTTCGTCCATCCTTTTCGATCCTTTTTTTTCTCTTCTTTTCTTTTTCTCCCTCGCACAGCCCGATTTGAATCTCGTCGCGAGAACAAGTCCGGAGATACCTTCGCACGAAGAGACAATACACGTTTCTGGACGAGTAAGGAGAACGTTTTATCGAGATCCTTCGAGGTATTCGCGGTGGGTCCTGTTTTTGATCATGGGGCATTGCAATTGAAATGTAATGCAATGCTGGAAGAGGTATACGACAAAGTTCGCAATGAAGAAGTACTCGGTGGAATTTCTGAACGGCGGATTCTGATTTTATTCTTGAGGTTTGCGAATAAATTATAATGCAATAATCTATGAGGGGATAAACGACCAGAGTCGTTCCCTGTACTCGAGTAAATATCTAATTGTTAATGTCCCATCGAATCGAACATTAATGAATTTATGGCGTGATAGACAGAACTGGGAAAATCTCCTCGAGGATCAAAAACTACGATCGGCTGTAACTATCTTTGACAAACGATATCCACCCAAATCCACTTAAGGGGATCCAACCTTCCTAGGCTTTCTTCTCGGGAATACCTCGAGAGCCAATAGAAATCGCGGAAATGAGAGGAGATTTGGACCAAATTATTCGGCTCCATTTTACATTATTTCCTAACCGCAAGGGTATGTATCGAAAGCTTGAAGTTTATTCTATTGACGATGACAGCCATATATGTGCATCGAAGAATGTTAAATGAGTAATTACACTCACAAGTAGCATTGGTCCCTCTAGCTGTCAAGGACATTCCAATATGGCCGCACTCGCGGCCGTATTTTCACGAATTTCTCCAATCTACGCGCACTACGCACACATATCGCTGTCATCGTCAATAGAATAAACTTCAAGCTTTCCATATATAACCTTGTCGTTAGGAAATAATGTAAAATGGAGCCGAACAATTTGGTCCAAATCTCCTCTCATTTCCGCGATTTCTATTGGCTCTCGATGTAATCCTGAGGGGAAAGCTTATTGAAGTTGGATCCCCTTAACCTTAAAATGATCACCTTGCGCTCAAAATAAGAATTGCCAAATATAAAACCATGTTTTTCACATACCGATCTACCCTACGATGCGACACCTACAGATTCCACTGGCGCGCAGAGAAAATCGACAAGGGAAGACGAAAAAAGCATTCCTGCCAGTAGGGTTTAAATGCCTACCACGGTTGAATTTATACTAATGAAAAGCTTTACAAAGGATAGCGATGTACTGCACGCTTTGATCCTAACGAGTCTCCTGCTTTCTCGTTCGCTTCGTCCTTCTCCTTTTTACCGCCACTGCTTCGTCAGGGGTATCATCGTGCGCCGTGGCGCGATCGTTAAAGAAGCGTCGAACGGTTTGCAGTCTTCTCGGGGAGCAGAGGGTTAAGGCCTAGCGCCATTCATGAGCGCGCGTCGCGATACAACGTTGGAAAAATACCGTGTCAGAGTTCACGCTCGTCCATTCGCGGCGCCTTTAGCTGTGAAGGCGTGCGCGTCGGCCACGAGGACGACGCGCCAACCGGTGACTATCTGACGGACTAACTGTACAGAGTTGTCACGTAATTCTCCAGCTCAGCTGTACGAAAAAGGGCATGTCTACCGACGTCAACTTCATCGTGGGCGCGATTCACCGAACACCGCCGATTCTCGGTCGCGTTCTCCATTTTTCATTTGTTTTTTCCTCTTCTTTTCGTTCCTCGCTCGTGCGAGAAAATCGTAGTGCAACGGTGTTGTGGTAAGAAAATTGGGCGATGAAACATTCGCTGTGTCTTTATGGAGAAATCCAGGGGACTTCGTACAATCGTGTTCTCGTGAAATAATGTATACTGCAGATATTGGAAGGAAATTCATTTCTGACTAAACTTTCAGATCTGCATGTGCGAAGTTGAAAATGATCAAAGTGTATGTAGAATGTATGAACCCTTTGCGGTCCTATGTCGAGTGGCACTCGACATCGCTTTTCGATAAAATAATTTTTTTTTGTAAAGAATATGGCTAGACGACAGAATTGACGTACAACAGTGCGTGACATTAAATATGAAAGTGATGACAGTGATTGTTTGGAGGACATAGAACGACAATTTCTGCCGTCACCACGGCAGAGTCATTCGTGCGCGACTACCATCCTGAATAAGTACCTACTTTTAGGAACCGATGTGAAACATTGAAAGAGAATCGAACGTGAACACGATTGGCATGCTTTATTCTCTCCCGAGCACGCGATTCACCATCGTTACGCAAAAACATTCCGAACTTTTTAGCTCGTAAGGTTTTAGACCGCGCGAACGCGAGGCAATTGAGAGGCAGGCAAAAAATTTGTACGCTCTTCTTTCTAAACGCTACCGATGCCTGCTACCTCCCGTTCTTTTCCACGTCGAAAGCTTTTTTGCCGCGCGATACGATCCTTTCGCGATAATGACCGAGAGCCAAAAAAAACAAGGGTGCGAGTAGAAAAAGTATAAATATTTCGATTAACGTTCAAAGGCTCTCGCGGTAACGAGACCTAATTCCGTCTCACAGGCGGGAAGAAAAAGCGCCCGTCGATCGAGTCTACTGAATCGATCGATCGAGGTGGAGTGGGGGGGAAAAAGTCGATCCGTTAGGTACGCATCGAGAAGTAATCTTGATTTCTGGATGGATCGTTCGCGAGGCGGCGCACGATCCCTGACAAGATCTACTTCGCACAGTGTTCGGTTCGTTCGTGAATTTTAAACGAGAAAAAATCGCCTGTCAAACCAAATCGCATGAACTATTAATTTGAAAGTGATATTTACGGTGTGCTCAATTTAATCGCATCTACGATTTAACAGTTTATCGCGTGCGTATTTTGCATCCTTACAATTTTGCATCGGGTTTGTAATTCTAAACAGCTGTTGTAAAGTTTCGATGCAGTTACGTTGCCGGTCGAGAGAACGTTTGCGATTTCTTAATTAATCATTACGCGGAGTAATCTCCAAATGGAAGAAATAATTTCCCACAATAAATTTTCTTGTTTCGCCGATTCCTTTGGCAGTAAAGAATCGGGAGTTTGCGTTAAAGAGTCTCTAGTAAAATTAATGGTGCGTCAAGATTAAAGTGATCTTGACGGAAGGTGGTAAATTTGCCAGCTGCATTCTCAAGAGAATTCGTTGTTCCACGCGTGGGATACCATAGATGGACCAATTAGTCTCGTAATCCGAGAAAAGACCGATCCTGCCATTCCAGAGGAATATTTGTCGATTAGTGACCGGTCGTCGGATAACCGATCCTTATAAGGAAATGAAGGAGCGGGTTTCCGAGTAGGAATCTCGACTCCATTTGTTTTCATCGCTCCTGTACGTGACTATCTTTTACTCCAAATTGCTTCGACCAATCATTGGCCTTGTCCTCGTCTTGCGCCATTGAACTTTGAAATCTTTAAAGGAAATTAAACTATTACAACTCAATAGAACGCTCCAATACGACCTAGAAAGTGTCTGTTCCAAAACTACAATTCCACGATTAAGTTTGGAAAGACATCAACGACACTGGTGTTCCTACGACATTTCTTTCGGCGCATTGAAGTCTCCGACAAGTCACCACAGAATGTCCATATAGCGTGATATCGTAGTCACAGTGGATTAATTCGCTGAGAAAGGACTGGAAAACCGTGATGCGAATTAAGTTTTTCATTTGAAAAATTTTCCAGCGTATTAAACACAGATGTTGCCAAGTATTCTTCTTCTCTTACAATTCTTTAGATCGACGGTCCTCCGTGAGGAATGAAAAATCCGGTCGCTTTACTGGAAACCGGAGTCCTCGCCTTTTCGGCCTTTTGCCTGCTCTCTCTCTCTCTCTCTCTCTCTCTCTCTCTCTCTCTCTCTCTCTCTCCCTCTCTCTCTCGCTCTCTCTTTCTCTTTCTTTCCAGCTTTTTGTATCTTCCTCTTGCGGCGTCGCGCATCACCCTTTCCTTCTCACTCCTTCGCGTTTTCGCTCTGACTCTCTTTCTTTCTATCACCATCCCCCCTGTCTTACCCTTTCCTTCTTTCTCGAAGTCCAACAGCCGCGCAGATTGGCAACCGGTTTTCCTATGGCCTCTCCCAACCGATTCCTCACTCCCACTCTCACCTCCCACTTCTGATTCCCATTCCAGAACCCCCCTTGCATTCTGCATTCCCCACCTCTTTCATTTCTCACCGTCGCAGTGCCGTAATATCTTTGTGCGGTCCCCACCCGTCACGTTCCTCATTCTCCACTTTTTCGTCTGCTATCTCGCGAAAAATTCGATACGCCCTCCACCTTTCATCCATTCGCCATCCAGTTTCCGCACGGCACTCTCTTCTCTTCCTCGAAGG
Source organism: Tiphia femorata (assembly GCA_944319695.1). Taxonomy (NCBI): domain Eukaryota; kingdom Metazoa; phylum Arthropoda; class Insecta; order Hymenoptera; family Tiphiidae; genus Tiphia; species Tiphia femorata. The sequence continues at coordinate 3,003,374 of OX090903.1, forward strand.
AGGATCACGACCCTCTTCTAAGGATATCGCGACCGTGCCTTTCTGTCCCTTCTGATTCAATGTTATTGTTCTTCCGCATTTTACACCTTATCACGATTCGATTTTTCTTTTTCGTCGAGTCATCTCAGTACGCAACTGCTCGGTTGTTAAAATTGCCAGATGGTAATAGTTAATGAACAAGGGACAAAGCAGGGTTATGACAGCTTCCACACCCGTGCTACCCTCGCGGGGATGCGTCCCTATGCCAATGTTCACAATTAAGAAAAGACTGCCGCGTCAATAGAGAAAACACCCAACAAAATGAATAACTCGTTTTTTTGAAAAATAACGTAATACGTGAATTTAAAAAGAAGTTAAACAAAAGGTCGCCCTAAAATATCGAATTTTGTAATACTTATCACTGATATATTGTGAAGTATAGACACTCGACATTTTTTGAAATAGAATAATAATATCTTAATGTACCCTTAAGGGGTTATATCTGTTTGAAATTTTTTGTTTTTCCATTTTTTTTTTATTGGCTTAAATGATGTAAAGACATCTCAAGAATAATATCAAACAACATTTATTGATGAAAACATTTTTTAGATACTCCTAAAATATAAATATTTGAAGCAACATTGGGCGCTTCGAAATGACAAATTCTGACTTTTTCAATCATGTAGCGATTTTGAATTTTTTACTCTACCAATGGTCACTATAGTTTCTAATTGAGGTACAGATGTCGCTACTTGGTACATAAAAGCAAATATTAAAAATATGTTGCCCTTCTAGCCATTAGATTGAACTAACTAGGTTAGGTAACTAGATATAGTAAACTCATTGTCAAACTTTAAACGCGTTTTTCTCGAAACCGCGTTTTCAAAATCGGCCGGCAGTAGAACTCGAGTAATTTTTATCCGATTGACTTGAAAATTTAACTGTAGCTTCTTAGATAGATTATCTATTGAAGTACACATGATTTTTACGATCGATAAACAATTACGATTTGTATAAATAAATTAAGGTCGATTTTTTCGATTTTTTCTTCAAATTGATGCCAAAATTGCAAAAATCAATATTTTTTAATAAACCTGTGTAGTTCAGTAGCAACATTCATGTGGATTATGAAAAAATTTTGTTTATTGTACTAGCTGCAGACGTATCAGACTTCTACTGCCGGCCGTGGAGCGCCTTCAAAAAATACGCTTGCAGTATATGTACAACTGAGCCACCATTTTGTCTTAAAAATTAAAATAAAAAAATTTTTTTTTTACCTTAACATATGTGTAATAAATCCTCAAAACCTTATATTGATCGTTTCATTTGTAGAGTCACAAAAAATTCACAAAAAACCCTCTCATTTTTAGGCTTCAAACAGATATAACCCCTTAAGACGACACAGTTTAGTAGTAAACCCTACCTTATTTCTTTATGCAGTACTAAAAATGTTTTCTACATAAAAATTACGGTTGTCTCCCAGATTATCATACGACTCTGAACATCCTACTGAATTCGAGCACTTTTTCCGATCAAGCATGCCACCCGTGTTACAATTAAAGGCAATTTTCATTCTTTCCTTCCTGTTCTTTCTCTAATGAAACATCACTATTATTCGGCGCCGTGAAAGTCATGCTAACAAGGAGAGTGCAAGGTCTTAGGGTCACGGATTTAGTTCAAATTTTGTAGGATGGTAGATTTAGTTTCCCTGTTGATGAAGATATATGGTTATAGGGGCCACTACTCAATAATTTTTTAGATATTTGCATTTGAAGATGCAATTCATTCGATAAATTCAGTTCTGTAGCAAACGATTACACGTAATAGGTTTAGCGAAGCAGTTACAGATCGGTGTTCCTCATCTTTAGGAGCCGGGTTCGAATCCGTGGAGGGTGAATAACTTTTTTTTTTTTTTTATGTCTATTTTTACATATAAAGATACATAATGGAGTTTAAGTAAATTGGAAATGAAATGTCTTTAATGACTAGAAACCTTATAAGAGTTTTATTTGTCATCATCATTCGTATAAGTGCAGAATAATATTTATTACAAAACCATAAAAGCATTTATAAATATTAAATATTATTCTGCACTTATACGAATGATGATGACAAATAAAACTCTTATAAGGTTTCTAGTCATTAAAGACATTTCATTTCCAATTTACTTAAACTTCATTATGTATCTTTATATGTAAAAATAGACATAAAATAAAAAAAAAAGTTATTCACCCTCCACGAATTCGAACCCGGCTCCTAAAGATGAGGAACACCGATCTGTAACTGCTTCGCTAAACCCATTACGTGTAATCGTTTGCTACAGAACTGAATTTATCGAATGAATTGCATCTTCAAATGCAAATATCTAAAAAATTATTGAGTAGTGGCCCCTATAACCATATATCTTCATCAACAGGGAAACTAAATCTACCATCCTACAAAATTTGAACTAAATCCGTGACCCTAAGACCTTGCACTCTCCTTGTAAGACTCGCCGCCGGTGGTGATCCGGCTCCGTGTTGGAACTCACACAGGATTCACTTTTCCTCGAACGCGATTCATTGGGTACGCGAGACGTGCAATCGATCGACGAGGCGCTGCCTCGCAGGTAAATCGTGGAGAATGACCGCACGTATAATCGTGCGTCCCTCTACGCGGCTGTGCTCGCAATTAACGCGCCTCAGGGGCAAACCGATTCGTTTCGTTCCCGATGTGCCTTACGGGCAATCGATTCATTTACGCTTGCCGCTCGCACATGCCGACCGATCGGTCGTGCATGATAGAAAATGTCTTTTCGTCGAGTGATTAAGTATTTATCTTTGCTTCTGGTGAGTCTGCAGGGATAGCATGGTAACAGAACAGGATTCTTTCAACGTCACCACGAGATGACATGTTAACGATGCTTTTGATATTTTTCTTCTTAAATGTTAAGTATTTCCTTGCTCAAAACTGACGAAACGTTTCTTTCTTATGTGTCCAGTATGGAACGATGAGTATATACCGAAAAAGAGAATCAGCACGCTTAAAGAAAATCAAATGTAGGTCATTCTGTTGTGATAAACTGTTTATGTCTGATTCATCTCCTGATTTTCGAGCAAGTTTGCGCATGTACGTGTCGCAGTGGAAGCTGTTCCAAGAAAATTCATACGAACTGGTTTTGCGTGCTACCAAGCTCGCGTAACGTACCGCAAACTCGATAGAGCAACCCGTGTACGTAACACGGTAGAATCTAACAGTATCATCGGCAACTCGAATCTTCTCGAGGAGTGGGTATCGCTGTAAAATTATTCACACGCCCTAAAAAAAGAAAAAAAATCAAGAGCACCTGTAACAAGCCGTCTCTCGCGAATTATCAATTCTCCTTAATTGCATCCGAGTTCCCGCGGCTCGTGAGACAAGAATGGACAACTACGTCACCCTGCGCGATGACGCGCACGGGCGGCAGGAAGTCCTTCACCTTTTGCCGAGCGAGCGGACAGAGTGAACACATGGTGTGCACTTTCGTGCGGTTTTGCCTGCTGGCCGAAGATCGTAAAAGGAGTAATTTCTTGATGCGCGTGGACGGACGCACAATAGCGCTCTCGTCGTACCCGAGAGAGAAGAAGGTGGAAGGTAGAAGGTGCAGAGTTAGAGAGAAGGAGAGCGAGAAATCCGAGAAGAGAGATAGAAGGAGTAATACTTTTAACCGCGAATAATCCCATCCCGCTGGGGAAGCACGAGCGAGCGCGGTCCGTCGCACGATTTCATTTTAATCGAAGATTTCAATTCCCCGCGTGATTCAATTTCCTCATCCCTGTCCGCCCCTCGAGGATCTCCTCCGCGAGGCACGGATGAGTCTTTACCCGCTCCCTCTTCCTCCCTTACTCTCTTCTTCCCTCCTCATCGCTCCTCCTCCTCCATCCGGAGCAACAAGAAGATTCACGCCGGCGCTCAAACGTCCCGCGTATTTACATTCGATACATATGCATCGCGGGCCGACAATAAATATAAGTTCCCGGGCATGATTTTATAATAAATACACGGTGTATGCGCGCGCACCCGTAATTATTTATCGCGATCGCCAGGCCGAGATAATCGTACGTTGAAACGTTCCCTCGATGGAACCTTTAGCTTCGAGCCAGAGATCCGTCAAGCGGGTAACACGATTAAGAAACCTTCCGCCGTGTCCTCCAGCTTTCCATCGAATACTTCCTTTTTATCCTTCTTTCATTTCTTTTTCTTTTCCGAATGGATCAACCGGGAGAACTCGAAGAGGAGCCTTGAGGTTGCGAAAGAGAGAGAAAGGTGGAGAGACGAAGAGGAGAAGGGAGTAAGTGAACCAGTTAGATCGAATTTCACCTTCTCTTTCCTACAGAGATCTCCTCCCTCTTCCTTTCTCCGACCCAAACGTGCCTCGCGCATTTACCCACATGGAATATCGAGGACCCGCTTAAGGACTCGCGTGGGCAACTAGCAGGAATAAATTATCCGTCGAGGCTACTTAAAATTTCCCAAGAAGGTCACACGATGATGGTAGAAGACGAGGTCGTGAGGACTTGCGAGAAAAAGAAGAGAAGGATCAGGAGGAGGACAATCCTCGCGTAATATCAAGCGTGGTAAATTCATTTTCTCGTCGCACCTTCCCTTTCTTTTCTCCATTCGCAACAGCTCACGGCCATTTTCTTCGCGCTCTCCGTTCTCCGCTCCACCTCCACATTTTCCCTTACCTAGGTACCAGCACTTACTCCACCTCATTCTCTTCGTCTTTGGTGTACGACTGGCGAGCGGTGGCTCGCACACGCCACTCGGCAGGCAGCTCGATTAGGTCCATTACACGGAGCGAATGGAACCTGTATAATCAATTTTGCCGACTGCTGAACTAGAGAATTCAACGTAAGGGGTGTGAGAGGGGGAGGAAAGAAAATCGCGAGGAGGAGAGGAAGGTGGAACGAGAGGAATAATCGATCGGGCACGATCGTGCCCACTCTGGCCGCCCATTAAGGTTACGCCAATCTAATTAACTGTAATGAGGTGAATTACGACGAGGAAGTAATCAATGGCGAGACGTTTGCCGTTTCGAGACCTTGTAAAAAGTTTACCCTTGGATTTCAGCGCGACAATGCTCCGATACGAAGTTTTGCGACTTTGTCAAATGGGGTGGTATTTAATCTGATCGTGAGGTGTTTGGTAAAAGTCTCTTTAAAGATGAATAAATAAAGCGTTTCATCGTCCTCTGATCCTACTCAAAGTGAATTGATTACACAGGCCTACAGAAAAAAAAAGTTGTTTTGGTGCCAGGAGTCTTTGAGCTGATTTTTACTATATTTGTGGTATTGAATTCAAATATGAAATCCGTTTTTTTGTATCAGCTCTCCTTTTATAGATATGGCACATCCTGTAATTAGTTATTTTAATATTTGTTATATCGAGGAATAGATTACTCAAAGTAAAATAAATTCACAAAGAAACTACTTCTAACTAATCTTGTTGTTTCTTTGTATTATGCCTTATATATATAACAAACTATCAATAAATGTCACGTATATTACTACTTTGTAAGCAAATGCCACACCATAAGACAGTTTAAAACTTTTAAAATGAGGTATTTCATACTGGTAATCCCATTCAGCCTCCTTTTCTAGGAAAACCGGAAAAAAACGTAATCTCATATGATGGCAGATTACTGCTGGAGTTTAAAACGAGACTGTTTGAAAGTTCATTCAAGAAAATCTCACAAAAGAAGCTTCCGTTGCGTTGAATGAAGTTTTGTAATTTTGATATTAAATGAGTTTTGTTTTCTCAAAAAATGTTGCATACGTTTAACTGTACTATAAGGTTTTATTATGGTTTGATGTCTTTAAATGGCTGTGTAAATATACGTCTTTATTATTTCTCTGATTTTTTATTTTATTACAATATATCCATACCAGCATATTATTGTTTTATCGCGCAAGTACCAACATATCACTTACGTCATCTTGAAAACTAGAGCTGACAGGGGGAAACTAATACCATATTTGGATTCAGCGCCCCCTATATACTTAAAATCAGCTCTAAAAACTTAGGCACCAAAACCACTGTTGGCTTGTGTTATCGATTAACAAGAAGCTAAGGTGAGTCGGAGCAAGTGCATATATGAAAATTCGAAGTTTGTGTTTACTCTCCTTCCACAGCTTCAAAATTTTCATGCAACGTAAAAACTTTGGCAACGTGACATTTAAGCTGTACTTTATAGATGCATACGGTCGTTTAAAAAAAAAAACATAATAGAAAAAATCACACTTTAGAAAATTTCGTCTCGACGTCGCACTTACCCCGAGGCTGCACTTGCTCCAGCTCATCTTAATATGGTCCCCTTTTATATTTTGATTCACGAGGATTTGAATGTAGCATTTGAATGAGAAATTGCGCGAATGAGTTCATTCTTCTTTGAGTCACAATCGAGTTGCTCGTTTCCATAATGATCCTGCCAAGGCAAAGCATAACTATTCTTCCATAATAACATTCCGAAAACTTTCGTCTGATTGCACAAAGAACTATTACACGAGGCGTGCCGTAATACGCCTTCTCACTCACCTCGACAAGTTTCTTCTATTACGCTCACGTACTCGTTGCCTTAGTATCGTTCGCGTGCGAATAGGTTATGAAACGTCGACAATTATTGACGCGCGAACGCAAAGCAAGAAAATGCAAACTCATACGATCTTTGAATTTTCAAAGATCGAGCAGAATGAAAATGGGCCGCGGATTCGAGCGCGTGTCCTGCACTCACGGCATAACGTTCTTACTCGGCAGCGCGGAAAAGAAAGCCAAACGCGATTGGCACAAACGAGACGAGGAACGTGCGAGCGAACGACGTACGCCACTGACCCTTCCGAGTGTGATTCATTCTCAACGTTGTTCTCACCTAAGGCACGTAACACTTTCCACACGATGCTTCGTGCGGGACTCGCTTCGTAGGACCAACATGAGCTTGATATCACTTTTCTTCAAGCGCGCGAATTCTCTTCACGCTTTGGCACGATTATCTCCAGAATGGGCAGGAAGGACACGAGAGGAAGGACGAAGGATGGAAAGCGAAGAGGAGGACGGAAGGCAGTTTTCATATTTACGAAAGCATATGGCGGCGTAACTCTCGTTGTGTATATAAGTGTATTGGTATAATGGCATCGCGTGTCGTCGACGCAATACGTCCTCATTAAAGTTAATTAATAGTGCGTCGACACGAAGGCGCTGAGAGGCGCAAAGCCCTCCGTGAGTGGCGCCCATTTCCCCGTCCTCCCTTCTCCCTTCGCTCTAACTCGATCAACTAACAATAAGTCGATTCGATCTCGCGATTTTCGCGACTATTGACCCGCGCCACGGCGCGCGTGATTCGCAATCGTGAATCGTGAATCATATGCGCGAGGCGGACCATTCCTTTTTTTCCTTTCCCTTTCTTGGGGATTTTTTTTTTTCCTAGGCGAATGCGGGAGGTAGAGAGAATAAGGGACGGAAGAAAGATAGATAGATAGATAGATAAATTTATTTAACCCTGGGCACATGCGCCCCTAGGGTTCCAACCAAAAATCTATATAAAAATCTGTACAACAAATAAATCATTTTTTTCCTTTCCCTTTCTTGGGGATTTTTTTTTTCCTAGGCGAATGCGGGAGGTAGAGAGAATAAGGGACGGAAGAAAGGTAGATAAATAGATAGATAAATTTATTTAACCCTGGGCACATGCGCCCCTAGGGTTCCAACCAAAAATCTATATAAAAATCTGTACAACAAATAAATCATTTTTTTCCTTTCCCTTTCTTGGGGATTTTTTTTTTCCTAGGCGAATGCGGGAGGTAGAGAGAATCAGGGACGGAAGAAAGATAGATAAATAGATAGATAAATTTATTTAACCCTGGGCACATGCGCCCCTAGGGTTCCAACCAAAAATCTATATAAAAATCTGTACAACAAATAAATCATTTTTTTCCTTTCCCTTTCTTGGGGATTTTTTTTTTTCCTAGGCGAATGCGGGAGGTAGAGAGAATAAGGGACGGAAGAAAGATAGATAAATAGATAGATAAATTTATTTAACCCTGGGCACATGCGCCCCTAGGGTTCCAACCAAAAATCTATATAAAAATCTGTACAACAAATAAATCATTTGCAACTACTCTCTCAACTACAGAGCATAACGCAACCATATATAATTACATTTAAATTAACCGAAAGAAAGAGAGGGGAGAGGATGGAAGAGAGAGAAAAAGAGAGAGAAAGAGAGTGGGTGGGAGAGACTGGAGTTTCTAAGAGGGAGGAGATGGAAAGATATCCCGTATCGTCCTGAGTGACGGTGAAGCAGGAAGGAGTCGCGGAGTAGGAAGTACCTTATGAACGAAAGGACAATGATCTTGGGTTTTTAACCTTTTCGTTGCGACATCGTCGTGGAATCCTCGTGGCGTCTCCTTTTCATCGCGAATCAGCGCGAGAATTGGCCTTTTTACGCGGCCCGTGCTAGGGATAAGGCATTATCGTGCGATGCGTGTTATCGAATGCACGTAGATAACAATTAATTGAAGGAAATAGGATGCGCATTACCGGTTTCTCGTCTTCTGATGCTGATAATGGGATAGATTATTGCACACAGATACGCCTTTCTTCCAGTATTCACCCGTGAATTCATCGCCATACTTGTTTTCCGTATTCGAATTCCAGGCTGTAATATTATGCGTTTTACGTTTGCTAGGACATTACGGTGTTGTTCGATTCACGCACGACAGTTCCAACTTAAGGAAAACTACTAAGTTAGAGGAAATAACGTTCACGATTCTCTCCTAGCGTATCGCCCCGGTACTCCGGCAATTTATCGCGATCGTTAGTCGCGACTGGATTCCACCCGGCCGCAATTTTCAACGAAAATGTACTTATATTGTTGCTTCCGTAAGGGAGAGCGCAATTCGTATCTCTCGATCCAATTGAGCTGATTTTTTGAAAGATACGTAGTCGGGTCCATAGATAGAAGGTCGACGGGGTACCACGCGTAGGTAGAGAAAGAGGAGAGAAGAAGGATAGAGAAGCTCGAGGGAAAATTGCGTCTATTGTTTGCGGTTCGTGCAATTTCCCCTCTCTCTCTCTCTCTTTCTCTCAGCAGTTCGCATTGCCAAGAGAACCCGGACAAAGAGACGTTCCTCTCGTCCCGAAGGAATGGCTGGAGGGAGGTCCGTGATTACGCGCAAACAGACGCAAACGTAAATTATCCCATACCATGCATCACGTGATTCCGTCGAGCATTCACTCTCGTTTCAAACACATTCTCAAGGAAGAGGAAACTCTCTTACGTCATCGCACGTAACGACCCATCCTCCGGCAGTCGCGCGAGAGGCACACTTAGTGCGCTCGCATCCTGGCTACTGTTCTGTCCCGTTTTCCGAGAAAATGGGAACTGCCGCGGCGTGCTTTACGAGAAACAGTTTACTCGGCGAGAGCCTCATGGGAATCCGTTGCGAATGCCAACGCGGGAGAACGCCACGCTCGCTTTCGTGGGATCGAGAGGAAATTGGCGCTAATAAAGCGTCTACCACGGATATCGATTCTTGCGGATCGAGGCATACCCCATGGCGGGGTGCGAGTCAGCGAGAAGGAAAGAGAGTCTGCTGACCAACCGGCGAGCGATTAAGATCAGCCGCAACGAGTACGGTAACGCATGAGAGAACGGCTCGGGCCTTGACTGACGCCTCAGGTAAATATGACCCACGTCACACTTCCAAGAGCGCTAAATCTGGAACGCGAGCACTTTCGCGACCGAGCAGAATGGGCTCGCGCTTAAGGCTCCGAGATGGACGAACCAGATCAGTTGGAAGAAAACTTCTGAATTCAATCGTAGAAGGACGTAAAATGGTCGAGTGGCTATTCGTTTGTCCAAGAGTTTCCGCTCGCAGCGATAAAGTCGCGAGTTTAATGCAATAGTCAGTGTGGCAAGGAAGTTGTGATTTAATCTTGCGATTTATAATGTTTTCAATTTATTCGTATCTCTGGAAGATGGAGGATTAAATTGCATTACACTTCTTTCCTATGAGCTCCTGTACACAGATGAGTCCAGAAACATTTTTGGATTAGAATTGTTAAGAAACTTCAAATATAGTCCAGCTTACAAAGGAGTTGACAATAACGATCGATGCATCCTACGTATTTCGATCAGTTCGAAAAACGTGATGTTAACGCGTGGCAGTCAACCTAGGTACAAGTAAACGTGTTTTGCAATAAGCAGGGCAATAAGCTGGTCGAAAAATTCTTACAGGCTTAAAACACTACGATAAATGAACTTAATCGAAACGTACGACATGAGAGAACCTTGAAATGGCTAATTCACATTTGTTTCGAACGTGCGATTGCACACTTTGGAGCGAGTGTTGCCATTGGAACGGAGCGCGTGCCGTCGAACATGCGCGCGCGTGCTAGACCATATATCAAGACGCATCGTTCACCGTAAACCATCGAAAGTATGTGGCCCCAATTCCCATACATTACACGAAATTATACACTAAATTGTCCCGATAAATTCCAAGCTTGGAATATCTATTCGATTCGTACAAATCTGCAAATTGTGTCTTCTTCGTACCGCGTGAAGCACGGAGAGCGCAAGTTCCCTTCTCCAGTGATCTCACGCATGTAAATACGAGCCTATTCGAGTCTTTACTCGACAATGTTTTTAAGGGAGTCTACAAAATCGCTCACCTGTGGCACGGGCGGCGCCGACGATGCATATCCAGCACAGGGCCAGTAGTCCCCAGAAACGGTCAGCCATGTCCAATTCAATCTTCTACCGATAATTAGCACCGTATTTCTTCACGGATGACGATCGACGACACGGGAGAGAAGACGAGAGGAGAGAGAAAAGGAAAAGGGAAGGAGGGAGAGGGAAGGAAAGAGGGACGGGACTCACTTTCGGTTCTTCCCGCAAAAAAGACTCACATCTAGCTTCGTGGTCTTCGTACTCTCCTCAAGGCCGACTTTTCTCACCGTCCTCTGTCTCTTTCTCTCTCTCTCTCTCTTCACGTCCGTTCTTCCTGTCCGTCCGTGAGTAGGTCCTCACGGTGAGAAATTACACGGTGTTCTCCAAGACGAGATACATAAACGCAGAAGTGGCAGGAAAGGGAGGAGAGCAAAAAATTGAATAACTTCGAGATAACACCGTAGAACTAGAGCGAGTTGGGAAGAGTTTGTGCGCGTGCGCGACACAGTCGAGTTGCTGTCCGTGCGACGCCGCGAGAGACACTGACGGGCCCCGCCGCTGGCGGGAGAGTTCGAACCTCTCGGGCCCCGACTGCGCCGTGTAATGCGCAGTGGCGTAGACGGTCGAAACCCGACCAATGGCGCCTCAGAAATCCAATTCTCTGCTCCTGTGCTCGCGTGCGCGTCTGATTCATCCGGAAGGAGGATCGTTCGGACGCTTAACACCGAGCTGAAAAGAATCATTGTTACAAGGAAAATAAGGAATCGTTAAAATGAACAAAACTGTGACAGTATAATGAAAGTCAATAAGCGTACAATTAATATAGACAAGAATAATTTGTGGATTGATAAAAATTCATCTAACGCATACGCACTGATAGAAAAAAATTGGTTGGGTTTACTATAATCTCACTATATTTTATAGTTAAATTTGGCATCAAAGATAGTTTTATAGTTCACTTAACCATACGAAATATAGTAGAATGAACGATTTCTACAAATTGTTATATTATTAACTATTACCTTTGTTCTGTGTGCCATATGTATAGTAAAATGTGCTATGTGAATATAGTTACTTCTATCACTATGTATGAAATATTCCGGCAATGTTAACTAAATAAAATACTTTTCTTACCAATATATATTTTCAATCGTACTATATTTTTAGTTGAAATAACCATAATTTTGGGTGAAAACATAATAATAGTTGCTTATACTATACTTCTATCGTAATTATTACCGACATTATGGTAACATTTACCATAAATATATTTCCAACTATAAATTTGTTACTATGCCATTATAGTTAGATATACCATATACTTTTCTCTGAGTGCGTGTTGATAGGACATATTTGTCGAGATACTTTTACGTGAAATACTAGAAACTGCAATATTAACAATTGGAAGAAAGTTCCTGAAAATTGTGGCTTAATTCCAAGACAACGTTATCCATGCTGAATTTATCAAAGAATTTTGACAACCTGAAGAATTGTTCCTTTAACGAGGAAGAGAGTCTAACGTGGACTACGCCGCTGGCCTGGCAATGCTCCCACCTGGATGAGAAAGTGGTAGCCGCCACCGATCGCTGATAGATCGTCATCTCGCGCTCGTATCCACGTGGCCGTGCGAGCTTATCTATGAAGGGAACGCTCGTGGACCGGTAAGAATCGTCGGGCTACGTAGGTGCAACGATAGAATCCCGCTCTAATTGATTTATTAAGCGACCGGATTCGAGCCGGACGAGTCTGATAGGAGAGATGAAAACGTCAGTGGTGGTATAACGTTATCCTTTGTCTTCTCGTATCTTCTAGCTGTCCCGAGATACGCGGAGGCACGGTGCTCGTGCGAGTTCTTCTCTCGCTTACCTTCATCCGCCCAACTCTCTTTCCTTGTTTCCTTTTCTCCTCACCGCTCGCGACGAACGTTTTTATCTTAACGCGTTTACGACGTCTCGGGGGACATGGCGGGCGCGCACGCACGAGTCCTCGAGAAGAGAAGGAGAGAGAAAAGGAGGAGAATAAGGAGAATGGGGTGGGGGTGAAAGAGACGCTCTTGTTTTGCCTTCGCTCGTCGAAGCACGGACGACGAAGGGCGTTTTGACGTGGGCGGCTGGCCCATGGGGTTCTCTCCTTCGCCTTACATGGTGGCGCGCCGTGACTCACTGCCCAAAGAGGACTATGCAAACGATTTCTCTCCTTCCCGCGCGCTGCCACTCGCCTTGTCCTCCACACACGATCTCTCGACTGTTCGCTCCGATCTTACCGGGACGCGTCCTTCGTAGGCGACAACTGGATCTTTTTCGCTTTCTTTTTTTTGAGAAAGTCTCTCGTCGTGGAAAAAATTTGCGTTTGTCCAGAAGTCGTAATCAACTTTGAAACAAAGAACTAGTGGTGGTTAGTGGTCGGCACGATCGACAGGTGCTCGCGCTTCGCGCTCGCCTTACCGAGTGCAGAAAAGCTTCGCTTTCTGCCATAGGCACGACCGCGTAACTCACGTTTCCATACTTGAATTTCCCACAATTTCGAAACGGTTGAAGATGGCGATACACAAAGTTTCGTGGCACCAAATGAGTATATACTCGATGTACATCCCTAATTTTGTTCGGATCCGTTCAGTCATTTCGCCGGAATAATGGACTAAAGATTTGAATTAGCCGCCATTTTTGATTCGGCCAATCAAAAAATTTGAAAATTTCCAGTAATTGTAATTGCATACGTGTACATGGACGTGTAAAATTTTATCGGGATCCAATGAATAGTACCAAAGATATGAATTTTTCGATATTTGAACTTTCCGCCATTTTGTACCGGTTCAAGATGATGGCTCACAAACCTTATTGTGAACTCACAGTAGTGTACTTGATTTTTGTGCCAAATTTCGTCCCGATCGGTTCAGCCGTTTTTCCGAAATCGAGCATATACACGGACACACGCGCGCAAACACACACATACACACATACATACGAACGGTTTTCAGGATGGCGATTGCATAAGTCACTCCCTTTACGGTCGTGCCTAAAAAGGGAAGAGAAGTTTTGTCTGTACTGAGATAAAAGGATTCAAGACCTTTTACGAGGATCTCTCGAGGACTCGTCCTAGTGACGCAGTCAAACTATTAATAAAACCTTCATTGTCCGAGCGTTCTTCGGTCGTAGTTGGGTCACCCTCCTGGAGGAAGGGAGACAATGTAAATTTACTCATGCTAAGCAGACCGAGCCGGAGCCTCGAGGGGCCTCACGGGGCTCAGACAAACGGATGTCTGTTCCCGTGTGTTCTGCCTTCGTGAGACTTCGTGAGCTCCCGTCGTGCCTCGTACGGTACTTCTCGTTCCTCGAACCCCCCTCGCCATTATCGAATCCGTCGGTGAAAGTGTCCAGATATTTCGTAATGAGATATCGACCCCTGCTTCGTTTTTCCTCGCTTGCGAAAGGCGAGTCGTTTGCACGAACTCAGACGATTCAGGAGATCGACGTCGGCCGTCGTGAATACGAGTGATTGAACTCTATCGGTGGGATACATTTTTTTGGGTACACTACCTCAGGCTCCTTAACATCGGCGACAACGGATCCGGGAATTGATTTGCATTTAATGCGCGCGTGTGCTTAAAGGCGCGAGGAATAAATTTACTCGTGGATAAATTTAACCGAGTAGTTCCAACCCGGTTTTGCTTGCTCAAATTATTAACATACTGTCGACGGTATGGTGCGATACCGTCTCGTTTCGCCATAAATCATCAGAATTTATGCGAGATTGTTTCGGAGTATTCGCGAAGTCACGTATATAACGAAAACTATGTAGAGATAAGCTTAGTTGTTTGTTTAACTGTATAACTTTGGTTTTCCATGGGTTGTAGAAGACGTGAATTCCCGTCTTCCATCATCAACGCTTCGAAGAACACCGTTTCACGTCTCGAGTCAACGATATATTAATTGGAACGCGATACGTGGAACAATTAAAAGGAACCTACGAAAATTCATGCTTTTGCCTACTACTTATTAGGTTTGTTCGCGTTGCTTACACTTCTAACACTTTTGCACTTACAAGGAACCTACGCGAGGTGTCCCCCTCGGATTTCAATGCCGTTGAAATATGTTGTAATCTAGATCAAAATAAGGGACACGTTTTTTTTTATACGTGCCCAATCGCACTTTTAGGGGGTGAAACACCCCTTTGAAAAAAATCGGTTTTCTTCTTTCGGACCAAATACTGTGAAATCTATATGAGATAGAAAAAAATGTTTTAGACGAAAGTTGAACAGTTTTAAAAGCGCTTAATAATAGTTTTATCGGTTGTTTAAAAAATATTCAACTTTTCGACATACCCCTACCCCCCTCATAATTATTTCGCAATTTCAGAATTTCGGTTTGACCAAGCGAAAGGATATTTTATTCCGAATTCAACCATATATAATAATGTTGCTTTCCGAGATACGGACTTTTCGAAAAATAGATGCAAATGCCCGCGTGTACCCGTAACGCGCTGTGCGCAGCGGTTATCTCACTCGAGATACACACATGTGTCTTCAGTCGTAAAAGCCGAGAATGCGTCATCGGTATTTGCGTCTTTTATTCTTTCCATCTAGTTTACTTTCGATTTTGTCGTGATATCTAATAACAATATTGTTTATAAAAATATATATATGTACTAAAACATAAATTGTACAGTCCTACTGGAACATTTGGCCCTAGAGTAGGAGACACAATGTTTAGGGAAAATAACATTTTTGCTATGACATCAAAATCAGGAAACTAACATCGTATCATTTTGATTTTGCTATAGCATCAAAATCAGGAAATCTAACGTCGTGTCATTTTGAAGTTTGGTTGAGAGAGAGGACCAAATGTTGTTCCTAAATCAGCTTTGTTGTTGGATTCGTGGACTGGTCATTGTCCGAATATAATTGCACGAACTAAACCAGATTCTATAGAAAATATAGTTCTTTTCACAAAATCTGCAGGAACAACAGGCTAAAGACAACCATTAGATGTGTATGGTTTTCGCTTATGGAAAAATTTTATAAAATATTCCTCGGATACAGTAACACTTTTAGATTTGGGAATAAAACTATATGCCCGTGATTATATTTTAAGATTATAATCCTTAACACACTATCAGTTTTCATCACCAAGATTTCGAGATTTAATCAAATATGCATGGCATAAGAGTGGTTATAGAAGAGGGGCCACCACAATTTGAAACTTCCGTTGATTTTTGATTTAAGAAAAAATCGAATAAAATACCATGCGATATTTGCGGCGGCGTTGCTGTAATTACTTGGGCTTGGTGTAAACAATCGCTTTGTATTAAACATTTATTTCATGATCATCATATGTGCAATATCTATTATCCATAAATATCATGAAAATGCTAGACGGAAATGTATTTTATTACTGTACAATTGATGTTTTATTTATTAATAATATTGTATATAAATAATGTATTGGAACTAATACTAATAATCACTAATAAATTTATTTATTATTAAGCCAAATGAAAACTAAACATTAATAAATATCGCCAACTTGCATTGCAAAAATCTAGATGCATTCCAACACTTGAAATATCGCACACAACAACTGTGACACAAGCCAAGCTTCTTATTCATCTATTATTAGATCACGACAAAATCGAAAGTAAACTAGATGGAAAGAAGAAAAGACGAAAATACCGATGATGCATTCTCGGCTTTCACGATTAAAGACGCATATGTGCATCTCGAGTGAGATAAGCGCTGCGCATAGCGGGTTACGGGTATACGAGGGCATGTGCGTCTATTTTTCGAAAAGTCCGTATCTCGGAAAGCAACATTATTATATATGGTTGAATTCGGAATAAAATATCCTTTCGATTGGTCAAACCGAAATTCTGAAATTGCAAAATAATTATGATTGGGGGAGGGGTATGTCAAAAAATTTAATAATTTTTAAACAACCAATAAAACTATTATAAAGCGCTTTTGAAACTGTTTAACTTTGGTCTAAAACATTTTTTTTTATCTCCTATAGATTTCACAGTATTTAATCCGAAAGAAGAAAACCGATTTTTTTCAAAGGGGTGTTTCACCCCCTAAAAGTGCGATTGGGCACGTATAAAAAAAAACGTGTCCCTTATTTTGATCTAGATTACAACATATTTCAACGGCATTGAAATCCGAGGGGGACACCTCGCGTAGGTTCCTTGTTAGTGTACACTAATTCGTTCGAGTTGTCGGAAGTGACGTCAAAACCTCTGTTTTTGTTACGGGTGTAAATACAATTCGTGCAACACTTTTCACACTTGGTCCCGAGGAAGAGTAACGAGTGTACGGCTGTGAAAAGACGATAAGTTGAAAAATGTCACGAGAAATACATCGCGATTTCTAAATATATTTTATGCTTGAATTTTTTCGATACAGTATACAACTTTTACGTTATCATTTTTATGCTGAGGAATATATTGTTCATTTACTACATTCAGCCGTTCGTGTTGTTTCGTACAAGTTACTGACGTTTTTTCACTCACTAGAAAATTCACTAAACACTCGTTACAACTGAGTGTAATGAGTGTAAGCAACGCGAACAAACCTATTATTTGTCACAAGGAGCAATTTTGCGCAGTCAATTTTAACCATTGAAATACTCGCTGTGCCTTTTATAAGATACCAACTCGAAGACGATAAAAATTCAATAACCAAAAAAGATCAGTCGCCGAGAAGCTGTAGGGGTCATCGCATCTTCTCTCTTACCGTTTTAATATTCCTTGTCACAACACATCCACGAGACACGTTCTTTCCATCTCTAAAGTTCGTCCAGCGTACGATGGTTCCATTTATCTTGGATGTTTGGTGGAACGGTATTAACCGCAGCAGGATTCGAGACGATCGCTTCTACTTCCGTACAACGTCCTCTACTCTAAACGATCATTTATTTTTTCCTCTCCTTCCCACCAGTTCTGTCTCCTACTCTCTCTCAACGCACTCTTCGTGCCAACCCAACCCCACTTTCTCTATACTCTTCCCCTTCCGTTCTCCGCTCTCCTAGCAAACGCAAGCGATATTAATGTTGCGCATGACGCGTCGGAAACCGATTTGAATTCCCGTTAATCCGCAGCGGGCGCGGACACCAGGTGATCACCTCGGTCACCGCACATTGTCTCTAGCTCGGATCTCGACGCGATCCGATTGTAAACTTGGAACGGGTAATTAACTCGGATACGGATAATTAAGGAAACGAGGAGAAGCTCCTAATGCGACCGATTCGAGATTGCGAGTGAACGAAGAAAAGGAGAATGCGGAGAAGAAGAAAAAGAAGACGGAAGGGACGAAAAACGATGGAGAAGGAAATGGCGAAGTAATCGTGCCTCCGACACCGATCATCCTAATTTGATCGCTCGTCTTCGCTTTCGTGGAAAGGACGACGAATGCCGATGTCTTCTCCGCCTCATTAAGATCGAGCCACTTGCGTTTTCTTATCTGCCTTGTCTCTTCGGCCTCGCCCTCCTCTTCCAGCCCTCGTCACTTCAGATGTACCAATGGGGTGCTAATTATGAACCCGCGTAATAATGAAATAATCTTACTGGCAGAGCACGGAGGCCGCGCGACTTCCTTGAGAATTTTTTTTCACCTCTCCTCCTGTTCGCGCACCTTCGTCTTCTCGTCTCTGACGGAGAGAACACCTTTATTAGCGGCAGGACACACGAGTCTCGCGACTCGAAGTAGCCTGAGATTATTACGAGCTGAGGTTTCCAATTAAGACAAATTGTCAGCTGATCGTCGTTCTCCTTTGCTAATAATGTCTGGTAATTGGCATCGATCGATCTCGGATCCTTTCTCTTTTCCTTCGGTACGTCGTATTCCGTCGGATTCGCACTTCACTTCCTAAGCAGGCGATATGTTGTACGTTTCCTTCGAGCAATTTTTATTTTTTGTTCACCTTCATCGGTTGACCGACCAAGGACTCCGCTAGTCTCGACGTATTTCTTATTTTTTTCGAGTGAGGTGATTTTAGTCGTTGTAAAAAGTATGCTTTTTACCGAATTTTGCAAGTCCACTTGTTTCTCGTTTTTAGTGATTCGAAAGATGTTGGATGAATTCAGTGTTTTTACGAAGATGAGGGGAAAAGCAGAATAATCTCGCGAGACTAGAACAGCCATTGGATACACTTAAAGAAATATATTTTACAAAAATAAATTATATACGACATCTCGCGCATCGAACGCTACTATAATTTATATACAATTTTCGCGCTACGAGAGTATTCACAGTTCGCATTCCTCCTGGAAATATATTATCCGAGACCTAAATTATACCCCAGACCTGTGGTCGTGTATGTTCTCAATACGCGTTTCCATCTATTCTCACTCCATCGACGATCTAATCGCCGGAGAGAACTCTAAGCGCCTAACCATTAAGACAACATCTTGTTTTAGATTGTCCTTCGCGCTGGTTTCCACCTAGACTTTAGTTTGAGAAATGAGAAAACCGAATTTTCGCTTGAAAAACTTAAATATCGCACATACTCGTTATGCCCAACCAACGAATAAAATTGTCGCGAACGTCAAAGTGATGCTCGATGTCACGAACGTTGACGAAGAAAGAGTATGCTCCGTCAAAATCTGACACTGGGAGTTCCTAAAGTGTTTCACGTTTCCTTCGGAATCCCTGGCAAGTATGCAAAGCTCGTACTTCGTTCTCGAGTCGGGAAGACTTTCAACCTTGAACGATCTTGCACTGTAGACGAGATCCTTCTCGATCAGAGATTTACTGCTACCAGATTCGCGCACCACCACGTAAAAGTCACCCACGTCTTCTCTCGACGTCACGTACCACGTCGCCTTCCAGATATTATCCTCGTCATTGCTGAAAATGGTCGAAGAAGAAATCAGAGCCTGTTAGAGTGAGTCATGATTTTGGAGCGAACGATCGAAACGTAAATGGTCCCCTTGCCGGTTCGTTATACCGTAGTGAGCAAATAAATGCTAAGAGAGACGATTGGTCATTACTGAAAATAGTGAACGAAATAACCAAACCCATGAGTCATGCTACGGGATGATTAACTGTGTAAATCAGTTCTTGCGGTCGTATACAAACGAAGAAGGCATTAATAGCTCGTGGAACTTATTACATATCTGCGTTTTTTTCCTTTTCTGTGACCTTGCTTCTCGACCCCACACCTTTTTGCAAGTATCTAGTACATTTGTTTCTTTTTTTGTTTTAAAGAGCACACAGTACACTTATTGTTAGTCAATTTTACAAATCAAACCAGTTTGTGTCGACTAATATTTTCTATGTCACGTGTAATTTGAAATGTAATTTTCCAAATGAATGTATCTTCTCACTGAGTTGAAAGTTTGAATTATACTTACTATTCAATGTTACGATACTTCACGTCTGGCGTGATATCGAATTCTGGATCCTCTTGTATCTCCCTCTGCCCACATGTCATTAAGTCTTCGGTAACTTCCACGAGAGGTTTATTCGCAACGTAATCTGGACTTTGACAAGTTACGGTAGACCACTCCTTAGGAAGCTCGGTGTAGGTGCTCAGCCACCTTTTGAGCGGCCTTACGTAGCAATCACAGTTCAGCGGATTTCCTAAAAGTATTTTACACGCTTATTATTCTTATTGTTAATACGATTTTTTATTTTCACTTCGAAGAAATGCTCATTTCAAACGATTCATGACAATACTGACAATTACGCGCATGAGATTTGCACTTTCATATGGACAGGTTCTGACAATTTGTTTGAAAACTTAGAAATTCTTATTATCGCGTTAATCTGGATACCTGAATATCTCAGTATCGTCCCGTTTCTAATCACACCCATGAAATTCTCGTCGAATACTCCAATTTCATTAGCCTCCAAGTCCAACGTCTTCAGATTGCGCATCTTCAAGACTTTCTTCGCGGGAACGTAACTGAGATGATTGTGATTCAAGTACAATTCAGTTAAATTAATCGGTAGATCGAAAACATCTTTCTCGGAAATGTCGCTAATCTCATTATGCGAAAGATCCAACATCTGCAAGGACGTCAAGTTGCCGATCACATCTGAAACATAATCCTTGTATCTCATCTTTCAATCTCATTCCGACTATAAACAATTTTTTTGTTTTTTACTCACATCTTCGAATCTCGTTGATATTGTTGTGGCTCAGATTCAATTGTCGAACTTTCTTTGCGCCCACCGTGAGATCGTAGGTAAGAACAGGCATAGTATTGTACGAAAGGTCGACCTCTTTTAATCTGTAAGGTATCCAAGGATCATTCGGAAGTGTCTTCCTTGTAATGAAAGAGATCTTGTTGTGGCTTAAATTTATCCTCTCCAAAGACAAACAATCATCCAACAGGCCGTGCGTCTTATTGTCTAATCTTTCCAAACGATTAAACGAAAGATCGAGGGTTCTTAAGGAAACGAGACCTTGGAACGCTCCGTTCGGTATGTAAGAGATGTTATTGTTTGTCAAATTCAACGTCAACAGTTGCAAAAGTCCTTCGAAAGCACGGCTGCTCACGTTGCTTATTCGATTGTTCGCCAGATTCAGTTCGAACACTATGGGCAAGCGACCGAATGCTGCTTTATTGAGGCTGGTCAATTGATTGTCCTAAAATAGACACTTATAAGCGTTAATTGAAAAGATAGACACGTTTGCCGATGATACAAAATATAGGGTTGGGCAAACCGGGTACCTTCATATTTTCGTGAAATTCAAACGTATACAGGCACATATGATTTTAAAATTGACATGTAAGGATTTAGTATCTTTCTCATCGCTTCTTGTAAATTTTCTACACTCCAAAATACCTGATTCTTACATTGAATCCCATTGAAGTCAATTTTACAGTTTTAATTAGGAAACTGTGCGTATAAGAGAAATACCGTAAACCTAGTGTTAAGAATAAACGACCAAGTTAAGCCCTGTACGACAAGCAATTAAAAAGATTGAGTTTTTCAGTGCACTCAATTCAATGTCACAACAATCAACTCTAACGTACTCGTGTTCTTCATAACAAAAGTTTTGAGAATAGACTCTAAATAGAGTATTTCTCTCCACTCGAATAAAGGATTTTTCAGTACTTCTATGCTCAAGTATTCACATAGGAAGAAAAAGGTCTACGTTCGAAAAATCGGAGGAACGACGAGTAAGATAAACAAACTCTACCTGCAGGTAGAGATACTGCAAACTACTGAGCGTGCTCAACGCCTCCCACGGGGGTTTCGAGATGTTGTTCGCCTGCAGGTTCAAGGTCCTCAAGGTCAACAGGTTTTCGAAGCTTCCGTGCTGAAGATTGTCGGCGAGCCTGTTCTTCGAAAGGTCCAATGCGAGTAGAGCGTTCATCGACGGCCAAACATCGGTGATAGGAATCTCCTCGAGCAAATTCTCCGAGAAGTCCAGATGTCCTAAGGAGATCGGTAGTTGAAAGATCTTCGTTAGACGATTGCTCTTTACGGTGAGGGTCCTAAAAGTAAACGAGAATTCAGACGCATGCATACTGTGACTGGCGAAGTTCTGCCAACCGTTGAAATTTATACCTCGTTCAGATTCTTTTTATTTCGTCGGCGCATACCTGCAACTGGCCAGTCTGGTCAGACTACCGCGAGCGACGTCGTTCAAAAGATTGTAGCTCATGTCTAAATCCAGAAGGGTGGGCAACGGCCCAAAAGTCGACGGTTTTATCTTCTCCAAAGAGTTGTGCGAAAGATTTAAGAATCGTAGACTGAAGAGAGTTTGGAACACGGCGTTGTGAATCTCCGACAGATTGTTGTACGAAAGATCTATCGTGTGAAGCTCGTAGAGTTTGGGAAAGGTCTGGCGTGGTACCGAGTGAATCAAATTGTGAGACACATTGAGCACTTTTAGACCCGTCATGTTGTGAAGCGGTACCTGTTAACAAATTTTGTGTAATTAATGATTATGAAATATGGACGCCTCGAAAGATAATCATTTTCGTGCAAGAAACATTATTAATGATTTAGGTATTATAGTGACAATTGACATGCTTACTTGATTCAACGAGGTGAATAGATTGTAACTAAGCTGAAACTCCGTAGCGTATGTAGCACTATCGAATGAGTATTTAGAAATATTCTCCAGTTTGTTATAACTGAGATCCAAGAATGTGATATTCGCGCAGTTCTCGAAAGCTCCTGCTTCGATCTTGGAAATTTCATTGTGCGACAGATTTACTTTAGCCAAGTACAAATCCTTGAAGGCTAGCTTTTCCACAACGGTGACAAAATTTTCAGACACGTCCAACAGCTGAGAAGAAGATTTAATTGCATATATGTATTATGAATACAGGCTTGTTACTTCTTTTCTCAACATTTTCTTTGTCATAAAAAGTAGCACGCTCACCTCGGCAAATTGGAGTTGATTGAACATCTGAAAGTCGATCTTCTTAATAAAATTACGAGACAGGTCAATGACCCCTATCCTTGTAATCGATCCAAAGGTACCCCGACCCACATCGTTAATTTGATTATCGCTTAAATACAAGCGCCTTAGGAATCTCATCCCGCGAAATGTGTTCGAGTCAAGTTTTCTGATTTTATTGTGACTCAAGTTGAGGACCTTCAAGACGGTGTTTCTCGCAAAGGTTCCCCTAAAAGAAATAAATAAACGCTACGTGTCATTAATAATCGTAATTGACAACTGATTGTCGTACACATTCATTTATTTGCATAGATTACCTTTTTAAGTCGGTGATCGCATTGTACGACATATTGCACCATGCCATTTTAGTCAGATCCGCAATGTGAGAACCATCGAGTTTGTCGATTAAATTATGCGACAAATCGACAAACTCCGTATCCCTTAGACCTTTAAACTGATTCCTCTTGAGATCTTTGATCTTGTTGCCGTGAAGATCCAACGTCTTCAATTTTTTCAAGGGCGTTAATGCCTCCATCGGTAGAGAGGATAATGTGCCTATAGCAAAAAGTATAAGTGACAGACGAATGATACATTATACACGAGCATTAATTCGCAGATATAGAAGAACCATTAGGAGTATGAGATGCTAGAAATGCTTAATGCTAGAAATAGCCTTACAAATAACGAGAAGTATGAATATACATATATGTATTCGCGCACTCGTTCTTCTTAAGTCAATCAACTTTTTCTACTTTGACAAGCCTAATAGTTTTTTACAGTTTTTGCTAGCATCCAGCTAAATTGTCTATAATTAATCATTACACAAAGTATGTAACAGGTATGTGAAATTTGTCGTTGGAAATTATTTTAAGGAAACCGGGCCTACAAACTTTTTTAATTCACTGTGTATAATATATTTCTATTTTTACAGATTGACTATATTTATAATTTCTCAAAAGAAAACTGATTGAATATCTACCATTGCTTATCTCTAATTTCTCGAGCTTCGTGGCAGCCGAACTTTCGGCAAAACTGTTCCCCGCCAGCGAGGATATTCGATGACCCGTGATGCTCAGCAGGCTGAGATTACCCAAGATTTGGAGAGCCTCTCGAGGAAGTTTCTCCAGATTACTGTTTATTACGTAGAGCTCCTGGAGTGTCCTGTTGATCCCAAGGAAGCTGTGCTCTTCGATCAACCTCATGGGCGTATCGACGAACCTTAAGACCCGAACGTCCAACGGGTAGAGCGCCGGACCATAAAAGCGGCCTACGAGTGATCTCAAAATTAATTTTCTGCCCACGTTTTGGCCCACGCGTAAGCCACAGATGCGTGTTCGAAGCGGATCCTCTTTTTAGGCATAACCGCAAACCGAGAGTGACTAATTTTTGGTTTGTCTTATGCGTGGGTCATTGTACTCGAAAGAGACTTCAAGAGATTATCAATTTATCGCTACACTGAGAAAAGAAAAGTGTTGATTCAATGATATCCGTATGATTGGAATTAATTTCGTTGATTCAATTATAATGCGATTGAAACAAATATGGTACACCGTTGTGCCAATTACAGAAGTATTTGGTTCAATAATATAGCATAATTGAAGAAATTTGATTGAACCAATCATATATTTAATTACTTCAATGAAATAAATATTTGTTTCAATTATATTTATTATTTATTTGTATAATACAGCACTGATTACAAACTTCATTGATTCAATTGCATATATAGTTATTTCAATCATATAACGAGGATTGTCCCAATTACATAATATGAAATAATATTGTTTCAATTCAATATGCTTTTGATACAACATTATGTATTATTGAATTAATGATGTCCTCATCATTGTTTCACACTATACTTTATTAGAATCAATGACATACAATGTTGAATCAATTACAAATGTTTATGGCAGCCCGTGACACACACGTATGCTTGAATCAACGCATTTTTTTATTGAATCAACAGCTTTTTTTTCAGTGTATTAATTGATGATTATTCATGAAAGAATGTCCGTTTTCAAAATAAACGACTAGTACAATCGAACAATAAGAAGCACACACTGAGAAAAAAGTATATGATATATCTAACTATAATGGCATAGTAACAAAATTATAGTTGGAAATATCATATTTATGGTAAATGTTACCATAATGTGGGTAATAATTACGATAGAGGCATAGTATAACCAATTATATTATGTTTTTACCAAAAATTATGGTTATTTCAACTAAAAATATAATACGGTTGAAAATATATAATGGTAAGAAAAGTAACTATTTTATATAGTTAATATTACCAGAATATTTCATACATAGTGATAGAACTAACTATATTCACATAGCACACTTTACTATACATATGGTAACAAGAACAAAGATAATAGTTAATAATATAACTATTTGTATAAATCGTTCATTCTACTATATTTTGTATTGTTAAGTGAACTACAAAAATATGTTTGAAGCCAAATTTTACTATAAAATATAGTGAGATTATAGTAAACCCAACCATTTTTTTCTCTCAGTGCATATAAAAATCTCACCGATGTTGCATCTGTAGAGGGTGAGCTCCTCGATCGGCATGCCCTCGTTTCCCAAATTTACGAAGGCCAGACTCAGACTCGCGAGGTTGGTGTTCTCGCATCTAACGTACAGTCCCTTATCGCTGCCGCGTAAACAGGTGCAGGGGTAAATGTACGCTGCTTCCTTGGGACACCGGAACCTGGGTCCGGGTGGTACGTAGCCACCCATGATGGGCAGCACCAGGCCTATCAGCATCAGCAACAGCAGCATCTCTAAAAATAGAACATCCCATTTCCTCGCTTTCTACTTATCAAGACTCAAATCCAATCTTTTAATCCTTATTATTACAGGCTGCTCTAATACCGAACCACTCGTGGCAAGATAAACATTAGCGAATCATGTGTACCGTGGCATTGAGAAACACACAGGCGCACGTGCTCCGTGGAACATGCTACTTTCACGCGAGAACCCCACCTCGAAATACTCCTGGGAATGGTACGCATGCAGCATTTATGGGCCCATAATTAATATTTCACTTCTCAGCTAGTAGAAATAATTGCATGTGAAACCGAGTGACCGAAGTCACGCTACCTTGTGCCCGCTCGCGTGCACCGCTTGCATGTACTTCGCCGGCGCGTACAATTAAAAAGAGAAAGAAGGCAAAACAAAGGAGGAATAAAAGCGATCGTTGCAATAAAAACGCCGAAGGAGTATTAAACGCGAGTAAATCGTGACTCCCATCTCGTCCCGGCTAACTCGAATCCTGCAATTGTCGTCGCAATCGATAATCATCCAGCTCGTACGCACATCTCATTCCACGAAATAATGACTTTAGAAATTGCGGTGAAGCAGAGTCAGCGACTGAAGACGGCCCACGGAGACTAACTAACTAGAACGCGCGCGGCTAAATTTATCGGATAATCTTCGCGAGGGTATTACGCCGAAGTGAGTCCTAATGAATATCCATGCCCGCTCGTTCGAGCGTATCCGACAAATAATATTCTCTACGACTCACGACTGCTCGTGCGGACGTACGCGTAGACGAAAACTCGAATTTCGTCAGGCGTGTCGAGGGACTTTTGAAACTCAATGGACAATCGCTCGCCCATGTCGGCGCACCCGTGGGACCTCGCGTTGATCGTCGAAACCGTTGCTGCTGGGGAAACTTTTCCTTTTTTACTTTTCCTTTTCCACGCGCAATCGCGTACCAAAGACTAGAACGAAGAGAATGATTTCGTTGTACCAGAAGTATGCTATAATCAACCGGGTATTTTGTACATTCTTAGTATTGCTTAGTATGTCGTTAGATACTGTCGCATTATGCGTCAATGCTTCTCTAAGGATGCAATTTGGAAAACAGACGACATTTAGCAACGTCTCGGATATCCAATGTAAAAAAAAAAACCTTCGTTCGTATTTTTCATTAATTCGTTCATTCACGAGGATTAATTCGTTTATTTGTAATTCAATCCTACGTCGTTCGTGTCTTATACTTACAATTAGGAAAATAAAAAACGATCAGAAGGAGAGAGGAAAACGTTGCGAAATCTTTCCCTCGGCTGAGGAATCTCACGACTTATCCCTTCTCCGGCTGTTCCTTTCCTCTCTGGTCCCCTTGCTTCGTTCAACGTCGTCAAAGGCACGCCGAGATAATTCCAATTTATTCGAAATAAATCGTTTTACGTCATCCTTCGCGACTAACCGGAGACCATTTGTCTCCCCACCGTCATTATCCCACGCTTAGTGGCGCACGTTTCTGCGGTTCCTAGATAGCATCGAGAGGTGATCGACCTCCCGGGAGGAAAGGTACTCGAACCGCGATAGATCAAAAACGTCCTTGTCCCAGCACGATCTCCACAGTCTCTTTTATCTCTTCTCGCAGTTTGCGAATCATAGTGGCTACCCACGAGATGCGCTCGATGATTCATCGGGAGGTGAAAATGAAGAGAGGACCGATTGTGAGACGAGAAGAAGAGAAAAAAAGAAGAAAAGAAGGGAAACGTGAAATTTTCGTGGGCGAGAGAGCCAATGCGAGAGTCCCTTTCTATCGAAGGCGGGAACCGTTAAACGACCGTTAAGTATCGTTTAATAGGTAGAGACGCGCGTGAAGCCTTATCTCCACTGAGGTAGCAACGAGGAACTTTTTCTAGATGTTGCATGCTTCTCTAAAACTCATGTCACATGTGCCGCACGTGATGTAAAACGTAACCTAACCGACTACCGACAGGCATCGTGTCGAGACATGCAGATGGATTATTAAGAATATATTCCAAACTAGTGGTGGTTAGTGGTCGGCACGATCGCCGGGTGCTCGCGTTTCCATACTTGAATTTCTCACAATTTTGAAACGGTTGAAGATGGCGGTACATAAAATTTCGTGGCACCAAATGGGTATATACTCGATATACATGCCAAATTTTGTTCGGATCCGTTCAGTCGTTTTGCCGGAATATTGGACTAAAGATTTGAATTAGCCGCCATTTTTGATTCGCCCAATCAACAAATTTGAAAATTTCCAGAAATTGTCATTGTATACGTGTACATGTATGTGTAAAATTTTATCGGGATCCAATGAATAGTACCAAAGATATGAATTTTTCGATTATTTGAATTTGCCGCCATTTTGTACCGGTTCAAGATGGCGGTTCACAAACCTTTTTGTGAACTTACAGTAATGTACTTGATTTTTGTGCCAAATTTCGTCCCGATCGGTTCAGCCGTTTTTCCGAAATCGAGGATATACACGGTACACACACACACACACAAACGGTTTTCAGGATGGCGATTGCATAAGTCACTCCCTTAACGGTCGTGCCTAAAAACCGTCATATTGATAAGAAAGTATTCTTGTTTATTAAGAGTACCTATTAAGATGAATTATTAAGTGTGCATTTTAAGAATACAATTTTTTCAGTGTAACTTTACTATGGGGTTAGCATTTGCCGGAAATGTTTTGGCGACGGAAGGCGACGAAAGCCTGCAAAATATCTCTCGCTCGTTGCTTCATTGCGGACATAGCTTAACATCGACGAAGAACAAAAGCAGCATGCCCAAACGTAGGAGGAACGAACGACCTCGAGAGGTTTCCTCGTTTATCTCGAATCTTTTCCCTCGGCTCGAGCGTTCGATCCGAAGATATGGTGCGCGCGCGTCGAGTAAACGGCTGTTTTGGCGCGGGTAAGCGCGTTACCCTCTCCACGATCGGGGAAATAGATAAACGCTCGAATGAGCGAGGAATCGGATTAACGCAACGTACTTTTCCACGGAAGTCGGTGCTGCCTCCCTCGTCGTGCGAGACGCATTGTGCCCCCGCGCG
Organism: Tiphia femorata; assembly: GCA_944319695.1. Taxonomy (NCBI): domain Eukaryota; kingdom Metazoa; phylum Arthropoda; class Insecta; order Hymenoptera; family Tiphiidae; genus Tiphia; species Tiphia femorata. The sequence continues at coordinate 3,032,235 of OX090903.1, forward strand.
AATCGGCGGCAACGATTTCGCATGTCGAATAATGAAATTCGTAAGATCTTTCGTAAGCGATTCGATATCAGGCGTAATAAGGCCGGAAAACACCCGGGGATATCGCCGCTCGTACCCTAAGATTACTCCGTGAGAATTGAACGTTTTCCAAATCGAGAGCTTCCGAGTGAAAAGGAAAACGCAAACAATCGAATGCTTTTTAGAAAAAAGGCGACACGACCGTCCTCCTCGGTATTGAAGCTTCGAGTGAAAAGTATATGTATCGCGAGATAATCGGATACATCGAGGAAAGATAACATTCCGGAGATCGAGGCCTGCGAATTAAAGAGTAAAATGCGAAATAATCGGATAGATCTCGGTAAATAAAGCGAACGCTCTTTGGATCGAGGCTTCGAAGTAAAATGTAAAATAAAAGATAGATCGAGAGAAAGGCAAACGAACAGAGCGTTGTAAGAACAAACGAACGTCGAAAGCGAATTGGGATTCCTTGGAATGAAATATCCTTGAAAAAAAAGAAAGAAAACTTCAAACTAGAGCATTCTCCTGCGATCGAGATCGCAACGTTAACGAGAGGCCGAGAAAATAACTACAAATCTAAATACCGATTTTCTCCATTTTCTTAATCCCAAATCTGTTGCTCACAATAATAAACCGTACGTGCCGCTCGTGGATCCTCGAGCATCGATTACTTTTTATTTCGCAAGTTCGACCATGCGCGAAGGTAATCACCGTAATAATCGTGTCGTCCTCCTTCACGACGCATCGCGTCGCAAGGCAACACCCCCGGTTTTCGAGAGGACGTGGGCAGAACATGTTTAGAACATCTCCTCCGTAACGAGGTTACGGGCACGTGTCGCCTTCAATTTTGCGCAACGAGATTCTCGTAAGTATCGTATTAGAGAAGGAGAGTCCCGACTAGAGCAGCACGGGTACTTCCCCTTGTTTCACCGAGAGATCCTCCCGGTAGCGAGTACTCGCCAATTAGGAGTGGGGCATGCAATTAAAGTAATTTGCGGAATCCACTGACCTGAGAAATGGACAAGCAGGAGTGGTGCCTGCGTAGTACGGGTTTCGGTAAGTGTACTCACCGTGTGCCGGCACCGGAGCTAAAAAGAAAGGCAGGGTGAGCCAGTTTTGCGTAGTTGACTTTGTGCAACGTCGGTATGTACTACGAGCTGAAGTGCACGAGCGTGTTGTGTGACGTAGCGTGGTAAGAGCGTAAGAAGATAGAAGAACAATGGATCGTACAATATAAACACCCTGACTTTGTAGTTATCACAATATAAAGAAAACCAAATGTAAGGAAATATTTTAATTAACTTCTGAAAATCGACGTTCCTTCGACGGAAAAATATTTCCACGTCACATTTTCACTCGTCGGAACAGCTTTTATCGAGAATTATTTCCGTTTAACAGTTCTTACATCGATACTCCTTACAGGTAACCAAGAAACGTGTCTGCTTAAGTTTTTCAATCCAGTCCTCTTTTTACCCCGGGAAATACTTTCAATGATTCGTTTCTTCTGGTACACCATGAAGCAGGAAGAATTTCTGTTGAACTTTTGCCAGTACTCCTTGTACATCGTAACCGAAACCGCTAAATGAATTTCGTGCAAGTTTCCTCCCCGACACGATTCCCATGAAATCGGCCAATTAACCGTCACGACGATATTTTAGATCGTACTCAGCGATCCGCGACTCGAAGTGCCCAAATTTTCTTCCCTCCCGAATTCGACGTGGATGCCGGTACACGGTTCGTCAGTTTCAACGAGCGGAACGAGAGGAAACGTTTCCGCGATAGTACAACGGGAATCGGCTTTGGTCGGTAAGTTTTGCTTAAGCGAGTTCCACGGGAGGAGGAGTCGATTGTCCGAGCGAGTCGATTAGTCGCAATTTCGATGAGCGGTGCTGGCTCAATTATAAGTATTGAACGCTTTCCAATCCGCGAACCATAACCGAGGGTTGTCTCGTGGAAATTGGAAGATGGCACGCAAAATAGACACGTGTACTTTTCGCGCCCATTCAGGTACGACTCGCGCGTGTATCCTCGCACACGTGTTATTTGCACGTGATTACGCGTAATTCCAAAGGCAACGGAATTGCCTCGAGCTCTCCTCTTCACGCCCATCGAGAGTCTCGTGCCCATTTGACCGCGCGATTGCGTGATGGGATCCTTTTCGCGTGCTTCTTTCCGTTGGAGATCATTGACATTTTCGTAGCCAATGTCCAGAGAAGAATAATCTGCGTGAAATTACACGTGATTCCTTGCTAACGGAATTGTCATGCGTGAAAATTTTCGAATCCGTTGTAGACGTAAGGCATGCGTGCATATCATTATGTGTAATTGGTTTGGCAAAAAGAAAGTGTATACCTATATTATTAATAATATTAATGTCGTAAATACCTAAACAGTTACACTAATTAGCGCGGGTAATTCTAATATGTGTACGACATCAATTAATATTACATTTCTATTCTTAATTATATTTACAAGAACAAAAATAAAATAAATTGCATCTAGCTGGCCACAGATTGGTAACAATTTACGTTGTGCTACATTCGGTGAAAATTTACGTCAATCGTAATGAATTTATAGCTGTCTGGACATGTGTGCAGCATAAGCGTACGCAAAAGTTTTCTTCACGTCCAACGATGTCCTCTCGGTTTTTTTTACAAACATTAAAGAGATTTACGCTGCAACATAATTCTACTGGAAAGATGTTAGTGAAGACACGTGTCGTCTCTCGTTGGACGATAGCATCTTACTCACCATCGATCGTCGTTTGTCAACGATGTACGAGCACTTGAGTACAAACAAATAACAAACGACCTAAGTGTTTACATATATAGCAAAATCTATGGTCCATACTCTCACCGTGCCTTTAGACTCGCCCGTAACTTTAGATGCGAACGACAAACACCTATGAATTTGCCACAAAATATTTGCGTCAAATTTTAGATTCAAAGCACAACATTCATTTTCTTTTACGGCTTAACGCGAGACATCGAAAAGTGTTATTGTACGACGACGAGAAATCGAGAAACACAGTACAGAATAACTTTTATTAGCTATTATTAAGAAGGTTACAGATCTGAATATTCTGTTAACACGATTCATACCGATCGGTCGAATGACCGTTTTTAAAATTTCGATGAGAATTTTTTATATATAACGTAATTCCATCGCCTTTAAATTTCATGACTTTTCTTAAAGTATACGTATAATACATTTTTCAATATTTTAGGAAAAGCCGTGAAATTTAAAGGCTATGCAATTACGTTGTACATAGGGAATTTTAATCGAAATTTTAAAAACGGTCATTTGACCGATCGTGGTAGGAATAGTGTTAAAATAGCTAACGAATTGACCATATCCATCTCCACGCTCGTCCAAGTATGTCAAACCCAAATGAAACCAACATAAGAGTAGAACAAGCGGATAATTCCACCTGAAAACCATTTGTGCCTACAGCCAGTGCCGTTCAATAAAGTGGAACGGTTCAGAATCAGCGCGGATCCGTTAAAAAGCAAACAGCAGGAAACAGCGTCGAATCAATTTCCCATATAACACATAACCACCGAGGCGAATCGAGCTATCGAACAGGAGTAGTCGGCGGTACCTTCTCTATTTCGCGGATCGCAAGGAGGTCGCCGATTACGCGGACCGAAGATCACCGCGGATCGAAATAGGCAGAACTAGGAACCAGTGCTAAATAATTGCTAATCATCGATCCAAGAGAACGATCGACGTAAGTAAACGGCAGGAGTTTCCCTTCGGTGTTATCCTCGTTTCCTTCGTCAATGCTTACCCTCTCTTCACCAAAATAGCACGCCGGTACCTTTCACTTCATTTGCCTCCTCGTAGCAAGCGAGTCGTGGTGTTGGTTCTGTTTCTTACGTTAGACAAATGCGCCGGCTCACAGGTTTGGCGCAATGGACCGAATCACATGGTACCGAACCCCGCGGAACGTTGAGCGCATAATAAACCGGTAGAGGGTAAATTTTTTCAGAGCCTGCGCCAACGGAGTGTCGGTAGGTCGCTCGGTCGGTCGGTCGTTCTGTGACGTAAGAGGAGACCAGGTGAAATCTCCCATCGCTACCGGGCAAGGTAACCTGCTAATATTCCATCGAGCTCTACTGCCGCGTTTCCCTCGGGTACGCGTTTCATTTTCGCACGCGCATCCTTTTAATAAGTGCAGACCAGATACGAGTAATAGATGTTTACGGAAGCGATCGGTTCTTTTTCCGTGACTACTTCTCTCGTTGATCATTTTTTCATTTACCAATGCGCGTAGTTGGTTGACAGGGTAAGTAGCTTCACGTGTTAATTTTGTTAAATTGTGAAAATCCACGAAGAGTCGTGAGAACGCGTGTTCTCTGGATAGCTCGTCAGGGTATAATGCTCATCTCGTTAAGGTTTTAATTATCTTCTTCGTTACTGGTCCATACAGAGGCAGTAAACCGTTTCGCTCGTCGATTAGGAAAATCGTGAGAAGTCATAGGATACGATGAGAACCGGGTGAGAAATTCGTCACGTTAGCTCTTTAATTATCCATATAAAGGCAATAAATCGTTTCGCGTTTCGATTCATTAAGCTGTGAGAAGTCGTTTACTTAGACGGTCCGTCGTGAATAAAACAGTCGCCTCGTCAACTTTTTCCCTATCTTTCGGAACTTTCACGCATACTCTCGTTTACGTGGCTTGCTTGAAATTTCGGGGTGAATCGTCCTTGAACCGTGAGAAATTAGCACGGTTTACGGTAAGACGAGAGAATTCACATGTTCCCGGTAGATTATAAGAAGAAGGCGTGAATCAGTTTTACTCGCACTTTTCCCACTCTTACAAGCAATTTCATCATTAAGGGTCATTAACGACCATCGATCCGTGAGAGAGTCTCTTCAAAAGGCGTCGCAGCGCGCGTTTCACATTGGATAATAAAAGAAACAGAAGAAATGCTATTTTCCCTCGCACTTTCTTGCGGTTCGGCTCATCCTCGCGTGTTCGATCTCGTAACACGGAATGATCTCGTCCTCGTAGATATCGATTCATTCGTCGATTCGGTGTAAAACTCGTGAGAAGTCCTCGCTCGCGAGAGATAATAGAAGCATTGCGAGACGTGTGGGAAAAAGTGTTCTTCCGGAGCACCAGCATCGCGGCGCACGAGAAGGAGGAACGATGGAAAGTCGAGAGGGAAAAACGCGAACGCCACGCTCCACTTTCCGCGCGCGCTTCCCTTAATCATCGACTATTTTTTGCTTAGAGTCTGGGCGAACGAACGGACGAGACGTTCGAAAGCGTGTCGTTTCCGACGTATCGTTTATTACGGTATTTAAATTATCGATAGCCACCTGTCGATGCTCAATACTTTTTAGAAAGCTGATAAAACTAATCCTTATTCGCAAGCTTCGACGGTATTCAAATTGATGGCTCTTGGATGACAAGTTGTTTTTCCTCCACAATGAAGTGTCATGCTGAAAACTTCGAAATGTCGCACGAACGTGATAAATATTATTGTAAATGAGGGGAGAAGGATATATCGATGCGTAGGCGAATTTTTTGAAACACGAAAATTAGTAAGGCCAGGTTCCACGATCACGTGTATTTTTACAGAACTAGAAATACCGTTGGATCGCGATCGGTATTAATGCAATTCGTAAGCGAAGGATACATTGGTTCGCAGGAGTGCGGATTTGCCGTTTGACCGGTTTATTCGTATACGAGTTTCAAAGGAAATTCGAGCGATTTAAAGAGAGGAAAACGAATGTCGGGAATATTGCGTGATTATCTTCGTTGCAGGATTTAACTTGTGAAAATAGTTCGATCAAACGGTCGAACTCACACGTAAACTTCTCGTGATCCATAGCAGTACAGTCGTTGCTGTACATTTAATTACGTCGTATATTAACCATGAGAGCGATGATTGTAATCGATATACATATTAATTGTTCGCGAAAAGAATCGTCGACTAGCTCCCGAAGAGTGCATTCCATTTACAATAATCAACTTGGCTCGAGAGCAAGAAGCAAGACAATAAAAGTCTTCACGACGAATACGATTGCCAATTTTTGCACGTTCATTACTTTTACGTCAGCGGTGCCCAAGGATAGTTTGACCGGTTGTCCTTGCGTTACTCGACATTCTATCTCCGCGCAAGCAACGGCTGTGCTTTTTCTTTGATCCCCGTTTCCAACGAAAAGATCAATTTTCATCGGTGGATGAAACCACCTTGCAGTTATGTATCGGCATGCCTAGTATTACGAGGAGAGAGTCACTTGGTTACTAACGGATCTTGAAAGTCGATCGCTTGGAAATCGGACGGAGTTTAAAAGTAACGTCAGATCCGTTTCTCTTCGAACGAAACAACGGCGAATTTTCCAAAATATATACTTATTCTGCCTTTCTCACGGTCAACGACTCCGAGAAGAGTTCGTGCACAGGCATCGAAATCACCGACGAATAAATTACGAGTGCCCACGGGAAAAGAGCAACACGAGGAAGTGTCCTCGAACCATGCGATTTTCCTCTAACTAGAAAAACCAACATTCTATTTCGATCCCCTCGGACAATAGAAACTTTTCTTCTTCTGTGATATCTGACGAGAAGATCAATTTTGCGAAAGATGGACCGAACAATGCACCTTGGGCACGCGCCTGTTAAGAGATGAAAAGATTCGCTGCTTCAGCGGCATCTGTTGTAAGCAGAAGCTCCGAGTTAACGTAAAACAACAGTTCTATTTCTAGTGATGGCAAGTTATATTTTTTCTTTGTTCCGATTTGTTTCACGGATAGTTAACGAATCTGATATGGAGTGATGTATAAGCACGATACATTCTTTGCTATTGTTATTATTCGTAAAACAACAGTTTTATTTCTAGTGATGGCAAGTTATATTTTTTCTTTGTTCCGATTTGTTTCACGAATAGTTAACGAATCTGATATGGAGTGATGTATAAGCACGATACATTCTTTGCTATTGTTATTATTCAAGACGCCCCTACGTTTTAAACGCACAGAATGATATACAGGGTGTCTCAGACCACCCATACAATCTCTCGTGGGGACATAGAGCGGCTTGCGTTGAACATAAAAGTCCTGTACCGTTTTGCGATAATTGCAATATTTATTGAGTTATTAATTGTTAAAGATCAAAGGAAAGGGCGTCCGCCAAAATAGCAGCGGGAGAAGCGATGGAGTCTCTGCGAGCTGTAGGACGGCCCAGTTTACCTACAAACAAATGCGGGGTGCGGTAAGGGGAAGAATAACGAAAAAGAACCGGCCGTGCAGCGGTGTCTCAGCCTTCCCCTTACCGCGTCCCGCGTTTGTTTATTGGTAAACTGGGCCGTCCTACAGCTCGCAGAGGCACCAGCGCTCCCCCCGCTGCTATTTTGGCGGACGCCCTTTCCTTTGATCTTTAACAATTAATAACTCGATAAATATTGCGAATATTGAATAATGGTCCAGGACTTTTGTGTTTATATTAAGCCGCTCTACGTCCCCACGAGAGATTGTATGGGTGGTCTGAGACACCCTGTATACAAAAAAAGTTAAAGCTACTAAATATTGAAATAATATTTGTTTTCAGGTACGAGTATCTTTTATACCAATTACAGCATTTCTAAATTGGTGTGCACAGGAATGCGTAAATTCTACCTACAATTTTACTGGATGTGGGACCACCTAGTGTACGTAACGAAAATGAAGCGTCTTCATAAATGTCTCCACTGTCACTTTTAAAGAGCATAAATGACAATATGAAATACCTGGTTTCGATTGTTTGCTCTTTTCACATAAATACTAGAAATAGCTAGATATCGTTGATAGCTTTTGAGAATAACACGATTTTGAATAGGGAACACTTTGAAGTAAACAAATCCCACTGTGGATAGCGGTAATTGCGAGAGCATGGAAGAGAGGACGCGCGCAAACGCACGTGGAATGTGTGTATTGCAGAACCACGTGCTCTTGACGCTTCCCTTACCGGATGACACATGAGAGCAAAAACAGACACAAGGAATCTCAGATGAAAGGAAAAGCTTCCTTCCCTTTCCACTTCCTCCTCAGAGCACAATATTCCATCTAATCCAGTTTATCGCGTTAAAGAGCCACATTCAAACACCGTTCCAAGGGCGCGAAATTTAAACGACCTTGGAGGCTTACGAAACGCTCGAAGAGAAATTACCATACACAGTCATCACGAAGGAATCCACGAAAGATATTTTTTCCGCTTACCTGCTCTTGTGTTCCTCCTTTCGAAAAAGGCGAAGATCCTCTTTCCTCGACTCACATGTTCCACCCCGGTTCCTGGTTCCTCTCGTTCGCCAAGCGCGCGAGAAGGAAGACGAGAAAGTGACAGGGAGAGAAAAATTAGGGCAAGGATACAGGAATGCTCGAAAATGAAGAATTTAAAGGCGGTAAGGATTATTCACGATCACGAGTATTCGGCTAACATTATTCAAGGGCCATTCCGCGCACGCGTGCTCGCCAAGTGGTGCCGAGCTGAGGTTGCCGTGAAAACTGAGCCGAGGAGACTCTTTCGCCTAGTGGCGGCCGAAGAGAAAGGCACTGGTGAGGCTAGTACCACTCGAGGAGGTCCCTTCCTCTTTCTCTTTCTCTCCCACTCTCATTTTCAGTTTGTCTCTCTCCTCCTCTTGAAACTTCAGTGGGAGATTGTCACGTACTTACCGTTTACGCGCGGACGTCTGCCCTTTTGCTGTGTGGGTGGAGAAGGTGGGGAGGTGAGGAAGGTGGGGAAGGTGGAGGAGGATTTCGCTCGTGAGCGACAGAACGAAATCCAGTTGGGGCTTTAAGGTCGCGGCCGATTGGTACTCGCGGTGAACGGTCACGTATCAAGTGTCCACAAGTTTTCGGCCGCATGCATTCGAAACTTTCCACGCAATATACGGAAGATTCTTTTTTTTCAATTTTTCAACTTTCCACATCCGATAGCAATTAGGTAAGTCGTTGTAGAGTATACCAATATCTATAGATTGAGATTATTTTGTTTATTTGTGGTATGTAACGATGTTTGGTGTCATACGAATTTTCGAGCTTCGATTGTGCGCATTGCGAGGTTTTTAACCTTCCATCCGCATACTTGTTGCGTATGCGTCGACGAGTTTTCTTTTTTTATTTGGCAATCTCTCGATTCAACTGATATAATTATACACGATTATCTCCACGTCTTTCGGCGAGGCATATTTCATCGATTCTGAGTTCGTAGGTCGTCGAATGTCCCTGAGAAGTTGTAACCAGGTAGAAAGTTTCGTGGGGTACGCTCGCTTCCGATTGGTCCGCGTCGGTGAAAGTCGCGCCATGAATACTCACTAGGTCGTTCGCGCGAGATACACACGGAGAAGCAGCGGATCGAAGGTGACATCTACTGGCGATCGAGAATGGGGAAGAGGCACACTGAATCGAACGATGATCTACGACGTTGGGTAAGGGAAAGCTCTATTTTCTTCCTTAGCCTTGAATATTTCATTTCTGATCGCATCGCCACCTCGAACTCTGAGATCTTCGAAATTGTCTTTCATTGATTTTACTTGCTAAGCTGTCATGGTCGACTTTTCAAAATAAACATGGAAAACAAGGGCTGAAGAAATCGAAATTTCAAAATAGAGAATAGATAGTTACGAGGGAAACAATAGAAATGGGATATCTTGCGAATGCGGAACGGAATCTTTGTTTCTTAATTTTCTCACAATTTTAATTTTTAATTTCTATTCTTCGAAATGTTAGAGAGCTTCGAATTCGTAAAATATCAACTTAATTATGGGCGGAAGCTTAAAACAGAAATTGGGGGAAATGGATAGGAAGAAGCAAGTTTTCAATTAAGAGTTACGTAGGTACCCGCTACATAATCCGAATCTTAGAAATAAAGAAACTCACGTTCGCTCGATACAAACGCAGTACCGATAAAAGGAGTTTCCACGGCCTAGAGGGCGCCACAAATCGCGCGCGCTTTTTCTCGCTCGAATCAATTGGGGGAAAAACGAAGGGAGCATGAATAATTATGACAACACGAGGCTTCGACTCTTGCGACTTTTATGACGACTGATGGTACCGCTCTCCGAACGTGCGCTCTTGCCTTTCACATCTTTCTCTTCCTTTCCAGGATAGTTCACGGGACTTTTCTCTGACATTAACGGCGAATTCGTTCATGAGAATTTCTCGAGGCTTTCACGCGCATCTTCTCGTAACCAAGCGAGGCGACAGGATACGATCGTTAATGAGAGCTCACGAAATAATTTGAGAGAACGAGATGATCTCTTCAGAGATGTCACGGTCATTAGGGTCGATGAAGACTCTGGCCCTTGGCGGTTGCGAACGAGGCACAAAGTGGATGCTTGCATTACCAACCGAGCACTGCTCCAAGTGTTCCGCCAGAAGGGTGACGCCAAGCGTACCTCGGAATCGGCAAATAAAACTCGAAAGAAGAACGAGTCTCTTTGAATGTTCCTCGAAAATATTTACCAGGAGGAAATTCGATTCTGTGAATTTTCGGTATGGGTAACATTGCACTTTTGACGAGCCTTGTTTCATTTTTCTGTGAGTATTTTAAAATATTTTCGTTTCTATTAAATGCAATTGTAACATTCGCTTTGTCTTTACAGATGTATTAGGCGTAATCGTTGCTTTACCGACTTGGGGACACATCGTAAGAATCTATAGATTTAAAAAATTCAACCTACTGCTATTTACCATGTTGCATTTTCTGTTAGCCGGAAGTGTTAACTGTATCGTACACCTTTCTAAAATTTTCGGAAGTGACCGTTTCCTAATTTTAATATTATTCCGACGAACGTGCTACGTACTTAAATTCAACAGGAACATTTATATAACGGTAGTCAATATTAATTAGTACGATGAAAGCTTAGATTATACAAATAACAGATCAGACTCTACAATCTGGTATCACTAACGAATTGCAAATAAGAAATTTCAAATTAAGATACTTTTTCTTCGTGCAACAATTTGTTCACGAACTGTGCATCGCGTTAATTGTATTCTTACCTTGTCAACAGGAGAGGAATCGTTTGGAAACTTACGAGGACGTGTCCGGAGGGCCCGACGACGTCGACCTCTTTGAGAACCTCACGTTTCGTTTCACCTGTGAGAATCGATCGATCGGTCTCTACGCCGACGCCGACTACAACTGTCGAATATTCCACGCGTGCGACGATTTCGGCACGGGCTTCCCCGTGCTCTGCCCCAACGACACGTTTTTCGATCAGAAGCAACGTATTTGCACCGACGAGGAAAACTCCGACTGTGAGCACGCCCAGGAATGGTACGCGACGGTCGAGACAAATTATTATCGTTCACATTTTGTTTGTAAATCGAAACGTAATGCGACGCCGGTGAATCTGTCGAGTGCGCGTCTCACAATCGAGAGATGCGTAAAGGATGTTTCTCCTTTCAGGTATCATCTGAACGAACAGCCCTACTCCGGCGAGATAACCGAGGAGTACCAGGTGTGGTCCGAGGAGAAGAGAACCAACGAAGAGAAGAGAATCAACGAGGAGAAGAGAACCAACGAGGAGAAGAGAACCAACGAGGAGAAGAGAATCGACGAGGAGAAGAGAATCGACGAGGAGAAGAGAATCGACGAGGAGAAGAGAATCGACAAGGAGAAAAGAATCAACGAGGAGACGAGAATCGAGGAGACGAGAACCAACGAGGAGAACGACGATGTACCCTCCGTTTTACCTCTCGTCCCGTGATCGGTCTAACAGGATTGTGAACAATGGAATGCATCGTGAATCATAGCATTTACACGTAGGGTGGTCATTTTGTGCCTTCGATAATCGGTGTTCTTCCAACGCACCGGCGGACAAAGTCAAAATCGATATCAAGTATTAAGCGGAATGTGTCTGATCGTAATTCAAAAATTCCACCTTTGCTCTTTCCTTTTGTAATCGGAATATTTTTATACATATTGTCAAAAAGTGCATAGAAGCAAGTATACTATTTCTTTTCTGTGGTGAATATTTTTATACGTATTATAGAAAATGCACGCATCCGTTGTGAAGCTTGATTTCCGTACCGTTCGTAAGAACCTACAGGGTTCAATAAAATGTGTACTCGATCGGGCAGCAGGCCAATATTTTCTTCGGTCGTGCTTCCCTGAACGTTCTCGAGTCTCAGGCTTCGTTGCTCTTATTGCATTCGGATGCACATTCTGCCTGTAGGCAACTCGTAGAACTGCAGGAAAGTAAAGTAAAAAGAATACGATGGGGAGACCTTCGTTGCAGACTCGGAATAATCTCTGGCTTATCTTAACCCTGACCCTGACCCTGACCCTTCGACGTCTCGTTCACGAGATCCTTAAGAGCCACGCTGTGCAAGTGTTATTTTACGTAAATCGTTAATTTAACGAGAAAATTGTGACTTGCGTAATAAATACTTGTCGGCATAAACTTGGATGAGAAGAAAAAACCAGCATCGCGATATCTGGATTTTAATATTGCGTTTCGGCAGATCAATGTGTTTTTTCTGTTAAATCTGATAACTGCTTTGAATCGAATGGATGTGATAATATTGCTTACAGAGAATGCAAAGAAAGAGTGCGGGACGTAAAGGAATCACTGATCAGTGAATCGACAAACTTTATTCTTATAAACGCGTGATGGGAGAACATTCTTGATAATCTTAATACCTAAAGAATAATGCTCCACTTATTACTCTAATATTCTCCTAAGTAATTAATCGCCTATTATTGAGCAGGTTGATTATATGATGACCACAAAACGTGCGAAACGTATCACCCTCCACCGTGAAATCCCAGAAAAATGAAATAAATATTACTTGTGAAATAACGAATCGTTCTTTTCAACAATGAGTCTTCTAAAAGTACAGAATTAGATTCGCTACCACCCATATACTATTGAGCTCGCGAATTGAAAATATCTTCACTGACGGTTAGCGTTCGTTCTTCCTTTCGCTAAAACAGTGACGTCCAGTCGAGCTCAAAAGTAAAATCTTTAAGGGGAAGTTCTCATTTAATCGATTGCAAAATCCTCTCCTAATGTACGGTTTTATAGTCGCTTTAATGTGTCAGGTCGTAGAACTGCACATCTCAAGAGCTGCCAGAAATGCACTGTTACAAAAACGTAACAAATGCAACAATTCAAGAATTATGAGAAGTATATGGGACTATCGATTAGATGTATTTGCCGATTAGGTGTAAACTAATTGTAACATTGTTACGGCAAGTTATAGATTTTTGATGATTATTATAGGAGTTACAGCTTCCATCGTCGAAGTATGCACAACGCACACGGCCTGTCCTTTAAACCACCAACTTCTTCGGTATTTTCTGGCATATAAAATTTATTTTCTCTACTAACTCTATAGTAGATTTGTAGGAAAAACCTCGCATTGAAATCCCTTATAATTCGATGAAAAAGAAATTCCCAACTTGAGCTATTTAGGCTCTACATGAGAACCTCCCCTTAAAAGACCTCATCAAGACGATGACCGTGAAAGTCATCACCGTGTTACCAAAGATTTAAAGCTAACCCAATGAAGCATGTGCGTGACACCGAGGAGTATCTAAAACAAGGAAAATTAATTTTACTTCTTAGGCAGCCAATCGGGCCCCTGCATAAATCTCTCTATCTCTACTTTCACATATACATAAATGATTTTCGTGTCGCGCAAATGTGTATTTCCCTGTAACCTTACTACTCTCGTACCAGTAAAAAAATTTCTCTTGTGTCAAAAAAGAACACAAACTAATTACGATAGCATCTGGATGCTTAAATACTTCGCGCAAAAAAATCAGAGATTGTTCTAAGATTCGACACCTAATGCAATCTCGAGGATGCGTTCCCTATCGCAAATTGGCAGTTTACTTTCTGTAGTAAGGTCCACCACCATTGTGGGGCCATGTGACGCCCGGAGAGACCTTATCGTTGTCGTAAACGTATTTGATTTTTGGATGAGTACTAGGCCCGAACAGGGCCTGACGAATCATTCCGAACATAGCTGAACCCAGGGCCATATTACTCAACATTCCGGCCATAGTGGCAGCAGCACGCGCATGCGATAACGCAATTTGTATGAGGAATGACACGACCAATCCTACACCAGGCATCATTTCCATCATCTTCGTCTTCAGACCTCTACCGATGTGCACGATGTCGTTGGTGATTTTTCTCGGAACGAATTCGTCGTTTAAACGTGGCAATTTGATTGTCAGGCCCGGGTGAACATTTTGCTCGGGTATCGCTTCATTGTCCCTTATGGTATTTTCAATTTCGCTCTCCGATTCCTCCACACGGGTATCCCACAAATATTTATCCGAATACTCGTCGAGTGAGTACTTGAACAGATTTTTGCTACGATTCTGCCTGTTCCTTTCTTTGCGACCACCAGTTGACTCCTTCTCCAAATCATAAGTGACTTGTTCCTCGAGAGGGATCACTTTCAACTGATCGGACTGCATTGGCTGAGACTCCAAAGGTACAATGTGTAGATCCTTTAAAGATTCCTGTGAGTCAGTAGACTCTTCGTGCTGTTCTTGGTTATAGGAGCTAAGCTTCTCTTGGAGTTTGCGGTTGAGGCGAGTGCCGAAAAGGACCTCGAATGCGTTGTAAGCATCCTGAAGATTGACGAACTTGCTCTCACCCTCCGCGTTTTCCGACATGTTAGGTTTAATTTTGTCGAGGAACATAGTGATGATCTGATCGTCATTCGTGGATCTCTTGGTCTCAACATCCTCCCCTGAATCCGTCAAGAATTGATAGTCGACCTTGTATACATCATCAATGCTTCTCTCCCTTTTCTCCTTATCCTTCTTTCCCTTTTCTACTTCCGGGCGCTGATCTAAGACCTCCTCCATGATGTCACTGATGATCGTTAGTATACTAGGAAGATTTTTATTATCCTTGATCTTGGAAGCCCTACCTTCTCGCGATCCTGAGAAACTGATGCTTAATTCGCCATTCCCCAAGCCCCTGACAGATAGAAGTCCCATGTTGGTTTGGAACTTATCTTCGACGAGTTTCCTGTACCAACCTAACATATAGTTTTCCATGGTCTCCTTTCTTATCAGTAGCTCCTTCTCAAACTCCGACGCAGACATTCCGAAGAATTGTTCGACCTCGACCTCGGTTTGTGTCGATCTACCAATGATCGGTATACTGGGTAGACTGATCAATGAGGGAAGATTGTTTGTAATCATCGGCCAGACGAAGATACCCATACATCTGATGAAGCTCAGACTCCTGATGCACTGAATCACGCGTGTCATGAAGCCTCGATTGGTGGTCTCTCCGTTAAGATCCTCCACGATTTTCAAGATCTCATACTGATCGGCTGTCAAAGAGTTCCTGGTCGTGGAATTCAAAGTGTCTACGAAATAAATCCTCGATCCTGAAGGATTTCTCGATTGTGATTGCAGGTGCCTAGTCGTTGACACGTTCACCAACAATTGGAGAAACTCGGATTCCGTGACGTTAGGGAACGGAACTTCGACTGGTCTCACGGGAACGTCTTTCCTCTTTTCCGCATTAGGAGAAGTTCTCAGAAGATCAATGATACTTCTACGTTTTCTGCTGGATATCTTCGATTTTGTGGATTCATTGGTGGAATCTCTCCGGTCATCGTCGGCCAGAATAATTCTTTCAGCTGATATATCTAATGGGATTCCTGGAGGTTGTCCGGCGTATTCTGGGACGATGGTGTCATCTGAAATGCAGAATAACGGAATCAATGATCGACCATTTACCATGAAACACATGCTTCTCATCCGTGACTAACAATGACTTAATAGATTCACCTACTGACGGTGTATTCGTTGAGACAAGAGCTTGCTCCGATTGTTCCGCCGCTTCTTTTCCGAAAATAGGAATCAGTTGCTGTTCAAGCATCAAGGACGATTTACCGGGTGCCTGCCGCAATCCCGGGGGCAATCCCTGAATACCTGACGTAATCTGCGAAATACCTGCTGGCAGCTGAGGATATCCTGCGGGTAGGTTAGGATATCCTGACGGCAGTTGAGGATAACCCGCGGGTAACTGTGGGAAACCAGCTGGAAACTGAGGAATAGTAGGTATCTCGCCAAACGTTCCAATCGATGGTGGTAACTGACCGAAGTCGGGCACCTGAGGAAAATAACTTCCAAGATTAGAAAAGTCAGGTAACGTCGGCAAATATTGCCTGAGGGTCGGCCATCCAATCTGCTGGGTGCAGCTGATGAAGTTGTATATTTCCGTGCAATCCAGCATCCTCTTTACGAAGAACAGTCTCACCGAGTCAGGCACGCCTCTCTCCGCGAGCTTAATGATATTAAATTCCCGTGTAGTCATCAGGTTGGGCATTACTGGTATACTAGTATCCAAGTACGAGCGATCAAGCAATGGCCTTGAATATTTGTCGAGCGCTTCTCTTAGTGTAACCTCCATACGTGATTCTAATTGATCTATACTGTTCGGATATAGGCTCTTTTCGATAATAATGGGAGACCCTGAGGCATCACCCTTGTCTGTCACGTCATCAGCCGAGTCCTGAGACGACTCGAATTTGGTCCTCGGCATATATAGCAGGTTGCCGAAATTTGGAAAATTGGGTAGCCTTGGAAAGTATTGGGTCACCGTTGGCCATACAATCCTCCTGGTGCAATCGAGGAAGGGGCTGTCTTGAATACAGGCGATCATTCCATTGATAAAAACCGGACGTACCTCTCTAGGTAGTAGGCTTTCGGTAACTTGCACTATCGAGGCTTGTTGCTCATTCATGTAAGCGATTAGCTCTTGCGTTGTTTTCAAGGGTTGTGCCTTGGGAAGATTTGGGGTGGCCAATTGCACGGACCGCAATATATTTAAAATCATGCCCTCTGGGTGTTCGTTAAAGATCGGAAGGAACCTGGTGTCAGTTATGGTGACCCTGGCGTTTCCGTGATGATCGGTGTTGTGTTGAGTTTCCGCAAGTGGAGGATTACCCGTAGCAGGACTTGACTCGGTTAAGTTGTGCGGAGGAACTGCCGACGTGGAATTGTGACGATTCGGCGCAGACGTCAGCATGCCGAAATTGGGAAAGTTCGGTAACCTTGGGAAATATTCCGTCAAAGTGGGCCAAAGGATGTCCCGAGAGCAGATTAGGAAATTGTTCTGACGAACGCAATTTATCATGCGATCCATGAAACTTTGGCGAGTAGAGTCCGGTAGCAAGTTTTCAGCGATTCTTATTGTGGTCTCTTGCTGCTGAGTCAACAAATCCGCGAATTGTTGGATCGTTGGATCCTGTACTTTCGTCTGTTCGATCACATTTGGCACAGACAACTGAACGGATTTTAAGATGTTGTAGATTACCATCTCCGGATGTTCGGTGAATATTGGTACGAACCTGGTGTCAGTGACACTTATCACTGGAGCATTGCTTTGATGTAATTTCGTGCCAGATGCCGATCTGTCCTGTATAGGCATCCTGGCAGAAATTTGAATCTGAGGGTCTTTCACAATCTCAGGAATCGCGTACTCCGTAATTTTCTGCAAGCCAATGAATGGTATGCTTTTTTCTATTAAATTTTCTTTAGAAACATTTGGGTGCTCGTCCTTCTTTACCACATCGAAATTTGGAAATTCCGGCAGATTCGGCACATAGAGACTCACAGTTGGCCAAATTACAGACCTTGTGCAATTAAGATACTCATTGCCATTTTGTAGACATGCAAATACGTTCGTTGTTAGAGCGGCCTGTGCTGGTGGTGGTAGAATACTCTCAGCTAATCTCAAAATGTGCACCTGTCTGTCGGTTAATGTTGTCAGTACTATCCAATTTCCAGTGAGAAAGATCGGTGGCATTTCTGAAGCAATCTTTAAGGAACTACGCACTTTTTCTAAAATTTCCGTAATCTTGTCCTCTAACGAAGGTTGCGCCGAGGAAACTGCGTCAGTTCTTACGATTGTCGGCAGTTCGGATGGTATAGGTTGTTCTGTAGGCGGCGATGAACCAGGGATAAAACTAGAAACGTCGGGTATGGAGGGCAACTCTGGAAAGTATCCAAAGAAATCAGACAAAGTAGTTGGAACTTGAAAATCGGGTATCCAACCGGACACGTCGGGGAATTGCGGAAGGCTCGGTACGTATTGTCTAATTGTCGGCCAGGTGGAGTACTTGATGCAGCTCAAGTAATTGAATTGTTGTATGCATCTGACGGTCTTCTGCACGAAATCAGGACGGTACGGCATGGGCAACAATTGTTCCGCCATTTGTACCGTTAAGAGTTGCTCCCGAGGAATCAAAGTAACGAAGGCATCCTTCGTCTTGCTGTTTAGGACATTCGAGGGCGTTGAAGCACCCTGCTGCTCCTTCAAAGTATCTCGCAGGATATGCACGATCACAGCTTCCGGTTTGGGTTTCCTCATTCTTGTGGCGTCCGCGTCTACGACTTCCGGTAATTCACCAACCTGGTCCGAGAAGCTAGGATACGGTAGTATTGGATACTCTGGGAAAAAAGTGTACGTCGGATAAATGCTCTGGTAATCCGGGAAGATGGGCAGAGCCGGAAAATGTTGTTTGACCATGGGCCAGGCGAAATTTTTCATGCAGCTGAAGTACTCGAATCGTCGAACGCAAGAGAACATCCGGTCAGAGTATTCCTGACGAAATTCGGAAGGTAGAAGCCTTTCTGCCATCATAAGTATCTGCACCTGACCAGGTGTCAGAAGCTTGCGAAAAGTTTCGTTCTTAGGATCGATGAAGGTTTTTACGTTGGCGTCAAATCCAGAACCGTCGAGGGCGCTTCTGAGAATCGTGAATAATACAGTTTCCGGGGTGAATTGTCTCTGCTGATACGCAAAATGATCCGGTAAGGTAGCCTTTCTACGATTCCTCTGAAACAACTCAGCTACGTTCACGTCGGCCGGTAGGTTCTGCAGTAATTTCGGAATCTTCTCAATAACCGATTGCGGGAGGTTATCCAACACGATCGGCACCACAAAGATTCTCATGCAGTTCAGCGCGCTCAATCCACGAATGCATTCCGCCATGTTCGAAACCAAAGTCTGACGCTGTTTAACATCCACCAATTGTTCTGCATACTTAATGATTTCCAGCTGCTGCTCGCTCAAATCGCTCGCGTTCAAACTCCCGGTGTAAGACACATTGTTGCCAAATACATCGGCCCTTCCTAGCATAATATGTTTCAAAACTTCCAGCAATTTATGTTCCCGAAATTTTGGAATCTCAGGTATTACGACCTCCGTCTGCTTTCTCAAGTTTTCTAAGAAAGGCCTGTTCTTGATTTGCTTCTGCAGGATCGCCGCCTGACTTTTCCAATTTTTGAAGATTTCTTCAACGGACACGGGACGGTTAGTGTCCAATGTCTTGAGCGGCAAGGACTTTTCAGATTCACCCGTAGGCTTTTCCGCCTTCGGCGCATCCCGTTGATTTCTCTGTTGGTCTACAGATTCTTCCGAAATTTCCTCCTTTGGCAGGTCCTGCCGTAGCTCGTCGCGTTCACTTCGTAACGGATCAACCTGTTCTCTTTGAATATCCTCCTTGGGTAGATTCTCTGCCTTCTCCGCACCCTCTTCTTCGTGTAGTTTCTCGCGCTGGTCTCTCACCTGATCAATACTTTTCTCCTGAATTGTCTCCTTGGGTACCTCTTCCTCGTTTTTCGTCCTATCCTGTACGTTTCTCGTCACATCATCTATCTTTAAATCCTTACCCTGCTGGATGTCTTCGTCTTTTCCATCCGCTTCAATTCGGGGTCCTTCGTCCTTCGTCGATGTATCCTCCTCCTGGACAACTGCTACCGGTTCACCATGAACCATGGCATCACGACGTTCCCTCACATCGATCGTCTGTTCTTGATCCTGACCTTCCACAGGGTCCCTTCCTGCTCCATCATCCGCTAGCAATTGATCCTGTTGGTCTTGCACCCGGTCCGACGTTTGCTTATCACCGATCGACTTTTCCTCATTCTGCGAAACACTTAG
The DNA here is from genome assembly GCA_944319695.1 of Tiphia femorata. Taxonomy (NCBI): domain Eukaryota; kingdom Metazoa; phylum Arthropoda; class Insecta; order Hymenoptera; family Tiphiidae; genus Tiphia; species Tiphia femorata. The sequence continues at coordinate 3,052,179 of OX090903.1, forward strand.
AGTCGCACCGTGAACTATCGAAGGTGCTAGAAGCACCAGGAAGAGAATAGCGACTATCGGACGAACTGGCGTACGGTAGATACTCGAAGAAGGTGGCCGTGGGCGTGGAGAGTTTAGTGCTCTCATGGTCGCGGTCGCGAGTCGAATGTCTCGGCCACTTCTCCGAGCCGCTCTATGGTCAGCCATGCCACACATACAGGGCGAGCAACTCAACACTCTCAGACAACGAGCCCGCGATACGAAGAAGCGAACATTTCGCGTGCGTGCGTGCGTGCGGACAAGTTGTCCAGGTGGTGTTGGTGTCGGTAACGAATAGCACGGTTACCTGCAAGCCGGGTCTATGGCCAGACCGGTGCAACCACCACGCTAATGTTGGGCTCTGGTGCCGCGTTAAAATCCCGAGAGAAGATGCAAAATGTTGCAACAATCTACTTGTGAGCGAGCATTTAGAACCGAGTGGTGAGTTCTCGGGTACTCGTTTACGAGAGAATCTACGAGCAGCTCCTCACGTACATCGACACGTACGATACCACCAAGACACGGGCTGGCCTCCTCCTTGCGATGACCTGCGATACAAGGGAATGGACTCGTCCACCGTACGAGGCCAGTTCGAGTAGGTGTGCGTGTCGAATAGTACGGCATTCCCATTTTTATGCCGCGGTCTTACGGGTTGCATCGCATCCTCGGGGTTGCCGAGAGGGAATCAGGTTCGCGAACCAATGGGTGTCGAGGGCCGTAGAGCATCCGTTCCGACGAAATCGGGTAAAAGGAGTTTCTGCTTGGGTTAGATCCCAAAGCATTATTACCTTGATTCTATGTAATGATCCGAAGCGATGCGCGTAAATTCTTGTATAGATAATAGAGCTGGACCCTACCTACCAACACGTGCAACGGTCGTTGTAGCTTAGTTGCTGCGATTGCATATTTGCTACTTCAAATTGCGATTTATTTTATCGAGATGAGAGTGAACAAAAGTAATTTTTCTATGAACCCTTTTACGTTTGTCTTTCGTCAACTGTAATCCCTGTAGGTATAATTTAACACTAAAGATAGTAGAAGTGAATCATATGACCGATTAACAAAGGAAATCTCCATATGGAAAAAATCTTCTGTAGGTTTAGTTTTAAATACGAAAAATATAAGAGCTGAGTAAAAAATGTTTTTCATGCTATTGTGAAAAATTCAAAGATTCTCTCAGGGGGGCCATTTGACACGGCCTAAAAAATAGACTAGCTGATAATAAGAGGACTACATTAAGTTGGAAACCTAAGGGACAAAAAGTCGGACGAAGAAGCGGTCGGAGGATGTAGCTGGTCTCGAATAAGGGCCTACCGTCAAGTTCATGTTTAATACAGAGTCTGGATGTGGCCGCGGTATAAGGGGTTGGATTTTTAGTCCTTGAAGGAATCACGACTCGGGGGGGAATTGCGAAGGAGAAGAGAGAAAGAGACGAGAGAACGAGAGGAAATGCGATGAGGAGAAGGGAGTGCATTTTTAGGGAGACTTTATTTTCCAAGATGGCCGTTGCATCCTCTTCTGAAGTGCTCTCCCTCCTTCCTCGCTCGCCGTCTTCTACGTCTTTCCTTTTCCGTACTGGATTCAACGCGAAAAGACGATGCGGTAAACCTGTATTGCCTTTCTTTCTTTATCCACGGACTGTCTGCAAGGATTAAGGTGTATCCACAACGCATCGACGAATATTATTTAAATCTCATTTTTTGAAATAACCTACGACCGACCGAATTTTATGTGATCCGTTCGTCTGGATTATTACACGTTACCATACAATCGGACAACGGAATAATTCACATCGAGTTACTAGAATCCACGCACAATTTCAAAATAATCTATTTAGTAATTTCTCGAAACTCGACCCGATTGCATGGTATTAACTCTTTGATACGCTCTCGAATTAGTTTCAGGAGGATAGAAAAAAACGATTCGTCGCGTGCAACTAAATATTTATTTATACAGAACGACTATACAGTACCTATTAGGAGGCTATAAAATATACAGCGCGCGCTTGTGAGATTGCAACGGGATGTTACACCATCGAACATAGGAAGCTCATATACATTTTGCTCCAATTTTTTGCGCCATCATTCACAAGGTGATTCACACCGCTAACCTCATCGGTACTCCTTCGGCAGTAAAGCGGAAAATGAATCGTTAAACGAACTCGGCAAAAGCGTCTGCTCTTTCCAAGTATTATCGCTGGGATAGTAACAGTACGATGTAACACTTTTTCTCACTTTTAACGCATTTTTCCAACTCCAGTATTACGGTAAACGTCTCGATTTTTTGCTTCGATTGACATAAAGGGTCCCCGTGCCGAGTCTAGGAGTGCTTTCTAATTGAAAATCAAACAGAGTTAATTTTACACCACGGTCTTGTCAACGTTTATTCACCCCGAGAAAAGACTCTTGTCGACGCATTCGCAAATGGACGACACGCGAATACGAATGAGAAATTTTTCAAACCTGTTTCACGACGTCCAACGTATCACTCCATTCATTGTTCATTCAAGAATATCCTCAGTATCCCTTCAAACAAGTTCCTACGTTCAGTTCTTACCTCGGTTTATTCTAACCAAACCAATAATTACAGAAACTAGCTATCCATCCTTCTCACCTCAGAATTGTCCTTGCCACTGTACAAACACTAGACCGTCAGTGCTAATTCTGACACTCTATTGAAACACCATTAACAATCATTCCGACGTGCTATCGAAACACCGTCGATGTTAATTTTTGATACTGTAGAAGCACCGCGAACTATTATTCCGAGATCACTCACCTCACATAGTGATACATGGTTCGCGATGTTATACCGTACCTCACGAAATGCTTCCTCCCACTTCATCGTCACGGACACGCGTGCACACAAAAGCCACTGCACTCGCTAAGGCACGTTTTCGATTTTCTTGCGATCCCACGCGCCCGTCCAAGGTAAGTGAACGAGCAGTCTGAGCGTAATGATCTCGACGGACAGAGCGACCGTGACAGTGGACGCGGAAAGTGGGACAAGAAGGAAAGAGGGTTCCTCGCGTTGTCTCTCACGTGCCGAATGGCTTCCCAAAAATGTTTGCGTGTCCCGCTTACTTGTAAATGTCCAAGTAATTGCACAGGTACCGCCTAAGTTTCGCGCGAAAGGTGTGTGGTTTCGCGCTCAATTGTCGACGTACCACATCATCCGCGAGTTAAAATGATCGATGAGAAGAGTAAAATACACAGGTGATGATTGATTCCCCATGCGGTGTTGCGCTGCACGGTCATTCTGACTAACGACGCAGCAAACTGTAGTCGTTCAATTACCGATTCGTCATGGGGTTTATAATCGGTCGGTGAGTTTTTAATAATAGAATTTAACGATAAAGATAGTAATTTCGATGCGACAGCGAAGATAAATATTTCCGCTGAATATGTAAATATGTACAAGAAAAAGCGATATTAGTTATCTATTCTGTATTCGTTATTTCACGTGGATGACGAAAATAAATGATATTATGTTTATAATGGTTAATATAATATAATTATTATATAAGTTATATTATATACACTCAGAAAACTAATATATATACTATACGTACATAGTATATACTAATGTATATACTATATACACTAGTAAAAAAAATAAAATAAAAAATAAAATAAATAGATAAAAAAAATTCATTATTTTATGAGTGCTTTGCATAAAACCATAGTGGTCATCATGTTAAAAATCTCACAGCTATTCGGCAATTTCGTTTTACATTCAGGGTACCTAAAGGTACAAAAAAATATGGAGAATAAATTTGTTTTCTTGTTTTACACAATTGTTTTCTGGGTCCAAATGAAAAAGGAAAAAATCGCTAATTTTTACGTTATTTTTATTCAGATGTCTCATGTCTATATGTTTTTACAAAAAAAATTTAATGATACCGTTCGATAGAGTAAACTTTCAGCTTTAAAACTCTTTTCTTACAATTGCGGTACGATGATTTTTAACGGAGTTATGAGCAATCCGATTCGGAACGATCACTTTTTATTTAATCCACGGTAACTCAGTAACAAAAAATCGTAGAAACAATTTCAAAAAACGATTTTGTAGGGAAAGCTTCACGCTTTCACACCAGTAAGTCGAAAACTTTGTGAGATTTTTTTTACACACGAGACAGATCCACAAAGTGAGAAGAAAATTTTCAATTTTGTTCAGTGTGTACTTTTCTGTATGTAAAAATTATCAAACTCACGGAAACTAAAAAGAGACACAGGTCTTTCGAAAGTAGAGGTTTCAATCTTTAAAACCTTTTTTGAAAATTGAAATTCCATTCATTTTTGACGAAGTTACAGCCACGTCAATTTTACATATTTTTGAAGAAAAATTAAGTGATCCTTTAATTTTTGCACTGAGTGTAGTTCTTATAACGTAAAATAATATAATTATCTATTCCCTGTTCATTATTTCACGTGGATGACGAAAATAAATGATATTATGTTTATAATGGTTAATATTTATAAACACAATACAACCTTAATAACAGCGATATAATGTATATTTGCATTTTTGAAATTTGTTCCCATCTTAGACATCTTCATTGTTGCGATATTTTGCTACCAGATCTTGAAAAGAACTTTCACAAAAGTACTTCGTAATAACAAATTAAACATCTGGAAAGTGAAAACCTCCTCTTCCAGTAAATTACCATCTCCCTCGTCCCGTCAAGAGCTTCCTGTTCTCTGAAAATAATCGAAATAGTCTCACGGTGCATAAGTAGCACCTTGAAAACTACAAATGAAAACAACAGTTACGGCGTCGGCGGACCCACATACCACGCAGTCGTCAAGTGTGAAAGTTGCAAAGAGTGATCCGGCCCCTTAAATCATTTGTTCCCGAAACAATCGATTGGCATGCTTTATCGTGCCACATCAAAAGAAATCCATTAAAATGCCAACCACGAAAAACCCTTGCTCCGTGCCGATGAGGAGGGGCGCACAAGATATTGGAAACGAGATCGACATTCGGACATTCGAAACCCTCTTACTGTCCGTTCTCCAGGATACCAGGGCGCTCACCAGGAGTACACCAAAGAGGACGACTGACGTCGGCGCGGAGCTGCGCGTGGACCGTCCGCGCAACTCGTCTTTCGTCTTTCGAACCGCTCCCTGCTCGCTCGTCCGAATCACACGGTGCCTCGTGTGGGACCGATTCACACGTCCTTCGACTGGGCTACTCGGCGCGTAGTGACCGCGAGTACGCGTTTGCCACGGGAGAAAAGCGACGAGATAAGAGGAAGAAGCGGAATAAGAGAGGGGCGAAAGGGAGAAGAGAAGGATAAAAATCATCGTCCTCCCGTTTATCCTCGCGTTCGATGAGGGAGGATCCGGTCACGTGATCACGGGGAAAACCGGTTCGAGAATGAAGTCGATTGGCGGCAGGACCTTGGCGTGCGTGCTCCTCGTCTCGGCGATGTTTTCGAAAAGCGTGTTTCTGTCAAGCGCGACGGATGTGGAGTTTCGAAAAAGGAACGAAAGTGCACTGGAGAACGCGAAGGGCGAAGTGACGAGGCTCGCGCCCGTCACACAGGTCACGAGGGTGGATCCCGATGTCGAAGCACTCAGAAGGTTTCTCGATGAGATCTTTGGCGTGGAAGCGGGGATCAATGGTGAGTGTCAATTGGATTTTTTCGTTTTTGCGAGAAACGTAGTTGATAGAAACAAGCCTGAGACAAGTTTTAGAACGTTAGAGGATCGTGTAAAACGTGCTTCCCTGATCTAAAATCGAGTCGATGTAATTGCGCGAAAAAGGAATGACACGTGACAAAGCTTGTCGAGGAAATATCGATAACTGGGCCGCTTATTGTTGAAGTAAGTCAGAGCTTTTCTAATCTTTCCACATGTGCAAAGGAAAGATAAGAACCTATAACAAAAATTAGACAGCTTAAGATGTCAAACTATAAGAGAAATTGGATAATTATTTTTCACGGAATCTGGGCTTATCTCACTTTCACAATAAACAATTCGATTATTTACGTCGAGAAACGTATATTGTCATGCGAAAGTGATAAAACTTATCAGTGTGCAAAATAAAAGCTGCGAGGTGATTGACTTTTTATGGTCTGAATATCTTCTTATAGACTGATCTCTCAACTTTTCGTAGATACTTCTGTGGAGGAGAAGCGAACTTTTGGCCACAAGAGGATACAATTCATGCTAATGCCGATGATGTACAAAATGGGGGTAATGATGACAATGCTCGTAATACTAACGGTCATCTCCTTAAAAGGTCTAGCTATAGGTAAGTGCGAATCAATTGTCTAAAAAAAAATGTTAGTGGCACAATGGAGTAACGGTGCCGGCATTCTTCCCCTTGCGGACTACACGTGAATACGTAACGAGGGGATATCGGGGTCTCGGTCCGCGAACGATGACACGCCACGACCAATCATTTTGTCTTCATACCTCACTCCATTTCCCACATTTCACCTCATTTCCCCTTTCCTCTCGTTTTCGAATGGTCTAATTGAATGTCCACGACAATCTAAACATCTCCGCGATCTACTGTAACTCATTTGTCGATACAAAATATTTTCTTGGGTCAGGACATTTATTTTCGATATTATTCTTGAGCTTATCATTCAAAAATTAAGAAATCAACGGTGCTCAAGTGCATAGAATAAATCAAGCTAACCTACCATATAAATAACCAATGTGGATAACTGCTACAACCAGTCACCGTATCAGAGCCATTAATGTTCGTTTTCGTCAATCACTTCTTTGAAGTTCCACTTCTTACTCGAAGTCTGGAAGTATCTAGACACGTTGGCACACTTAAATCTACAATATCGTTCTACTCTTACAGGTGTTCTTCTGCTCGTGCTGAAGTTGAGCGCGTTCTTGGCTAAATTTTCCGGCTGGCATGGTCACCATGACCATCAGCCATGGTCCCCACAACCCATCCACGTGCACGTCCACGGTGGACACCCGCATGGCCATCATCAGGCTTATAGCGCCTGGGAACCTTCCGCCAGTGGTCCAGGAGACGATGAACACTTTTACTATAGAGGGTAGTGGCTTGGATAGCCTCCGGATATCCCCCATCGGCTTGCTGAAACTATCGAACTTTCAACCACAATGAAAACCAGGCCAGTAACAAGTTAAACGAGATAAGGATCGCTCGCGATCGGAATTCTACCGTGATTCAGACGTTTAGATAGTCGAAAGAAAGTTTCGATCGTTCGAAAGGATTTCGACTGTGTATAGAAGAACTTAAGAATAACATTTTTGTGGACGATGCAATGATATAAAAGTGCGACTTGTTGCGTGAATGTAGAAAATTTACAATGAATAGTTTTCTAAGAACGACGAGTGGTGTATATAAACTTTGTATTTTATTTATTACTTGCGGCACGGCCGTCCTCGCGATCCAGTTTTCATAGAGAAACGATATGTGTATAATGGATACGTATATTTTTTTAAGTGAAATAAGCTAAACTCGAGGGCAACCAGCCAAAGACAAGATGAAAATTACTCTATTTATTAATATTTATTGCCTTATTTATTCGATGGAACCGACTACGGTTAGGGTCCAACGTAGTAATAACTATTTATACGTCAAAGTTGACATCTCGTGAATGGTTCTCCATCCAAATTGTAATATAGCCTAGAAAAATAGAGTGTATGCTAACATTATCAACATCTTGTTAAACAAAGATTTGTTGTGAGCGGAGACATTCATAAGATATATGCAACCATTTGGCACGGACGTCAAGAGATTGTGGACCATTTCGATCAACGTCCAATTCCATCTAACGATGTGAGAAGCGTTTTCCATCGTAATGTTGTTCTCGCAACAACAAATGAACCTAAACTAGTATTACACGTAACCAAAACACCGGAATTGTATACCTCGTCGTATACCGAATAAGCAACCGCATACCTCAACTCTACCATGATCTGTTTATACTTAATTTATTCTCTAATGGTCCGTCTAATATTTAAGTTCTTCTGTAACATACTCGTCTCCACTGTAATACAATGATTCTAGTGAGAATGAATAAAAGACAGAGGCTTCCGCAATGAAAAGAATCGTGGGACCAGACTTAACGTTACGTTCGCATCGCGAGTCACTGACCAACTGGACTTGCCGTGAAGCATGCGCGAGTGCATTCTATAAGAGTCTTCTAAGTCAACCCAGTTTCCCACCTCCGATGCTCTAGCGCGGTAGGGCAAAAACGTGAAAAAGAGGAAACATGTCCGTTCCTCGCTTGGCGGAGCATGTAGCAGTTCGCGAGGTGGCCAAACTCGGGCATCATCGTCTGCCCAGACAAATTGGCGAACGCGCGCAAGCCATTCGGTTGCATTCGTTGCATTCATTGCGTTTAATCAGTCGCCGCAACGATCGCGATTCCCTCGATCGTGCGTATTGGTCGAGCCGACGGTGATAGTAACGGTTACCTAGGACGATCTGAGAAATCTCCGGTTTACGAGGAACTACGCGTTAGTGCACGTTGGACGATTGTACCGTTTGTTTTGAAGGAGCGTTGCGAATTGATTTCTCGTTGTTCTGAAGGGCGGGATCCGAATCGCGACAATATCAACAGTGTCGTAAATTTGAAACTCAGTGTGTTATTTGAAAGTATCGATCCTCATAGTAAATATATGTGTGCATTAAGTGTGCGAATTCTAGTTTAACATGACATACTAATCGAAATTAGAGTAAGCATTGTCGTGGGCGATAAGGTAGGAATCATAATTGATTTGAAAATGTCGGGAGTAAAATGTTCTGTGTTCGAATCTTACTGTTTCGTTTAAAGGTACTGACGACTCTTGTAAACGTTAATTGTGCACTATATTGAATATGTCATCCTATTTAAAATTTCAGATAAGGCCAGCACTCCGTTTCTCTTGTGCTAATTGCAATCGTTCTAATTGCACACTTGCCCAGGATAATATGCGGTGAAGGGCAGAGAGGATTCTTAGCAGGAGGCCTGTAAGTGTTACGATTGTGAGTTGATGAACGCTTTAATCGTTACTTAATCGCGAATACCGGTGAGTTTGTTCCACGAGAAATTACGCCGTTCGAAAGTTCCGTGTCCTAAAGAATTGAAATTCTTCAGAACAATAATCCTGTTCCAGTTGCAGACAAGAATTACAGGTTTATCCGGATCGTGAGATATGAACGGAGCAAAAATAATCATCCGCAGTATCATCTGTCTGATGACCGTAACGGAAGTCATGGTGCATGCCGAGGAGAAGGTCGATGCAGCCAGGGCCGAGTTACCAGTGGGAAAAAAGGAGAGAGAAAAAGTAACTCGGCACTTGGAACTGTTTCCTGGTGTCACTATGCACGTTACGAAAGGCAATCTCGAGATCCAAGTAAGATTCGGGGACCTCTTTCAAGGTACATTTCGTACACCCTCTTATTATTTCTACCGCTCGACCTGTGTGTTGACAGTTTTGCAATTTTTAGTAATAGACGTTGAAAAAATCGAGGAAAGAAAGAGCCACGGGGACAAGAACGAAAATCCATTAAAAAAAATCGGATCGATGGTGATGATGGTTCCGATAGCGATGCAGGTTAGTGCGTAGAGCGTTATCGATTTTACGATAACTTCGTAAGATTGCTGCTTATTGCTGCGAAACGAATTCTGCTTCAGGCGTGCAGCTTTCTTGGTCTCGGTAACTTCATTTAATCAATCGAATGTAATCAATCAAGTGATAGCAATGGAGATTACCATTTTTTATATTTTAGTTTATATCTCTACCCGGTGCCATCGCATCTATAAAGACGTCACTATTGAGGAGTATATTTGTGGCGAAGCTGGCTATCCTCATGATGATATACAACGTTATAAGAAGCTCCCAAGATTCTGACGTCATCGTCGTTCATCAATCTCAACATCATAAACATTATTATCATAATCAGCACAATTATCCTTCGGACGACGACGAGGCATGGTATTGGAGATGAGGCGCAAGCGACAAATTTTTAAGGATCAAAATATCCATAAGCGTCGAAACAAATTCGCAACGCTCCTTTTAAAAAATGGAAAGGCACATTCAATTGTTCGTTTAATGGCATTAAAAAAAACATCTTAACACTCTGGTAGGATGATACTTCGATATGATCAAACCATCGTATAAATATTCGAAGATTTAAAATACAACTTCGTCCTAAATTCTAATAAGGTGAATCAATAAAATTTCAACACTGCGTCAGGTTATTAGACTACCCATATTCTACGATGAACGTGAAGATATTTAATACATTAAAGCATACCTCTTTGCTATATAATATTAATAATGTAGATATAACCTTTTCTACACATCGTGCATCACAAGAAACTAACCTTATCGCCGAATACCCTGTGCGTATTTATCTAACAATGTACGATCTTTCTCGCTCAATTATTTAATTATTCACGTAGAAGTAACAGATATATTTGTCCCAACCCACGACGAAAAAATAAATATTTAAGAATGATATTTATGTAGAATACCCACTACTCCACTGTACGACACAAACACGTAAAGCGTTTACCACATTCTCGTGCATTCGGCGTATACATTCTCTAAGCGATACTTTCGGACCCGGACGAACCTGCTCCTCCGATACGAAGATCGCCGACTGGCCTACTTAAAGCCCCGCATAACGGCATTTCGGTCCAGATTCTGTATGAACGAGGAACAGGCAGGTTTTCCATTTCTCTCTCATTAATATCAACGTAGAAATCGAAACCGGAAGATTCAAATAGAAGAGATCCGTACAGTTGGTCAAGGACGATAATACAAACCCTCGTTAGTAAAGTATACAGATGAAGAGGAGCAAAGTGGAATTTTCGTTTGACCGGGCCTTTCACTATGAATTAATTTTCCTCTCTGGAGTAAAAGTGAAAGAATGAATTTTTTTGCGCGGTGGTGTTCTATGGGCAGATGGGCCGCAGAAGCTGATGTAATCCCGTTTACGTACAAGTAGGAAAGTCACGATACTACATAGGATGTTTGTGCAGTGTATACTTATGGTCGTTTTAGTAATGAATAAAAACACTTGAAATATTTTCTCAATATTACAAACAATAAAAGAACAATCCCACGACATGTTGAATTCCTTTAATAATTTCATTTATTTACTTTACTGAACTCAAAATGGATATTGTGCTAGTATGAGTGAGCTTATTAATAAATTAGCGAATTCATTCATAGAGTTAACACCGTAAAAAGATATTAAAAATGATTAAGCATTAAACGGTTCACACAGTTTTATACACAATAGAAGCATCAAGTTTTAGAGTTCGTCCTATGAATAGGGGGCACTCAGAAAATCGGAAAAAGTTTATTTAGTGAAACCTACCGATATAATAAACCCTGCGGTTACATGATTATTATTACAGATATCAGAGTATAAATTTACATGTAAATTTCGGTATGAAACTTAAATAACCTATTATAAGTCAATATTGAAGGATGCCGTTCAGTGGTTAATTCGTTAATACCAATCCAAAGCAAGTTTTCCTATATTAAAAATGATTGCGTTAAATCGGTCTACTCCTTTACCTCTTTGCGCCTACACAAACTGTGTTATGGACGACTATCGAAGACATTTTAATTCCTGAGCTACTCACTCTCCACCAGCACTCCGTCTTGCTAATAATGCAAGCGGATTTAGATTTAGTTCCTCAAGGCTGTCAATATTCGCAATGCGTTCGCGCGCTAGAAACCCACCTTCTTCCGTCTGGCTAATCGTTTAGTATGCGAGTAACCATCTAAGCGACATTGACACTTGACCATACAAATTGCATCGGCATACCGTTTTCTAAACTACCAAATGCGAGATGCACGACGCGCATACGCACGAGAAATCGGAGAATCGCACCTGTGTGCGCCCCGCTCCTTCAATCCGAGAGACTTCTTGACTACGTGAGGTGATTTGGGCTCATTCTCCAACTTTCTGCAAAATTCTTCCACCCAAACTTTGGAACGCTCACTCACACGCTCCTCTCCCACTGCGCTCTTTATACTTCTTCTTCAAGAGCTCTTATTTATCCGATCTCGATTTTCCACGTGCAATTTCTTCGTCCAAACTTTAGCATTCCGACACGCACACTTTTTTCCATTCTTCTCTCATTCTACTTTCTTGAAACGTCTTCGTTCGCCTCTCGACCGAACATTCAACACGAAATTTTTTCATACTTGCACGCACCCATCTCTCAATGTCTTTGCTTATCTCCTTTTTTCGTATTCGTGCATGCTCCTCTTGGCGATATTTTGCGCGGAAATACTTTGAGAAACAATTTCAGCGTTCCTGCATTTTACTTTATTTGTTCTTCTTTACAATTCAGAGTTGGCACATTTGGAGAACCCAACGGCAAATTGTTTAGTTCAAAGAATCATCGATTCAGACTCAACGGAGAGAAAAAAGTTCAAACGATATCCCAACCCTAACGGTAGCAACGACTTAAGAGGAGCAAATCCTTTAAAATTATAAAAAAATCGAAAAACAATAAAAAAATGGAAGAAAATCAGCTTTTCGAGGAAACTGAAGGGTTGTTATATGGGCCTGGAATCGCTGATTGATTGGTAAGTCACTAAAATTTATATTTTTATCGTATAGAAACTTTAAACGCGATTATCTCCAAACTACATTTTCAAAAGTTGCTCGCACTGCAGCTCAAGAAGTTATCGATCGATCTCACTGAAATTTATAGAGGTTTTTGTCTATGATATTACCGGTAGGACAAACCTAAAGTTTGAACGATTTTACGTAGATAAATCATTTTTTTGGGGTAAGAACTGTTGAAAAAATGGTCGAGAATTTGATTTTTTTTGTTACAAAGACTGCATAATTTTCAATTTCATACTTTTTCATGATTTTATAGGTATATCCTACCCCTAAATGTGTCAGTAATCGAAAACAATTTTTGCTTCCTGTTCTAGATAAGCAGTAAAAATGTGAGGAGTGGAGCCATTTTTGATGGCACAAGAAAGACGCCTGAGGGCGAAGGCTGTTATGTCGCCATTTTGTTTTATGAAAGAAAAAAAAATGTTTTTAAGTTCTTCGAACATACGTTAAAGTGATTTTAAAGTTAAAAACTGATGCGATTATTTCATCACCCTAAAAAAAATGAACAAAAAATGGCTCATTTTCGGGCGTCTAAAGGATTTGCTCCCCTTAAGACGGCTCGACGATTTCTAATCCCAGATGTGTCATCATCGCAAACACTCGACTCATACCAGGACCAATATTTCACGAAAGACTTTTTCGGCCTGGACCGTCTACTTGTCTATGCTTCGTCATCTTAGTCTCGATTACCGAGACCTTAATATTCGCCACACCTCCTAAAGTTTTGCATCCCTAAGTCCAAGAGGAATCTCGAAAGCATCGTCCCCGCATATCATCGACGGGTGTACACAGAAATGGAATTTCGAGAAGAAGAAGAATACCGCGCGAGTATTTGTACACTTTGCCATTGTATTAAATTAGAATGTGATGATCGCACCCTTCGGACGGAGAAGAATCGAAGATCGAAATCTACAAAGATCGCGCGTTCGGTCCATGAGTAATTCAATTTACAATTTGCATATCTCCCTTCACTAGCCTCACTGGACGACGCGAAGACAGACGGGCATGTCTGATGGAAGTTATTGTGTAAAATGTACGGCAGATCGCATCTCGCGAGTACTCGCGAGTCCGGGAGGCTGTCAAGAGGAAGGAGCGTTAGACATTAATGAATCTTAATCACTTATACGAACGCTTCGTATTACTCTTTCACTCTGATCTAAGATATCGTTTGAACCTTTCAATTGCTCTGTGATTATTGTTCAAGCAGAATCAGGCTTTGAATAGTTCACATTATGAATCACTCGTTTGCCAAATCGATTAACTCCGCACAAAAGACAAATCCTACTGAAAATTGGTAAATATGGAAAGTCTTCGAGTGCTTTTACGCTGCAACTTAAAAGCATTCAAAAAGTAGGTTAGTCTCTTTGACTTGTGAATAGCTCATATTACGATTGAATAATAATGAAGGTTACAAGGATAAAGACAATAATTATAAAATTCGACGTACCCTGTGACGATATTGATATTGGAGAGAAAACAGAATGTGCGATAAATCCGAAAATGATCAATAATGTTTCCAGTTGTCTGAATAAGTACGTTTGCTACGTACACTGTAAGTAAAAAATGTATGCCAAGACAAATGATAATCGTAACGTGCAACGTTCATTCGTCTTAACACGGTAATTTCATAGTTTACGAGAGACTAGTCTCGAGGAGGAAAGTAAAGTTCGCGGAACGAGCGAAGAAACAAGTGAAGCCAGACGCTTGGTCGGGGGGTAAGAAAAGAAGAGAGATGCTCTGGCGATTTCAACGCGTGTCCGTCGCGCGAACACGATCGCTTTTCAAACACTTCGAAAACATCGACCACCACTTTTGCTGACATTAGAATTCACAATGGAGGAGATCGTATGACCTATAGGCACGACTATTTACCATGATGCACCCTAATGGACGCACACATCAGTCGGAGATAGGCGCAAGCGCGTAAACACACGCGCGGGACATTAACGAGATGCGACTGCAACACGGAACTGCACCGTTCACCGTTATTATGTATCAAGTAATGAAAACTCAAAGGTCACTTTATAAATACCCCGTATCGCACTCGTATCTTCGCGCTTACACTTTCAATTCTTTATCGCGTCGCCGATCGCTCGTGGTGCGTCTTCCCACGCGCGATCCCAGATGGGATATTTGATTTCAGAGATCGCATTTTCGTCCTAGGTATGTGGAATTAGAGAAGAATCGCATTACCAAGGAGTGGCCTGCGTATATCCGCGAGGCGCGACAACGAGAAAGACATTTTCCACGATTCTAAAAGCCACGGTGTGCCAACAACGCGTCATTTTTTATCATTTAAAATTTTCATCTCGTTACGGCTGAACTATTGAAATTCTCCTTTACTGAAGTAAAATTTCTGATTGAGTTGTTCTAATATTCATTGACAATGGTTCTCCAAGTTCATCATTTAAAATTATCATCCTGTTACGGCTGAACTATTGAAATTCTCCTTTACTGAAGTAAAATTTCCAATTGAGTTGATCTAATATTCATTGACAATGGTTCTCCAAGTTCATCATTTAAAATTATCATTCTGTTACGGCTGAACTATTGAAATTCTCCTTTACTGAAGTCAAATTTCCAATTGAGTTGATATAATATTCATTGACAATGGTTCTCCAAATTCATCATTTAAAATTTTCATCTCGTTACGGCTCAACTATTGAAATTCTCCTTCACTGAAGAAAAATTTCTGATTGAGTTGTTCTAATATTCATTGACAATGGTTCTCCAAGTTCATCATTTAAAATTATCATCCTGTTACGGCTGAACTATTGAAATTCTCCTTTACTGAAGTCAAATTTCCAATTGAGTTGATCTAATATTCATTGACAATGGTTCTCAAAATTCATCATTTAAAATTTTCATCTCGTTACGGCTGAACTATTGAAATTCTCCTTTACTGAAGTAAAATTTCTGATTGAGTTGTTCTAATATTTATTGACAATGGTTCTCCAAGTTCATCATTTAAAATTTTCATCTCGTTACGGCTGAACTATTGAAATTCTCCTTTATCGAAGTAAAATATCCGATTGAGTTGTTCTAGTGTTCATTGGCAATGGTTCTCCAAAGTGTGTCGGATAGGATCTAATAGAAGATTAATCATAGATGCTCGTCGATACAGCCCCTTCGTCGAGGTGATCGCAAACATTATTTTACAACCAAGCTATGCCATAAATAAAAAGCTGCAGGCGCGCACGGTAGACGCCCCGCGACAAGCATCGGAAAACTTTTATGACGTGAGAATAAGAGCCACATGTGTTCCTTACTGGCGTTGAATACGCGCGAAATGTAAGATTTACCGCGAGGGCGAGCAAATTGTGTAATTATTCGCAAGCATTGAAAGAAGTAGCGGCGGCGAAGCATGTGAAAGCAACCGACGAGAAGCCTTGCTGTCTATTCATTTTTATTCCTTCACGTGCATACCGTCGTTTCCTCTTTCGCTTACCTTCTTCGATTATCGATGGACGCGAGTGTCCTCTCATCTGTTACATCACGGGGGATGGTGCGAGGATCCAGAGAATTTTCCTTCGCCTCCTCATTCGGTCCTGCAATCTCGTAGGTGTAGGTTCGAGCATCAAGACAACACCCACGGTGAGAAAACTTTACCCTACGGATGGTTTGCAAAAGTTTAAACGAATTTAAAAGGCTTCACACTACTCGACGATTTTACGAAAATTATACTAGAATTTATTATAATAATTTTGTGTATTGGCCTAAATGTTTCGGAGCATTATCGAGGGTATCCGATAAGTGAAATTTCTTAGGGCGATAATTCGATAAATTCAAACTTACTTATTGGGGTATTGACTTGAATATTAAATAATTGCGCGAAGTGTATTGAAATGATTTAAAGGAAGATAAAGAGTGAAAGAACATTTTTTTTGTTGTAGAAAATGGTCTGGAGGCGTAGCTTTCTTCTGTGCTACGTTTTATTAATTGCCAATAGCCCAGTATTCTCGGACGACATAGACGACAACAACAGGCCCTACGAGTTCTCCTTCAACATTGTCGACTTTCAACACAGACACGAGAAAAAGGGTACTAACGTGATCTTTTAAACTCTACAATTTATAGGAGACGTTACAAATATTTACAAAGCAGGAAGAATCTTACGTCAATCGTAAATCCTCGGTGCAACACTGCTCGATAAAATTTAATTTTTCAACATTCATTGTGACATTAGCCTGACGAAAATGTTCCGATGATAATAACGAAGCTGAGCCATAAAAGATATCAACGAACTATCTAATTCATGATTATTTAATTAAAGACAAGGATGGGATTGTAACCGGTGAATACGGCTTCATAACCGCGGACGGTGTCTATCACGAAACGGGTTACGCCACAGACAAGGATGGAGACTTCATTATCACCAAGATGAGAAATCGAAAGATAACCAGTCGTGAGTCAACAATGCATTGTGAACAGTTTCTCCGTAAACAGTGGGATCGGGAAATTGAGCTTTAAAAATTTTGTGTATACTTTACAAGTGAAGGACGCACGTGAGATCTTCAAGGATCAGCCGGAAGCGGCCGAGAAATTGGTAAAAGCGATCGTTCAAGCTTGCGGTCATTGCAAGCTCACTGTGAAAGAGGACCAAACGACCACAACTGGATTTCCGGGACCTAAAACGAGCACGACAGAAACGCCCGTGCAAAAGAAAATCGTGCCAGTTTTGAAGGGTATGATGAAAGTTTTGGTGGAGAACGTAAAGCCCGGTAAGTCACGTCGACAGTTTAGAATCATCCAAATCTACAGAAAAATAAATTTGTTCCAACTCAGTATCCTGAAAATCATTAAAACGTGGTACATTGAACGTATTGATGTTCTCTTTAAGAAAATAGTGGGTATGTCACGTTCGAGGTTATAGAAATCTCACGAGAACTTTTAAAAATCAGGTAGATCCTATGCTACGTGTTAATTGAAAAGAATTTCTCTTTTACAATATCGTGAATCGTGCATTCTTGTGACATGTGCTAAACGTGTTTATTCATGCTACATCTCACTATGAAAAAGTACCGTGTGTAGTTGTAGAGTTCTTTTATTACTAGAATTTAACGTAAAAATATTTTCTCACAGAAAACAAATTTTCACCCATCACAGTCAAGCCGTATCCATTGCAAAGGAGCACGATCCCAGTGCCTTCGAGTCGAGTGCCGGATAGGATCGAAACAAAAGAACAAATGTCAACCACGATCGAACCGAAAAATCCAATACCAAACAGGATCGAAGCAAGAAATCCAGTGCTGAACAATATCGAACCGAAAAATCCAGTGCCGATCAGGATTGAACCGAAAAATCAAGTGCCAAAGAGAATCGAACTAGATGATCAACTGGTAAACAGGATCGAACCGAAAAATCAAGTGCCGACCAGAATCGAACAGAATACTCTAGTGACGACCAAAATCGAACCGAATACTCTAGTGACGACCAAAATCGAACCGAATACTCTGGTGACGAACAGAATTCAAGCAAATACTCCAGTGCCGAACAGAATTCAACCGAATACTCCAGTGCTGAACAGAATTCAACCGAATACTCCAGTGCCGAACAAAATTCAACCGAATACTCCAGTGCCGATCAGAATTCAACCGAATACTCCAGTGCCGAACAGAATTCAACCGAATACTCCAGTGCTGAACAGAATTCAA
Source organism: Tiphia femorata (assembly GCA_944319695.1). Lineage (NCBI taxonomy): Eukaryota > Metazoa > Arthropoda > Insecta > Hymenoptera > Tiphiidae > Tiphia > Tiphia femorata. Next base: position 3,070,433 of record OX090903.1, read on the forward strand.
CCGAATACTCTAGTACCAAACAGAATTCAACCGAATACTCCAGTGCCGAACAGAATTCAACCGAATACTCCAGTGCTGAACAGAATTCAACCGAATACTCCAGTGCCGAACAGAATCCAACCGAATACTCCAGTACCAAACAGAATTCAACCGAATACTCCAGTGCCAAACAGAATTCAACCGAATACTCTAGTACCGAACAGAATTGAAACAAGCAACCAAGTGCCAAGCAGAATCGAACCAAACGATCAGGTTGAGGGGATCTTGAAGAAAATGGTGAACACGGCGAAAGAGTCTTTACAAAAGAATAGCGTGGATGGTGAACGAACGGGCAAAGCCTTGATCGACGATCGTGTCCTTGAAAGAATGGCCAATGACATTTACTACCGATTCAACTACACAATTACTACCCACGACCATCAAGAGGAGGGTTATCGTAGCGGAAGCAAGGATGGGTCTTATCGTACGCAGAGTGAAAATGGTGTCGACACGCAGGTGAAGTATCTGTCGAATGAGTTTGGCCATCAGCCCAACATTACCTTCGTTCAACGACCCATTGCCAACGAGGAGCCACACGCACTTAAAGGATATTCTTTCAAATGGTATTGGTCGTAAATCCACAATTGGAAAACAAATATTCTGTTTTACAGTCGTCATACGGGCAATCGAATTTAACCCAAAGTATCCTTATATGAAATTGAATGTAATTTGACAAATATTTTTTGAGGAAAAAAATTATAATAATTCGTTTAAAATCGATGCAATCAATAATTTTTAGAGACTCGTTCTTTTCCTATGACATTGACCTAAACACCTATTGTTAACAATTTCTTAATTTGTTTCGTGTAAATACGTTCTGTGAAAGTTAATTATCTGTACAAATTTCACTTTCAAAATCCTGGAATATAAAGTGTGCCAAGAAAATTTTCATGCGTTCATTGCTTGACGATAATGTTGATAACAAAAAAGTAAGTAAATATCCTAAAACAGAGAACCTTGCCGTTATCATATATATTTGATTCTGCACAATTTAATAAAAAAACATGTACAACCTTATCTCAAATAATAACACTTTCGACAGTAATTGTATTGCAGATTTCTTATTACGTAAATATCTCAATTGAGAGTGACATTAGGTAAACAAAAACCGAATAATTTTTTTGAAAGGGGAATGGAGGAAGAATACTTCTCGCGTCTAATTGTAAGAGAAAATTGGCACCGGCGTCAGACATACGTGTCGAAAAATCTAGTTTAACCGGAGAAACGGTACCATCCAGGCAAGTCAGATAATCCCGTAACTTATCGTCGTAATGCCAAGTGATAGCAGCAAAATACCTCCAAAGAGACATGTAAGTGTGCTAATGGGTTAGAATGTACGCCTAAAATTGTAAAATCTCTTTGCAAGAACACGCGAGGCTCGTACCGTGTACGTACTTGGAATGACAAAAACTGAATCGCATGGTGAATCCGATACTATGAGAAAGCATGCTAAATCACTCAAATGTACTTTCAAATGTACCTGCTTACATGTAACGCGAGAGTTCAGAACCTTTTAATGAACAGTTAACTTTTACAAGCTTCGAACATTGTCACTTACAACCTGTAAATCAGACTGCGATTTCACAATTTTCGTAGAGAAAACTACCTAAACGATACATCGACACCATCCAAGCTTTCACTTCAATCATTTTAGAATTTTACAAGCTATCTGTTCCTCGGGACAAACATTTTTACGCTACATAACGTTGTCAAAGGCTAGGGAGAATTATTTAAAGGCAAGACAATTATCTGGTAGGTTTGTAACCTAACCATCCACCGGCCCTAATTTTGGGACACCAACTTCAAGAAGACCGATTAAAATGTCTCTCATTCAATAAGATGAGGTAACGGTAACGCTTTGCAAAGCTAGTTGAAACCGTCGCACCAATTGTCGCATGCGAAATAAACTCGCGACTCATATGTCGCATCCATTGTGCGAGCATTTGAGAAAGTGTTCTTTCGAAATGGGCCCCGCAGAATAGGACGGACGAGTGAGAAGTACACGAGCATTAATAAATGAAAGAGCAAAGTCTACTCGTGAGACGCGACGGGAGGTTTAAGAAGAAGTGACGTGAATTATCATAACAAAAGCCACTGACATGTTGTGACCGTGTACCTACGTGTCACAGCGCGCTTACGCTCGACACCTATAACAAGCGGCCCTCTACTCGGCCAATTAGTTGATGTTTTAATTTCGTAGAATTTCTGGCTCGTTAGAAAGACTTCGAGAACACCGCGTTGTCCAAATCTCTCAATGTAATTAAGAAGCAATTTCACGAAACAATTTAAATTCTGCAAATTCCAATGTGTCTCAATTTACAGTAAACTTTTTCCTTATACCTATACTAAAAAAAAAACAGTAGAAGCGTTATTATTAACGGATCTTCATTGTGTCTTCGATAACTAAGCACTCTTACTGGTGTCACCCCAATATGAGTAAGAAAAAAGGATAAACTTCCATGTGCTTCTTTTCAACCTGAACCTTTTCCCCTTTAACACTAGATTTACCGAACATTTTTTATAAACACGATTTCCTATTTGAATCAGTCAAATCGACTGGTTTCGGTAACTCTAGTGTTAAAGTAACATCGCCCATTAATACTTGCATCGCAATATTCTATTGCTCGTCTCATTCACGCGACGGACTCGATCGATCCATGGATCGATCAGAGGCGTCGTCCAGAATTCTTCTGAGGCCTCCAGGCCCACGTCCTCTACGTGCGTTGGCCGCAAGAGTGGCGGAGGGGCGCCGAGAGGGCAACGCAACAAAAGTCGATTGGCGGAAGTCCACGAGGAAGGGGCTCGACTCACATATATGCCCGTCCACGCGAGCTCCACGAGCACTTTGGGCCCCGCTACACGAGATCCAAGGATATAAAAAGGCCGGGCTGCTATCACGGTAACTCGAGAGAAAAAAATCCATTCGAGGGAGGAGTCAGCCGAAAAAAAGAAGACGAGGATCTTCCGGCGTCGCGAGAAGATCGTTTCAGTTGGGTCTGGTGCGGTTTTCGCGGTGACCCGGGTGGTGCTGGTAATTTTTCAAGCAGTTCGCGGGCGTGCATCTACGAGGTGTCACGGTTCCAAGGAGAGAAAGGAGCAGCAAGATCGAAAGGAATTAGAGAGAATCAAAAACGGTCAGGATGAGATTGAACGCTAGTTCGTTGTTCCTCGCAGGAGGCCTTCTCGTGTTATGCTCATTGGGGTGCGCGTGGGCGAAAGACGCGCCGGAGAGCAGTCTCCTTAACTGTGCTTTCGAGGACAACGCGATTACCTGTCTCAGGGAGAGACTGGCCAGAGATATCGATCAAATAGAACTGGAAGTTTCTGGGAAGAAGAGGACCGAGCCTCCTATGAGCGTCCTCCTGGAACAGGCGGGAAATTACGTGGCGGAGGTAGTGAGTGGTGTTGAGGACGAAGGTGCCGAAGAGGTCACGGAGGCGGAGGAGCAGGAGGAAGACGATGCTTCAGGCGAGAGCCGAGGAATGGGTAAATCAGTAGGCAAGCGCATTGGATTATAAAAGTTTTTGACGCGGCAAGGATTGTGGGATAGTAGGATAGAGGTGAAAATGTTTGGTAAGAGTGGAAAGACTTGTTTAAAATGCCGGAGAGATGTCGATGGAGGTACTAAATTAGTTGTAACCTCGATGAGACCGCGCGAGTTTGATTGGACGTCGGTCAATTCAACGATAAGTAGGACAAGAATTTTTCAGTGTCCACGCGTATGACGATCTTTGTCCTAACCGGTGGCTTCGGGCGCATTATTAAAATTAAAACTATGATACTTCATCCAAACAATTATTCACGCCACGAAGTTAAGCAATTAGGTCAATATACCGTGATACTCGTGCTTAGAATTAGACTGATTTGTTTGCGAGTCGAATGAGCCGGTGATTGAGCGGCACGTGGGCCGAATGATGATATCAATTGTGGTATGCCACTTTCTTTCGTGCGACTCGTCTGCGAGGACCGTTAAAAACGCCGGTTAACTTTTACCAGTCCTCAAACTTGCTCACCTTATTGGCGAAGTTTCGCGCTGCGATGCTTCGGCGAGTGCATCGCCCGATGTAGTTCGATTCTCCTCTATCATTGCATTACCCTGTTCTCTTCGTCACTCTACACAATTACATTTTTTTTTGTCTGTTCCGGTTGTAATGCTAATATACGTAATTTCACGCTAATATACGCATTTGAGTCTACGCCTTTCAGCACGAAAGGCTAAAATAGACGGGAATAAACGGCCTCCACGAGGAGCGCTAATTATCAATTAAATTAACGACCGACCTCACAGCTCACCCGTCTACGTTGCCATTAAAAACAAAAGTAATACGAACGATACTCTCGGATCGTCCCATGACTCTAATCCTCTCAACACGTATAAAAGAATGATACTATCAATTTTACTCTTACCTATTCCTGAATGTAGGCCGTAAACGGAAGTATCTGAAAGAAACTATCATACCCATCCGGTATCCCAATTTTACAAAGAGGGGTTGCAAATGTTTCAGATTCAATTTCACGTATTCCGTAGACTATTACGAGTGAGAGGTTCAACGAACTTCCCCGGGTTTTCCTAGACGACGTTTAAGGCGTCACGTTGGCCAAGTGCAAACACGATCGCAGTCGCGTGAGCACACGCGAAAATAACAAGAAGTTTGCGGAGATACGAGAAAAGGAGACGGTAAGAGAATGAAGGATGGTAGGAAGAAAGGAAACGGAAAAGAAGAGAAGGGAGACGCGAAGAGAATCGAAGAAAACAAATTCAGTCCGTGGTGGACGTACGCTACACGTGGCCTCCTCTCTGGGTCAGTGGTGTACCTCTTAATGGCCACTAAATTTTCGTTCGTGGACACGCGACTCTGCTTCGCTATTTCGCGTAATGTCATGGTTTAGGGTAATCAACGGTAACGGTATACCTCCATTTTGCTTCGTTACCTTGACGAACGCGAGCAATTGGACGACCATCGAGGACGAAGCACTCGAATCCGATCAGTCGAAGAGTTAGGGGATCCACGTGCGCGTGACACGATCATTGAATTTGCCTCGTTACACGAAATACTTAGGATTTCACAATTGAATATATTCGACCGCTTTTGGGTACCAGTGTATTCGTGAAAAATTTCGTTCGTTCCATATAGGATAAGATTTAGTGATATTTTCGGCTTTGTAAGTGAAAATTGTTTTCACCGAGGAGTGAAATAAGCGACGAGAAAGATTCCGTTGGATGATACTAATTAACGATCGATTTCTTCGCCCGTAGACGTTTATTCGGCATTCGTTACGCGGTTTTCGGTCAGTTTCGATCCCACTTTGAATCCTCTTCATCGAAAGAAATTTCGATTGGCATCCGAGAGAGTCGCATTGCATGGAAGGGATTATGTGGCCCATAAGAGAGACGAGGAACCGCTTCGGGTGGAGGTTTCTGGGTCAGTCTGTCCAAACTTCGTACTCGTACGACCCATTAACTTGCGTTTTATCATGCAGGTCGTGGACTACTTTCTTACTACCCCTCGTTAACCATAGGTATCCGCCGAACGTCCAAATTATTTGCATTACTTTTGTAACCCAGATAACGAACCGATTCTTGCCACAGTGCGATCTACGTGCAACGCAATTCTGTATTTCCTTATTGATTTATTTATTAAATGGAACAAGCCCTTGTAGTGGTACAAGCAACAGCAATAACGGTTTGACAATAATAAAAAAGGTAAAAAATAGGAGATACAACGTACAGAGTACGGACGTAATTTAAACACGCCTCAGCGCATTAGACTGTACCTTAACACGTACGGACGACATTAAATAGATTTAAGTCTGAGCCATCCGCCCAATATTGTTAGCAACATTTCACATTCTAGTAATTGCGTCAACCTGTCTTAATCCGGTGCGAAAGAAATTAAGCATAAATGCCGCATTAGCCTGACTAAATCTCAGTGACGCATTGAAGTTGACTTGCGAGAAAAGGTCCGGACAGAAAATTAGTCCATTTATTAATCTCCGCTCAAAAAGACTAAGTCCAACACAGTCCTGCGATCTTTGAGCATGTTTACCCTAAAAGCACGCATTACTGGGCCATTCTCGTGAGAAAAGTAATTTCATTGTTCAGAAGAACGTGGATAAAAAAAGTGAAATTAATGAGGAAACTTAAGATAAGCAGCATTCTTAAAAGTGATCGTTACCTTTCAGAAACAGCACGTAAGAAGAAATTCGGCAAGAAGAAGAAGAAGCATCTGCACAAGATCCTCGCCCTGGCGATGCTCTTGAAGGCCAAGCTGAGTCTCCTCCTTCAACTGATCTCCACGCACCTACAAGTCAAATTCTTCGTGATCGCCATTATAAGCTTGATCCTGAACGCAGCGAGGTTTTGGCTCGACCTGAAAAAGTCTGGACCCTCCAAGGTCGTCTATTACGAGCACGCGCAGCATCAGCATCATCACGAACACGAGGACGATTACGGTGGTTACTGGGGAAGGTCGTCGAAGGACGGGGCACACGAGGCCGCCTACAACGCGCACGTACCTGAAAAATGAAAAGTCGAGAGAAGAAACGTGAAACGTCGAATCGTTTCAAATGTTAAGACGAATAACAGCGATCAAGAGAAACGATCAGTTTTGTACGAGCGGAGTCTGGGGTGATTCTATGGGGTGCTTCCAAGCGTCGACATATTTATTATTATCTCTGCGTGATGTCGATTTGTTCTACTTGTTACTCCTTAGTTAACACATTCACTGTCCCGGGCATTTTTGAAAACGTTCCGTCAGGGACCAGTGTGTATCATTCTTGATCCTCGCGGCATTTACGATTTTGATTTCTGCAACGCATTCGAACTAGCGTCACACGAACCACCCTAGACTCCGTTGATGTAAAACGATCTAACGACGAGTATGTCCAATGGACAACGAAGTTGCACATACAAACGACCATATAAGTTAAAGATTGATCCTTGTATTTACGTCACGCTCACGTTCAGCTATTTATTCCGCCGATATATTTATTTATTTAATAAGTTATTATCGTTATACAAATCGATCATATACATTTAAGGTTAATTTAGGTTGGGTCCACGTTTGATTCTGATTTGTACGCCAAATAGATTTACGCGCACCTGTGTTGTAATTTCCGTTACACCAAAGTTACCTTCTCGCGTACCTGTCTTTCCTTACGTCAAACTCGATAGTCGTAATTGGCTTTTTCTTCAAGCGCATAAGTATCTAGTAAACGAGGCGTCCCGTCGGTTTCATGCTTCGCCAAGCTAAAATCACATGTCACCGATAAGGTAACAACAGCCCTGATAACCCATGTAAGTAATTTATGCGGATCATGTCACACGCAAGGCGAAAGTTGTTACAAGATGTTTTTGATAATAAACGATAACTACGACCATTCACAAGTTTTGACCTGCTTGCTTACCAAGCACTTGTATTGCGATAATGCACTTGGTATGATTCTCCGTAGATTACTGTAAGGTGTAAAATTGCAACGTTAATGAGTAGATATCTCCGGTACTTTATCTCCTGACTACTCCTTAATTAACGATACATAAACAAAATCTTGAATTATGCAACGATCTTCTTTCCACTAAACTGCATTATACCGCCATAATTAATAAACATTAAATCGTAATAAAAAAATAATCTTACAAAATGTTAGGTATAGCAGATATGTTAGTCAGTCAATTAAAGCACAATTACACCTTCGATTGATTAATTTTTAATTCATGAAGAATTTAACGAGGAAGACAAGAGCTTGTAATAACCGGTCATTAGAACTTTTACGATCTTCTCGCTTTCTACTGGATTGTCTTCACGGAGTGGCATTTATCGACGGAGGGACGAGAGTTGACGTATCGTTACGCCATCACGAAGGCGCAAGTTTAAATTTTGACGGCTCGTCAACGTCGACACACGACCTTCTTCCATCGTGCAGCGTGGTGGCCACGGTGGGCCATTCTTAAATCTTTGTATTCCCCGTGATCGCGTGGGCGCGCGGGAAAATGCGTTTGGAATGTTTAAGGAGCGTCGGATACTGTCAGGCTGTTCACCTTGCCGCCGTTAAAAGATCGGAGACGATAAATGGCGGCAGAATTCGCAAGGGCCGCTTACGGTTCTTAAGTGAGAATCTCCACTATCTTCAAACATGTCTACGATTATTCAATGCAGATTTATCCTATGTGCAACATTAATAGTGACCGATTCACGATTAACCCACTTTCTTGTACTTCGTCCCTTTCCAAATTCGGCTTTAAATAAACACAGACATATTAACTATTTCTACCGGGATTTTGTATATACCGATTTCGATCAAGAGGTGTCTTTTTGAGTCCAGGATGAACTGCAGGAAAATGACACCTCTAAATTAATTTAACAACTAATATACGAACAGTGAGATAAGTAACTAAGGAAGAATGATTGAACTTGGAAAATAATGTTAAAATACAATTTGAGAAGGTGTCTTTTGACACCTTTGGTAGAAATAGTGTTAAAACGTATAAAGTAACGTTAATATAAAGTAAGTACGTTAATATCTGTGTACCCATTAACATTTAAATGGACACAACTGGCACATAAACTGACCAACCATATTTTTTTAACACCCTCCGCGATACATAACGTATCAATTTGGCCTACGTTTGGAATTAAATATAAATGGAGAATGGTAAATGGAGAATTGAGATTTACGACCTGGCAAAATAATGGCACGGAAAGTAAAGCGAGATTGCAGTTCGACTTGCAGTGAGACGAGCGGTAAAAAATAATCATCCCCAGAGGTGAAGAGCAGAGCGGCGAGGATCAGAAGCGTTGAGTATCGCGAAACCGACGGGATGTCGAGAAAGATGATTATCCGCGCGCGTACGCGTACGAAGGGACGTGCCCAATTCACTGAGGCAAGAATCTTTTTTTTTTCTTCGCTCTCCCATGGTCAATGACCAACGACGGTGCCGATTTCGCAACCGTTCGGCACAGACCCCGTGGAAACTGCTCAAGTATTCACATCCCGAAAAAATGCGGCTCGCGATGCGACCTTAAGGAGGATGAGCCTCGGCCGAGACTCGCCCTCGAATTTCGACGGCCGAATTTACGTGCCAGCTAGTCCTCTCCTTTTTTCTCTTCTTCGTCGGGGTCCTGATTGGATAGAAGCCAAATATCAAATGGGAGCGCAGCGTCTGCTACCTCATTTCGAATAAACGAAATTTACGGATTCGAAACAGCTTCGGCAACCCTTGACACGAGAGGAGCAGGTTGAAATATTAACAAGCTTCACCTCCGTGTTAAGGATGATTCGTCTCTTTGGACTCGTCAGCCTGGTTCACGATGATTCGTTAATGTCCGATTAATAATAAAAAGGGTAGGACGAAAAGTTCGAACTTTAAAAAAAATATATCCGCGGCTGGGGTTTCTTTGTAAGGATCTTTTTACCGCGCTTCTACGATGAAAAATGCGATTTTTTGTTCGACAGCGTTATTCTTCGTTCATCCCCAATTTGCATCCCCCGTCCTTCAAGACAAACTGTGCCTTCATGCCACTCATAGGCGATTCCACGCGCCACGTTTCTTTTTAAAATAAGTCGTTCGTGGAAGAACACCTCCTTGCTCATTATATCCTATTGGATCATCGGAATCGCCTTCATCCGCTGTTGCAATTTGGGCAAACGGGGAGGATTTATGAAAAATGGAGGAAAAGATGTGAAGAGTTCATGAACGAATAAAAATGATTGCTGAGAAGTTACGTCCTGATTGACCAATGGATCGTATCCACTTGGTAACTAATCAATTTTACGCTGAAAACTCAAGTCGCAACGACTGTGAAAGACTCGATCGTAAAGTAAATATCTAAATATTTAAGGGGTTATATACACCTAGAGGCTTCGAAAAGAAGTCGTTTTTCCGCATTTTTTTTAAAAGAAATGTAAAGCGTGTATTTATTTGGGCATTTGCTAACAGAATGTACATTATTTTTACTATAAAAAAAATTAAACTTGGATTGAAAATATTAATAAATAGCGAAGATATGGCAATCGACGCAAGACCTTATTTTGCAAAAGACGTTTTACGGTGCCAACTGCAGATCATAGAGGAGTTATCTGAAACAGACGGGACAAGAAATTTTTTAAAGTTAATGAAATTATCTAGTCTTTGCCGTAGCCGATTTTTAAAATATCGATTTTTAACAAAATGGCGGACAATTAAACTGAAAAGTGCGATTTTTGAGGAAAAATCATTCCTTTCTTCATCGCACTTTTCAGTTTAATTGTACGCCATTTTGTTAAAAATCGATATTTTAAAAATCGGCTACGACAAAGACTAGATAATTTCATTAACTTTAAAACATTTCTTGTCCCGTCTGTTTCAGATAACTCCTCTATGATCTGCAGTTGGCACCGTAAAACGTCTTTTGCAAAATAAGGTCTTGCGTTGATTGCCATATCTTCGCTATTTATTAATATTTTCAATCCAAGTTTAATTTTTTTTATAGTAAAAATAATGTACATTCTGTTAGCAAATGCCCAAATAAATACACGCTTTACATTTCTTTTAAAAAAATGCGGAAAAACGACTTCTTTTCGAAGCCTCTAGGTGTATATAACCCCTTAAGACGCGGCATTAAACGGTATTTATAAAAATTATATTAAAAACTCATACTACGTATAATAAATATTAATCAAGAATGAATTGTTTATCGACTAAAGGAGCATCGATGAGGGGCGGAGAAGAGATTTGCATCGGGCCTTCGAGGATGATGCGGTCTTCGGAATGGTCATTGGCAGACCAAACGTGATGAAATTACTGATTCCGGTGGTACCGAGAATCGGCCATTCATACAATATTCAAGATCCTTACGGACAGTTCACTATATAACACCCTTCTACGGATGGGATCATCAGTCTCTCCAAGATCCCCGAGGACAGTAGCCAACTTGACGAATTTGTTTGAGGCCCGTGGAAATAGGAGAAACAAATCCAATTTCTTTCTTAATCTTACCAGTGTAATTTCCTATTTAAAAAATGAATCGACACGTGTATCTCCTAGTGATTATTGTTGGCCTAATTGAAGCTGTCTGGAGTATTCCCCAACAACCGAAATCGAAAAGACCCGTGCCAGTTTTCAAGGTAAAGCGCAACATCTCAGGATAAAACGTGACTTTAACGACCGATCACCCACCATTTTCTTTCTCGTTAAGATAAACAAATGAACTTTTTTTCATAGAACAAAATCGGTGGTTTGGAACTTCCGGACAATGCTACGCTAATCCGGGAGAATATCGTGGACACGTTCTCGTGTAAGGACAGGATTTACGGCTATTATGCGGACATTGAAAACGAGTGTCAAATATTCCACGTGTGTCTACCGCAATCAAGAGGCGCTACAAGATGGAGCTTCATTTGTCCAGGAGAAACGGTGTTTAACCAGGTAAGCCTGTGATTTAGAATAATCGATTAACGGTAGCAAATTATTTTTCAAACGCGTTTCATTACACGGCTGTTTCAGGCGACCTTTGTATGCACCAGAACGGAAAGTTCGATACCGTGCGAGGAGTCTGAGAAATATTACAGCTTGAACGAGGAGATAGGGAAGGAACTCGAGGACGAAGAAGAAAATGAAAGAGCCACGAAATATCCCGAGGATGAGAATGCCGTGGAGCCGATCTCTCAGAGACCCAACACGAGAACATCGAAGATTCTCAGTGAGCGCGAGAGATCGTTCCGCGGCAAGTCACCGAAATGATTTTTATAACACACGGATCGCGATACTCGATTTCAAAACAGAACAGCTGGGTTGCTCGATCGACTGTTCGTGCCGCTTGAAAAATATTAACTTTTTTGTTCGATAGTGACTGTATCTGTGCCCGGTTTAAAATTAGTAATCTTTTTCAATTCCAATCCACTAGCTATTCATTTTTGTGTAAGGTAATTAGTAAGAGATGCAGAAGACTGCATCTTACTGATGACCGCATCGAATCGCGAAATTTATACATACAAATTTTTCTCCATCCGATAATAACAAATATGTTATCCTTTTTTTTGTTATACGACGTCGCGAATAAGAAACGAGAACCCACGCTCACGTGCCATTAATAAAAATTATTGTTAGAACTATATTCTTTGTGGATAAAAAAAGAAACATAATACGTAATTACGCTTGCCTCGAGTGATCGTTCAACTGCGGAGCTCATTTAGAATGTAAGGTGCACTACAAATAATTATATCGCTTTCTCCTAAAAGTATAATAAATAAGAGTGGTGTAATATTAATAAGTATGTACAATGCAAATTAAATTATTGTTTTAAAATCTAGTAGAACACGACATGCTGTGTAATATTACTTAAGTTTTCCAAAAGAAAAAACGATGATCCCTACGCTCACCGTGACTTCAGAGCTGCTCACGATTTGAAATGCGCTCAATACATATGCATAAGTATGCATGTCATACGTTTCTATACATACTTATTCCAACCTTCTTTCTTTTTAAATACTTGGCGTAAGACTCTAGGATCGAACGTGTATAAAGTTGCGAGCAGGTCTAAAATTGAGATGAGACTACTGACCAAACAAAATTGTCAATTCACTTTAGTGCTATGTTTACTCCTTAAGAGAGTATTGTAGTGTGAAACACATTTGTATAGATGTTACAGGGGCTTTTTTACCAAAAAAATAACTATTACTCTTAGAGAGATACGTACATAGAATGTGCAACTAAAATTTGGAGTTAACCCATAAAGTAAATCTTAAGTTATCCTGTGCACCAGTTTAAGAAACATAGAACAGAGAAAAACGCATTTAAAGTTTAGTAACGGGTAACAGTATCAGTGTTCCTTTATCCCTCAAACAGTTATAATTTCATGAATTTTAAGAATTTAGACACATACTTTCGCAGGCATATTCTTGAAACTATGTTCTTCAAAAAAACAAAATTGACTTTTCCAAAGGTTCACAGTAAAATACCCACTTAAACGAGTGGATAAAAAGGCAATGCATCGGATTTGCGTACCCAAATTATCAATTTCATTTAAAATAAATTCAAGCGAACAAAATTACTTTCCAGCTCAATCATTCAATCAGGAATGGAAGTACAGAAATTTGATGAGTAACCAAAAAATAACAATCGCCGCAGGGTAAGTTGAATTTCTCTACAAAATAATATAATTACATTCGACATAAGTATAAGACAAACACGTGCTCGACACGTAGACTACATAGCACGTCCTACGATATTACCTAAAACAGAGGACTCGTTTGTACGCAGCAAGAGTTACACGATTGTCCCAAGCCTAATAAAGAGAAGAAAAAAAGAACTAATTAACGCGAGAAACAAAAAGAACTTAAGAGCTAGATGCACGCGAATCGGACGATTCTAGCGCTATAGGCGTAAACTCGCGTGCAATGGTACACAAATATTTACAGTCATTGATATGTGTTCGATATTGGTTTTGCAACTTATAGAACTAAAGTCATAACCGCGGCATAATAGATTGTAGATAACAAAACAGAATCCACTTCTCCGTCGACGCGCTAATAATGCGAGAGCCAAGTAATGGCGAAAAATCTAAACGAAAAGTTGATAAAAGAAGCGTCCATTAATACGGTATAAACAAACAAAAGACATGCACACGTACAAAGCGGCTAGAAGTACATCCAAATCAGTTCTCAATATGGTTCGATATTGTAGAATTCTTTTTTTTCTTTTTCTTCGTCGAAATCACGAGAGTCCGCGGACCCCTCGTCTTTCCTTTTTGCTCTATTCGATATCTTTGGATAGCTAGCCATCATGTCGGGAATAGACAATGCCTATCCTTCTGTTCGCAATGCCGATAATATAATTAACAAACAACGATTAGACGAATATTCATATCCACGCACGCAAGCATTTCGATGCACATCGATAAACGACAAAACTGAAACTTCGAGTCGAATTATTACGACAATTGTTATCAATACTGGCGAACGAAAATTTTCCGGCATATGTGAAAATCACTGGCCGATGGTATCACTGAGAATTCAGAATTTTTTACAGTACTAAAAGACGTACGATGTTTCGAGTTATAAATATTTGTAATTCGTACGTCTAAGTGTTCATACGAACTCAGTTTAACTGTCTCTATAATAAGTCACCTGTGTGTATACATACGTATATAAAACCTCTTTGACTACATAAAAGTATAGGAAACGCTATTAAATACTATTATTCTACGAGTCTTACGTCTATCTCCATAGCCAAAAATATATGTATATCTTACATACGTCTCTTATATTGAAATATAATACCTTTGTTCCTTAATCTACCTTTATAGTCATGCGAACTACTACTTTGTTCGATTAAGTGCCTATCTGAAACGTCCCTGCATTCAAGTCTATTCATCTAATGCACAGAAAACCCTTTACTATACCTCATTTAATTGTACAGTTCGCCAATGCCCTCGTTCGACATATTTCCACATACAATAATGAAGACACTCCCATGATTATCAATTATATGCTCAATTACTTCGCGCATTACTCGAAAACACTTTCACCTAGTCGCTACATTTATCTTCCAAAAGAAACATTCATCTATAAATGCAATTAAATTCTGCAATGCCATTATTAATACACATCCGTACGACTAAACACAAAACTATCCTAAACATTTTTACAGGCTCCCCAAAACTGCTACCCTACCTTCGAAACCTTTCCAATCAACAAAAACATGCGAGCTAAGAATGCAAACAAGTTTTCCGAATCATGCCTCGGAATCCATAGTGAGGTCAGCCTCGATCTCCTCAGGACTCCTTAGATCAATGGCAAACCTCTTCTTAGCGCTCCCACTGACCTCTGTGACCTTGTCCTGAGCCTTAACATTCTTCGAGTAAATATCGAAAGCCGTTGCCAGAGCATAAGTCATCTGTCTGGCGTGATGCTTCGACTCGCATACGAATCCGTGACACTCGAAGGGCGAGACTCTACGGAAATTATCCGTATCCCTGACCACGATCATGGAGAACACCCTGGTGTATACGAGATCTTGGACACCGTAAGATATCGTTTCTATCGGATACATTCTGGCAGTGCTGGCATCCTGCTTCCTCTTGTCCAATGGCAGAAGGGCCACACCGTCTTGGGAGACTACCAACTTGATCAAAGGTAGCATCGTGTTGGTCGGTAGGGCTTTAGCCGCGGCAACCATGTTATCGACTGGCCTCCTCGTGTGTTTTATGCCCCAGAGGCCTCTGGCATCGTGGGAACCGAGATACTTCACCTGAAAGCAGAGTCTCAGCGTCACTCTACCGAAGACTCGATTCGTACCCATTTAGGTGATAATTAGGTCACCCTCCGGGAGGATACCGGCAAGGAGGTCCGCCCGGAGGTCAAATCGGTAAATTTCATACAAAAAGGAATGCACGAGTAACCTGATAGATGATCTTCTCAAAAGAATCTTTCAAAGGTGCCAGTCTTCGACTGTTCGGTAAACGTCGTTGAAAGAAACCCGCGTGAATGAGAGAACCCTGAATTGTCAGGTTGTCCAAAAGAATTTAAGCTACTGAAATGTTTCTTCCTTTTTTCGTATATGCAGGCGGCTGCTAAGGAGATGCTGCTAAAAGCGTAAAAATTTGCTAAGAAATTTTGAACGAGAGTTGATTTACGTGTGATATAGGATCGACCTCGAGAAGTTTTCTCTTCCTTTTTCGTTTTACATAATAGCTTTTTTACTTTTAGGCAACTTTTCGGTGATGTCTTCCGCTCAAAGGAATTCGACGAATTTCCCTTGGACGATTAGCCACGCGTAAAGTCCGTATATTTTCGTGTACAGCGTGTTGTTGAAAGGAAATTATTGCCTCTCAGTATCGGTTACACGTTGGATTGGAGGAGTAGAACGAAGAATCGTGGACACGGTTAATCGACTTTGAGAGATGCTCTCCGCTCGTCGATCGTGCAGGTATATGGCAAACACCCCACCACTCCCACGCCCTCGAATTTCTCTCAAGACCGTTTACCAACGGCTTACCTGGAAGACTTGCGGCAGGTCGGTCGATCCTTCGAAGACATTGTTGTCAATGGACAATCGCGATAGCCTCGATACCACGTCTTTCTTCTTTTCACTCGGCGTCACCACAGGACTCTTCTCTTTCTTCATTTGCTCGGGATAGTCGTGCTGCTGTGGGATCGAATTTTATGGTATGAGAAAATTTCTACGATCGTACGCGGCCCTGGATCTTCCCACCTGACGTAACCTGGGCTCGCTTCCGATGTTTACGTTTACGTAATCGGGAAACCGGTGCGTAAGCAAGCTTTCTTTTTCAATGGACGCGCAAAACGATGCAATACAAACAATTAATAAGTCACGTGACCGTTCAATGGGGGTTCTTAAAGATTGCAAATCCATTTGGAAGATGGACATAATAAGGAGATGATTTAGAAATTCGCGCTCACACAAATGCTGTTCGCACGTAAGCTTTCATCGATAAAAATGTGTGCTGTGTGTAACTGTTATCTATTTATCACCACTGACTAATAGAAACACTTCAACTTGTCATACAGATTTTGGTAAGTTATTCGCGTTTATGACCAAACAATGCGAAATTTAGCTTCTTACAGGCAAACTTTAATAGATAGGACAGCACTTTTAAACTTCATTCCTCTATATCGATTTCCCAGGGCAGAATAATATTCATTCAGCACTCAATCTCACTGTGTAGAGCATTCGCTTCTTCCTTTGCAATCCCATTTACCGTAAACAATCGTCACGTGATCGTACCGCTCGTGAACCGATTGATCTTTACGATACACGAGCTGCCACAGGTAACAAACAGATTACCCAATCATAAAACCAGTGTCAAATTTCACCTGCACTCATCGATCATTATTCCATCGCGAACAGCATCCATCGATCGAGCAATCACTCTCCACGGAGCACTCAAAACTCTCACTACAACCAGCAAAAAACCAAAAACAATTCTCAAATTCCACTGTCTCAGCTTACCTATTCTACACCGAACGACATCCATCCGTCAACTAATCACTCTAAATAAACCAATCCAATCTCCGAAGCTCACAAAACGAATCATCCGAACCTACAACAATTTTCAAATATCACTCTCTCAGCCTTCCTAATCCTTAAAATCCACACTCATCCACCAACGACATCCATTCACCAAGCATAAAACTCTAGACAAGCCAATCGAATCTTCCGTGACCGGACACTCAAGCATCCAAACCTACAGCAACTTTCAAATTGCGTTGTCCACTTCCACCGTCCTATTCTAAACAGCGCCCAGTCAACCTGTCGATCCTACCGAGCGAACCACCTCGATCTCCCAACTCCAAAGAATCGTAGGAAATACTTTGAAAGAGTAAAAACAATACTCACGTGATCGTACGGAGAGCTGTGACCTCTCGTGGACGGGCTGGTCTTAACCTTGAGGTGATACTCGACAACGTTTGGTATGTTCGGTGTGCCAGGCGCGACTGAAGGGCCGGCGGGCTTGGGTCCACCACGCTCGTCACTTCCGGCGGACGCCGCGGCGTTCGAAGGCGGCGCTGCCTTCGTCGTGGGCCCACCGCCATCGGCCACGCCTCGACGCGCGCCGGCGCTCTTCCCGTCCTCCGATCCACGACGGTCCTGGCGAGGGGCCTGTCGATCGTTTCCAACGGTCAGCACCTTCTCTAAGACCTTGTCGTCCCGCCGAGTAAAACCGAAATCCTCATCCTCCATCATTTTGAGACGTCGATGCGCATCGAAATCCTATGTGACCTCGAATTTTCCTCTCCTTGGCAAAAATTAAGAGATGATATAAGGCAAATATTCACACACTGATTTACTTTCGATCTTTGAAAGCAAGGACTCGTTGAAAACGCGCGGGATCACTTTCGTCGAATACTGAAATATCAATTCTCCTTAGTACAAGCCAAGTCGTTTTATTACCGAGCGTAAGGGACAGGGGGTCTTAACCCTTTCACTACGAAAGGCGTAAATATAATCTTTCCTGTTTTACCAATTGATTCAATTTATTTGCAATGATTATTTTTTTAAACCTTAAGAATAGTATCAATTCTTCGGGTACTGTTTTGATCAATAGTCAGTACAGAATCAGTTACAGGGACTGACTTGTGAATATCGCGCCATCTGTGTTGATGATTTGTTCTGAAAATGCACCGGAGTGAAAGGGTTAATTAGTTATTTACGGTCGCGCAAGGTAATAAGAGTAGTCGGGGGCGTAAGACCAGCGGCTGAACGATAATCGATCGATACGAGGCGATAAAGCGTAAAAGGAGAGCGCCCGATACGCTCAATTGCCCGCGAGAAAACATCTTCGGGCTTGGATCCTTGCCTGGTTCGATTCCGCGCGGGATCGTCCAACGAGTGATCGCAACTCGCACCGGTTATTATTTTAATTGGACGGAGATAACATTGTGACTTCCATCGATCCTACCTAGTACATGTGCGATCGGTTCACGGTTTAGGCGCTACGCGGCAAATCGTGATCGCTCAATTATTATTAATAATTGCCTCGTGAATATTCATAACGAGCGTGAGCGCGTAACGTGCAGGTACATCGATTCCTTGCGCCTCGTTGGTGTTGGGCATTCGCTCGGTGCTCCCGGTATATGAGAAGTGGAAAAAAAAAAAGGCGAAGGGAGAATATAAGTGAGAAAAAGAAAGAAAAGCGACGGTGGTGGAAACCTAGCGAGATGCTCCTCCTCGCCTACGTGGATGATTCTTATCGGTCGCTTGCAGACGCGTATAATGCGAAGATGCTAATAGGACATGAATTTTTTTTCTCTTTATTGCGAAATTTTATGGTATCCTGCGCGTATGCGAGACCGCGCCGCGCAGGCCCTCGTAGGAGGATTAGTAAACAGGATGTTTGAGTGAATGACTTTCAAATTTACGACTTCGTAACGGTTCGAGGAAGAGGCGAAGAGGAGACGAGACGTATTGGACCGGCGCCACGAGGATTATTATTATTTCCTTTATCATTGCCGTTATTACTGCTATTATTATTGTTGTTGTCCCTATCACGGAGTGCATCGAGGCACGAAATTAAAAATGGAAGTTAACGTCTCGTCTTAAACCGGAAAACAGCTGTCGAGCAGCACGTGTTGCACCTTGCGCCCGTCCGGTTTGGACGGTTTTTTTTCCGCTCCCTCTCTCTCTGTACCTCTCTCTCATTCTCTCGTTCTCTCTTTCTGTCATACCCTTTGCCCCTTTTTCTTTTTCTATCCTGCTATAGGCTGCACCGTTTAGACGTTGAACGTGCAATGTTTGCAAACGTTCGTTGCCTGACGCGCTTGCATCTTTCCCCAGCTTTCGTGCGTTCCACGGTTATCGACCGGTAATTCGATTCGAGTCGCCTGCCCAAACGGTACGCTCCCTAAAATGAAAGAGTCAACATTCTAAAAATAAACATCGATTTTAGCTGTTATCGCGAATTCTGTTATCGACGCCTAACGTATCGAGCAAGTGCAAATTCTCTTTTCAACCGATGCACAATCAATGATTTAGCAAGGGTAAATCGACAACTCGGTGAAATCATTGCAAACACGAAATTTCATAATTGTAATCTTTTGACGCGGTCTGTAGATTGACAGTAGACTAACCTTTAAAGTACCTAAACGTCGCGATTATCCGTTTTAATATGGTCACATTAATTTCGACATGGCTACTGTCTTGGAAAATATACAAAATTCCTCAGACGTCTCCAAGAGATCTCTTATCTCTGCCACGCCCAATCGATCAAACAATACATTAACAGAACGATGGCCTTCTTCTTCGCGCATTCAACCGTATAAATACATAAAAAGAGATCGCTCAATTAAGCAGAGTCTACTCTACTCCCTCTTGTCATCATTTATCTTGTCGATACAAAAGTTTCCGACGATCAATCTCGTCCACGTAGGGGCATGAAAAAATTAAATAAAATTTGCATAGGACGCGTCGACGACCAGCATACGAGATATAGGGAAAAACGCGCAGGAAGTGAGTCAGGTGACCGTAGGTAGGGTGTCAGGTGAGGGACGATTCGTTAATATATTCTGTCTGATTACAGGTGCGTCCCTGTCTGCGCAAGGGGGAACGCGAGCATACCTGGACGCATCTGTATGGGAGGCGTCGCGACGCCGTGTAATTCCGACGTTTGTCGAGAACTTGGCGCGCAGGGAAATATATTAGGGTGCCTGCACACTTCTCACTGCAAGGCGTCACGATCATGAAAATTGGGCTTTTTTGAAAGTTTTTTCCCCACAATAAGGAAATTCCAAATTTCAAATTTACTTTCAGTTTCAGACGATAGGTGAGCTCGTGCTCACAGAGACGTCCATTGAGAATAACGAGTGGAGGCGTCACTGGCTTTTTGCCGTCCTCACTCGTCTCACTTCTTGATAACTTTATACAAAAAAAAGAAAAAAAAAGTCTTCGGAGAAGATTACGCGCTATGCGTAAAATATGCGGGAAATATATCGAGCGCGTGGAGAAAGCGAAGCATTGCTCGAGGCAGTTTTAACACTAGAAATACCGACCAGTCAAAATGACCGGGTGCGTCAATTTTTCACAAGAATTTCTCTTTAACATTACAACTACCAATTTTGGTTTTCGTATGGAAACTTCTTTTGTTGACCACACATTTTAACAGAGAGCGTTTATTTTATCACCGAGCTGCCATTTACTTTTGTTTTCATACGGAAACTTCTTTTGTTGGCCAGTTATTTTGACCGGCTTGGTAGTTCTAGTGTTAAGAGGCACCGTAACGACGCATATTTGGATATTTGCTACTGTTGAAAATACTTAACATATACTTTAACTGATTCCGTGATGATTCACTCGCCTTGATAACACGCGTATAGAGATAGCGAAGAATTATGGAGCACTCGAACGCTTGAGTGAGACAGTCTATTATTGTCCTGTTTTTCAATCTTATCTGAAAGTAAACTATTTCTTTCTCGGTAGGGCTCGGATAAATACGGATATAATCTGTTTAGTCGTGTTTCAGAAGCTAGTGCATCCTGTCGTAAAATTTGAGTGTTAATATTCAGTTGAACAGAATATTTCATTTGAATTAATTTCAATTTAACTTTCATAAGTTTCTTACCACAAGTAAGTACAAATAATTCAATGTAATAAGCATTTGAATCAGATCGCACCGAGCGTCCAAATCCTCGTGCACAGATTCCACGTGTACATTGGTACATTGAAGGTTGCACGCGCGGCAAAGGTACTAGTGCACTTGAGCGCTTCTCTCTGCGGGGCGGCACGATACCACTTTAAGCGACGTTCGACAAGGATTCCGCGCACAGTAAAAGCAGAAGAAATGCAACGCCACGGGAGAAGGTCGCGCGGATGCCGACGCGAAAACTGTCCGTGGAATTGCGTAACGGCACCTTGAAACTCTATGCCTCCCTTCCTTTTCGAGATCTCGAGGAACGCGAGCAGATACGAACTGTCGAGTTTGCAGTTTTGATTAGAAAGAAATGCGAAAGAAAAGAAATGCGTTATTGTTGTTATTGTTATTGGAAACCAGGAATGTGGCAGAATAGAGGGTGACGGGAAAAAAATCGAGAAAACAGGAGCTCGTTTCCGGAACTAATTATTAGTTCTAACGGAAAACGAAGTGGGGGCCGTACAGTGAAGTCCTCTGGGGACCCCACCTATACGTACACTCCCTGTAAGCTTACGACAGAATAAACAATGCCCACGAGGCGAAATTCGCGAACCAAAATGCGACGCTCGCACGATAACCGATCCGTGCTACCGGAAGTAGGTGCGTGTCGAGCACGATACAGCTTTTTCAGGACACACGATACGTATCTTTTTCGGGACACTCTGCACATTTCAAATATAACGATTCACGAGGCGATGAAATGCATCTGAAATGCGATGGATTATTTATTAATACACCTAACATATGTATACAGGGTGTATGCGACCACCCGTCCACCCCTTTCAAAATCTAGGGAAATGGTTTTTTTGAAAAATCCAAAAAATGTTGGTTAGCAAATCCTGGTATGCTCTATCTGATGATGGTATTTTCAACTTCCGGTTCTGACCGCAAATAGGTTATTCAGACCCGAAGATCATTTTTTTAAATGGAACATGGTATTTTTTTATTGCAGATTCGGGTTCTACGGGAAAAACATGACACTTTTGCATCAAACATTTTTTCAAAAAACGTCAATTTTGACCTTGAATGGCAATGAAAACACAATCAGATATTATTTGTTAACGAGATAACAAAACGAAGAACGAAAAACGAAACGAAAAACAAAACAAAAAACGTAACGAGATAACAAAATGAAAACGTTTGCAATTCTTATGATGCTCGATTATGAACCCTAATCCTGCAGAAGTTCGGAAGGCCGTCCACAGCGTGAGACAAAAAATGGAAAAATGTCTTCATGAAGGTGGCAGACATTTTGAAAATGATTAATTATTTAAAGTTTTCTGAATTGCAAACATTTTCATTTTGTTATCTCGTTAACAAATAATATCTGATTGTGTTTTCATTGCCATTCAAGGTCAAAATTGACGTTTTTTGAAAAAATGTTTGATACAAAAGTGTCATGTTTTTTCCCATAGAACCCGAATGTGCAATAAAAAATACCATGTTCCATTTAAAAAAATGAACTTCGGGTCTGAATAACCTATTTCCGGTCAGAACCGGAAGTTGAAAATACCATCATCAGATAGAGCATACCAGATTTGGTAACCAACATTTTTTGGATTTTTCAAAAAAATCATTTCCGTAGATTTTGAAAGGAGTGGACGAGTGGTCGCGTACACCCTGTATGCTGCGTACGACTACAAAAGAACCACGTAAATTTTGACGAAGGGCAATTATCTACGTACAAAACTAACAGACGATCACATACAATAAGTAATTGCTGAGTTAGGAATAAACAATCAAAGCACACGCTTTTTTCTGAGACACCCTCTATACGCACGAGGCACTGGTACACCTGTCGTTTGGTTACACCCGCGTACAATGGGACAGAATTGTGAACCCGCGCCTCTCAACCTAACGGGTGTCTTCACCCAAACTCTACGTCCTTCCGCTCATAAAAAAACACAAGCTAATTGAAGATAAAAAAATTCGGAGAAATCCTATCTGAAAAAATTGTAGAGCGCAGAACACGTGCGCGTTCCATTTTCCAACGAATCGATAATAAGCTTAGATCGCGTTAATAGATCGATCGCGGTCATCCGAGAATTAGTCCACGATAAGAGAGGAACGTCTAACGTTGCCCATCGACGACATTCCCAGCGAAGAAAACACAGGATTCGTTTGATACGCGCTAACGGTGAATGCGTAAGGATAAAGCGGCGTGACTCTCTCGCGAGAGAGACTCCGTGCGGCCGTTATTACGGTTTTCCGTCGCTTCCGTTAGATCGGAGTTTGGTTCTTTCATTCCTTAAGATCATCGAGAAACTTCGTGGAAAATCTCAGTGGTTCGTGACGTCGCAAATGGTGGAGGAATCAGAGACGATGAAAGGACTTGGAGAAATTTCGTGGGGCCCCCACGCGGTTGGAAATTATCGTTTGAATGGAGAAAATCGCAGGTGCTGGTGGAATGTGGGACTGGAACGCGGCCGAAGCGGAGGAAGAAAATTCATTCTTCGTATTCAGTCGGATTGCACATACAAATCTCCATTTACAGATGTGGATTCCTTAGAACGAAAAATCGTTTCGTTGAAACTATACTTTTTAGAAGATACAGTATAATTTGTTTACGAGTAACTTACTTAGTAGGTGCTTTGCGAACGTATTTAGTCCAATAGAAGAAATTTCAAATTTTCCACACCGTTTGCAAATATAAAACAAACCATTAATTAACCATCTAGGAGAATCAAGTAAAATTCTTTTAAGTTTTCGAGTCAGTCCGTTCCTTGGAAAATTTTATACGATCTTTCGTACTCGAATATTTTTCACGCGGTAGATGCTCACCGTGCAAAAAAAAAGAAACGCGCAAAAGAAGACAGTGCGAAATAAAGAAACCGTGCAGAAAAATGCGTACAATGAATTTTACAAGTCATGTAAAAGTAAGTAAAACGTAAGAAACGGCATAAGGTGTTGTAAGCAATTTTATACGAAGAAATAAATTTTATCGCAAGATTCACCTGTAAAATCGAATATCAATTTTCACGGCCAATGCACGATGGAGCGAGACCCGCGCACTCTGAAACACTCTTCGAATTCCCTCGAATTCCTTCCTTCCACCCTCAGACCGACCGATGCGGGTGAAAAATCGAAACCGAGTAATGCGCTCGTCCTAACGTCCCATTGTTATAACGACGCTTTGATTTATACTTTACCGCGGGTGTCACGAGAACTACGCGGTTCCTCTTCCGCTCGTTCGCAGTGAGAAGCTCGCGGAAGGGTGGTAGGGTGTAGGCCGGAAGCGCACTGGACGTCGGGCCGGAAATTATTATGGTCGTGTCGCGAGCAAACTCTAACGATGCGTGCCTCGCATCCGTCCGCGTGGACAGCGAGTGTGGGGCCGGGGTAAAAAAAGAATTTCTCCACAGTTCGCAGCTTTATATTTTTACAGGCTCGTTACGTTGCGCAGTGGTCGGTGCGAGATGAGGGGGGGCAAGGAGGGGCAGCTGCCGCCCCTTTCGTGGAAAAAATGTAAATTTAAGAAGTTTCTGGATCTTTACAGATTGGAGATGCTTCATGTGTAAGAAGACTCGCGTAAAATAAACTGTTACGGAAGATCGAGAGAAAAGGAACTCGTAACTAAATATGCAAAGAAACTTTTACTAGCACAATCTCTATTGTCCGTGACCTTGATCGTTCACAATCTGTATCGCTCGCTTTTAAAGGAGGAGCTCGCTCAAACAAGGAGCAATTAGTAGAAACTGTAATTAAAAAATTTGCAGCTGATCCTCGCAAACTATTATTTAAAAATTTTTTTTTTTTTTTAAATAAATGGTGTTCCTTCTTATGTCATTGTGTCGTATTGCATGGCACCATGTATACCACTCCACCCCGACAAAGAGGTTAAATTCAGAAAATAGAAATGCCCCCCCCCCTTTCCGCGTTGAGCTGGATACGCCCTTACCCTACTCTAACAAATAACCACTGTTCGACTATATAATTAAACTTAAATTAATTTTCCAACATCGATATCCACCCCGATTTTCCTCCCTAAAAATTAAACTGGATATTTAATGATTTATAATTTCATAGTATCCCGTCCGGACCTTCTCAGGCAAATGAACTTCTATGCGCCATTGAGGTCCACTCGGACGCCTGCGGTTTTATGCCTAATTTTTACCGGACTGGGTTAGGTTATGCCGACACTATTTCCAGAGTGTGCAATATAGTATTGGGCGTTTCATCTTCTATATCTTCTTTTTTTGTGTATATTCCTTTTTGATTTGTTATCTATCTTTATTATGCTACAGGGCTTGTCCCGTCAATAAATAAATAAATAAATAAATAAATATTCAGTTATAAGAGACAAGATACGCCAATCGTAGAAATAAGAAATTGCAGATAGATTGTAAGAAGTAAGAACGAAGGCAGCCTTTATGCTCGAGTAATAGAAATGCGACCAATGTCACGAATGATTCGGAACGACCTACGCGACCGTGTCGTCACGTGACGAAGAATAACCGAACAATCAGCTCGATTACGTCTCCGGAGCCTCAATCGCAAGGCCCACGCCACTCCTCGAATCAATTGCCACGAGTGACCATACCGCTTGGGGCAATCGTGCGAAAGTCGACGCGGATCGCGGTCCGCTTGTAAAGCGAGAAGATCATCGAAGCCGCGAGGTCATCGATCGTGTCCGAGCTTTCTCACGCTGCGCGCTCCGAACGATCGGCGAACTCGTCCTTCCTCGATCCTCTTTACCATTCGCTCCCGAGAACACTCAGCAAGATAAGCTCGACAGGAAATGAGAGTGCGTCTTAAGTGAGTCGCAATCGATTCGGTTCGTGATTTATGTCGGACCAGAGAGGGTGAGTTTGGCTAGGTAGGTCGAGAGATCGCACGGGTGACGATAAAACATCGAATGGAAATTACGAGATGCGCATTGGCCTTTGGATCGGTTAGATCGCGAACCTGCGATTGGAGGAGTCGCTTATCGAGGTACAAATATTATCCGGATGGGAGAGATAGCGAGGGACGGGCCAAATCACGGTGGTGATGACTCGCTCGATGAATAACGCTGGAAAATTGTCACGAAGATTGTAAAGCCAAGATTGCATTTACACGGTATAAAATGGGAGAAGGATTTCGCAAGTGGGCGTTTTTTCGTTCATCGCGAGATCAGAAATCGACCAACCCAGAAAGAGTAATGTTGATTCGTCGATAATCCATAAATTATGCAACGGCTGGGCGCAACGAAAGGATAATTAATTTTGCAGTTGTGCCAATCGTATAATCGCGCATGTTCTTCAATCCTATTTTTATCCTTCGTCGGATCGATCGAGCAGTCGAAAAAATGTTCATTGACGGCTCGATCATTGACAATCCCGGAACCGTTTATCGTTCGACCGTGACGCGGAGATAATATAATTTCGGACCGGCCTATCGCATCGTACGATTATTTATCATGCCGTTTGTCCTTCGATTGATATCGAACCAATCACAAAGGTGCTTCCCCAGATGAGCGAATGGTACGAGCAACTCTCTTGAGTAATTATTAATAATCCCAGGATCCGTTGTCGCAAATAGGTAGCCAGGGATAAGTTGCAGTTACGCAAGCGGGCTCACGCAATTGTACCACGCGGGTAAACAACTCCTCGTCGACGTCCCGAGCCACGAGTAGGATAATGTCGATTGCAACGAAACAAAATTAAAATCAATAGTCGCAACGATAGAACCAGGAACAACATTAGCAACAATGGGACACACGCGAAAATCTTTATTTCAAAGATACTTGACCCCTTGACATACGAATAAAAGAGAATTCGATGCGATCCAAAAATACTACTTAATTCTGCTTCAAGAAACCGTTATACGTATAAGTACAAGAATTCACAATAATTATAACAATTTGATAATCGAGTGTTTTAATAAATCAATAACCGTTTTCGTATTAATGCACGGTGCAAGATGATTTTTGGGATATTTTTATCAAGAGACACGATTCGAAAGTATCGTGTGGTGCGGATTCTAAAAACGCTTTAGTTGTTGAACAATATATCGTATACTGGTACTTGTATTCTTAGGTATTCCGAAACTGTACCAGCCTTATTGCTCATCGCATCTGGAAGCGACAAAATCAACGATAACACAAAAACCAAATATCATCTTCGAATCGTCATTGTATGCCAAGGGGTTAGTCACCACCACCGACACGTCCGCGAAAGCTCTAGATAAACGAACACAACCGTCTTACAAATCGCACTTACGTGAGATTCCAAGGGGTCTGCAAACGTCAAAGCAGGACAAAAATCACGAGCTAGTGGCACGAGGCGGCACCAGCTACGCGAGACTCAATACGAACTCGACATAGGAAAGCATGCAAACGTGGCAGGCGAAATTACCTTCGGCACATTTACCTTCACTTTTCTCTCATCACATTCAAGCCCAGTTGACATCACGAACGTGCTGCTCGCGAAGCGCACAGAGACACGAGCGGCAGCAGCTCGTGCGCGCGCCCCAGCAACGAAGCAACGGCAACCGGCGCGCACGCTCACCCACATTGACACCAGCAACGAGCGCAGCAACTTCGTGATACGTGGCGTGAAGCTCCAACGTGCCGATCATGTCGCAGCAACAGGTTCTACCAGCAACAACACCACCTCTTTCACTCTACTACCCTGCCACGACTTCTTCAATTTCTTCTCGAAGGATCAAAGCGACAGACGATAGCGCACCTGTGTGGTAGTCGTTCTATTTGTCCTTTGAATTCCACTGCACGTAACAGTTGTTCCAGTTATCCTGAGTGTTTTTCCTGGGAGTTCGACTCTTCTGCCTTGGCGCCAAGATGCTAGGTATTGAGCCTTTCCCTCTTCCGGTATGTTTCAGTAAAATAGAATGGACGTGCGCCTGTTTCGTGAGCTACCTTCCTCTTTGATTTTTGTAGTAGCTGTACGTATCCTTATAAATTCTTTTCCTCCTACGTGTAGTTAACCGAAATGTGTTGAGCTCCCGTGGGTACCTTTCTTTTGGTTCACTTCGCCCTAGCAACTGACGAAGTTTGTTGTCGCCGTTCTTCTTGTATCTACTCTTGCTGCAAAACTCAACTCTTCCACTCTGGCGCCTGCTTATTCAATCTCGACACCTTCCGTTTCCCCTGCCGTGCTCCGATAAAATCAAGACTCGTGGGCGCACCTGTTTCGTTCCCTTCCGATTAGCTTTTCCGTGATACTCCTCCTTGTAATTTTACTCCTGACAAGCCCCAAGCCTCTACTCCTCAGTCGCACTCTTTACTCGACCTCGAGTTCCTTGACTCTTCTTCTGGTCGCGAGTACAGAGATTTGATCGCGCATCTGAGCGCGTAAAATCGTTCTCCTCGTAATTAGTCGCAGTACTTTATACGAATTCCACGCTTGGCTGATGAAGGTAGGAGGAAGAAGAAAGGAAGAGAAAAGAGAGAAGAAAGGAGAGCAGGTGTAAGCGAAAGTGGAGCAAGGGTAAAGGGAGAACCGGAAGCGGCGCTGGTCCCACTCACGGACTTCCTCTTTACCTTCTTCTCGCGTTCTCCAGTGGAGGCTTGCCGAGAGAGAGAATTTGCCGAATGTTTTCGCGAGAAAGACGAAGATCGACGAAGCGATTTAAGAAGATCCACGAACGATCGACAGACACCTGCGGTACGCACTGTCGTGTACGTGAGACTGTGAAAATGTCGGACAACACCGCATAGTTGTCCCCCTCTCTGCCACGCGACTCGCTCGGACTGATAAAGCCGAACGGGCGCTCTCCGCTTCGTTTCGCTCGTACGTGGCGCTCGAACGGTCCTCGCGCACGCGCGAGCGTGTGCGTGCGATTGAGTGGCTCACGCATCGGTTCGCGCGCGCCGTTCGAGACGCGTACACGCGAGACTCGATAAGAAGGAATCGATCGATCAACTCGTAGCAAATAGAGAAAGAGAGAGTGAAACAATAATCGTGTTTGAATATTTGCTACCCGTGTGCAAACTAGAAATGCATGCCCGAGTCGATAAGAACGAACCGATCGATCGATGCGAGACGAGTCTTGCGTTTGAATATTTTTAGCCAGGCGCATGCGCGTAAGTTCTCGATACTCACCGCGGTTCGACAGTTCCAGTCAGTTTCAGTGGAGGTTTAATTAATCGGGAAGGCTGTGATAGACGATACTATAGATAAGATTAGAAGGATGACGCGAGCATCGTGGCTTGCACGGGCCATCACAAGGGAACGAGCGAGCGAGGAATTATTCCGCGAGTAAAATTCAAACGTCCGGGTCGTCGTTGCTTTTACGCAATCGTTATTAATATTGATATTAAGAGGTAGTGCTCAACGAGAAAGCTTCCTGGGAGCTTCACCTGCTCGCGGATCGTTGTTACGCCGCTTACGCAATCCGTGCCACAATAAAACGTTGGTGCGACACTATCGCGAGGATTTTTTTGTTACGCAAGTACCCGTGTGGCATTAGTCTAATCAGTTGTAATTCAGTGCGAGACTGAAACCGCGTGCGACGACGTACCTATAATTCGAAGGTATCGTTTCGCGCGCGAGTTCCCCCGATTGATATGCGAGGGCGCTCGCACGCATGCGGTCCCATGATGCTCGCCCGGGACGATCGCGTAACGTCGTTAACATATCTCACAATCTAAGGACGCGCGCCGTGCCGGGCGTCTCGTCGATCCTTTCGCTTCGTTCACTCGCGCTCTTTCCTCTACGTACAGAATCGGTCGCGTACGGCTGACGGTTCGACGGAAATCACGATGAGAAAACTCGAAGTGACGGTTACGACGGACGCGAATGAGGACGGAATCTTCGAAAAGTAAATCATCCTTTAATCGTTTCGCGCTGACGTAAATAAAAAACGTGAGAAAAAACTTTCGAGCCCCTTTGTGCGCACTCTCGAGGAGGATAGGAAAGGCGGTAGCTCGGAAGTCGGGGTCGTTACGAAATTACGTAGGTTATACCGGGTGAGCATTACCGACCGTGCGAAGACCCCGACGACGTAAGAGACATCCTCTCGCCTCTCGCAACAATCTGATCGCGAGTCGGAAGAAGGAGCCTGATGCTTTCGTCGGAAGAGGGTCAGAGCGGATGCATCGTTCCCGTTCGCGCGTTCTCGCCCAGAAATGCTGGAATCTCGCTCTTGTGATTTTCTATGAGAACACACTCCCTCGTTTGGAGTTCTCAATCTCGTACCTCTCGGGTTACATAAATGTGGAATTGAATTGGATAAAAATTATGCAATCCCGACCACGCGTCCCTGGAAAAGTGGAAATGCCATAACTGCGAGCTGTCTTAATTTATATTTTTCGTTCTTATTTCTTTACGCTTTTTTTTTTAATGTACGAACGTATTCCAGAATGCCACGGTAATCTTTGCGCACAAGACCGACGATAAACGTGTAACTCACTCGAACGATAAATCCTTTATCACTAGATTTACCGAAAGCAGTCAATTTGATAGGTTCAAATGGGAAATCGTGCTTATAAAAAATATTCGGTAAATCTAGTGTTAAGGACGCAAACGTATCAGCTCATTGACCAGCTGGTGAGACGTTACGGGTGACGTAACTGAACCAGATGAAGCGAGAAACGGGAACACCGATGATTCGTCCCGTGCGAGTGAATAATTAGAGGAAACGAGATAACCAGGAAGACATTTCTCCGCCGAGAGAGAAATAAGTGGCAACGATAATAACGTATTATCACGCGAAGAGGAGTATGCGCGATGAAGCCCGTACAAAGGAGCTGGCGGGGGTGGCACAAGCAGTTTTTTGCTCTTCCCTCCGCGCCTCATTCCTCGCGTTCCCTTCTCACAAGCGGAGGCAACGTTTTCACTCCCGGCGCGCCTCAATCGCAAAAGTAATAATGCAGACCTTCCCATGGAGCGCGGAGGTGGAGAGATTTAGCAATCGCCCCGATATCTAATTAACGAGCAGACACAGATAATTTAATTAAGAAGACGCAATCCGTCGTCGCCGGAGGATACGTGCGAAAGAATCGCGAGAAAGCGAGGCGAGGAGGGAACGGTCGAGGAGGCGAAGAGGACGGAGAACGAAGCGCAGAGAAGAGAGAACGGAATAAATTCCTCTCACTTCCGGCCAATGTTGGTGAAGTTAACGATGTCCTCATCCGCGCTCGATAAGCCAGACGAAATTACTCGCGATGCATTCTTACGAGGATAATTTCGTTAACGAGCCCCGTGATAACCAATAAGAAATTCGTAGGTTATCCGATTTCTGCTCACCAGTTGTGAATAAGTTCTTCGACAATGGCGCGTCGGTCGGCTAATACCATGGCATTTGCATGCCAATCTGGAAAAGCTCGTAACCGACAATTACGCGCACGAGTAATTGACAGCGTATGTGCTTTGACAATTGAGGGACGAGGACAAACGGATGGTCAGAATGGGAAATGGAATGGAATGAAAATGGACAATACGAGTTCGGGCGCGGGATAGGAAAACGTGAAACTGTATTTTCTGCTTCGTCGAGTGACGCAAGGATAGAATGACGAAGTTGCTCGCCTTAGCTCAACCGTTTCTCTCCGTGAAAATGATGACTTAATGTAGACTGTCTCCTAGCTTTTTAATTCTTCACGCTTCTCCGCCGAGTCTGTCTCAATGTGAATCTTCTTCACAAGTGTACCCACGTCGAATCTGCGCAATGATCTTTTTGGAGAGGCACTATGTCACAATTATACTTATTACAAAGAGTCATATTACAAGGAGTATTCGTGCTATTATAATAAACATGCTATTAGCGCAATGCCCATCAATAACAGTTTTAGGGTTATTTCCACGAATAGCAATAAAAATAGGTAAATCATTTCGTTATAATACTTATCATTTTTGTCATCGAGACTAAAACTTCTTATCCAGACCTAAATTGAATTAACATAAAAGTTGTAACTATAATTTAATTCAGTCTTGCGCAAATCAATTTTCTCGGTAATTACATTTCTTGTAGAGTCTCCATACGATCCTGTGCCAAATGAATTCAACGAATCGTCCAATCTACTGGCAAGGTTTCGCAACATTCAAAACGCAAGAACATTTTGTATAAAAAAAGGCGCGGAGCGTGAAGACCGGTGCGCAACGCGATGGACGAATTCGATCGTTACGTTGGTTGCTCCGACGGATGAAGTCAAGGACGAGGGGTGGGCCAAATTGTGCCGATTAAAAAAGGGCGGAGTCTCGCTGTACTGCGTCGAGAGATATACTCCTCGAATCGTCTCGTTTCCCTCCTTTCACGGTCGTCGAAGGTGGAAAAAATGAAACGAAGAAAAAAACAAAGTGAATCGAAAGGGAAAAGAAAAAAGAACGGCGAAAGAAACGATCCAGACGAGAGATCACGGTATCGAGAGCGACGGTTGGCTAAGCTTTGATGGACAGGCCTCTATTTCGTTCAACCTTGGATTCTCCCCTCGCGATAAGGCTCCCTTAATATCGGACGAGCGCAAGCGCATCCTCGTTCGGGATTTTCCATTTTACGTGGGATCAAAAAATTAGCACCAGACGAAACGATGCATTACCGCTCTCAACGTCTTAATTCCTAGTTGCGGTTCTCTAAGTACCGCTTACGCCGCCGCGAGTAACCCAATCCATCACTTATACGATTTATTCTCTTCGATGCACGCGCTTCAAATTACATCCTGCAACTCGTTAGTAAACAACAAAAAATTACTTCCGGTAAGTTGCTCTTAGCAAAAATTAAAATTATCGGCATCGAATCTGCACTTGCTTAAATAGCACTCCTCACTTATACTCAATCTATATGCTAATTACTCGTGCGCAACAAATTCACATCGGTCTACCGACGCGCACCCTTACGAGAATCCTCCAAGAATCGACCATGAAGATTCGAACGCAACGAGACACCCTCCGTCGCGGACCATAGGTAAAAGGCTCTTCACGGTTGCGGGAACTTCGACGGTTACGTAACCACTATGGTGCTCCTCCACCCACGCCCCTTTAATATTCATGGAGAAAAGAAGAAGAGATGCAAACAAGCTCCGCGTTCTAGATCAAAGGCGTTACAAATGCTTCCTGAGATCTTATGTCAGAGGGAGGCTCCCCTAGGCGAATCCTACTGGGAGATAAATTTATCTTTCCACGCGTCTGCCACGACCAATTCTACCTTTGTGTGATAATTCAATTCTAATTTGCAAAGTGGGGACTATCGATCGGGAGAATCGCGCTTTTAGATACCTCTACGTACACGCAAATAAATTCCACGTTTCACGATTATGAAACGTTTCTTTAGAATTTCCTCGCAACCCCCGTGCGATTCCTATCGATGGAAGCGTAACAGTTAAGCACCTGTGAAAAGACAAGTTCCACAACATGAAATGACATGGAAGTTTCCATTCTTCATAGGATTCTTTCACATTTCTCGCAAAGTAACCCTAATAAATTCCTAACAAATAATTCAAATCCGATGACAGATCTGAAAAATCGTTTCAACCGTCTACATTATTATTTGTCGATACGAAATAGAATTAGAATATGAGCAATGCGATCTGCAGTCTTCTCTGTAGACGAATGATCGCGCAACTTCTCGCGACTAATGCTAATTAAATGTTACGCGACACGAGGAAATGGAGAAGAGTCTCGCGCAAGAAAAAAGAGAGAAGACAGAGAGAGAGAGAGAGGAAGAGAGTGAGTGCGCCTCGATGACACGCGAGAACGATGCTGAGAGAAAAATATGAAAAGAAAAAGGAGAGCGGGTATCAAGCCGTCGTTACCGAAGTGATTTCGCAAACTCGACCCCCGGAGGTTGGCCCTACGACAAGAAGATGTACCTTTCTACGTTTGCGCGAACGATCTCTCCTGCTTGGCCCGCCGAGTCCTCTTGTGCAACCCCCTCTTGCTAACGACCAAGCGACAACGACGAATAATTAAAATAAGATTCCCAAGAGAGTATACAATTTATGCGCGCGAGCGAGCGGAGGAATGCGAGCGAAGGAAGACTCTCGACCAGCCATCTCGTTTCTTTTTTCTTGTCGCGTCTCCTCGAACGCGTTTGCCAGCGCGCATGAAAAGCGCGAAGGAGGGTTGAACGAGAAAAGGACGAAAAGAGAGGAGCAGAAGACGATGGCCTAGGATGTTCAAGTACGCGCGCGGTGTTTTCACAAGTGTTTTCACGGGTCTAAAAGCACGAGACCGCATTGCGTAAGGCGCGCGCGGGCGCAAGGCAATCTCTCTCCACCTACGAATCCGCGTGGATCCCACCTCCTTCTCTCCACCCTCCCACCATCTCTCTTTCTCACACCTCCGTGAAATCTTTACTCTTTCTTCATTCGTCCGGTGTGGGAGCACCGAGAAAGAGGGGCTCTCAAGAGGTGTTCTTCTTCTTAACTCCCTCTCCTTTTCCTCGGCTCGGATCTCCAAAGCCATATATATACCACCACCTCGGTGGTAAAATCCTTCGAGAAGGAAACTTTCGGTGGTCGACGTCTCATCCGAGCGTCCACGGGCCCATCTGTTCGCGTCGAGTTCGCCAAAGGGTGAAGGAGTCACGCCGTGGTTCATTCACGATCATCGTGGGGCTCTCGTGAGCGGAAGCTGGAGAAAAGAAGGAGCGTGAGGAGGAGAAACGGATAAATGAACGGCCACGCGAAGGAATACTGAAGATCAAGGGACTTGGACTCCTTTTCAAAAGGTCGGAACACCCCCTAATCGTTTCAAAATCCCCAACCCCCCGTGCTCGAGATTCTCTCTTACGGATGTGCGAGATAATTGTATTGGTGCACGGTGCAAGATGATTTTTGGGATACTCTTATCAAGAGACACGATTCGGAAGTATCGCGTGGTGCGCATTTTAAAAACGCTTTAGTTAGTCAACGGTACTTGTATTCTTAGGTATTCGAAAACTGTACCAGTCTTATTTCATTCTGCCTCTTGTATAGGCGCGAACGGTTTCGAATCACATTCTCGGAAGAAACGTCAAAATATGGAAGATATTCTATCGAGTACACTGTCAATACAATAATTCATTTCTCACGTGACATTTACAGATGATTTCGAGGTGTCAGCTGCTCTGCGTGCTTCTGCTTTTCGGGGCGTTCTTACTGTACCAGACCATGGCGGTGAGTACCGTCGAACACAAATTCATTGAAAAAAAAAAAAAAAACAGACGAATGCAAAACGAATCAAAACAAAACCATTAACAAAACGAAGGCTCCTCCCGCGTATTCCAACGCGCGAGAATGAACACAGCTTCCGCGTAATTTGGGACGACGAAAAAAGCAGGCGCGGTTCCTGCAGCTTCAATGCTGCGGCGCAAGAAACCAGGTGAACCACCTTTGCGAAACTGACGTGCCCTGGCGCGTCTCCACGCAAAATTATTATTTTCATCCCGCCTTCTCACGGCTCCGCGGCGCAACAATGACAGGCGCGTCAGCGCCTGAGGTATCTTCTCGCGTCATCTTCCTCGTGGCAGCCGCGTAACATTAAGCAATTCATTAATTACCCCCGTGCTCTTACGCGAGCGTGCTTTCTCGCGTACGCGTGCACGCGCGTCGCCTCGTTAGCCAAAGTCAGCCGAAAGAAGCGTCGAACGTTGGGACTCCGAAGGGTTACGCGAGCATTCAGTCTGATGGGAACTCGCCTTGTCGAGCACAAACGTACACCTTCGAAGGAATGCCTCGAAATACCTCAAAAGGGGTGCCGCAAATTTGTTCTTCTTTCGCGCCTTTAAATTGGATTCATAAACTTTCGTCACCGTTCCGCCACCGTTGCCGTTCGCAGCTAACGTAGTTACCGTTGTTGATTTTCATAGTAACTATACATCTGTATAATTTTAAATTTGCAGTTTAATTATTTATATTAAAATACAAGATTAAAGATGGATTTATAAACTTTCGCCACCGTTCCGATTTGTATAATTTTAAATTTGCAGTTTAATTATTTATATTAAAATATAAGATTAAAGGTGGATTTATAAACTTTCGCCACCGTTCCGCCACCATTGCCATTCTCAGTTAGCATTTTTGATTTTCATAGTAACTGTATACATATGTATATCTATGAAAAGCAACAACAGTAACTACGTTACCTGCGAACGGCCACGATGGCGGAACGGCGACGAAAGTTTATAATTTCAGCTTTATTCGTCTATTCGTTCTAATTCTCGTCGCTGATTCTTAGAGCGGAGGACAAGACGAAGGACGTACTTCGCATGGAAAGTTTAAACGGTGAAAGTAAGGAAGACATTTCGTTTCGGCGCATTCCGCGATTCGAGACTCCAAGTGCGTGATATTAGATGATCGGTGATTTTCACGAGCGGAACCAGGAGACAAACATTATGAACGATCGTGTCATCGCATCGCTTCCGATCGTTGGTCCCTTTTGAATCGTCGAAAGGAGGAACTTCGGGTAATTAGAGGGAAGTTCTGACAAAAGAGGAAGGGAAGGGTGGAATTAGAGATTGTTCGCTTTAAATGTTAAATTTGTCATGCGCGACGATCGTTTCCGAAGTCGTGAGCGCAAACAATAAAGGACGAACGTACGATCGGTGCTTCGATTGAAATTCAAAATTCAGTATACCGGATGATAAGGAAACGATAAAAGAAACAAAAAGCCTCCAATTGACGAAACCCGCGGATAGGGACATTAGTTACGGTTGCCGTCTGACAAGTGTTTCTTTTCACGCTTGGAAGCTTCGCAGAATTTTTTGCGCGTATCCTTAATGCGTTCTTTCTCCAGAGGGAGCCGACGGGCAAAAATCGATCGATCGATCTTTTTTCATGCACGACGTTAACCTGCGCGTAATCGCAACCGTATTGATCGCTAAGGAGCTTGCATCGATTACCAGATGTTATCGCGGTACCGAACACCATTGTGTTGCCTCTTGCGCAATATACGCGTTGAACGTGTTTAATCGAGATTCTCTAAAAAAACTTACAAAGGCAGCCAATTCTCCGATTAAGCAAGCCAAAGCAAAGTTTCACCCGTTTGTAGACTTTTCTACGCGGACTTTATCGTTTCTCCTCAAATTTTACTTCATGGAGTAACCTTCACACCCGGAAAACGATTAAAAACACAAGAAGTAATGCAAGTTAATTTTACTCCGTCCCAATAATCGCTTTTCTTATCGTGCATCTCCTAATTCTCGTGGAAGAAGTACTTCAACACCGACGATGCATCGCGCGAAAAGAAGTTAAGTACGAAGAAGAAACCGGGCCGACTTGGAGCACGCAACCCTGACCTGCCCTACTGTCACTCCATCCGACCCACCTGCCTTCTCTCCTTCACGTCCTTTAAATCTTCACCGCCTCGTCCCGTCCTTCTCCTCCTATCGCATCTTCTTCTCCTCTCGACGGTACTCGCTCGAATCGCCCACCGCAATCGAGAGGGTGAAGGCGTACAGGGGAGCACACACGCGCAGGCGCACTCACACCATGGTGGTCTATCCACGAAACGGTAAACAAGAGATCGAATACAAAGGCACGGAGATGCGCATCCGCTCGCCACCGGTGGAACAATGTAACCCGACTTCCGGTCAAGTGTCGGCACGTGGACGCGCTGGACTGGCTCGATCCGAGACCGCGCGCTGCCTGTCGCAACCGCCACCGCCTCCTTTTTTTCTCTCTCCTCTTCTCTTCTTCTCTCATTTTCTTTCTCTCTTTCGCTATTTATTATTATCGAGCTCTTCTCTCGTTCACAACGATTTTCGTTCCGAAAAAAATTTATCCGTAGGTTTATTCTATCTTCTCTTCTCCACGTCTTCCTCTCTCTCTCTCCTCCTCTTTCCATTATTCTTTCTTCCTCTTCGCGTATTTACTTTTGTCATGCTCACCTCTCATTTCGAGCGATACCAAATTCGTTAAAAAAAATTCGCACCGCATTTTTCTTCTCTCCCGTCTTCCGTTCTTTCCTCCTTCT
This sequence comes from Tiphia femorata, assembly GCA_944319695.1. Taxonomy (NCBI): domain Eukaryota; kingdom Metazoa; phylum Arthropoda; class Insecta; order Hymenoptera; family Tiphiidae; genus Tiphia; species Tiphia femorata. Next base: position 3,108,420 of record OX090903.1, read on the forward strand.
CGCACCCTCTGTCTATCTATTTCTCTGTTCATTTCCTGCGCGCTCTTCTCTCAGTTACAATGATTTTCGTTCCGAAAAAAATATATTCGTAGTTTTATTCCATCCTCTCTTCTCCGCGTGTTTCTCTCAGTCTCTCTCCTCTTTCCATGATACTTTCCTCCTCTTCGCCTATTTACTTTTGTCATGCTCACCTCTCATTTCGAGCGATACCGAATTTGTTAAAAAAAAATTCCTACCGCATTTTTCTTCTCTCCCGTCTTCCGTTCTTTCATCCTTCTCGCACCCTCTGTCTATCTATTTCTCTATTCATTTCCTGCGCGCTCTTCTCTCGTTTTCAATGATTTTCGTTCCGAAAAAAATATATTCGTAGTTTTATTCCATCCTCTCTTCTCCGCGTCTTTCTCTCAGTCTCTCTCCTCTTTCCATTATACTTTCCTCCTCTTCGCCTATTTACTTTTGTCATGCTCACCTCTCATTTCGAGCGATACCGAATTTGTTAAAAAAAAATTCCTACCGCATTTTTCTTCTCTCCCGTCTTCCGTTCTTTCCTCTTTCTCGCACCCTCTGTCTATCTATTTCTCTGTTCATTTCCTGCGCGCTCTTCTCTCGTTTACAACGATTTTCGTTCCGAAAAAAATATATTCGTAGTTTTATTCCATCCTCTCTTCTCCGCGCCTTTCTCTCAGTCTCTCTCCTCTTTCCATTATACTGTCCTCCTCTTCGCCTATTTACTTTTGTCATGCGCACCTCTCATTTCGAGCGATACCAAATTCGTTAAAAAAAATTCGCACCGCATTTTTCTTCTCTCCCGTCTTCCGTTCTTTCCTCCTTCTCGCACCCTCTGTCTATCTATTTCTCTGTTCATTTCCTGCGCGCTCTTCTCTCGTTTACAATGATTTTCGTTCCGAAAAAAATATATTCGTAGTTTTATTCCATCCTCTCTTCTCCGCGTCTTTCTCTCAGTCTCTCTCCTCTTTCCATTATACTTTCCTCCTCTTCGCCTATTTACTTTTGTCATGCTCACCTCTCATTTCGAGCGATACCGAATTCGTTAAAAAAAATTCGCACCGCATTTTTCTTCTCTCCCGTCTTCCGTTCTTTCATCCTTCTCGCACCCTCTGTCTATCTATTTCTCTATTCATTTCCTGCGCGCTCTTCTCTCGTTTTCAATGATTTTCGTTCCGAAAAAAATATATTCGTAGTTTTATTCCATCCTCTCTTCTCCGCGCCTTTCTCTCAGTCTCTCTCCTCTTTCCATTATACTGTCCTCCTCTTCGCCTATTTACTTTTGTCATGCTCACCTCTCATTTCGAGCGATACCGAATTCGTTAAAAAAAATTCGCACCGCATTTTTCTTCTCTCCCGTCTTCCGTTCTTTCCTCCTTCTCGCACCCTCTGTCTATCTATTTCTCTGTTCATTTCCTGCGCCCTCTCCTCTCATTTCACCTAATTATCAACCGATTGCGAAAAGATTCGCGTCCTCTTCATCCTGCCTGCCCGTCTGCCCACCTCACGAACAATTAATTATTATTAATTATGCGACGCGACGTGACGCATTCACATTTCACGGACACCCGTTACACGGGCCCGGTAAGCAACACTAATGCGGCCCAGAGGAAGTGCGATTTATGGCGTGCATCCTCGCTCGGTCCACAAGTTCCTCTACGAAGGCTCGTAACGTACCTATGTGACGAAATAAGCCGCATGGATTGCGACAGCATCGCCAGCTCGGGATACCCGCCTCCGATGCCAAGCTTATCTCGGCATCTCTCATTTGTTGGGCGTAACGTTGCTCGATTCCGATAATGATTATTCGTGTGGGAAGAATTTAGAATGGCGGAAAAAGCACGCTTCCGGGGAGTGTAAAAGTGCTCTTGTTTCGCGTATAGAGGACAAAACTGGTTTATTCGTCGGTTAACGATGGTAAAATTGTTACAATGTCAACGTGTGTAAAAATGAATTATTCTTGCAAAATGTAAAGTGGAAGCTGGGTCGTATGCGCCAACGTATCTAGTTGAAATATCAAAAGATATCGGAAATCTCTTACACCTACGAAAATGTTTGAACCGACGAATGAATGAAAGTGTAGTAAAACATTGTTTACTCTGTGTAGAAGTTTTAAAGAATGTTTTCATTTTAATTCTACAATCGTATGATTTTCAGCAAGTCGCCGGTTATACACCCGGCGTCGATTACCCGATCTACAACTCCGTGCCGTTCGGACTGACGTTTACCTGCGGAGGAAAGTTGCCAGGATACTACGCCGATCCCGAGGCAAGATGTCAGGTGCGTATACAGGAAATTACTTAATAATCGTATTGGTATAAAGTCTGTATCGAGGAATATATCGGCGAAATGAAATTAACATGTGTAATGTTAAAGTACCAATCGTTAAGGAAAGCCTACCGTTAAGTCGAGACAATGTCCATGCTATAGTGATTTATATCACAATATTACCTGGTAGCAAAACGTCAAAATCAGAATCGAGAAACATTATGACGTTGTTGGTACACAGAATACGTTCTTTGCTCAGAACGATTCGTCGCGCGTTAACCCTTTCGTCTCTGAATACTTTTTTTTCGTTGAATTCAAGAGAAGGTCAAAAACAATTACTTTTGAATGAAATAAAAGATTTTTGATGAAAAAAATAAAATATCCCTGGTACATGTATGTACCACTTGGGACGAAAGAGTTAAATAATTCACTCCAGATTAAAAGACATTGCCAAAGCGTATCAGTGACAATTGTATCACCGGATGTAATTGAGTCAAGAGACCCACTTCCTACTTCCATTATTTTCAGGTTTGGCATTGGTGTCTACCGAGTGGGCGCCAGTATAGCTTCCTTTGCCCGAACGGCACCGTGTTTAGTCAATCGACTCGCGTCTGTGATTGGTGGTTCAAGGTAGGATGTCCAAAAGTATCGAAACTTCGTACTTGCTTCCCTATTTCCTGCTCTACCTGCTTTCTTCTAGGTCGACTGCAACGACTCACCTCGACTCTACGGCATCAACGACGATCTTTACAGAGACGTCAATGGAAACAGGATTTAAGAATTACTGAAGCATCAACGATAACGACAACGATAATGGTAATAATAGCGATAGTAAGTGTACGATAATAAAGAGCCTTTTGTATAAAGAAACAACATTTTGTCGGACCTGCGCGACGAGCGTAGGTATTGCAGATTTTTAATTCACCGATTGAGAGTCGTCACAGAAGATATCTATTTCGTCGGCGATCGACAATCGGGAGATCCGTTCACTTTTCTCGGTTTTTATAAAAACGAAGAATATGGCGCATTCCCGCCGGTAGCAACGAACGTCTAATGAGCGTGAGATCTCTAATGATCCTGGAGACTCATGATCTACCACCGTTCCACCACGTTCTTCGTTTTTTCTCACCAAGATAGAAACCGGAGCAAAGTCTCTTCGCTATGTCCATAATTCTTCCAAGGTCTCTTCTGTACCTCCCGGACCTTTCTATTCGAGTGTCGCACGACATACGCGACATGCCGCAAAATTCTTCGAGGGTAACATTGGAACGTCCCTTGGCATTCCGTGTAATTTATATTCCACTTTGTCGATCGAAAAATCGACAATCGTTCGATGATCGTATTCGATCGCAGAGATAATAATCTAAGACTTCCTTGTACGATCGAACAATAGAAAGTAAGTGCATATCCACGCTCGTTTCCCTTCCCGTTTCGTTCCGTGTTCACTTCTAAACCACTGAGCTTTTCCACTCGTGGCTCGTTTAATCCAGTCACGCAAATTATTGTCAATCAGCCTCGCGAAAGTTAAAAGTATCGCGGGACTGAAAAATAATCTGGTTCGAGGAACCAGTTTTGCAGGCGATAATGCGTTAGTGCGCGGTGCTAATGTGCGCTCACACTTACGCGAATGTGGACATAATTGCACGTGAAATATTTAAGGTCGATGACGTCTATGATTTGGAACGCGTTCGCAAAGATGCCGTAACGCGCGCACAAAATTACAAGATTACAGGATGTAATGAGAATTTAATAGAGACGAGTCACGCTCCCGAAGCAGATAGAGTGCATCTAACGTCTTTGAATGCGCAAAGATTGACCTTTCCCACTAATTCCGCGTTTCCATAAAGCTGAAAGATACATTGAGGAATAAAATGATGTACCGTGCAACCTAAATAGAATAACTTAATAACCATTGCCGAAAAAACTTACCATCTATGTCAACGTATCATTAGGGGGAAAATATTTTCCTTGATGGTGACCGGTTTCCTCAGAAAGGAGTACCAACGTGGCAAAGGGGTTTAAAAAGTACCAGATGTAGTACAAATTAAAAACTACCAATTTGAACAACCCTGCTTGGGTTGCTTGGGAAGCGTATGTATGTTTGTCACGCATACCTCTCACGTACATGTAGCCCACGAATAGCAATAGTAAAAGTCGCCAAAATGATTTTATGCGAAGGCAACAAGTTGTAGTGGAGTATCTATTGCTAATATGCGTTGACGCAAAGCACCAACAACAGCATTAACAACAACCTGAAGGAGCCGGTACGTGGTCATTGTGAGTACCGCACTTGAAACCACTATCAGGACCAAAGTACGTTCGGTCGCCTAAAGTAAAATTTAATCTCACGTCATTGGGGAGATGCGCACTGGAAGCGACTTTCTTTGAGGGACGTAACTGAGGTCACTGCGACACACCTAAGATACCGTCACCTGCTAACTTTTACACGGCTAATTATAAGCCCAAAGGGGACTTGCCTCGAGTAAGCATCATTTGGGTTTCCTTATTTATTCTCTATTCTTTTTCTCATCACGTTAATCGTTACTGCACACCTTTGTAATTATAATCGCAGCATAATGCACGCAAAATCCTTCATAGGGATATTTATGTATATATGTATGTATAAATAAATTGCGAATAAAAATCGAATACAGAATTGTGATCTAGTTTAGTCTTGCGTATCGTATCGAGTTTTCCGCAGGTATATTGCACCGGACGAGTAGTAATCAGTCGTAGCAGCATCTGAAGACCAGGTACATGCGGGCATCACAAAACTGTCAACATTGAACTAATATTGTGAGAAAGGTTTGACTGAGAGGAGAGTGAAACTTCTTGCATACTACTCATCCATCCTTCTATGATCTACAATGCGACTCATTTGGAAGGTTTGAATGAAAGGAGAGTGAAACTTCTTGCATACTACTCATCTATCCTTCTATGATCTACAATGCGACTCATTTGGCCACCACGCGAAGTTTGCATTTTTGAAATTCTGCCAAGTTTTCTTGCCGTCTACCGGTTGTAATTGCAAAGATTACCCCCCTGTATCAAGTTTTACCAACTTTTTGGGTCATCGTGCGATGTGTCGAGACACACCCTAAAAGTATCACATTTGCAAATATCACGGGCGTATCCATACACCTCGCACGTGGAATTCTCCACGAGCCTTTTTCAAAGATCAAAGCAACGGGGTGTGTCGACGAACGCTGGCCGGTCGTGATCGCGTTAGAAATCATTTCACGATGAATAGATCGCAGCATACGTGACATTAAGGATCATTATTGTCAGGTGAATCGACAATTTCAAACGCTGCCCTTTTCCAAATGTCCGCCAGTCGACTTTGCTCACGCGGATCCAGGTTGACTGACCCATTATATTCAACAAAATTTGATCATAGAATCCTCCCGATCAAAAGATGTGTGCATGCGATCAAATCATAAAGTTTTCCATCGATATTTGAACACACCAGAAAGAGAAAAAAATCAACGAATCCAAATGGAAGACGGACCGATATCAGAATCCAGTACACTGAAAAAATTGTATTCTTATCTTAAGAATTTACCACTTAAGTTTAGAATATTTAGGATCTTCTTAATTTAAGAGTAAAATGTTCTAAACAGATTCCTCTAATCAAATATTCTTAACAGATATTTTTATCAGATATTCTTAACAGATATTTTTATCAGATATTCTTAACATAACCTGGTAAAAAATTTGTATGGATATATTTCGTGTATAATTATTAGAAACAAAACTGTTAATGAAATGCTTCACTCTTTATATCGTCGAAAATTACATTATCCATATCTTGAAATCAGAATTGGTTGAGAAATGTAGTCACGAGAGAAGGTTACAATTCATATATATATGTATTTCTATCACTTGTAAATATTTCCATTAAATCGCTCAATTCCTCTTCTTCTAGCCACTTCGTCATTTCCTTATTCATACGTTTTGCACAACACAGCACACAAAATAATATAGTACTCAAAATTACGCAGAATTGGAAGAGGAACAAGATACAGGCATCGACATGTGTCGCACGCGATGTGTAACCTAATAGCGAATTCGGTCGGTTTACACTGACACTGAACTCGTGTTGCACTAAACAGCACGAGTGTTGCGCTAGGTCTGGCTTACACTACACTGAACCAATATCGCCCTAAACCGTACAAGTGTTGCACCAAGTGAGATTTACACTACACTGAACCGATGTTGCCCTAAACCGTACGAGTGCTGCACTAGATTGGAGCAACATTATATTGAACAAAGTTAGAAATATTTTTCAATAAGGCTTCTTCAATATACGTTAACAATTTTTTGTAATATAAATTTACTTACCTCATTATTTGAATATTCGTTTATAACATCTAAGTAATTACTAATCTTCGGTCTTTTACTTCTTGTAACATAATTTTAGAAAATTCCCCTCCTCATCACTACTACTGCTCTCTAATATTTCATTTAAAACTATACATTTTTTGTACACATTTTAAATTTTCCGCCACTTGAAACTGGTGTACCAGACTGCACTGTCAAAATTGGCGGTGTAATAAATTCTGCACTCGTGCAATTTGTTTTGTGCAAACGAACACGAGATCAAGGCTACACAGAATTAGTGCAATACTCATCGAATACGGCATAGGATCTGCACTATAATAGTGCAATACAACCGAATACGATGAGTGCAACCACTGGAAGAGAGGGAATTGATTGAACACGCTGCACTGGGAAAGTTTGTACTCAGTGTACACCAGTGCAGACGATCGAATTCGCTATAACTTAATTGAATACTGACACTCATTGTGTGGCGATATTCAGATGGATTATTAAGAATATATTCGAAAAACCGTCATATCGATAAGAAAAAATTCTTATTTATTAAGAATATCTATTAAGATGAATTATTAAGTGTGTATTTTAAGAATACAATTTTGTCAGTGTATAAAAAACACGAGAAAAGAAATGGCGGAACGATCTCAGGAAACCTCGTGCGAAGTTCCAAACGAAGTTCGCGTGCCATATGATCAAGAGAATAAGGAAACCTTTACGAGACTCTCGAACATCGCATTTGAAATTTTAATAGCGCGCATGCGTGGGTCGTTCGCCGGGAATGAAGTCATCGGCATAATGTCTCGACACAGGACGAGTACTTTCCTCGTGTCAAGGACCCCGCGTGGCCCGTAATTGTTGAAACTTATCCGCGCGGACAGGATGGACGCTTAAATGTCAATTCGACGAGACCACCGGCATGCGGGATGAAAATCGCAGGTGTTAACGTCACTGGCTTCGCTAAGTCCTTCGTCGTCCATTAGAGACGGGTCAGACTTTCAATTATCGTCTCCAGCTACGTCCGTTACTTAGGCAGCATCCATGATCCTATACTTTCTTCTGTATCGCGAATGAGAAGCCACATGAGACCTACCCGGGCACCACGACCCTGGCGGATAATTTATTGAAAACTCCCGAGCACTTGCCCAACGCCAGCCAATCACTTTTTCAAATCTCCTTGGCGTCCGCGCGACGGGCTCTTGCGAAAGAGCGGTCCGTCGTGGCCGTCCGTTGGTCGATTGGGTGAGTCGAGAGGGCGCGAGAGGGTAAAAGGAGCCTTCCCTTTCGTCTCTTGTTCCTCTATCTTTTTCTCCTTCTCCTCGGCTTCGTGAGAGCATTTTCCAACGCACAAGTCACACACGGTACCGACGATCCTTATCGTCCAGCGATTATTATCGAAACGCAAGCCACTCGCGGATGTCACTCGCCGTTATTTCAAACGTCCTTTGAGAACCGGGAGAGACCAGCTAGGCGTTCCACTTTCACTCAGTGACTCCTCTTGGATGAGATGCTTCGAGTACGAGAAGAGGAAAGAAGAGAAGAGGCAGTTTTTAAGAGCAAGCAGATAAGAAAGGTGAGAACGCGAAGAAAGGGAAAAGTCCTTGCGAATAGTTTCGTGATTCGAGCAGGAGACCAACTGGTCGGTGGGATAGATTAACGAGGAAAGGAGTCGACGAAAGACGAGAACGATCTTTCGATTTTTAAACAAACTCTACTGGGTCGTAAATCTCGAGTTTCTCGATTGGATTGTACACGGAGCACCGATTAGTTCCAAAGGAAATACGATTCCGCCAAACGTGACGCGTGACCATAAATCACACCCACGAATCAGTGGCGCGTGTCTCGCAAATTATTAAAGTTATAGCATTATAGCTTTATTTATAGCTAACGATAACCGATACTAGAGAAGATATTACCTTGAGAAGGTGCACAAAAACGGATGGGAAGAGAAGAATCTTCTGCCTGTTGTTTCTCGAGTACCTTAGTAATCATATGACCCTAGTTATAATTGATCAAGATTTTTAGTTAACGTGTTAGCAATGAACAATCCGATGTAAAAGAACGAATGAATTTTGAAAGGTGACACGAAGCTGTAGGTTTGTCCTTTATTCCTGCACTGAGATTGAACTCTCCAAAAAAGTGCAAAATACATACTTATACCGCGTGTACGTACATACACTTATGCATACAATTTTCGTACTTTTCTACCGAATTCAATAAAGAACAAACCTTGTATCATCGATAATGTTTTTATTTAGACAAGTTCTGTATTGTTACAGAAACTGGTCCAATACACTGACGAGTTTCTTCGTTGATTTGAATACCTTTCAGCACCGAACAATTTTTTCTTAAACGACCGTCGCACAGTGTACGATTTTGCAAATCTAGCGGGACAAAACTAAAAAAATCGTCACACGAAATATTCATCTTCATATTCATCATTATTTTACTATGGATAACACAACCTTAAGAACCATTAGTCCTACTGTTATAAAATTGATGCAACCTGCGAATATACAATCACTATCTAAACTAGAATCAGCAGGAAATGTAGGCAACCCTTCAAGTAACAAAGTTAGTCAGTCAGATGGCACTAGCAAGCAGGTGCAATGGTGATTGAAAGTGGATTACAATAAGCGTGTTTTCAATTTTAAGACTTATTTTGTAATTCTAAATAAATTCAATTGCAATCAAATTATCCTCTTCCTATAAATAATTTTGTCCTGCCAGATTTGCAAAATCGTACATTGTGCGTCGACTCGAATCTCCCACCAGGCTGTCCGCGTGCCCCCAGCAAATGGAGTGAAGCTTGTGCGGGCCCCACCTGGGCTAAACATCGACAACAATATCCACAGTGGGTTGTCAGGTGGCGACGCAGGTGTTTCCATCCTTTCCTGGCACGGTGAGTCGTGTCGCACGCGTTGCGCCTTTCGCTGCGCGGGGCCCGTGCGTCTCACTCGGAGGGGCCCACTCCCCCCACCAGACTCTCCGCGTTTCTTCTAACCTCAGAAGGTCTTACGCCACTGTGCACGAGAACCCGAACGTCTCCTTCGCTTCTTCGTTACGGCGTAAAGATCCACACAGTAGCGACGCACATGCCGTCGGAAGCTTTGATGCCTTTGGAGAGAAAAGGACGGATGACCTTGAAACAGGTCGCCATGTTTGCGAAGAGAAATGCGCGAAAGATTCAAATACGTCACTAGGACGTTAAAGCGCAGTTTTTGTTAGAGGAGGGTTCGTTTTCGCAGGACATGACGCTTGCAACGGTAATTACTCAACGGATTAATTTCCGAGGCAGTTGTCTAGATGAAATTAAAGTGATTCTCTTCTTCATGGTACTCTCCGATCAATGTGAGTACCATTGGACTTATAAGATCCGACGTATGAACGTGCCTAATGTAACGTGATTCTTTCCTCACGGCGTCAATATTACTACCCTGTCTGCAATCCTTTTTTATTGCGTAAATGTCACTACTGTATATTCTCGCCTTTTCTCTTCTTAATAGTCTTAGCGCGTCTTCTCCACTTCGTCCCGATGTAGCTACTTCTACTGCCCTTTCGCTACTTTCCTACCACGTAAATTCTTCCACCATACCTTCCCTCATTTGCTTTTCCATGGATCTTTGTATCGTGTCCTTGCTCCTTCAGTAGCACAAGGATCTTTTTAACATGCCTTCGATGTCTTCCGACCACATGAATCCTTCTGCTCTGCTTCTGCTACCGTTTCTCTACTCCCCGAATCTTTCCACCTCGGATTCGCCCCTTCGCGACGGCGCCAATGAGCATCTCGGGCCTACCTCCCCACCTCGACCTTATCGTCGGTCGTAGAAAGCTCGACCAGACGTACGACGGTGGCCCCCCGAGCGCAACGCTCCTGCCTGCTTGGCTACCTTCTCCTCCTCGCCTGCCTTCTCCTCGCTACCATCGTGCACTGGCAGTCCTCCTAGCCGGACCGGACGCGCGGTCTCGCCTGTCCACCACCATCCACCGTGCGACAGTCGCGACGGGTTCCTCTCTCGATTTCGAGGAGCGAAATTATCCCAGTTGGTACCACAACCACGGTCCATTCTCGCATGCGCGCGCGCGTTCTCAGTTCTCCGAGAATCTCCTTCGTGCTTTTCTCCATTTCTCTTAGATCCCTTCCCAGATCGTTTCGAATAGTAGGTGGGATACGCTTCTGGTGTGTCGAGATCGAATTCGTCCGAATATAAGAAAGAGTTCGTCGATCGTGATCTTTGGCAGTGTCACTGTGAATATTTGAGGAGACGAGAGAGAAGGCGAGTAGAGGAACATTAGTGCGAGGATAGATGAGAGGACCCGGTGATTACATGAGGGATTAACGAAGAATCTGCCATCCAGCGGAGCCGAGAGAGAGAGAAAGGTCGGTTAACGTTATTCTATTATCCTGTATCGATTCGGTGCACCTCGGCGCTTCGGTCCTTTGTGAAACTTTTGATTCGCATGTGCCTCGCGTGTCTGGCGCGTCATTGAAATCGCTACGTTTACGGTGAAAGACACGAGCGCTGAGCGCGCCGCCCGTTTTTTTCACCATCGTCGAAAGTCATCGAGGTAGAACCGCGGGAGATCGCGGGTGAAATTGTGTAACGCTCGCCTACGGTGCCACGATTATCTCTCAAAGGACCGGATCGTTTCACCGAGTTAAATTCCTCGCTACGTCGTTCCTGCGTCCCTGAAACCTTTCGCGATCGACCCGAAACGACGAGCTCTCGCCACACGATCTGAAAAATTTATCGAACCGCTCTCGTGCCGGCAGTTTCGTCGCGCTTTCGGCACGTCGTCGTAATGGACTCGCGCGAACAGTTGACAAGGGGAACACCAGAAACTCCCTCCTCTGAATTTAACCTCCAAGAAATTCGCTGTAGTTAGGTACCTCGAGAAACTCCCTGGTAAAATAGTTCAACGCAATACTCAGAATTCTCCGAGAAAACTACATTAAAAGTTGTAGAAAAATTTTGCGGCCCGCTTATATAGTTTGTGTAATATGCATCCTAGAGAATGATGCACGGTCAAGTCGGTAAGTTGCTGCGCTACGATTCTGTACTCATGTGGTTCGAATCCTAGTTTTGATTTTTTTTCTTTCTTTCAAAGGATTTATGACGTAGAATACGTTTTACAGTAAAAGTATTAATATTTCACTATTATATCGTATCACGGGAAGGTAAAAAATATGCTGGAAATGCAGAGTTTGCACAACATGCGCGTGTTAATAATATTATATTTCTATTAGAATGCGAGAAACTTGTTTTTTTATTTGAAAAACTGTGCATACAATATGCGTCAAGTGATATATGCTTGATTGATATTGAATCTCGTAGAACTAACTTCAACGCATACCAAGCGTAACATATCATAGGTTGCAATGCTCATGAACATATTGAGATACCAAAGTATTTCTTGCTGGTCAAATTCTGAGGAGGGGGTGTCTGGCGTTCCCCTTGTGAGAGATCGCGACACCCGGTGAATTTAATGAAATTCCGATTACCTCACCGTTAATCACGGTGTTTAGCGGAGACGAGCGCGCCGTCTCACAACTGTCACCGCGATCCCTCCTCCAGTTATTCCACCTTCTCTTGTTCTTTCGCGCGAGAAGCGTCGTACCCTTGCGAAAATATTCAAGACAGTCGGTGAGCTCAAGCTGGCACGAAGTTTCGATGGAAACTTTGCGAGCGAGTGAAATTCGTGCCGGAGAATCGAGTCTGGTGGCGAGCCGCTCGAAAACGCTCGGTGCTCATCGCGAGGGAAACGTCGGTGAGGATGTAGAGAGCCACGCGCGAATCTCGAGCCAGTTCCTCCGCATGGATCTCCTTTCCCCTTCTGGTCTGGAGAAAACAAGAGAGGAAAGAAGAGCGGCCCGGAATAACGGGGCGGACAATCTTACGGTGACATCATCGATCGATTTCGTTCGTTCGAGATTTATTGTGGCGTTGTGAGTGAATGAGATGCCTGGAATTACAGGTGAACGTCGGGGATACATTAGCAAGCGACTACTTACCAACAGCGATAGAAAGTGATTCGCTGAATTGAGTTCTTCCAAAAATTCGAGCAAGTGAGAGAACGGGACATTACGCGAATTCTTGGAATCGTTGCAATTCGTTGGTCGTTGTTGTCTAACGCGCGTTCCCTCCGCGAGAAATATGAATCAAGGCTAGGGATTCGACGAGATTCCGCTCGATGTCAGAATTTGAAATTTCTCGCCGCGCTCATTTACAATCCAAGACACTTCTGCGCGATGAAATGAAAATCCAACCATTCCAACATCTAGTCATTCGTTTGGAAAATCTCCGATAGTCTCGAGCAAAGGCACAATTAACGTCACCTTCGTTATTCGTTCGATTCCTCCTCACGTTTCTCCTTGCTTCCTGTCTTCCAAATAATACCGCGTAAAGAAACATCGTGAACTGGTTTTATCATCTTATTCGCCATATCCGACTTTCCATTCGTTCCGAAACGACTAGTAGCTCACGCATGCGATGCTCCAGTCCTCGTTCTCCCTACGAAGATGTACCAGCTACTAAAAGGACGTTTCTCTTTTTCGTCGCGTCCCGAAATTGACCAAGGGGAACGAAATCGTCTCGTGACTTGCATTATCCAGTGAGTTCGCGCGTTTCCACACACCGCAGTCGCGTTTCGTGAATGGGATATTGCCGGAGGAAAGAGACACGAATTTCTATTCGATCGGCCGAGCAATCGAGACTAACGAGAGGCGAGTGTTCCTTAGGAAACCCACGAGGCATTTGTTGCGTGTATTGGGTGCATGTGCAGCAGTAGGCACCTTTTAATACCTTCCCAGACAATACAACGATTCTAGAGTAGAAGAATGCATGCACGAAGAATGTTCTTTTTATTTTCCGAATCGGTGTTGAAAAGTAAGGAATTCCTCATCAGAAGCGGCACGATCAAGCACACTTTATTTCTTCAGAAACTACTTTCGATCAATGTGTATATACATTTGATCCACCGCAAGGGACATATAGATACCTCATCTCCTACAAAGAAAACCAACCACCTGCGCGCACCCAATAACAATATCAACTCGCCTGTTACCCTTAAATTTCATTTAAAAAAAGAAAAGTCACGGTAATACATACACTGAGAGAAAAGTATATGATATAATCTAACTATAATAGCATAGTAACAAAATTATAGTTGGAAATATCATATTTATGGTAAATGTTACCACAATGTCGGTAATAATTACGATAGAGGCATAGTATAACCAACTATATTATGTTTTTACCCAAAATTATGGTTATTTCAATTAAAAATATAGTGTGGTTGAAAATATATAATGGTAAGAAAAGTAACTATTTTATATAGTTAATATTACCAGAATATTTCGTACATAGTGATAGAACTAACTATATTCACATAGCACATTTTACTATACATATGGTAAGAAGAACAAAGGTAATAGTTAATAATATAACCATTTGTAAAAATCGTTCATTCTACTGTATTTTCTATGGTTAAGCGAACTGCAAAAATATGTTTGACGCCAAATCTAACTATAAAATATAGTGAGATTATAGTAACCCCAACCATTTTTTTCTCTCAGTGTAGAGACGAAGTTAACGATCGTGAAAGTCAGTGAATCGAAGTAAAACAAGTGAACTCGCTACGCGTCCCATCTGATAGATCGATCGATCGATCGAGCACGCTGGCGAGTCTGATCGTTTAAGTGGCGATCGCTCCCACGTCCAATTCCATTGGAAACCATCGAACCCCATTATCCTCCGATTGAAAGGAGACACCTATCTGTCCCGTGGATCTCCCGTGGCATTCCGCGCCGTTCCTCATGGGTGGAGTAAATTTTCCGTAACCTCGGCGTCAGACTCGTACACGCCCGGATCGGCGCTCTCCCTCATCCTCCTTTCCCTCCATCCTTCCATCCCTCCATCCCTCCCTCATCCTTCTTCCCTGCCCCACCCGATCCCGATCGGTTCGGTCCCACCAGCTCGCTCTAATGCATTCTAACGCGTCCACGTTCACTTTCGATCGCGCGGATTCCGCCGCCACCATGGCGCACTACGAGCCAAGAGAAGAGCGAAGTAACGAGAGTGAATTTCGTTTTTCTCAATGTCTCCTTAACTACACTGACAATGAGAGAAAAGTATATGATATATCTAACTATAATGGTATAGTAAGAAAATTATAGTTGGAAATATGACATTCATGGTAAATATGTATTACCATAATGTCGGTAATAATTACGATAGTGGCATAGTATAACCAACTATATTATGTTTTTACCCAAAAGTATGGTTATTTCAACTAAAAATATAGTATGGTTGAAAATTTATAATGGTAAGAAAAGTAACTATTTTATATAGTTAACATTACCAGAATATTTCATACATAGTGATAGAACTAACTATATTCGCATGGCACATTTTACTATACGTATGGTAACAAGAACAAAGGTAATATAACCATTTGTATAAATCGTTCATTCTACTATATTTCCTATGGTTAAGTGTACTATAAAAGTATCTCTGACGCCAAATGTAACTGTAAAATATAGTGAGATCATAGTAAACCCAACCATCTTTTTCTCTCAGTGTAGAAGACATGCCCCATTAACCCTTTCACTCCGATACATTTTCGGAGCAAATCATCAATACAGACGGCGCGATATTCATAAGTCAGTCGCTGTGACTGATTCTCCACTGACCACTGACCAAAACAGTAGCCGAAGAATTGATACTATTCTTAACGTTTAAAAAAATAAGCATTGCAAATAAATTGAATCAATTGGTAAAACAGAAAAGGTTACAGTAAACAATTACAGTGGGTGTATATTCACGTTTTCCGTAGTAAAAGGGTTAATTGGCCAAACACTTTTGACGTGCCAAGTACGTTTAGAGGAAGACCCAAAGCGCAGCCACGAGAGTGAACTCAATTTTTATTAAATTCCTCGGGTAACAGCAACAGGTTTTTTGGGCCTTGCTGTTACGCTCGAGCTGCTCCATTTCACACGCAACAGGATAAATATACGCGCGATGAGTAGCATAGTGTCGTGGGTGAAAATTAATTTAATTTTGCTATATCGTTGACCTTTTATCAAACTTCTTCTTTCAGCTTCGAACAACGAGGGTGAATTTAATCTAGTACCTAGGTCTTATAGTGGAACCAGCACCCCTTCCACGACACCCTCGAATTTCTTTTCACCCACGCTTAGTAAGCTCGCTTGCCACGATTTTCGACAAGGTGCTCTTCCTCCGGCGAATTTAATTTGGCCAGAGACCCGAACTTTTTCATAAACAATATTGCACGTTGGTGCCCATAGAATGAGATAGAGAGAGAAAGAGAAAGAGAGAGAGAGACGGACGAGTTACGACACAGCCACTGCCGCCGCGCCGCCACCACCAGCCGTCGTCGAGGCGCGCGAGTCGGCTTTCTCCCGTCGATACGCCGACGGAAAAATAAACGAGCGACTTCGCCATAATCGAACGCACGGATAGTTTTACGCTCGATCCTGTTACATTCGTAATGGAAGCCTGGAGTAGGGAGATTCACATTTTTACGACCCAGGTCCCACCGACGCGCTTTCGTTGCTCCGGAGGAATAATCTTCGCTCTAGGGGAGTATCAAGACTCGACGTGGTGATAATGGCTCGAGTGACAAGAGCAAATATGTATGTTCTATCGCGCTTAAGTTCGTTTTCAGGAAGCATGATTCAACCCTCGTTTCGTTTGTCTTCGCGTAATAATAAACAGTAGTCGAAAGGAATAATAATTTTAAAAAGGTATTGATTATTCCCATACGTTACTAAAAATGATCTGAAATATTTCGGAAGCACGAAAATATAAGGTTCATTCGTCTAATTCTTATTTTCTCCGTCAATTATCTGTCGTCTCAAATTATCACTTCCTCCTGCTCCGTAAAGAAAGGATAGCGTAGTAGGAAACCGGAGAATCGACTCAATTCGAAAATGAACCGATGTACTCGACGAACGTGTCAAACCACTTGCCACGGGGACTCGTATATCCGGTAAATCTACCAATGTCGAATCGATGTTAAATCTCACCTCGCACGCTCGTACTTCCATGCCCGAAACGCAAGGTAAATCACGTCAAGGAGATCAATCGGTAGTTACGAGTAGGGACGAAAAAGAAACACGTTCCGATGAAATTCCATCCGTGAACCCCGAGAAACTTGGATCGTATCTCATCCTCTCTAAGTTGGAGAAAAAAGCTTTAATAACGACATAATCTCCGCGAGCGGATCACCCGAGCACGCGTCTCGACGGGTAGAAAAATGCAAGACTAGACGTGGGTTTAACGCGCTCGGCAATTCAGTACCCCCCAATGCCTTCTACGTAATTGACGGAGGCCGTGGTTGAGCCAGGCGGACTCGCCCCGGAGAAGCGAGCGAATCGACGAGCAAACGAACGAGCGTACCAGCGAGGTCAAAGAACCGCGTGGCCGATGCCTCGCGTAACGAACCCTCTTTCTCGAAAGAATTACAGCGGTACGTCGTGTAATGAACCGTCGCTAATCACACATCCGCCGCGAAGGAAGCTTGGCAGTGAAAAGTCACCGGGGGCGGATCACGAACGGTATGCGAATCTCGGCGCTTACCTTAAAGACGATTCCAAAGACTTTTAATCAAATCTGCTCTTTTTCCATCCTACTTTTCATTTATTGCTCTTACGAATCTCCTTTTGTTCTTGGGCATTCTTCATGTCGATCCTAGATCATTTTCAATCCACCGTGCTTACACTGAAAGAAAAGTATTAGGTGTACTAGTGAATAATCCAATTTTTCGCACATTTAATTGTGCATTTTTTGAGAGAGTGTTAATTACTTAAATTTCAAAATAATTGTAGCCACTCCTATCTGCCTTAGAAGCTCTTTTTGCGCTTGTGCCGAATTTTCATCGAGCAGCTTCTCCAAATCATCGTTGTCGTACTTTCGTGCGCCTCCAGGGCGTTGTTTGTCGTTCAGACAGAAATCACCGCTTTTGAACCGCTTGAACCAAAATGCACATACATCGTACGATAGAGTATCTTCTCCGAGGAAAGAACAAATTGATTTGCATGTGCTTGCTGAGGTTTTTCCTTATTGGAATTCGTAGAGAATACAGAGTCGGATATGCTCATTATTCGTTGCCATTTCTGACGCTATTAAACTGAATATGTTTGAAAGTTACGTTAGGCTTTCCGGTATACAAATTATCATTTTTAATAGCCACATGTCAACATTACATAACTGCAAAAGAGCAGGAAAATCAAATGATTTCAGAATTAATTTCTTAACTGCTTAAAAAAAATTGGATTATTCATTTGTACACCTAATATATGATACATCTAACTATAATGGCATAATGACAAAAGTACAGTAAGACCTGTTTTTATGCGGTCCGTTTTTGTGCGGTTTTTTATGCGATTTTTTATGTGCGATTTTTTCATTTACCGCATAAAAAAAGTTTTTTTAAAATGTGTTGCAAACGAAAACCTTATGAATTTACGCGATATTTTTTTTTGTATGCGATTTCTTTTATGCGGTCCCTATCCCCCGCACAAAAACAGGTGTTACTGTATAGTTGGAAATATCATATTTATGGTAATGTCGGTAATAATTACGATAGAGGCATAGTATAACCAATTATATTATGTTTTTACCCAAAATGATGGTTATTTTAACCAAAAATATAGTACGGTTGAAAATATATAATGGTAAGAAAAGTAACTATTTTAAATAGTTAAAATTACCAGAATATTTCATACATAGTGGTAGAACTGACTATATTCACATAGCACATTTTACTATACATATCGTAACAAGAAAACAAAGATAACAGTTTTTCTCTCAGTGTACAATTGGATTCACATCTGTAGACCATTTGCATTTGTTTAGACTTTCTATTGAATTTCCATATACGGTCTAAGAATTTTCTATAATTCTCGATCTTTCTCAGAACCCGCGAATCTTTCGTAAAATCTCGAATCTCGATCGTTCCAGAGAAAGGTCAAGGGTAACGAATTCGACATTGACGCAACAAGTTTACACGCAATTAAAAAGAGATTCATTGTAATTAATGAGCGCAAATTGGATTCTGTCTTTGCGATCGTATCTTCGCACCTAAATTGAATCCATTGTTTTCAACTGTCTTGCCGGCGATATTGCGAGAATATCCTCGAGTACGGTATCGATCACAGACAGAACGTAAACTCTTTCTCAACGTTCGTCGGATACTCGAAAACACAACTAACTAAAAGCAATTACAATTGAACCGTGCCAATTACCGTCACGCCCACCATTCCGATTGGTACCCCTGAGGAAGTTGTCCTTGAATTATCCTCACCTTCTCTCTGCTTACCTCCAAAGAGTCTCGAAACGAACGAGATATCGGCGATACTTTCGATTTAATGGAAGCGACCATCATCGACCATATCCAGCCGCGACCATGCAGTCACGGTTTAATACGCGACGTGAATGCAAACATTTTATTATTTCTCTCGTGTGGAGAGAGGAAGCCGAGGAAACGATCATCCGATTTAACGGATGGCCACTCTTCTCGCCTATGATTTATGGAATTAGGAGAGTGAAAGAGTCGCTTCGGCTCTACCGCAAGCGTTCGCTCGCAGGATTAAGCGAAATTCGTGCGTTCGCCCGATCCACAGAGAGAGAGAGAGAGAGAGAGAAAGGAGAAGGGGAGCGAGGGAATAAAAAAGGAGAGTGGAAGCAAAGAGGAGAGAAAGAGGAGCGCAGAAAGAAAGGCGCACGCGAATCGAGCGCGGTGCTCCATGCGAGATAAGTGTGTCAAGCTGATATACACCGTGTCGCGTGCGCCTCGATATTGCGTGATTTCACTTTCGATGAGCGAAGCCTCCTCTCATTTTGCAATGATAAATCCGACCAGCACCTAGCGCGCGATCACGTAGTGCAGCCCACGCGCGAGCTTCTTCGCAAGAGCAATTAGACGTGGATGAATCGCTCGAAGATTCTCTCTTTAGCTTGGTGAACGCACAGGTATGAGTGCTTGTTAGTTGTAAGGAGGACAGTAGATCGAGCGCGTGCGAAGGGGCGGATCAATCGAAGAGGAATAAAGCCGTAGGATGACGAGCGAGTTTGTTGAACCGACGTTGTAATTAACAGGGCATCGTTCGAGTAAGCATAAAGGAACTGTGTAGATCCGGGGTCTTTGGATGTTAGATGCGTTGTTGGAAGTGTTGGAATTAAGCTGGATTTATAAACTTTCGTCACCGTTCAGTTGTTACCGTTGTTGATTCTCATAGATATATGTATACAGTTACTATGAAAATCAAAAACGCTAGCGGAGAAACGGCAACGGTGGCGGAACGGTGGCGAAAGTTTATAAATCCAGCTTTAGACGAAAACAAAGTTACAGCATGACGAATTAAACAAGTTCTAGACAGTATTCTCAATCTCAGATCATTACCACACTGAGAAAAAAAAAATGGTTGGGTTTACTATAATCGCACTATATTTTATAGTTAAATTTAGCGTGAAACATATTTTTATAGTTCACCTAACCATGCAAAATATAGTAGAATGAACGATTTATACAAATGGTTATATTATTAACTATTACTTTTGTTCTTCTTACCATATGTATAGTAAAATGAGCTATGTCAATACAGTTAGTTCTATCACTCTGTACGAAATATTTTGGTAATATGTATTAACTATTTAAATAGTTACTTTCCTTACCGTTATATGTGCCGGTGATTGTGATAGTGGTCTAAGTCAATAATTTCAAAAAATTGATTTTTCTAGTTACGTAGCATTATTGTCATCTATACGATTGAAATACGGAACGATTTGTGAACCAAACTTTTCTGACTTAGACCACTTTCACAATCACCGGCACATACATTTTCAAACATACTATATTTTTAGTTGAAATAACCATAGTTTTGGGTAAAAACATAATATAGTTGGTTATACTGTGCCTCTATCGTAATTATTACCGACACTATGGTAACATTTACCACAAATATGATATTTCCAACCATAATTTTCTTACTATGCCATTATAATTAGATATATCATATACTTTTCTCTCAGTGCAAGAGTTCGCAGTATATTTGAAAATTCTTTTCATTTCCTGACCGAACACTCTGCTCGACGTTACAAAAGCTCTCCATCTCCATACGTTTCACTATCGTAACAATTTACACGGACAACTATAATTTTGCAAAACGCGTAGGAAGTCCGAGGAAGCAAAAGGCAAAGTATTTCTTACGCGATACTTAGAGCCCTATCGTTAACCAGCATTCGACGATTGTTCGAGCCGCAGGAAGCGGGGTCTGAGTAACGATAACTTCACGACACATTAATTCGCCTAATTGCGCATTCACCGGGCAATGAATGTATGGAGTTTCTTCAAACGGCCAGAAGAACGTGATTTTGTTTTCAACGGATATTATCCGACATTTTTCAAATTACTTCCAATGAGCACGATTTTATTCTTTGCTTATAATGACTCGTTACGGATAATTTACGAAAGTCCATGGCACGCCTGCGTCTCGAAAATAAGTTTAATCCGTTTTCATGCTTTTTCATACTTTACTCGCAGAAATGATTACTACAGCTTTACAGTTCTCGACATACTAACGAAATGAATTTCGAAAAGCGTTACTGCGTTCGATTGTCTACATATACAGAATTATTCACAGCCGTCGACATAGACCGGTATGTAAAATTCTGATAAGATCGAAACGAATCGAAGAAATCGAAGAAACGTTCGCGCGGCGATGCGAATGCAGCGAGCAAAAGCACCTTTGCCGAGAATGGTCTAGTGGGACAAAAAGTAGTGCCCAGGAAGAAAAAGCTTCGAATTGGCGGAGGTTCCAGTCGCAGCAGTTCGTCTCGACGGGCTTACACAATGAACCAATAATAATAAAACAACGCGAATGGTGCTTTACGGTCGGATAAATATTATTCGCGGCCGAAAGTGAAACCATTTACCCTGGAGCCGGTTCTACCGAGTTTGTGGCAGGCAGACAGGTAGGCAAAGTCGAGTGAAATACTTTCCTCTAGTTCCCTGAATACTGGTTTCGGTGGTTCCTCTTATTAGTTGGAAAACGAACGTTTGGCAGGCTACGCACTGTGGATATTAATTTATTACAATTTACGGAACAACGCGTCGACGAAAATTTTCTGAAAGCGTGTCAAAATCGCTTGCTAATTTCATTAATCGAAATTTCAAACTGCCATCGATCGTTTGTAGGGAGTGAACCGTCCATCCGAGTATTTACAAAGGTATACTGAAATAAAGTCGTGGTAAAACATAAAGAAATGTGTTGTAGCGTTTAAACATTCAAAGTGCGCCGAGTAGAAACAGTTGGAATGGTACGTGCCATGGACTCTGGTCTCCCGGAAGAGAACAGGTTCGGAATGAAGTTCTCATGAAAATCGGCCACTCCGCACTCACGATGGGAAGTTTGATAATTGATCGCGTCGCTTGCGGCGGAGATTAACTGAAAAGAAAGAGAGAGAGAGAGAGAGAAATAGAGAAAGAGATAGAGAGAGAGAAATAGAGAAAGAGAGATAAATTATTAGATGAACGAGCGATATCGCGAGGTTGCGTAAGCAAATCTCACTGGAGCAGGTAACTCCCGGTTTAATCGGTGAGATCCGCTCGAGCGTGGAGCACATATGTGAAAATGGGTTAGAACCGAATATAATATTGAATGATGAAAGAATTGCGTGTAGCCTTTGACTCTGTAATTTGTCATGCAGATTTCTAATTACCATTGCCTAAACTCAAGATTCATTGCCAAAGATACCGATTATTATCCGAAGCATAAATCTCAAGGGGGTCGTAAGTAATCACGAATCAACGTAAACATATCTGATGAAGCAATCGCACTGTTTCTCCACGAGTCGAAGAAACATCAACGCAATCCGGACTTAATTAGCTTAAGAGCGAAGACAGGGGATTAAAGGCAGGCGTCCACATTTTCACATCGTAAGTATCGGACGCATCGCATCAAACGGATCGTAGTATTCTTTGTATAGAAAACAATACAAGTGCGTATGCGTGTGCGTAATACGGGTAGATTCGTGCGATCCGTACGATGCGGATCAGAGGACGCACTTGTATTGTTTTCTATACAAAGAATACTACGATCCGTTTGATGCGATGCGTCCGATACTTACGATGCGAAAATGTGGACGCCTGCCTTAAGGAGGAAACGCGGAGAACGCGTTCCTCCTACATTTACGCAGAAAAAAAATGCTAAGAGAAACGTTCTTATTTCCTCGAATCACGAATCGTAGGCCCGTTGAACGATAGATCGTTACCTCGCGGAGAATCGACTTCCGTTCCACGAAATTCTTAAATTCTAATAAGAGAAACCGTTCTGGGCGGCTCGCGATGCCTTCCGGCTGCGCGCGCATCGTCCGCGGGCGCCGATCGTCCTTTTCTACTTAAAAGCGACAGTAGGTACCACGAGTGGGCAGCTTGTGTCGCGCGTCACGTGCAGCCCAGGCTCCTGTATGCTCACACATGGCTAACCTGGATAATTCTGACACCTTGACACAAAAAGTCATTCAGCATTAAGGGGAGCCTTGAGCACCTCCTCGATGATGCCTCGCTTTTCACGACTCTCGTGAAACTTACTGCAGCCACGGACTCTTCTCAGCTTCTGGCTATACTACTTACTCAGAGGCTCGTAATCGTGTCTCGTAATATCACCCCTCGACGCTCAAAATAATTGTTCGGTTATATCGCTGCCTTCCACAGTCACTTTCGTATCTTTCAGCGAAATTAAATGGCGCGCTTCTCGCAGTGAACGAATGCAGAGTCCCGAGTGAGTCTGAGATTAGCAGAGGATTTATTCGAAATACGTTTTATCTCCACTTTGTAATTATATTTCGTATCATTTTCGAAGTGAATTGACATCGTGCCAACCGAGAAATTTTGCGTTTAAAAAAATAACAGAAACTCCGATGAACTCTCTTCTGCGGTGAAACTAATCTTTCACTTCCTCTGCGCGAGCCAACTGTGCTTCCATGTACCTACCACAATCGTTTCTGCTTTACGTTTAAGCAGATTTGCTTCTCCGATAAAGATTTACATCGACAATCGGCAACTCGCGTGCGGTTCCTTATTGGTTACGCTACAACGAATCGAATAATTTCTCATTCGCTAACGAGGCTTCCTCCGTCGGCTGAAAACAAAACATCAAAGATGCGTCTGATCCATTTTCTCTCCAGCTGAGCGATTCGCGACGTTCGTCTTACTTCGAAATGAAAGCGAGACACTGTGAAAAAGAAAATCTCATCACTAGTGCTCCGGCAGTTATCGAAAAATCAGTCGCTCTGAATATTCACGGATCGGCACAATCGAAAGACTTTCTACTGGCGTGTCGGCGATTCTTGGCCGATTGGCCTCCCGAGCAAGTCGCGTGAATGGGACTAGCAAACGAAAACATTAAGATCGAAGAATTCCTCGAGCGTGGTCGAGAGCGAGACAAAAAGATCCACGCGTGAGTAATAAGAGCAGTAGAAGAAATTCCTGACGCGAGTTAACGGCACACGGGGCATGTCAAGGATGATCCATGACATCAGATCTTATCTCGTGCTCTTGGTCTTGGTCTTTGCTCTTTCTTAATGTTCTCTGGTACGGTTACAGTCCACGCGCGGAACGTGCCAGCAGGTTGCCGGCCAAGCACTGGAAAAAAAAGGAAAGTTGTTTCGAATGTCTGCTGTTGGTTGCGGCCTTTTGCGATGCACGCATATCGCAAATTTATGATGGACATGTCGATCATACGTTAAATTCCGAAACAATGTAAGTCTGTTCGAATAATCGTGAATAATATGGTGGAAACTGGTATCGTTTGGAGAGAATTTGTACCTCTACCTTTACGCGTCAACAAACATTTCTTACGTAACTCGCGGTATCTCGTTTGTACGAATACCAATCGATAATGCGATGTTGTAACACCCAGAATGTCTTCCGACACATTCTGCTTGGCTTGGGATACTAAGAAAGTGGAAAGTGGTTGGATTTAACAAAGATAGTTTGATAAAACAAATTGTTTTAACGAAAGTTAACGTCCCAAATAAAGTGTAACAAATATGAAGTACATTTACTCGACGTCGTCTAAACATGAAACTATTTAAATTTGGAAAACCTTGTGTACTCTACACATTCTGGTTTAAAAGAGATATGCGTTCTTTATCCGAGAAATAATTTGCTAACGAAGAAAACTAACATAAGAATGCAAGATCCAGTTTCTAACGGTTGACAAAGATAACGCGATTTTCTAATTAATTCCAACGCTTCCTTGAGATAGGTTCCCACTGCACGCACTACTGTATAGGATGTGCCGTAATGTAGATGCTGTAACGTATGTTATGCTATAAGGCAACCGTTAATTAGAAAGAGTAGATTATCACACACGGTATCAAATTTAATTACGCACCTTAAAAAATTGTTTACGCAACACCCAAATCTCCTCTCTCTCTCTCTCTCTCTCTTTCTCTCTCTCTCTCTCTCTCTCTCTTTCTCTCTCTCTATAATCCATCGAAATGTTCAATTGATATTCAAGATTTTACGGCTTTGCAGCTATCGTCGAAAGTACCTGTACATTTCAACTGCAGTGGTAATTAGTCGCGTTACGAACGAGGAACAAGATCTACGAAAGCAAATCCAGCATATAAGCGGTGACAAAGAAAATCTGCAATGTTACTACCCGGTAACACCCACGCGCGATGAATTTTTCCCATTCATTCCAAACCGTAAATCCGCACGGTGGAAAAACTCCTCGACGAGACGAGCAAACAGAAATTGTTAGAAGCAAACCGTCCGAGGTTGCCACTTACCTCCAACTTTTACTTTCATTTTTAAAAATATCACTTACGCAACGCTACGTGGCATCTCCTTTCCGCCCACCGAACTCGATAAAGCGATATTACGACCTGCGCCATTCCTCGGTATAGCTTTTCACCGTTCCCATATTCCACGGAACGTACGCGCAGTAAAGTCCACGCGATGAAAAATATCTTTAGATCGGCGAACCTGGGCGAACCAACGAGCGAATCAGCAGCGAATTACAAGAATCGATTCTCCACCGATAAGACTCAATTTCCGCTCTGTCTTTTTACTTTCGGAAACTTTTTTAAAACTCTCACTACGTTTTTCCACGTCCCAAAACTGATATGCCCACCTCGATCGGTATGGCAATGTCGATAAAGGACCAAATGGTCCATTGCACCTGTGCCCATTCTCTTTACAAGAAAATCTTCCACAGGCATATTTTACTCGCGCGAGTCTGTTACAGGCATGTAACAAGAAAATTCGAATTATCTTCTGTCGCGTGAATTGGAGAACGAGTGGAAGGTGAAGTTTTTTTTTTTACGTCACGAGAAGAACCGCGTCAGCCTGAGAACTTGCACGTAACGAAACAGTGGTTATTCGCAGGAGGCACGTCTACGTGGACATAACTTTTATCCAACTACACCGACTTCGAGTTTTCTCTCTCTTCTTTCTTCCATCCTCGAGCATCGGCTACCATTGGTGAAGCGGATGTTACACGTAATCTCGCTCGAAGCATCGTTTCCTCCTAACGCACGCGTTCGCCAACTTCCGTCTGACTTCCACGTCCCGATCTACTGCGATTTGTCCGGGACCACGTTCCCACGTTCTCTCATTTCGTTTCATCGAAATTAATGCTACTCTCTTCGTTCCGTCCTTTCTACTTCGCCTCTCGATTTTTCATCGTTCGTTCTTTCTCGAGATTTCTCGTATCTCGGGGATAAATGTATTTCCGATCCGCACGCGGTGTGTTTGTTCAGTTTGGAACCAGAGAGATTTAGGAAATGTTTTCTGCCTTTTTCCTTTTTATAAGTAAAGTTGATAAATATTTGCTTTTATATAACTTTATTTTTTTTAACACATTGCGTACGGCGCTCTGCGCGTTCAACGTGTACACCCGAGAGCAAAGTCGGTGTCCCCTCTCAATAGCCAATAGCAGGTTGAGTAATCATCGGAGACCGCGGTCAGTCTATTTTCGCGATGGAATCTCGTATTTCTGCCTAAAAATCCTTTTATTCGCAATAAAATACATCGAAATGATCGTTTCTGATCAGAAAATGGCAAAAATCTATTGTATTACAACGCCCTGCTCAGGACGGTGGAAGGCCGGTTCACATTCCCTCAGAGGGACACCGACTTTGCACTTGGGTGTACAACGCGTTCTCAGGGCCCGCACATTTTTGAACGCTCCAGAAACGCTTTATACGATGCATATATAAACTTTTTTAATTCACATTTAGTATTATATTCATATAAAATATTCTTGAATATTACTATATATTTATTATATATCTATTTATTATGTATACAAACGAGATCTACTTGAAAATCATCTTGGTTGAAAAAAACATTTCCACTAGATGAAATATTTATTAATCTCTGTTGACTCGTGCTAAATACCTACGAGTAACTATCGCCAACAAGGCGGAACGTTTGATCTGAGAAGAGCTGCTCTTCTTTTCTTTCTCCTTCTCGTGATTGACGAGGTGCCCATGAGGCGCCAGTCGTCGAAGCAGAACCATGGCAAATTACCGCATACTTTGGCAAATCAGAGATGATAAGAGCTGTCGTGTCGCATTAGATTCACGTGGACGCCTCTGGGGACGTCTCGATGGTCGAGAAGATTCTTACCGACACCGACGAGCAATTTCCTCTGCAAATGTGAAAATTGTGCGTAGCTTCGGCCGAGGAATGCCTCGTAATCGACACCGGTAATGAACGCGTGAAAAGAATCCTTTAATTAACGTTTTCTCCTCGCCGATTAGCCCGCGCAAGAACCATCGACCGATATCGAGGCACGTAACATTCCTCTCGACTCTTGTCGACAATTTACTCGATAATGCAACGTCTGTTTGTGCCCGCACCAGGCCCACCGGTATTCGAGAACAAGAGGCACTAGGAAATGAAAGCACGAGACTGTTTGTGCTCCAATGACGTAGCGTGGAGCAGAGTGGAGCAGTTCTTGAAGGCTATCGGGTTCTGCAACCACGCCTTTGACGCGAACTCGCGACTCGTGGAAAAAGGGAGCGGGAGAAAAAAATGAACCGGGACTCGTACGCGATCGGATGCCAAGTAGAAAGCGTCCTAGGAAAGGTCGAGATTTTAAAAAAGTCCAGCAACAGAGGGAAGAATCGAAGCTGTGAGTTTGTCGCGGCGTGTCCTGGAGTCGAATGGAATTATAGAAAGACAGCTCTGTCGTAAGAACTAAATTATCCTCCTGTATAGCTTGGATTAAATAACATCTGATATTTCGAATATGATTTTTACGAAATTCGTCGTAGGCGAAAGGTTACGCGCGACCCGCTTCGCACGCTTAAGGAGAAATGGTTTACAGACTGACGGAGTGGAGCGTTCGGTTGGTGTGCCTCAAGAATGCAGAAGAGAGCGCATTACCAAGTAAAGAAAAGTGGAAAGAATGGGCCAACTTCGAGAGTCACGACTTCGCGCGTGGAATTCCCTTGATGAGAAGAAGTGCGAAGAAAAATAATTCGAGAGAACTTCTGTTGGAAGCTGTTGCGCTACGTGTGAAACCTCGCTCGCTATTCCACTGGAAAAAAATTCCCAGTATGCAATAGTCCGCGATACGAAATGAAATCCGAAGAATTCTTTTCGTCGCTTACTGCGAAATGTCATATAAATAAACATGAGTTTGACGGTAGTTCGAAGAATCGGTCAAATCTGAAAAAAAAAAAAAAAACGAAAGGCACGAAGTGACGAAAATCGAAACCTACGGTTCGTCCCAAACAAGCCTTCCACGTAGAAATCACCAGCTTACCTATCTGGTTAACACCCACGACAACAGAACGAAAGATCGTCCACTGGCATTTCTAATCTGCGGAAAACAAGCGCGACTCGCAAATCATGCGAGAATATAAATGTCCGGAACTTTACGACTTCTCTTCTTAGGTGTCGGCGCTCGCCCTCGCGACACATTGTACGAAGAAGTTTCGCAATTCAATCGTTAGGCCCGGGATACACATGCTAGTTAGTAGCACGATAGCATGCTATTTTCGAGCAAATGCTACCTACTAGCAAGCAACTAGCAAGTGTATACCAAAAGAGCATGCTAGTTAAGTAGCATGCTACTAGATCGCACGACGGTCTAATTTTGTGCTAGTAAGCATGCTACGTCTGAAGGATAGCATGCTTATGAGCAAGTCTGAACGTGTTTACCGAACACGAGCATGCTACTGCCAGTCTTGTGTCTATCCCTCAATTGATTGGAAATACATTAAATCGTAGCAATGGCTAGATGGGGCGACGAAAAAACATTAAATTTTATAATGTTATATCGCGATAACGAATGTTTGTGGAATGTACCATCACTTACTCCAAGAACTTTTCGAGAAAGCCAATCTCGCACCCATGCCTTCCGTTTTCCCTTCTCTTGCATTTTTAAAACCCTTTTTACCAAACGCGTTGCAAGAAATAATATAATACTGTTTAATTCATTTCGTAAACGACGTAAACTCACTGAACGAGAGCGACCCATGGTTTCAAATGAGCATGCTCATGCAAGTAGACTTTAAAGCATGCTACTAACTAGCTAGTGTGAACGCACGGAGAGCATGCTCTTAACTAGCATGCTGTTAACTAGCATGCTAGCTTAAAAAAGCATGCTTTTTTAGTAGCATGTGTATCCCTAGCCTTAGAGGAGTCCAATCGACGATGCCTCGCAGTTATTAATACTTTTCGAGGGAAAGTTCGCCTTTGAAGCGAGGTGCTTGAGAGAGAATCGAATCGTCGGCATCGGTGGTGCGCGACTGGGTCGGTACGAACCATTCAACTTCCGGTGACCTTTAGCGGCCGCGAGGATGACCGTTACCCACGTGTCGTAACACAACGTAATTTACCGTAAGGTAACGTTACGAGTGTCACGTTCCGCGCACGATGTCTACCACAAGGAGGAATCCTCGTCGAGCAAGCACTTTCCTGGTAGCGGAGTGTGCGCCGAGACTCGCGTCGCAAGAGGAACATTCCTATTTGAAATAATTCATAAGAACTGAAACTAGTCGTTCGGTGCGATGCACGTGCTTCCGAGAAAGACACCGAACCCCCAGCCTTCTCCTCCTCTCTGCATTCGTCTCGCCAGACCTTCGTTTTCTCTTTTCCATCGTTAGAATTTGCGCGAAGGATGCCGCCGCTCACCTCATCTTTAAATCCGTTTCAATTTCCGATCCAAACGATGCTCGACGCAGCTATTTTAATACCTACTTGTCCGCTAAAATAAATATTTCGAGGAGAAGAGCTTTTTCACGAAATCGTGGGACTGACTTATTATTACAGTCGGTAGACGATAGGTGAAACGATTAATTTTACAAGTGGCGCAAAGGCAGTTTTCGATCAAAATTAAGTGAAACTGACCAGGCACCCGTGACTTCGGACACACTTTTGCTAATTTTGAAATTGAATAGAAAAGGAGGAAATGAGAAGTGCTTGATTGCTTGAAAAGGTACACAGTTTTCGGCACCTCGCCAAATAATCAATCGACACTTTTGCAATAGTGGGTCGTTCTCATGTCTCGTCTCCGATTCCTCACGTTCATCGAACGAAATCAAGAATTTCGTTTACGAGTAACGATAGACCCGCGCTTTTCTCGTAGACGCCCGTCTCGGTTTCCGCTCAAAAATGTGGAACGATTCCTCGGTTCCCTTTCCCGCGTCTCACCCCGAACGAGAGGCGGGAGCGGAATTATTTTCGCATTAATTAAGCGCTCTATCGCGCTCCAGTTCGCAGGCGGATCATTATCGTCTCCGTAAAAGCGAAGACGAAGATGGAGAGCGAGAGAAGGAGAAGGAGCAGTCCCTCTGCGGATGCCACGTCGTATACGAGACCAGGAGAAATAAAGGATCGTGTTCCTGGGGTTACACAAGTTCTCGTAATTGCCGCTCGCTCTTGTTCGTGTCACAACGCGGCTTCTCAGGCGTCCTGGGAAATTGAACCTCCACTTGCCCCTTCCCACCCTCACCTCCGATGCGCCCACGAGGGGTTACCTTCGACGCGGAAGCTGCACCGCGTGCCACGAGGGGATCTTAAATGTTGAAGCACTCGTCCGCGTAGTGACGCAATTAACGCGAAATCCATGAATATATTCGGTTGGATAATCGTTTGGGAACCGGCATGCTTCCGACATCTCTCCGACGATGAGTCTCGAGCCGTGGATGCGAAGAGAGAAGGCGAAGGAAACGACGTAATCTCGAAAGTGCAATGACGAAATCGAAATAGCATCGAACGATAGAAATAATGGAGGATTTTAGCCTCGATCTTTCCGAGCTGCGCTGTCTTTGACATTTAGCAAAGTATTACAAGCTTTATTCGCGAGGCGGCAGATAGATGGATTGGAAGCTGCGGCTCGTAATTTATACGGAGGTGCGAATTCGGCGAGGCTAAGAAGAGTGAAATTTCTCGCGAGCGGACTCGGCTAGCTCGTATGGCATTGCAAAGAAAAAAAAAACGGGAATTTAAATTCATTCAAATGCGCGCCTGTAAACCATTTTCTCCGCTTCTTCGTTCGTCTTGCATAATGCAGGTTTACTACGATTAACTCGTAGACACGGTGACGAACGATATCTCCAATAAACTCGTGGATAATAATTCCATGGAAGAATTCCACACTGAAAAAATTGTATTCTTATCTTAAGAATTTACCACTTAAGTTTAGGATATTTCCTACTAACATAAGCAACAAGAGGATCTTCTTAATTTAAGAGTAGAATGTTCTAAACAGATTCCTCTAATCAAATACTCTTAACAAATATTCTTAACATAGCCTGGTAAAAAATTTGTATGGATATATTTCGTATGCATAATTATTGGAAACAAAACTCTCACTCTTCATATTCACTTCAATGCTCTTCATATTCTTCAATGCTTCACTCTTTATATTGTCGAAAATTACATTATCCATATCTTGAAATCAGAATTGGTTGAGAAATGTAGTCACGAGAGAAGGTTACAATTCATATATGTATACACGTATTTCTATCACTTGTAAATATCTCCATTAAATCCCCCAAATCCACTTCTTCCAGCCACTTCGTCATTTCCTTATCCATACTTTTTGCACGACACAGTACACAAAATAATATAGTACTCAAAATTATGCAGAATTGCAAGAGGAACGAGATACAGGCATCGACATGTGCCGCACGCGATGTGTAACCTAACTTAACCGAATACTGACACGCATTGTGTCGCGACATTCAGATGGATTATTAAGAATATATTCGAAAAACCGTCATATCGATAAGAAAATATTCTTATTTATTAAGAATATCCATTAAGATGAATTATTAAGTTTGTATTTTAAGAGTACAATTTTTTCAGTGCAAAGAAGCGACGGCTTTCTTGCGTGTTCTACCTGTTCGAAATTAAATAATACGCTCGGCTAAGATCATCGATCACCCTGAAATCTTTTATCCGTTTCCTTGCGAGGCGGACACCAGGAAGGACTTTCCAAGCGGCGGGATCGATGCGTACGGCTCGTGCCGTTCATTGAGAGCATTTAAATTTGTTTTCAGCACACCGTGCACGTCCAATCCTTTCCATACACTCTCCGCGAATCTCACCGCGGCAAGGTCTTCCGGTATGCATTCGTACCCATGAACATACACCGCGAGGTGTATCCACTCACATTCCACGTTACTTAAAAATAATGACCTCGCCGACTGCGCGCGGCTCGCCACTCGTAAACTCGATTCGCAATTCGCCGCCAGATAAATACCAAGATCGGTTGTTTCGTACATTTAAATCGACGGTCATTGCTACTAGTGCGAAGGAAATTTCCTTTAAAGATGGGATCGATTTCACCGACGTTCGCAAAAATTCACGTCGATCGCTCGAATCGATCGTTCTCGTGGAGCATGCGAGAAAACGATTATTCGTTATTCCACGAGGAGAAGTCCACGAAAATCTTGCCGATTCTTATGCAAATTTTAAAGCATCGCGTAACAAATTCTTCCAGCCGTACGTTTTTTATATTTATACTCCTTCTCAGGAAACATCGCTTGTTTTGCAATGAAAATTCTGTAAACGTCTCGCGAACAGTTAAACAAGAAGCTTTAATTACGTATTACTGTTTTCTCCTTTTCCTTCGGTTTTACTACTATTTAATTTCAAGCATTCCGCTCAGTCTTATTTTCGCGTAATTCCTACGACGTGAACTGAACAATTTTTCTTTGGAGCCCGCAAAATTGAACAAGCGAATACTCGATGAAATTAATTTTATAGAACCCATGTGAGGTACGCGAGCACGCTTCAACCGCAGGCCGACGATTTCATCGCGAATTTCCACCCGGGTGAAGAGAAAGACCTCCCTGAGCGAATCGGCGGGGCACGCGCGCCCATCCGCTCGCTCGCACGTTGCATTCGCATTTCGCCTTAAGGTAGCGATCACACCGAATCTTCGGGCCAACGAGAAACTGGTACCGTCCACGTTGCAAGGTTACTTTCACCGCGACTTCGTCCCGCGTGATAAAAGGACTCGAGGTTCAGCAGAAATGCCAAAGTCACCAGAGACGTTCCGGTTAGAAACACCCTCCAAGGTCGCCGTGTTTCTCCAAGTCGCGTCGTCGCGAAGAAAAAAAAGGCCATGGAAGGAAAAAAGGCAATTCCACCGCTCACGATCCTGTTACCCTCGATCCCCTCCCCTTTTCTTTTTACTCGCGCATTCCTGGCGCTCACGAATAAACATTCGCCCGCGGATTGGTCGAGCCCAAATTTTTCGACCGACCGATTCCATTCGGTGGTGCAAGATACCATGACCGACACTTTAGATCCACTAAATTCTCCGGAGTAGAAATTCCACGCTCTCGTGCAACGCGCCGACTGGAAAATATTTTTCAAGCATCGTAAAATCAACGACACTAAAATTTGCGAAGCGCAAATTCGTTTCCTTCACGGCAGAATTCCAAGCATACCGAAGGCGCCTTGAGCAAATCCAGCGACCTAATCGGCAAATATCTCTCAAGCATCGCGATATAGTTAACACGCTCGTACGAAAGAGGGAGAGACAAGAATGAAATCCTTCGTCTCGGTGGCTGACGATATGCAAAACGCGCGCTGCACTTGTCGAATTTCGCAAGAGCACCGGTCGAGCTAGCCGTGCAAACAAACCTTTCGCAGGTAGAGTTCGCGAGGCGCAAACGTTGCAGCGATCGGTCCCGCACACTGACACTGAGAGAAAAAAATGGTTGGGCATACTATAATGTCACTATATTTTATAGTTAAATTGGCGTCAAACATATTTTGATAGTTGGCTTAACCATAGAAAATATAATAGAATGAACGATTTAGACAAATGGGTATATTATTAACTATTACCTTTCTTCTTGTTACCATGTGTATAGTAAAATGTGCTATGTGAATATAGTTAGTTCTATCACTATACAGGGTGGGTCGCCACATTTTGCCATCTAGGTTTACGTCATTAGTATTACGCATAGCAAACAATGTTTCAGATGAAGTTGAATGGTTTTGAGAGGGGCACATTCTGATGGTACTTTTTTTTTGTAGGTGGATGTGTGAAGGACATATGAAGGTCATTAATGTTTTTTTTTAAATGGAATCATATATTTGTTATCGCATCAGCAGATGCTCCTCCATATTCTTTACAAAAAAGTATTAATCTATTTGTGTAAAAAAAAATCATTAGTTTAGGAGATATTTTAATTGTAATGTCTATTTACATTCAGCCGATGTAATAAAAAATATATGATTCCATTTAAAAAAAACATTAATGACCTTCATATGTCCTTCACACGTCCACCTACAAAAAAAAAAGTACTATCAGAATGTGCCCCTCTCAAAACCATTCAACTTCGTCTGAAACATTGTTTGCTATACGCAATAATAATGACGTAAACCTAGATGGCAAAATGTGGTGACCCACCCTGTATATGAAATATTCTGGTAATATGAACTATATAAAATAGTTACTTCTCTTACCATTATATATTTTCAACCGTACTATATTTTTGGTTGAAATAACCATAATTTTGTATACAAAAATAATATAGTTGCTTATACTATGACATAAATGTGATATTTCCAACTATAATTTTGTTACTATGCCATTATAGTTACATATATCATATACTTTTCTCTCAGTGCAAGTGCCCCAGAGGGAAAAAATTCCTGGACGTCGTCTCTTCGTAATGCGCAGCAGCTCGAAACGAAGAGAAGCCGAAAGGGAAGGAAAAAAGGACGGAGAGGAGAGAAGAGAAGAGGCGAAGGGGTCGATTTTAATAATCGACGGTGGTGCCGTTAACGACGGTGACGACAAAGTCACACCCGGTATTACGTGGTCGCGCATTTATATAACACCCACATTATCCTTGCATTATATGGTTAGAAGCAGTGGTGACAGCACAGAGAAAGTTTCCTATTCGTCGTTCCCATATGCTCGCGCCGTGCCGTCTCTCCCCCTCTCCTCTCTTTCTCTCTCACCAGTTTATTTCTTCTAGTCTCACCCACTCTTTTCTTCCCACCGCGTCGTTCGAACAGTGGTGGTGGAGCTCCACCACCATCGTCGATAGCACCATCACCACCACCTCGCACTGAGAGAAAAGTATATGATATATCCAACTATAACGGCATAGTAACAAAATTAAAGTTGGAAATATCATATTTATGGTAAATGTTACCATGATGTCGGTAATAATTACGATAGAGGCATAGTGTAACCAACTATATTATGTTTTTACCCATAATTATGGTTCTTTCAACTAAAAATATAGTATGATTGAAAATATATAATGATAAGAAGAGTAACTATTTTATATAGTTAATATTACCGGAATATTTCATACATAGTGATAGAACTAACTATATTCACATAGCACATTTTACTATACATATAGTAACAAGAACTAAGGTAACAGTTAATAATATAACCATTTGTACAAATCGTTCATTCTACTATATTTTGTATGGTTAAGTGAACTATAAAAATATGTTTGACGCCAAATCTAACTATGAAATATAGTGAGATTATAGTAAACCCAACTATTTTTTTCTCTCAGTGCGGTCAGGATCACGCCCCGTTGCGCCAGTAACGTTTCCATCGATATCCAAGGGCCTCGACTGTCTCGTTAACCCTTTTAATGCCGGACGACGATATATCGTCATTCGCAACACTTGCGAAACGTTCCAGCGACGATATATCGTTGCGCATCAAATAACGGCTTGCTATTCGCATTGCAAGAGAACTCTATCTCAGAATAAATTTATAAAACGTTGTAAATGGTTAAACTCATTGCAAGAGAATTAAAAAAATTATTTCTCGATTAGTTTGGTTTTTATGAGTTTTTTCCGAAACCTTAGTAAATTCGTCCAATTCGTTCGGTTATCTTCGCACAGGCACTTGTTTTTCGCTCGACACTGACCTAGTTTACATCGTAGAAACGTTGGTACGTGTATTAAATTTGGTGCGCATCAAAGCTTTAGTACGGGTGCGTTTACATCGAGTGTATTAAGCATGTACTAAGGGAATAAAATAATACGAATTTAATTCATGTTGATTGCCTGCTACTGGCGGTATGGAGAACAATGGAGAATTGCAAATTAAGTTGTATAAAAACGAGAAAATATGAATAATAATTTGTAATAATAACGGTTTGTAATAGAGGCTAATTTTAAATTTTTTAACTTTAATTGCATTTCTTGCGCCGTTTTACAGAAACCTTTCTTCTCCATATATTTTCAACCAGTGAATTAAAAATGTCTATATGTTTATGTTTTCTCCCATCCATTAAAAAAATTATTTCTTTATCAATGCACAATTCTAAAAATATACGAGTTTCTTGTTCTCCTCAGTTTGAACCTTTTCCAAAAGACATTTTTCACACAGCTACAAGTCATAAGAAGTAAGCAACAACATATAACAAGCATTGAGGTGAGCTTATTTCAGGTTAATCCTCCAAACCGAATTTCATGCGTTTACATCGTCATTTGTATCGTTTGGTACGCGTATCAGTTTAGTACGATACGCCTATTTAATACACTCGTACTAAATTGATTCGACAGTGTTTACATCGTGCGTACTAAGTTTTTAGTACGAATTTGGTACAAATATAGTACCTGATACGCGTATTAAATGCACGATGTAAACTAGGCCACTAAAAGGGTTAAATTCCACGTGTGTGGTCTGGAGAACGAGTGGGGAACGCGTGGACGTAAAATAAGTGGGCCCAAAAATGCGAGCGCGAATTTTTTCGAAAGTTCCTCTTACGCCCGTTAACAGCCGATCGATCGATTTGATCCTTCGTTATCCGCGCGACTGCCTATTGCGCCATATATTTGCGCACAATTATCGAGGTCACCTCGAAAATATGCCGTTTTTCCATTGGACTCCGGCGAGCATCGATTGAGCAATATATTCGAATAAGAGGCGTTCTAGGGCCGGATGGAAAACTCGAGCCAAGAGAATTAACATGGGGCGTGTCGATGCGAGACGGAAAAGAATCGCACGCCTTGGACAGTTTAGGCTGGCCATTTTCGTGACGAAATTCGTCAGGTAAAAGTTGATTCTATATTCACGAAACGATTGACCAGATATAACCGCACAGTGTTGCAACGTAGATTACATTTGTATCCCCGTCGGTCACTCCACGATCGATAGCCCATTAATCGAGATACTTTCTTTTTATTGTTTCAGCGGTGTCAACATGCGGGAAAAAAGATGGCTTCTGCTCGCTCTGTACGGTGAGTAAAGATCGGTTTATCGACATTATCCAGACCGCGCCTAGATATTTCACTGGCGATTAGGCGCGTTTAGAATGTAGAATTAAATTCTCGAAGGTCGACCTTTCCTTGTCTATCCTTTCTTCGAAATTTCTCGTCACCTTTCAACGAGCACGAACAATTTCACCTACGATACATCGTTCGATCGGATAGCAGGGTTTCGCAAATTCGAATACTTCGACCGCTACTCGCTTTCTTTGTTTTTGAGAAATCTCCTTTCACCGCCGAACCGAGACTAGCAAGAGGTGCGGACCGATATACGCGAGACGTTGTCCTCAGTATTTTCGTACTTCCCACATTTGGCGAGGAATGTCGAAGCCAGTGGACGGCCTTCCTACCGATCGAGAACTTTGCATCGCGTATAAAGGTTCATTCGCGTTCGATCGTGGTGTCCTTCGTTTCTCCATTTTTTCGCGTTTGAGTCTATCGAACGACGTGGAAGAAACGTGGCGAAAAAGGAGGAAAAAGGAACTTCAAGAAGGGCCACAGAGAAGAGCGAGTAAAACGCAACCAGATGCCTCGTCCTTCGCTTCCGTATTTTTCTTGGGCGCCAGTCCGATGTATAATGAGGAAAAAACACGATGGAACATCGAGGAGAAGGAGAAGGAAACTCAGAATTCCTGTGGATCCTGACTACGGTAACCTTCGTTCCTGCATTCTTTTCCACGCACAATTCTACCGAACGGCAGAGAGAAAACGGGATGGAAGATCGAAGAAAAGGAGAATGGAGAAGAAATTGTCGGCGAATGCGATCGCGAGAACGATAGCTACCGAACATCGAGTATTTCGTATTCGTCGGCGTCCCTCTCCTCGCGTATTGGTTCGAGAAAAACACCTTACAGTCGAAGGGTACCACGTAGGAAAAGGCATGTCCAGAATATCAAGAAGGACCTCACCTTTGTCCACGTCTGACGCACTTACCGGTCCGACGGGCTCCGAAAAATTCCCCAAGAGAAAAATACATCCCTGGAACGCTCTCCCCTCGTGAAACAGGATTGTTTGTTGGGTGGCTGGTGCGCGTCCAACTCAAGGAGCTCCACTGAATAAAGGTTCAGAATATATCAAAACAGTCGGAGGAAGTCGAGAAGTTAAACGGAAATTTTGTAGACGGTAGACAATCCAATTGCAGGCATAGAGCTGTTACAGATACACTGAGAGAAAAAAATGGTTGGGTTTACTATAATCTCACTATATTTCATAGTTAGATTTGGCGTCAAACATATTTTTATAGTTCACTTAACCATACAAAATATAGTAGAATTAACGATTTGTACAAATGGTTATATCATTAACTGTTACCTTTGTTCTTGTTACCATATGTATAGTTAAATGTGCTATGTGAATATAGTTAGTTCTATCACTATGTATGAAATATTCTGGTATGAAATATTAACTATATAAAATAGTTACTTTTCTTACCATTATATATTTTTAACCATACTATATTTTTAGTTGAAATAACCATAATTTTGGGTAAAAAGATAATACAGTTGGTTATACTATGCCTCTATCGTAATTATTACCGACATTATGGTAACGTTTACCATAAATATGATATTTGCAACTATAATTTTGTTACTATGCCATTATAGTTAGACATATCATATACTTTTCTCTCCGTGTAGAGGGAGGAAGTCAACGAAAAACGTGATATAGCAGTTGAAAGAGAACGTTGCAATAGAAACCGGACTGTCATTGTCTAACAGCGCATGCGTATTAGGTAACATTACGTACCGCGTTCACTGCAGACGCAGTCACAGTATACGCATTTTTATTTAGATTACAGTTTTATATCATAATTCAATTATGATATTTTGTACGAAAATAAAGACATTTAACTTTGTATGTATGAATGTACATCTACCTACAAGCTCACACGTTCCGCGCATCCGCGTAACTGTTTGACAATGACACTCCGTACTTTATTGCAGCGTTCTCTTTTTATGTCACTATCGCATCCGCTTACACATCGCCCCATACTTACTTCCCCTTATCTGTAATAGCTCTATGATTACAGGTGAACTGTTGCCATTTGCGTGATTCTCAGCTTGGGCCGTTCGATATAATTATTAATAAATGAACTAAACGACTGCACCCTTGTAGAGAGTTCAGAGAGCTCGACTTAACCTTGATATTTTAGACGAGCCACGCGTATTGTATTATCCGCTGTAATCGGTCCATAAACAAAGGAGGAATTATCAATCGTCGGAATCGCTCGTAATACCGTGCGAACTCCAGGTTTTGTCTCTGCGACAACCTGTTGCCCGTTCGAGATAATCATTAGAGCGTTTTAGATCGCTCGTCACGTGACCACCGGTCTTAACATTTAACACACGCACTTTCTGACATTTTAGCCCGGTAGGACGGGATCAGTTCCGCGTCAACGGATACGCGGCTAGGTTAAAATATTGTCTCGAAAACGCCTGGCTTAATTGACAGTCACAACGCGCTCGAATTTCGCAACAACGATGGAAAATGTTCCAGGTACCTCCGTGTAAGCTTTTAAGCCCGTTTATTCGAAGCATTCTTAAATCTGCATTATTCGTTAGATGATCCAACGAGGCTGAATTCTCCGCATAGTAGCCTCTTTATTCGAAAAGTAAACTCAAACTTTACAAAAATCAAGTTCTAATGAAATTTTTAGAAGTGATTTTTCTGCCTATGACGATTTAATTACATGCGTTATAAGGATAGCAAACGTTAACATTTTTGCAAAATCTATTCGACCATGCTAGTATCGCAATACCTGGATAATAAATATGAATTTTATGTTCCTCGAAAAGCCATGAGACGCAATTCGAGAATATCGCTCCCATTCAGCTCCGCGGGTAATAATTATACGACAAAAAACTCGAACCCACAAGAAACTCTAGACTAATCATTCTTATATTTAACCCACGGGTCTCCTGCATATTTTAACATGAGGTTTACCCTATCCTGTCAATATACGGTTGCTCTGCATAGAATGTAAAAGTTTGAACCGTAGTTTACGGCCATCAACGCAGAACAAATAACGTCGCTTTACGCTTTTCGTCAATAGTACATACATTATTACTTTTCATATATTCAGAATTTTTAAAAACACGCAAACGTTACATACCTTAATAACGACTATACGATTATAGTATAAAGATTTACCACGCTTTCCATTTAAGAAATTTAAATTACTCCCATTTGCCAAAATTAAAATAGAGCCCTATATTTCATGTCTACATAATATGAAAGGCCCCTTCATACGATAAAGTTTCAAACAAAAAAATAGTCCCGATATCATTCGTAGTTTCGTAGATATCGACTTGTATCACGTATGGTGAAACACTCTGTGTACATGCAACTTATCGACTAAACCCTAAACTGTATTACACTCATACTTCGGGAATCTAAGCAGATCCTAACGTTATCCCAATTTCTACTTTATAGAAATATCAATCACAAAGAAAATACGCACTTTACGATCTCGCGGTGGAACACGATCGGGCCCTCGCGGTTCTCCACAATTGCCGATTAACATAGTTGCGGAGGATCGCGATTTATTAATGAGACTTATCAACAAAGAAAACGGGATTCCGACACGCCCTGTTCAATGAAAATGTCAGGTCATTCCCATTGGATGGGCAGCGCCGGCAACAAACCAACCAACCAGGCACGATTCCCTCCTTCGATCCTCATACTTCTCCGCTTCGAGCACGACGCCTTCCTACGATAGACAATCACAGTGTGGCAATTTGTTTATAAGAGAACGAGCGCGCTCTCTTCGTCACGAAAAAGCATCGTTTTCCACGCGTTCCGTCGATTTACACGGCCGCCTCTTTCTCCCCTTGGCGCGCCCACGTTTAACATTTCCCACAAGTGGAATGCGAGCGCGTTCCCATAATTCATTTTTATGGGTAGGCCGCGCTCGAGACTCGTGGTGAACTCGGCGCGAAGTTTGCCGATACTGGGCGTTGAAAAAGTCCTGGTCCCGTTACGAGAATTGTCATGCGTCGGGCGTTCTCCGCGATATGCAAAACATTTTACACGTGCGGTATGTTCACCCTTCCTTTTCACCTCGACGACGAAGAAGGAGGTGAATTGAAATCTAAAGCATTAAAAGAAAGGAGAGAACACTGACAAGGTTGAAATTCGACGGATAAAAATCAATTATTCGTTTTCGCGTAAATAGACCGAAGGGTTGAGTGAGGATAGACACACTGAGAGAAAAAAATAGTTGGGTTTACTATAATCGCACTATATTTTATAGTTAAATTTGGCGTCAAACATATTTTTATAGTTGGCTTAACCATAGAAGATATAGTAGAATGAACGATTTATACAAATGGTTATATGTATTACTAACTATTACTTTTGTCCTTGTTACCATATGTATAGTAAAATGTACTATGTGAATATAGTTAGTTCTATCACTATGTATGAAATATTCTGCTAATATTAACTATATAAAATAGTTACTTTTCTTGCCATTATATATTTTCAACCATACTATATTTTCAGTTGAAATAACCATAATTTTGGGTAAAAAGATAATATAGTTGGTTATACTGTGCCTCTGTCGTAATTATTACCGACATTATGGTAACATTTACCATAAATGTGATATTTCCAACTATAATTTTGTTACTATGCCATTATATAGATATATCATATACTTTTCCGTCAGTGCACATGTCGAAGATGCCATGAGGCTCGTGGACGAGATTTACATCGCGGTTAATACCTCGAAGTCAGCCCCTTGTAAAACCAATCCTATTATTTTAAATGTAACCGCGCAGGTCAACGACGCATTCGTTCATCCTCGACATGCGCGGTTACGTTTAAAACGATAGGTTTGTTATACAAGGACGTGACGTCGAGGTACCAACCGCGATGTAAACTTCGACCACGAGCATCTAGGCATCTTCGATATATTTCTACCCTAATGTTTCCTTTACGCTTGCAAACTCGTCTATCCAGTAATTTGTTCGAAACGCAACGCTAATTATAGTTTTAAAAACTCAAGTCGAACTCTCGCGTGTGTACGCGAAGTTTTACGATTTACGCCAGCGTACGAGAAAATAAACGTTTTCCCGAACGCGTTTTACGGCACTAGCTTTTTTTTTCATGCTACACCCGACGTATCACTATAAGCCTTCGCTCATTAGTCAAAATTCCGCCTTTACGTCTTATTAATTGCACTTAAGGGAACGCTTATCCTCCGGGCATACGGGTCCCATAGAAAGCTAGTGGCGTTGACTTAATTTGTTTTTTCCCTGGATATCTACGAGCGGAAAGACGAAAGAAAGGAAGAGGAAAGTCTGTCTTATTTGGCAATTCTCCAGTGGACTTGTTCGGACTGTCCTTGTACCGACCTCGTAGAAGTAATAAAACTCATCGCGAAGGATACCTTATAAACATTCCTTAATTAAGAGTATATACAATCGAGGAGTCTTCTGACATACCTTAATTAAGAGTATGTGCAATCGAGGAGTCCTCTGACATACCTTAATTAAGAGTACATACAATCGGGAAGTCAAGTTCTCAGGAGTAAACATTTATGAGGTGGTAAATGAAACTGAAACGGGCTAAAGGACCAGTGAAACATTATCCATATAGGTAGGCACACACACCTCACCCATAAAGCTCCATTTATATTATCCGTTCAGACACGAATCGTTGCATGCACGGTCCGGTTCGAACAAACGTACTACATATTAATATCGTCAATTCACATTCAGCAACAACAAGCGATACACGTTCAAATATTTTCTCCGTATACGTCTGTTTGGTGGCAACATTCTCAAATGAATGGACATCGTACAACAGTCATTGATCAGTCACGTTCCGACAACTCGTACAAGTTATCATTCGTAGAAAAGAATCCTCTCGAGAATATCGAAGACACTTTTCTGCGCCGCATACACTGAGAGAAAAGTATATGATATATCTAACTATAATGGCATAGTAAGAAAATTATGGTTGGAAATATCATATTTATGGTAAATGTTACCATAATGTCGGTAATAATTACGATAGAGGCATAGCATAACCAACTATATTATGTTTTTACCCAAAATTATGGTTATTTCAACTA
Source organism: Tiphia femorata (assembly GCA_944319695.1). NCBI lineage: Eukaryota > Metazoa > Arthropoda > Insecta > Hymenoptera > Tiphiidae > Tiphia > Tiphia femorata. Next base: position 3,151,867 of record OX090903.1, read on the forward strand.
AAAATATAGTATGGTTGAAAATATAAAATGGCAAGAAAAGTAACTATTTTATATAGTCAATATTACCAGAATATTTCATACATAGTGATAGAACTAACTATATTCACATAGCACATTTTACTATACATATGGTAACAAGAACAAAGGTAATAGTTAATAATATAACCATTTGTATAAATCGTTCATTCTACTATATTCTGTATGGTTAAGTGAACTATAAAAATATGTTTGACGCCAAATTTAACTATAAAATATAGTGAGATTATAGTAAACCCAACCATTTTTTTCTCTCAGTGTACGAACAATGCATTTATGATAACCCAGAAGAATGTTTGTCTGAACCGGACTGTGCCTACAATGGTCAATAATATAAATCGACCTTAACACTAGATTAACATCAGGTGTTATTTCGCAGGTTTAAATAAAAAATTGTGTTTATAAAAAATTGTGTGTCCGTAAACCTATTGTTACGATGTTATTACAAAAACAATGTGCAACAAATATTTGAGGTAGATTTAAATTATATTCTCACACGCTTCTATTCATTCAAGCACACATAATTTAGCAAAGAAATAATTTCACCGTTAGCCGCACTCCTAATAAGTAAAACGTAATATTGGTTGCATGCACACGTGTGCAATGGAAAAGGCGCTTGTGTATCGTGAGCCGTGCGGTACACTTTATCCAAGGATGAAGCAACTTTCCATACTTTTACGATCCTACCGAGCAACTCTATTTCACCGTGCAGGTACACCTCGCAACCTACGCACGCCATCGAAACAATGGGGAGCTTATGAGTGAAAAAATTCCGTTTCACACGTAGACGAATGTTCGTGTTGAAGATTTTTCTTTTTAACGAACGATAAATCACAAGGGCATCGCAATAAAGATCGATGGAAGACTTTCACGCTTGGTTACGTTTTCTATGGGGGGTGGGGGGTTGGTGATAATCGAAACAGATGGAAAGGAAACGATCGATAGATAGCCTTGATCCGTTTGAAAACAATTACCCAACCGAATGCGCTCACACTCGCGCTCGAGGGAATAATTGCAACACGTTAGGTACGTGTAAGTACGTACCTTTGCCGAGTTCTCATTGCGCTTCTCGTCTGCGATTTCGCAATAGCGACGCTTCTTCGTTCCTTTTCGCAATGCCGAGGATGCGTAGAGTGGCCTTTGGAGTTTTTCCAACTGCTTCTTTTCCTACGAATCGCGCGTTGTGCGTTTCGAGGTCGCCTTCGGCCCAAGGCGCGAACAAATCGTCGAACCGAGACCAATTTCATTCTGGAAAGGACCCTGGATAAATGTGAAGAGTCTACTATAGATAAGATGCGTCGTAAATTGCAAAACGCGGTTGTACGCGATCTTTAGTCGGTAGAAAATTACGACGAAAGTGATATTGGCGAGCAATAAAACTGTGTACACAAAAACACTTAGAGAAAAGTATATGATATATCTAACTATAATGGCATAGTAACAAAATTATGGTTGGAAATATCATATCTAAACTTTTATGTAATATTTTTCGATCGACTGCGAAGGCCTTCTTTTCATAATTCGGAGAAACGTATGAATACTCTGTATAAAAGAAAATCACTGTGGAATCTGTCGAATAACAAAGAAAAATCTTGCTAGTAATATTACTATCCATTCCAACGGCTCGACCGGAAGGGAAAACGAGTAGAAATAAATTGTGGTTTAGTTAAACGCAATCCTAACGCGCTAAAGGTAACGTTTAAGAAATTGGTACTTAGAACACTAATAGTCAAGACGGAATGTGCGCTCAGTAATGAATAGGGATAATTCGAATTTAGAGGGAAACAATTACAATTCTCTTCTCACTCTATCGAAATTCCAGGAATCCTATTGGCCAACGCGGTCTCAGGTGCACTGAAGGCCACAAGACCAAAATTCAAGATTGCCACAACCTCGACGACCACTACGACGACGAGCACCACCACCGGAGAGGCGCAAGCCGGGGAAAATGAGAACGAGGATGCGGAGGTACGTGACGCGCACCAAAAAAGCGACAAGCACGTCGATGAGAGAATCTTCGCCAATGATTCTTACTCTAAGTACATTTCTTACAAGAGAACTGTCCAAGCCGTTCATCTTCGATTATCGTAAATTTTCAATATGCCGCAGAGGGATTTAAAGAGTGTAAAATAAGTTTATACGTATTGGTTTGCAGCCTGAGGATGACAAACACTCTTCGAATATACGAGATGTCATACTCGTGCAATCGTACTCACTATTTCTGAAAAGTCCATCAACCAGTTAACTGTGGAATTTTTTTCTTGAGCTTTAATTTTTAGTTTTTATATCGAATGGTAAGCTTTTTTTATTGTTCATGATCAAAAATATAAAAAATTTGGATTGACATGTGTACACGTCGAACTCAGTTAACTAGTTAAAAATCACAATCAAAATTTCTCTTCCCCGTGTGCTATAAAAAACAAAGATAGTCCAAGAACTTTTTTCTATGAAAAATTACAGTCTTTAATGGAATAAATGCGAAATCTTGTACACACATATTCTTTCATTTTCGACAGGATGGATTAATATCCAGTAAGAGCTTACAGGCCTAAACTTGAGACCAAGTACATTTAAAGAGCCCTCTCGACTCAAAACCCTGTACAGCACGCAGAAAATATGTGAAAATCGAAGATGAACACTCGAAACAATTTCTCTCGTTAGAATCAGCATACACTTCTCAGAACACACGTACATTACCTACCTTGTTAGTGACAACTCCTTCGAAGGAACCGGCGTCGCTCAAAGGATGAAGATCGTTACGCTCGATTTCAAGTCGCGAGCAGCAACGAAGATCCTGCTCATTAAAGTGAATCCTCTCGCACGGTTATTAATACACAGCCGGTCAAAAGATCCCTCACGACTGGCACTACACGATCGCCTTGACTTTCTAACTTCACAATTTGGATTAACGCCGATGGAATATCCATTAATTTACGATCAGTCGTAATTACGCGCAACTACCGTTAATACGCGAATCCTCGTTATTTATGTATTATTATTTATGCGAACCTGGAAGCGATCGCGATCTTCCGTCATTGATAATCCACTCGACATTCTCCTTCGATCCTATCTCGATCCTCCTCCGATGCCGACCTCCCACGTTACGCGATCGAGATTAGCATGCGTGAGCGAGAAAGTACGACATCCTTCGTCAATTCTATCGATGCTCCTCTCGCGACTGTGAAACAAGGACGCGGAGGGTGCAGAAGGCGATTAAATCGTCGATAAAAATAATAAGAGTCATTACGAAAAGGAGGAGGAATGGAACGAAGTAACGGAACTTCCGTGATGACGAAGTGGAAGAGATGAAGGGAAAAGAAGGAGAAACGGTGGATCGAATTGCCACAAGCGTCGCGTCGGTAATAAACAGGTCCAATTATAGTTTTCCAATTTCATCGGCATCCATTATGACGCCTTGAACGCGGATACGGACGAAAGTCATCGGTAATTAAATCGCCGTTAAATCACTCGATCGTCTTTGAAGTCGTTGAAAGTCCAGCAAGAGATGTTTACCTTCGATTATAAACGGTACTGTGACATCATCAGATCGGTCTTTCTATCCGGGGCTCATCGTCGCTCGTCAGTCACCAAGCGGATCAATCTGGAGGACTTAACGTTGCGAACCTTTTCCAATTCAAACTTGTAACACTGTTAATTCGAAATGATTTTCTTGATAATTCTACCAATTGCGAACTCGGCGATTCGACGAAGATCGCTTCTCTTTTTTGATTCGTCGAATTCGTGTAATTTATTCGTCGTTAATTATATTGATCGTTCATTTCTGCGAACGGGTGAATTAATTAATTTCAAGTCTGTCGGTTCTTTTTCCTAAAAGAGATAATCTGCTTTATAAGAATTTATGTCGAAATAATATTGGACATTTTCTGAACGGATGAACTTAGATTTGAGATCGGGAGAATCAAAGGAGAAACGCGTCGTCGTAAAACGTTTCTTGACGAGAGGGGCGTTGAACGGAAAGAAACTCTTTCGATAGTTTTACCGAGGGTGCCCAGCACCAGTCGATTCAACCATAAATTAAACAACCACGGGATTTCCTAATACGTAGTAGAACTTCATAACTGAATCGTGTCCTCGGTGATTTCAACCTTTTTATCGATCAAGGTGCGCGGCCTCTAATTGCCTCGTATTGGATAGTGAACGATAGAAAGGGACACGACAGAACGAAGATTACTTCACGATAAATCTCGTTACTTAAACTGCATCGTCCTTGGTCATACCGGCCGAATGTGCATTTTTATAATTATCAATTTGAGTTAAACCATACGTTTATCTACATCGACTTTATTCAAAATGTTTTCAAAATACTTCGCGAATTACTGTCAATTTTAGTTAACCCATTCACTGCCAAGGACGAGTATACTCGTCTTTGGCAAGGTGTCATGCATTGCCAAGACGAGTTTACTCGTCCTTCTTTAAAAATGTTATAACATACAGGCTTTTACCAAGAAATAACATAACTTTGGTAAACAATACCACTTCCTCGAAAATTTGATAATTGCATAAACCCAGCCAAGTCTCTCTCTCTCTCTCTCTCTCTCTCTCTCTCTCTCTCTCTCTCTCTCTCTCTCTCTCTCTCTCTCTCTCTCTCTCTCTCTCTCTCTCATCTGTGTTTTCTTCGTTTTCTCTCTTGAAAAGCAAATACAAATGGCAATGGGAATAACTTCATGTAATATAAGCTTGGCAGCGAATGGGTTAAACTCTACATTTATCTACATCAACTTTATTCAAAATGCTTTCAAGATACTTTGCAAATTACTTAATTTCAAAGAAAATTTGATCGATGAACGATCAAATAAGCGAAGTAATACCGTTTCAAAAATTCTCGCGGATTGCGTAAGACCATAATCCACATAAGAAACAACACGTTACATTTTACATTTTACATAGCCTCGCAGTGTACGGACAAATTTTCCATCAAATACGGCGCATTTCGAATACAAGATTGCCTAACCTTTACGAGGAAAAAATTGGTCCCTAAGTAGCCATAAATCTTTGCAGACTAATTTTCGCGAATTCGGAGTGGATCGTAACGGCCCGTTAATTTCCGTCGAAGGAGCCCCTGTCATTTTCAAGAAATTCTCACTAACTCACTCGCTTTTTGTTTCACACAGGCAACCACAGTGGCCGCAGAGACGAACGGTACGAGCGGCCACACTCTCACGGGAATACCTCAGATCGACTACATTTGGGATCCTAATCTGCCTCGTGAGCTCAACGGCTACAATCTGAGCGACTATCCGTTCTACAACAGCATCCCCGAGGACATCGACTTCAAGTGTGACGGCTTGCACGACGGCTTTTACGCCAGTGTGCCGCACAAGTGTCAGGTAAATAAATGCACGCAGGTGGAAGGAAACGGATGCGCTTGGCAAAAGAAAAATATCGATTTGCGACCTACATCAAGGAGTCTTTCGACGAGCAATTTTTTCTCCCGTATAGATATTATCGTGATTGGAAAAACAAACGTCGCACGAGCCGATCTTCTCGGAATAGAAATTCGTTGAAAGTAGCATTGCCTAGAGAGCCTTGAATAAGAGTGACGACAAGAGGCTATCACTTCTGATTGGTCCGCCATTTTCGATTGGTTCACGCGGACACAACATGGCGGAACGTCACTCTTGTCGTCACTCTTATTTAAGGCTCTCTAGAGTCGATAAACGGATACTCTCCTTCCTCTTGATGTTAACTGTACTTAACGGAAAAACTGAAACCAACCTTAACCGATCCATGCTGAAAAAAGTATTCCTGCCCCTGCTTCCGTTACCGCACGCTCAACTCACAACTGTCTCGCGGAATGTGAATTACATATTCGGAAGTCGTATAGACAATCCAGTTTACATTCTCGCGAAGAGCAGTTACTTTGCGTTACAACGACCGCGCTCGTTAAACAAATAATTATCCTCGATCGCGCAATAGCATTGCTTGCGCTTGTAAAGTAAAATCGTAATTGCCCTTACCTGAGCTTTGCAGAGCCGATCGCGCAGGAAGTAAAACGTTTCTGCGGGCGCGTGCACAACTAAATCGTAAAATGTGCATTATTCAATGGCGATAAAAAAATACGACACCGACGATATTACGAATCCGCTCTCACCTCCTACTCCGAGAAAATATCGGCCAAGCGCCAGATAAGTAGAGGCGAGAACTCGCGAACGAGGAGCGAGTGTCTGTGACGGTGAACAGGTGAAAAGGAAAGTCCGTGATGGCGGACCACTCGTTTGAATAAATCGCCGTAGGAAGATCTGCTCCGCGACAAAGTCTCGCTCTCCTTTTTCCTTAATAAACGGGTGTCAACGATCCGGAGACGATCGTGGAAGATTCCTCTCCGGTCTGAGAACGTTTCTAATGCTGGCGTCAAGACTCAATCGCAATTCGATCTCTAACGCAATCGTTCGTCTCGCGCTCGAGGTGCATTTGCGAGAAGGAAGAATAGAGAATTTCGATGAGACTGTAAGACGATAGAACTCAACGTAATCCTTGGCTATTATGCTCGAAGTATACTCGAGAGAAAGGAGTACAGAGAAGTGGATTGCAATTGACGGGATTAGACGAAGGATCGCATGTGATGCGCCATAATTTGATCCCTTGCCACATTCGTCGCCACATATGGGTGACGATTTCAATGCCTGATTATAAATGATCAAAATAGGTATTTGGAAGTATAATTAACATTTTAGATAGTTTACTAAACGGTCACCACAATTCAAAGTGACACGGCGACGAACGTGTTAATGTGATCGATCGTAAACGTTCTCAAGAAGGGTCTGACAAAAAGGGAGAATAGATGAGGTATGAATGCGTTCATATAACGAGACCGGAAGTACATCACATTGCGTACGAAACTCGTGATCTGTCGCGTTTACCTCGAGAAATATTTCAGAAAAAGATGAATCGACGAGACGATCGCCTAATCGACGAGTCAGAGAAAGGATCGAATTCGACGTAAATCAATTGGATCGTTTAATGCGATCCTTCGAGTTTCACTGGTCGAGCGAAGGATGAAACGGAGCACGTGAAATTGACGAGGCTGGAGACCGATGAATCTGATACACGTCTCGACGAGTTCGTGCGAGATCGTCCATTGTTGCATTTGGATCTGCTCGAGCGAAACGAGCAATAAAGAGAAACAGGTGCGAGGTAACGATTCTCCTAAAAGAAATAATTCACCATTCTCGACTGGTGCAATCTCAGTAGGTACTCTCACCTCCAAGTATCGAGTTAATGAAGGAATCGAGCAGACATTACGAGTCAAATCAATTTTGGAAACTAGGTGGAGACGAATAAATAATGAAATAAGACAATGAGGAAAGTAAAAGTGCACTGAGTGAACAAAGTGTTCGAAGGACGACGAAATTCGATGGAACGCCCGTCACGACGATCGAGGATGAAAGCGAGTGGCTCGATCCGGTGACCAGGACGCAAAAAAGCGCGTGGGGTCGATCGAGCACGCTTTTACCGATTATGGCTGAAAGCGATCGTTTCCCCGTGAATCCTAGCTTGACGACACGATCCTCCAAGTCCACGAGACTCCAAGATCGACACGAGATAGGACAGAAGCACTGCCACTGCTACAAGGCGTTAAATTTCCTTTGAAACAATCGCGAACGAATGCGAATCATGCTAATTAGCCACGCTGAGGAAGGAAAGGAAACGGATGCACCGTCGAGAGCCTCCCGGGTTGATAACCGTGCTAATGGCGAAAGGAACTTTGTTGAAGAGTATATCCAAAAAAAAAGGTTGGAAACTTCCGTTAGCATCGCTGAGAAGGTAGAATGAGTTTTGCCCGATGCGTCGGTAATTAACACACTTAACACTGGTTACTAAAGTAAGTGTGTTGTCGGTAATCGACAAAGTCTCGTTAACGTCGTCTAATTTTAACAAGGTTCAATGAAGAATCGTGATTAGTTAACCTTCTCACTCCGGTGCATTTTCGGAGCAAATCATCAATACAGACGTCGCGATATTCACATGTTAGTTGCTGTGACTGATTCTCCACTGACTACTGACCAAAACAGTAGCCGAAGAATTGATACTATTCTTAAGGTTTAAAGAAACAATAATTGCAAAGGAACTGAATCAATTGGTAAAACAGGTAACGTTATAATGAACAACTGCAGAGGGTGTATATTTACATCTTCAGTAGTGAAAGGGTTAATCGAAAGCACGCTAAGAACCGTCTCTTGTCACGAATAATCTTTACAATCGAAAACCTTTCCCTGTCCAAAATTTCCGACCATCTCGATTCTCCGATAAGTAAATCCTCGAGCCACCGAAGCGGAAAGAGGAGCTGGAAAACGAAGAGTACGCTCGCGACTAAAACGTTTACGTCGACCGCCGCGAAACTAGGCGCAGGAAAGACGAGAGATAGGATGGAGAAAAGGAAAGAAAAGGAGAGAGAGAGAGAGAGAAAGGGGGGTTTGGACTTTCGTGGTCCGCCACGCTACCCGGGCCTGAAGCGTTTCGCGATTCACGCGCGCGAATCCAGACGTTGTGAAAGCGATTGCAAAGTGGTTCCCTTCCGTCTTTGTTTATCGGTTGTTCGTACAACACACCGGCGAAGCGGACGTCATTGTCATGCAAATATCGTTCGCGGATTCGCTTGGTGAGCACGAGGACCGGCTACCTGCAGATTCACCGGACATCTCAACCGAGAAGGACCCCTGCTAAATTTGTTACTTCGTAAAACGCCTTTTGTCCTGCCTTCATTCGGCCCACGGTTGCAACTTACCTTTGCTCACCTCGATTCTTTTAGGACGCTGAGAAATATTCGAAGGAGCTACAGAGATTTCTCACTGGCAGGTCGTAAACTGTCCAGTCTGAATGTAGCAACCTTCTAAAGAAAATAATTATAGCAAACTGCGTAAAGCACGGCCCGCGCCAAATGGCGTGCAATTTATTTATCGGTCAAAAATTGGTCACGATCGAAACAGTGCTACATTTAATATTAAACACGAAGGCATATATAATATTTACTTCCTTGTCAAAATTAATGACCATTGAATTTAGTCGTTCAGACGTTGCCCATTATAATTTAGCTTGTACGACTGCTACTTTGTAGTGCGATAATTTTACATTGTGCAGACTGAATATTATACTGTCTGAAGTCCGCGTGGTTTCTCGTTGAGAGAAAAAAAGATTCATTATGTCTTACGATAGGCAACGGAGTCCATTATCACTCGAATTGCGGGATATTCAACTTAAGAGGCGTTTGCACAATCTCTGCTTCTTCTCCGCTTTCTAATATTCCACCGAGACAATGTCGTATTTCTCAATTTTTCAAATCTTCAACCACGGTTTGCTTCTTGCTCTCGATCGATCCTTCTTCACTCGTTGAGCGCACGAAACGGTTGACACGTATATTCTACCAGCTTCGTACAACCGCTCGGTTCATGCGAGTATCTATCATCTCAATTTCTCTCTCCGCGCGAAGAGCATTTTCCAGGAAAGTCGGGCAGACTTTCGACAGACTTAATACCGGGCGCTCGAAGTGTCGGTAAACGGATGGAGAATGGAATTGCGGCGTGTACGTTTCTACCGTGCATTGTTACTGTAACGTTACGGAAATGCAATACCTCCCTGAAGACATCGACCACCATTCGATTCCTCAATTCGAAAGAGGGACAGCCCAAAGTGGAAAAAGGAAGCATAACCAAAACAATTCGCAGAACAAAGTCGACATAAAATTGAAAAGAAGATAACAAGTGTATCGTATCACCCATACGAACGAACTCAATTTCTCGATACTTCGCCCGTTCAAAATGCCCTGGCAAAAAGAAGACACAACCGATGAAGCGTTACAGGATCGATAATAAACATCTGAGAAAGCCGGTCTACCCATCCCCCTCGCTCATTTTCATTCTCATTCTTTCACTCTATCCGTCTCGGCCACTCGACAATTAGTCTATCGCTCGTTTCCTGCGCATAATGCGCACCAGAGAGACTCTCGCGTCTGACATTTACGAGGCGAGGTGAGTTGAGCAAGCTCGAGCATCCATCCAACCATCCCATCCATCCAGTCGGACCATCGGAACGAGGAGGAACCCACGACGTCCACCGGCATCGTCGGCAGCAACGAGACTGAGGAGAATTTTAGAGAAGGCACGGGACAAAGTCGAGAGGACGTGCTCCGAATGATTCGACATAATTCCGTAAGATAATTCAGCTCGACCTGCAAACACGCCGAGACAATCGTGCCACCGGGCAGACACCTTCTCGCAGAGACATTTCTCGCGTCCTGCACGTACGAGTCACACAGTCTAACTTTCGTCCAGGTAGCTCGCGACACACTCGTGTCGCACACGAGCAATTACACGACACACACACGCGTACACCCGGTGTGAAAGCTACACAGTAGCGTGCGAGAGAAACGGAGAACCCTCGATTTATAACACGCTCGAAACTGTACCAAAGTGTCTCACATATTTACCGAAAAACTGGTCCGTCGAATTGAGCGATCGAGTGGAAGAGGATACAGGAAAAAGAGATGAATTTTCCAATCGTAAAACGAGAAAAAAAAAAACTGTTGATTTAAAAAAATATTAGTTCATTCGACTAAATGCGCCGGTCAAAGAAATAATTTTGTAATAACTACCGTGTCTTTGACTCAAATATATTTAATTCATAACCGACTAAACGCATTTTGTTGATTTGACAGTTCTTTTTTTCTCAGTGTAGAGATTTTGTTATTTGAACTATCGCGAGGATTCTTGCGATTTCAGTAGGATGGAGAATTCTACGAAATTTTCCGGAGAATCCCGAGACTTCTGAGGTTTCTGAGTCGGAAGGACGAATGAACTCATTCCGCGAGATCGTCGCCAAATATCTCGAAAGTTTTGGCACGCGCGCGCGCGCGCGTCTCCTCTGCCCCTCTCCTCCCTCACTTTCACCCGAGAAGCGATCGATTCCTCGGATCGTTTCGCAACTAATCGATAGTCGAAATCCTCACGGTTAGATCGACATTCCCTAGCGTGCGCATTACCTGGAGCCACCGATTACGAAATACACCATTTTCCCAAAGTCGATTAGAAGTCGGCTGGAAGTCTGCCCGTGGGACGCTTTTGAACGCTCGCGGAAGTTGGGCAATAAGCCACGATGGGCGCGACCGATAGCCGTGGGCTTGCCGCCTTAAGCGACAATGGACGCAGGATGTTCCCAGAAGCGTTCAAAATCTTCCTCCTTGAGGCAGAAATTAACCTTCTGCGTTTAACGCGTCGTCTATATTTAGTCAGCAGAAGAAAATGGATAAACGATTGAAAAATTGATACGTCAAAGACTGGCCCAGAGACAATCGTATACCGAGAACATTTTTATTTCTTTTAGTATCCTTGTTTAGCCGTTAAAATTCGTCCTCTTCGATTGACACATTACGGATTTGATATTTTCCGATAAACCTAAAGTAACCTAACCCTTAACGGTGCTACGTGAAATCCGTTAATTCTCATGATCCGTCCGCAATGTGTCAATAAAAGTTTCACGACCCTGTTTCTCGTTGATGACTTTACGATTCTCCATCGAGGACATGAGACGAGGAGTTTCGATACTCGTAAAAGACAGTTTTTACGCCGCTTTATCCAATCTTCTAAAAGCAGACCTTTTCTCCTTACCCGCGGTGCTCTTAACGATAAAGGACCCGCAACGATGACCTCCAATGATGCAATCAAGACCGCAGATATTGCTTCGCATGTTATTATCTCGTATTCGTAAAACTCGATATTATTCGCAGCCAATCGAATATATCGCATACTCGGAGGAATTTACTATCAAATTCGCGATCCATCGAGCCGCTTCAGACTCTCTCCCAAATAGTATAGATAACGATAATTGCCTAAAGGCCCACTAATTAAGCAAAATTTCGCCACTGACCATCGGTTCATCTAAATATCCAATCATTTGTTTCCTCCGGACCTTCGTATGCTCTCAGCTTGTACAATTTCGCTTCAAACTCCGTTCTTCCTCTTCTTGAGCATCCCATTAGTCCATTAGTCTATCTGTCTCCATTAACACGTTCCGTGCCGCATGGGGCGTATGCGCCCCACACTGAACTTTCCGTTCAAGCCAAGGACTCGTTTGGTAGAGTAATGTTCAACCAGGCATTTGTTAAACTAATTCCCAGAAAAATAAATTTACTGCCTTGTTGTCTTGTGCATCTTAAACTATACATCTTTTTCTTGATAATTATGATTTTTGTACTATTTTAATCATCGCAAGGCCTACAGCCATATATCAGAAACGAAACAATTCAATCGTAAAGCGTAGTGCGTATACGCCCCATGCAGCCAGAACGGAAAGTCTTCAAAAAATGGTCTGGCACGGAACGAGTTAAACCTACACTGAGAAAAGAAAAGTGTTAATTCAATGATATCCGTATGATTGGAATTAATTTCGTTGATTCGATTATAATGCGATTGAAACAAATATGGTACACCGTTGTGTCAATTACAGAAGTACTTGGTTCAATAATATAGCATAATTGAAGAAATTTGATTGAACCAATCATACATTTAATTACTTCCATGAAATAAATATTTGTTTCAATTATATTTATTATTTATTTGAATAATACCGCACTGATTACAAACTTCATCGATTCAATTGCATATGTAGTTATTCCAATCATATAACAAGGATTGTCCCAATTACATAATATGAAATATTATTGTTTCAATTCAATATGCTTTTGATACAACATTATGTATTATTGAATTGATGATGGCCTCATTATTGTTTCACACTATACTTTACTAGAATCAATGACATACAATGTTGAATCAATTACAAACGTTTATGACAGCCCGTGACACACACGTATGATTGAATCAACGCATTTTTTTATTGAATCAACAGCTTTTTTTCAGTGTACATAAGCCGAATTTCAAACTCGCAATTTCAAACTTAGTCAATTCGAATTCACAAGATTCCACTCTTTCCGTAATTTCTCCGAAAAGGTCTATCATCACTGCCTGTACGGGACCCGGTACGACTTCCTCTGCGCCAACTTCACCGCCTTCGATCAGAAGACTTTCATATGCCACTTCGTCTCAGAGGTAGACTGCGCGAACTCGAAGAAATACTGGCACAGAAACGATGCCCTTTACAAGGCGGCTACGACCTCCACTACGTCGACCTCGACTACAACGACGACGACGACGCCGGCGCCGGTGACGGCCGGTTCGGGACGCCTGGCGCCGCGCGACAGAGATCCACCGAGAAGACGGAGACCGATGAGAAGGAGGCCAGCTTACGATTATTACGACGAGGAGTACTACGACGACGATTACAGCAGACCACGTGGGTACGATAGGAGGGATGATTACGAATACGAGGACAGGAAGTACAGGAGGGACCGAGACCGTGACTTCCGGGATCGCGAGAGAGATTTCCGTGATCGAGATGTACCCTCGAGGAGCAGAGATGTTGCTGGAAGGGACGAGAGAGATCGAGAAACGAATGTCAGGGAGAGATTTCCTTCCAGAGGTAACAGAAGAGATCCCGTAAGAACTAGAGATCCTGTGGAACACGACGTCGGTGGTAGAACGAGGGATCAGGAGCAAGGATCCAGGTCTAGGGAGATGGACGAAACTGAATTGGAAGATCGGCGAACCGAGAGCAGAGTTCGGGACCCGGACGATCGAAGATATTCCGATAAGAGGTAATTGTGGACCGTGCATTGATTCTATGTGTTTTTTTTTCTCTGCTTTTTTCATTAAGGGGATTAGAGAGGTTTGGAATTTCAAAAATTAACTCGCGTTAAATTGTTTGTAACGAGACCTCGCATAAATATAAAGCTTTGTTATTTTACAGGGTGTTACTTACAACATTATAAAATAAGAAAATCCATTCCAAGCCATTCCCTGGTCAATAATATCGGCGTTGCAATATAATCGGGCAAAGGGTTAAATGTACCGGTTTGCCACGATTTCAGTCGAACGGATGAACATTTTGGGAAGCCCAAAGACGATTTCTTATCGTTAGGCTTCCCTCTATTTATTATACCTGAAATCAAATTAAAATGAAATATTGTTACAATTTTATAGTAACAAATAAAGTCGAAAGATACCAAATTTTTCGTTTTCTTAACGCCATTTTGATAATTTTATTGTTATTATTAATTTTTCAGGTATAATAAATAGAGGGAAGCCTAACGATAAGAAATCGTCTTTGGGCTTCCCAAAATGGTCATCCGTTCGACTGAAATCGTGGCAAAACCGTACATTTAACCCTTTGCCCGATTATATTGCAACGCCGATATTATTGACCAGGGAATGGCTTGGAATGGATTTTCTTATTTTATAATGTTGTAAGTAACACCCTGTAAAATAACAAAGCTTTATATTTATGCGAGGTCTCGTTACAAACAACTAAACGCGAGTTAATTTTTGAAATTGCAAACCTCTCTAATCCCCTTAAGGTCAAACGAGCTGTAACAAGCTGTGCCATCGTCGGTTATCTTTTGTGTCTAGACAGAAATCGTCCCCGTGCAGACTTAATTTTATGATAATTGAACTTGACTCGATAGCAAAAGTCGAAAGCCTTGTCGACGAAAACCAGTTGCGTTTGTTATGCCAGATAAATTGATTCTCGAAGTGCGGTGATTATAATAATAGGTGTCATGGTAATAGGGATTATGGTAATGGAATCCGTTCGACGATATTGCTCGTAAAACGTGACTAGTTCCATTATGTTGAATAATTCGAATGCGATATTTTCCTAAGTAGTATAGACTTCCAGACGCGTCGTGAGAATGTCGATAGTAGAACACGTGGGTAAAGTTGAGATAAAGTTTGTTTCTCGCGAGGACTTACGAATGTGCGAATTAAAGATAAAATTTGGATCTGAGGAGGATTAAGGAATGAGAGGAGTTAAGGTAAGCTTCGATCAACGACGTGCATCAAGAATGGAGGAAGTTAAGTTGACGGGACCGGAGAGAGAGCAGAGCTAAATTGTAACGTGTTGTCTTTGGCTAGATTCAGGGATGACTACGAGGACAAAGAGGCAGCTGCTGCCGTCGCCACTGGGAATACCGACGGGTTGGTAAAGCCTGCTGCTCCCAGCACTTCGGTTTACGCAAGGCCAAGGGCCCCTCCGAAGATCAGAAGACCGGTACCACTTTCGGAGCAGGACAAATACGCTTATAAAGCTACCTCCGCGCAATCGACTGGTTAGTCTGCCCGATCACCCTTGCATCCATTTGAACAACACGTATCCCATCCGACAACATAATCAATTAGTCATCCAAATAATTAACAGCTGAGAATTTCCTTTTCGATACCTCGGATATTCTAATAACGGTTGACGGAAGTATTATAAACGTTTGTCAAACGTAGAAAGAGAATACTGAGAGTTGGTAAATACCCTATTTTAAATTTTGCCGTTTAGATAGATACTACTGCTTATTTAATTAAAATGGAAGTCAATAATATCGTAGGATCGGTAATGTTACCGTATTCGGTTAAAGTATAACCGATTTAGACTCTCAGCGAACGTTATACTTTCATCGTCGAATTACTTTCCATAGAAGAACCACGACGGCGGCCACCGGCAGATGTTGCCGATGACGATTACTACGAGGACGAGTTCGAGGACGTAAGGCCCGCTCGAAGGCCACTAAGAAGACGACCAACTTACAGAGACCGAGATCGGGACTTTTACGACACGCGGGACAGGGATCGAGATCGGCCCTTCAGGTAAGGTAACGTACACAACACAGATACAATTATACTCGTGGATCATTATCGATTAATCGACCTCTCTCATCGATCAATCGTTCCACCCCAGCCACCTTAACGAAACACACACTCGACTATCGTTAGCCACGGGTAACGGAGGACACATAACATCGTATCACACACTCTCGAAACACTCAACATTAATAAACAACGTACAACAATCATTGTAACGCACATTTGCCTCGGCAGGGAGAAACGCATAAAGCTGGATTTATAAACTTTCGTCATCGTTCCACCACCTTTAGGCTAAGCGCACACGCTACGATTTTTATCGTACGGCAAAACATCGTACGATCAAATTCTTTTAGTGGAACAAAGAAAAGCACAGCACGCTCCTATACTTTTCTTTGTTCCACTGAAAGAATTTGATCGCACGATATTTTTCCGTACGATCGAAATCGATGCGTGTGCGCTAGGCCTTACCGTTCGCAGCTAACGTAGTTACCGCTGTTGATTTTCATAGTAACTGTATACACACTGAGAGAAAAAAATGGTTGGGTTTACTATAATCGCACTATATTTTATAGTTAAATTTGGCGTCAAACATATTTTTATAGTTCACTTAACCATAGAAAATATAGTAGAATGAACGATTTATACAAATGGTTATATCATTAACTATTACCTTTGTTCTTGTTACCATATGTATAGTAAAATGTGATATGTGAATATAGTTAGTTCTATCACTATGTACGAAATATTCTGGTAATATTAACTATATAAAATCGTTACTTTTCTTACCATTATACATTTTCAACCGTACTATATTTTTAGTTGAAATAACCATAATTTTGGGTGAAAACATAATATAGTTACTTATACTACGCCTCTATCGTAATTATTACCGACATTATGGTAACATTTACCATAAATATGGTATTTCCAACTATAATTTTGATACTATGCCATTATAGTTAGATACATCATATACTTTTCTCTCACAAGGAGAGGATCACAATGTGTTGTTTCCAATTTCGCTGAATTTGAAATATGTCATAGTTCAGCACCCCTAGATGCTCATGGTACCCGGTTTTATATGAAGATGGCCCGTAGTTTTCGAGAAAATTGCAGTTAAATATTGCGAATTTTCGGCCTAAATTGAGGATGTGGCAGCGCAGCGCCCGAGAACGAGAGACAGGAAAAAACAACAGAGAATTAAATGTCTTTCTCTCGTTGATACGCGTGTCTCGCTGCGCTGCCACATCCTCAATTTAGGCCGAAAAATCGCAATATTTAACACTAGAACTACCAAGGGGGTCAAAATGACTGGTCAACAAAAGTAGCTTCCATATAAAAACAAAAATAAATGACAGCTCAGTGATAAAATAAACGCTCTCTCTGTTAAAATGAGTGGTCAACAAAAGAAGTTTCCATACGAAAACGAAAATTGGTAGTTCTAATGTTAAAAATAAATTCTTGTGAAAAATTCACGCATTCGGTCATTTTGACTGGTCGGTAGTTCTAGTGTTAACTGCAATTTTCTCGAAAACTACGGGCCATCTTCATATAAAACCGGGTACCATGAGCATCTAGGGGTGCTGAACTATGATATATTTCAAATTCAGCGAAATTGGAAACAACACATTGTGAGCCTCCCCTTGTCAGTGCATACATCTATGAGAATCAACAACAGTAACTACGTTACCTGTGAACGGAAACGGTGGTGGAACAGTGTCGAAAGTTCATAATTTCAGCTTAATTGTGACAAAAGGTTGATCAACTGCCACCCAGCGAATGTAACCGCTTGCACACCATAAACCAAAACAGAAACATCTTCGCATCTCCGGGTTACCGACCTTCCTCCAAACTAAACAAAAGAAATATCCCTTCCCGACAGGACCCGCTACCGCGACGAGGACGACGATATACGACCCAGGAAGAACCCCGATCGTTCAAGAGATCGATACTACGATCGTGAGAGGGATCGGGTGATCGAGCGAGGCAGAGATCGAGCTTTGGATCGCGGAAAGGAACGAGCGCCCGAGAGGAGCCCAGATCGCGATCGTGGAAGGTCTCAGGACTCCGATAGAACGTACCAGAGTCGGCCGATCGATCGTGAGAGGGAGATGGAGCGTACCCGAGGGACCTCGAGATCGAAAGATCCTCAGGAGATCGGCGAAACACCTAGAAGAGGCAGCATCTACGATCGCCCGTCCGAGAGAACGACCAGCACCACCACTACCACCCCTACCACCTCCACAACCTCCACCACCACTTGTCTACCCGAAGACATAATTCGCAAGATCGAGTCCGAGTCGAAGGAGGCTCAGACCGAGCGAACCGAGAGACCCTCGTCGTCCTATCAGGATCGACCATCGAGACCGATTCAAATTCAAAATCACAGCACGAGCGGACGCCTTCCGGTCGAGGATCCTCCTCACCGACCAGCTCAGCATTCCGATTATCAGGAGAGAGAGGAGGAGAGGAACGAGGAGAACAATCGTCAAGCGATCTCCTCCGAGGAGTATTCCTCGGAATATTACGACGAGCCGGAGGATCCACCGACCCCACCGCCCAGAACAGCCGTGAGAATCGTTAAGAGACCCTTCTTACCGTCCAGAGGTGGCAACCCTAACCCCAGAGGTTTGCAACCGGTAGGTTCCAAGGCTCCGGGTAGCACGAGGAGGGACGAGGAAAGAACTACCGAGAAGACGATCTATCAGGAGGATCACAAAGGATACTACGTGCAAGAGGTACCCGACGAGGGTCCAATAGTTCACCCTACTGTCAAGGTGAAGCCCGAGGAGATCAAGCAATCGTACGATGCGTACAAGGTTATTCAACCGGAAGTCCAGCAGAAGCAAAGGGAGGATTACGATGGTACGTTGAGCCGACCGATCGGTAGAAGACCCGTCGAACGAACCAGAGAGGACGAGAGCTTGAAATCTTCCGAACAACCTATCACGAGTTCCGTGAGAGGTTCGTCGAATCAGAGACAATCAGAAACTGGGCATTCCCTGGAGGGCGATCCACCGTTGGCAAAGTGGACCGCGGAGGATTACACGGGTGATAAACGGAACAACGATGGTGGCGTCACCACGGTGGACACTCCTCTACTTCGTACCAAGAGCAGAGGGTCAGGTGAGACCACCAGCTTGTACAGTTCGACCTACAAAAGCGAAGACGTCCACGAACAACCATCCGGTCCTGGAAGCCTCAGAGTCAAGCAGAGGATCAACGAGGTGACCCATCGTCTTCAGGACATTCCGGAGAGCGAGTACGACGTGACCTTGAACGACGCCCTCACACCGACCTTGAATCAGGAGTCCAATCTACCGAGCGGATTCGTCCTGCCTCTCCACAGGCAACTGAGCCGCGACGCCGTTCTCCAATCATCGGAGAACAATTACAAGCTGTCGAGACCCATCGTTCAGCAGACTCATCAGCATCAGCATCAGCATCAACATCCACAGCAACAGCAGCAACAGAAGCAGTTCGTGCCCAGTCCACAATTTCTACCGAGCACCGGTAACGAGAGGGCCAGAACGATTTATTATCGGACACCGGAGACCGTGCAGATAAGCGGCGCGCAATACAGACAGCAAAGGGGACCCTGGCACGATTACACTGGTTATTAATCAGGATCGGAGGACGAAGATGCGCGACGGATGAGCGTTGGAATGATATTTCCACTTTTTACTCCATTTCCCCCCCCCCCTTTTTTTCTTCCGAGATTAAAACGTGACTCCGAAGAGAGGGTTTGCATCGTGGATCATGGCGGGTCGATCGAGGGAACGTGAAGAGTCACGAATTCACGCACCCAGTGCTTTAACGGAAGTTCGTAATATTGAAAATTTCCTCTGTCCCCTTTTCTACGTCTTTCGTTTCGGTAATCACCTTTTTCTGCCCGAAGGTGAAACCCCGTTCTGTTATCATTTGGGTAACGCGCGACGAAACCAATCGTTGAAATTGTTCGTCGATAACTCGCAGCAGAACGAGCGATCGACACGTGCGAAGATTCGCCCGGGCACGTAATTGTAACGCATTATTTGTCGTAACTACGAGCGGAAGTATCATCGTGCTTGCACATTGAGACAGTTACCATCGCGAAAGATCGGGCAAAGAATCGTTTCGTAAATCGTGTTAAGAATCCTCTTTCTTCGTATCTTTCATTATAGTTATTAAGCAACGCAAATACTTTCTGATCTTCCGACGGTCTGCGTTTGTAGATGCAATCGTTATAAAGAAATCAAGCTGAAATCGCAAAAACCCCCGTGCCCCTTTGCGTTCTCAGCTGACACTTGTAAATACATATGCGACTATATCCACTCTCGACACTTTCTCGAATTAAATTATTACTCTAAGTGCGGAATGTGCACGATTTCGTGTTAATTTTGTTTTTTTCTTTTCCATTCCAGTTTCTCGTAGATATTAATAAACGAATAGGCCTTCCTGAGCGTATATCTTGTCTTAATGTTATGTAAATTATGTCGATACACGTGTACGATATAAAGGAGTAAGACGAATAGACGGTGTAATTACTTAATTATCATCCTCAAACGATCTTCGTCGCATTCTAGATTGCCACGGCGTAAATGGGAAATCAGAAGAAAACATGTCTGGTAAGAACGTTTAAAAATTTGAATTATATTACAAATGAAATAAATTATACAGTGGAACATTTGACACTCTCTGTAAATATGGATACTACGAAAAGAAATTGATTCGTCGGAATTGTGATAGATAGCGAGTGCCGTCGTAAAATAACAGTGGGCAAAAGGTGTTCGTAGATACATTATCGATCAAATTCCGAATTACAAGTTGGAATTATTATCCTTAACAAGAGGGTGACTGAGTTTTACTCGATTTTCGAATCATACAAGAAAAAAAAGAAAAAATAGAAACGCATTAATTCAGTCGGGAAAAGAATCTTCAGTCGGAACAACGTAGTATACATCACAGAGTAAAGATTGTAACTTAACAAAGCCACGAATACACAAAGGAAGTATCGTACAAATTTCGGGAGATCACTATAAAATAAATCATGGCAATACGCAGTTTGAGCTTTTCTCATTTATAAAAAGGAACCGCGATAAAGCGTATCGTTACTTTGTATAAACGTGGCTACGATAAAAACAGTAACAGTTACGATAGTCAGTCAAACTATTGTAATGCGCCATTGACGGTATTATGATAGCTGCATTATGACAAATGAGCACGAAAACTTCGTCCTTCGCGTTTCAAAGGAATCGTCGCAGCATGGAACTCAAGATAATAATTCGCCAGTACTACTTACAATATTGATATTTGTACTCGCGAACTATAAAAATATGAAATCTTGTCAAGACATAGACGCATTCAATTTGACTCCGAGCATTAAAGTCAAAATCGATATTATACACTGAAAATTGTTATGGCTAGCTTCTAGTGCATAGTTCTGTACAAAAATGATAGAGTACAAGAATAGGTTACATATATAATATATATAAATCTCGCAAATGCTTCTCGATAATCTTTCGCCTGCCAAGGCTTATGTAGCTTAAGAATATATAAATGTTTTTTTTTCCTGAATCTCGATTCGATTATGCTATAGGAAAACAGTGTTGCTGGCAAGAATCTGGGCTCACAGTTAGCGAAGGGTATTTACAAATTTTGTTATATTACAGAAACGACATTAAGCATCGGTGAAAAGTTTAACGGTGTTTTGGTATAAAGTGCAGTTATTTCCAAATGTCTTGCTGATTGAAAGTTAACTCCATTATTTACACATAAATTAAGATGTAACACGTGGCGATAAACTATTCGTTTGGTAAGGGTAAGTACCAATTTGGAACCATGGAACACTTGTTCTTTGGCAAACAGCAATAATAACACTGATAACAACAGAATATGCAAGTTAAGAGTTAGCTTTAAAAGAACAAGACATCCAGAGTACAATAGAATTGAGTAGGTATTAATATGGATCATCAAAATAACTGATACGTAACAATATTTTTAAAAGAACGGAGTTTAGAAGCCATTGAAACTTACAAGTCGCACAAAAACCAGAAGAACGTAAACAATTAAGAGGAAACGATATACCAACTAGTAATATCAATGTGGAGTTACAAATCTCCAGCGGAGAATTTCAATTGAACGTAGAAAATGATAGATCGCTATACCGTTTCAATTCTCATTGTACGTTGGAGCGTGAAATTCTATTGACCATCAAGAATAATAACGTTTAATATAATTCTCCTAGGCTTTGCGTAGGGTGAAAAAGTGCGATCTCATTAACGATCGCCGTTTTTCATATACAATATTAATATTACGTAAAGTTTACTGACCAGCTCACTAATATTAATGTAAAAAATTATGCTTTCTGCGATTTCTCAATAAGACTATCAAAACCACAGTCCTCCAATACCGTACGTCTCCTCTGCTATCGTCGCATATAAATATAGCATCGAACAATTGTGCAAATAGCAACGCTTTCTCTCGAATTTTCTAATCAACGTGCACCGAAACGTATCTCTCCGGACCACCGAATAGGAAAATAGTTTACAGTGGACAATTTGCCAATTTGAACGCGTATTAAAGAGTATTAAAACGATGGGCCGATCTCGATCGATCGGACAACAGGTAGGTAAAGAGCGCGAGAATACCTCCCGGTGTTTATGTAACAATCGCTATTCGCACAAGTGCTGCTTTACATTTGGTGCCTTTACTCTTGGTTTGTTTTCTTACCCGCTATCGTGCCGTAAAACCCCGTGCACGTATTTATCCGCGGGCTGTCCACAATATTCACATTCTTTTGCCGCAATGCGCGAGCGAAGTTGATCGATAGAAGCGCAATCGTCCAAGTCGTGCACGTAAGGCTCCAACGTAACTCGCCTAAGGCCTTGGCCGCACGCGCGATCAAGAAATCGCTTTGATTTCTCGTTCCAGCGACGAACGGTACAGTGCACCCGCATAAAACTTTAACGCATTTCAATCGAGTGCGCTTTGTACACGGCTCATTAGATTGTTCCGGTCTTCTCTCTCCAGCAGACATCCCCCTTTTACGCTATCGGCGGATCATCGTCCTCGTCGTCGTCTCTCGTGACCAGGACGTTGCCGTAGCGATTCTGACGGAACTGCCGAAATCGTTGCAACCATTTGTACCGTCTCGCGCCGAAATAGAGCAGAACGCCGATCACTATCAGAAAGGTCGGTATCAAAAGGCCAGCGGCCACGGAACCACCTGAAACGTAAAAAGAATTACCAAAAGATCTCTAACACAGGCTAATTATTACATTTACAAAGGTATTCCAGAATTCAGCCACTGACCCGCGAAAACCATGAAAATCGTTCCATGAGAAAAGTCAACTGGGCTGAACTTCCGTATCCGACCCGTGTCCGATCTTAATAAAATTTTACAGGTAAGTAGCAAATGCTAAAGTACTAAATCTGGTCGAATACCATAAGTGCGAATTTAAGAAAATGCCTGCTTTCCGAGATATTAAATTTTAAAATTACACGATTAAATGAAGCATTTTTGAAATTTTTACGTAAGAGGAAGACTGAAATTCCACAAAATGTCAGGTTAGGCAGGTGCAATGGTTACTGCATTTAGTAAGTGCTACGTACCAGTAAAATTTTATTAAGATCGGACGAGGGTCGGATACGGAAGTCTTATCGACAAGTCAACTGATCTCGTAAGAAATTGGTAAGCCTCGTTCAACATTCAAACGCGAATCTTAAATTTCTACTGAATTCTGGAAGGCCTTTAGTTTTCCAATGGCGGCTGAATCTTCGACTCGTGATCATTCGCTTTTTCAGCTACCTACCCCCGGATTCCGATTTTTCATCCGAACCATCGGTATTCGCGCTTATCGGCGCCGCGGTCGACGATGCCACCAGGACACACTGGTCGTACTGCAGCTCGAAGCCGCGTTTGCAGAGGCACTGCGCGACATTGGCCTTTTCTTGCACGCACCTCTCGTTCTTCCCACACGGGATCTTGTCCAGGTTAGCGGGATCGCAGAGCTTCATTACTTCCTTCACACCCCCTGGTAACAAAAAGAGGGAGACAATGAGAAGCGAGTTTTTAATGGTGAATCGAGATGCGGACCTAGATCAGTGGTTCTTGTTCTTTTATTAATCAGACTGCACAAAACAAATTACAAGAGTGCACAATTTATTACACGGCCAATTTTGACAGTGCAGTTTGATACTCCATTTTCAAGTCACGGAAAATTTAAAATACGTACAAAAAAAATTACAGTTTTAAATGAAATATTAGAGAGCCGTAGTAGTGATGAGGAGAGAGAATTTTATAAAATTATGTCACAAGAAGTAAAAGGCCAAAGATTAGTAATTACTTAAATGTTATAAACGAATATTCAAATAATGAGGTAAGAAGATTTATATTACAAAAAATTGTTAACATATATTGGAGAAGTTTTAAGATCATCAGCCTTGTTGGAAAACTTCTCTAACTTTGTCCTCTGTTGAAGGTAACGGATTCTTCAATGCAATATTGCCTCAATCTAGTGCAACACTCGTACGGTTTCGGACGACATTAGTTAAGTGGAGTGTAAACTGGACCTAGTGCAACACGAGTTTAGTGTCAGTGCAAATCGACCGAATTCGCTATGAGTACGACGATTTGCGAGCAACGAAGTGCTTCGAGCTTCCACGACTCCTCCCATATTTTCCTAGCCCCTTGATGATCCCTTGCAGAGTGCGACGAGCGATTTTAAACGGTCTCGTTGTCGATTCACGATGTTTCCTCCCGTAAATGAGTAAAAATAAATAATAGTCTACAACGATTCGCCTATCGACGATAGTCAAGCGAGTGAAACGTCGACGATGCACGCGGCTGCTATCGCTCGCGATAATATTCAATGAAGAGACTCACGAAGAGAGTCACGAGGAGAAT
Organism: Tiphia femorata; assembly: GCA_944319695.1. Lineage (NCBI taxonomy): Eukaryota > Metazoa > Arthropoda > Insecta > Hymenoptera > Tiphiidae > Tiphia > Tiphia femorata. Next base: position 3,176,488 of record OX090903.1, read on the forward strand.
CATCTGGTGCGCGACGAGGGGAAGCGTCCCCCTTTAACCTCCTCCGCCATCAGTGATGCACGCCCGACGATCTCCCATTGCGAAATGCGGAGGCAACTAAACCCCTTTCTAGCTAAAGCTCCACGCACACTCGTACGGCCCGATTACATTACATTTTCCGTATCTAACGAAAGCGTATCCTTTAGGCCCGGGATACACATGCTAGTTAGTAGCACGATAGCATGCTATTTTCGAGCAAATGCTACCTACTAGCAAGCAACTAGCAAATGTATACCAAAAGAGCATGCTAGTTAAGTAGCATGCTACTAGATCGCACGACGGTCTAATTTTGTGCTAGTAAGCATGCTACGTCTGAAGGATAGCATGCTCATGAGCAAGTCTGAACGTGTTTACTGAACACGAGCATGCTACTGCCAGTCTTGTGTCTATCCCTCAATTGATTGGAAACACATTAAATCGTAGCAATGGCTAGATGGGGCGACGAAAAAACATTAAATTTTATAATGTTATATCGCGATAACGAATGTTTGTGGAATGTACCATCACTTGCTCCAAGAACTTTTCGAGAAAGCCAATCTCGCACCCATGTCTTCCGTTTTCCCTTCTCTTGCTTTTTTAAAACCCTTTTTACCAAACGCGTTGCAAGAAATAATATAATACTGTTTAATTCATTTCGTAAACGACGTAAACTCACTGAACGAGAGCGACCCATGGTTTCAAATGAGCATGCTCATGCAAGTAGACTTCAAAGCATGCTACTAACTAGCTAGTGTGAACGCACGGAGAGCATGCTCTTAACTAGCATGCTGTTAACTAGCATGCTAGCTTAAAAAAGCATGCTTTTTTAGTAGCATGTGTATCCCTAGCCTTAGTTTACAGCATACTAGTTTACAGCATGCTCTCCGTGCGTTTACACTAGCTAGTTAGTAGCATAGTTTGAGGTATACTTGCATGAGCATGCTTACATTTGAGGGATAGACACGACACTAGCAGTAGCAAGCTCGTGTTCGGTAAACACGTTCAGACTTGCTCGTGAGCATGCTATCCTTCAGACGTAGCATGCTTACTAGCACAAAATTAGACCGTCGTGCGATCTAGTAGCGCGCTACTTAAGGGGATTAGAGAGGTTTGCAATTTCAAAAATGAACTCGCGTTTAATTGTTTGTAACGAGACGTCGCATAAATATAAAGCTTTGTTATTTTACACGGTGTTACTTACAACGTTATAAAATAAGAAAATCCATTCCAAGCCATTCCCTGGTCAATAATATCGGCGTTGCAATATAATCGGGCAAAGGGTTAAATGTACGGTTTTGCCACGATTTCAGTCGAACGGATGAACATTTTGGGAAGCCCAAAGACGATTTCTTATCGTTAGGTTTCCCTCTATTTATTATACCTGAAAAATTAATAATAACAATAAAATTATCAAAATGGCGTTAAGAAAACGAAAAATTTGGTATCTTTCGACTTTATTTGTTACTATAAAATTGTAACAATATTTTATTTTAATTTGATTTCAGGTATAATAAATAGAGGGAAGCCTAACGATAAGAAATCGTCTTTGGGCTTCCCAAAATGTTCATCCGTTCGACTGAAATCGTGGCAAAACCGTACATTTAACCCTTTGCCCGATTATATTGCAACGCCGATATTATTGACCATGGAATGGCTTGGAATGGATTTTCTTATTTTATAATGTTGTAAGTAACACCCTGTAAAATAACAAAGCTTTATATTTATGCGAGGTCTCGTTACAAACAACTAAACGCGAGTTAATTTTTGAAATTGCAAACCTCTCTAATCCCCTTAACTAGCATGCTGTTTTTGTATACATTTGCTAGTTACTTGCTACTAGGTAGCATTTGCTCGAAAATAGCCTGCTATCGTGCTACTAAGTAGCATGTGTATCCCGGGCCTTACACTTGTCGCGCAGATCTTTCCGATTTCAAGGAAAATTTAATTCAACGCACGTCTGCGACGTCACATTTGATCAAAACACTTTTGCGAGATAAGACGAATCGAAACTGAGAACAAACGGTTTGGTCTAGACATGAAGATTCTAACCTTGGAATAGGTTTTTACGACCGCTTCTTAAAGTTGCGGCACAACAGTGATACTGGAAGTGCAGTCCTTTCCAATTTCAAGGAAAATTTAATTCGACGCACTTCTGCGACGTCACACTTTATCAAACACTTATGTGAGATAAGACGAATACAAACTGCGAACAAACGGTTTGGTCTAGACATGGAAATTCTAACCTTGGAATAGGTTTTTACGACCGCTTCATAAAATTGCGGCACCGCAGTGGTACTGGAAGTACGGTCTGCGGTAGAATAAATTAAGAGGAGGCTCGCGTGCAACTCCTTGTATAACTTAGGAAATTTCACTGCATTTTTCACGTTTGAGAATCGTTTAAAAAAGTGTACGTTTACGGACGTAAGGAGAGAAAAAGGAGGAAATCAGACTCGCGGGGCTGCATAATCCTTAACACTAGGCTTACCAAAACCAATTGATTTGACTGGTTCAAATGGGAAATCGTGTTTATAAAAAATGTTCGGTAAATCTAGTGCTAATTCAGTCCCGACCACCTCGCGAAGGTTAACAGCGCGCACAACTTCTCCCGACGCGTTGTTCGTTCTATCGTGTTTTCTTGAAGTAACCACTTTTATGACGTGTACCAATGATTTAATTATCCGCGCGCGTTTACTGTGCCACCAACCCATCGTTCTCATCTTCCGTATATGATACTAAAGTTTTACGTGCTACTATAAATTTATATACTACGTACCGCAACGTTTATTGTCTCCTAAAACCTGTCAAACCAGACGAGCGCGTATTCTTCTCTTGGCTCTAATTAAGATTACGTAGCTACAGATACGAGGTCCAGTGACTAAATACCGGAACGCAACCTTGTCTCAAGACTGTAGTTTGACTTTAAAACATTTCTTTTGTTACCTGCTAGAATCATTTTCGTCCGACTTATTTCAGTCTTGATACAACGTGCAGGAAATTTTCTTTTTATCCGATTGGACCATGCGCATTGGATAAGTCTGTCGGACACGTTCTATTCTCGAAACGAGTTTCACAAAAGAAGATATCCTCCTACTCCTGGACATTGTGAGCACGTCAGCTCCTTTTCATTCTCGGGCGTGCAAGATGGGCAGTCGGGGAGGCCAAGCCGACCTATACTCGGCCTAATAATGAGTCACGATAAGCGTTATTCAAATGACTCGATAGCAAAGCAGGCCCGGAAATATGAGACTGTGCACGCGTATACCGTGGACTTTAATCTCGAGCGGCAACAAAGGAAGCGGGGAAAGTCTACGTGTGATACACTTGGAGTTTCGACAAAAAGTGGGAAAGAAGAGGGAAAGAAATTGATTACGAGCATAAGATGTGCGGTCGCGCGGTATTGGAATATTTCTTTGAGCTCCATAACGAGAAAGCGAAAATACTTTCTATTTGGATTTTTTATTAATGCTAGATTTCCGGAAACGAGTCAATTTGACTCGTTCGAGTGGCAAACCGTGTTTATTCAAAATGTTCCGTGAATCTACTAAATTTAACACTTTCAGTGCCTGATCTTAAATGATTCAAATGGACATTTGGAAGGATAATTAACGCCTGAGGTAATTAAGTAAACAGTCACCAAAATTTAGATGGCGTGGAAATTAACGTTTTAATGAGAGCACCCGAATGGAGAAATTTTGATTATCGATAACGAACGGAGTCAGAACTCTGTGCGAAGAATTTGTTCAAGTATCGCCAACATTACGAGTAACTTCGTTCGATAACGAGGAGGAGAATTAAACTTTACAGTTCGATGACCACAAGTGTTTCGGACATCTGCCACCAGCGATCCAATTACGTCCATCACCTTCGCATTCTATAAACCTGCGATTAGAAACTTTCACTGATATAGGGCAACCGTGCTGTCGAGACGAAACTAATTATTGGCATAATTAGAATCGAAGATTGACGTTAGGTGTAGGTAGGAGCCCTGGTCTAACAAACCTCGCCCTTAACCCGGATAATTTTACTTAAACAAAAAGGTAACACCAAAGTAGACAGACACGAGTAAAGGAGAGAGAAATAATAAAATGACACAAAAATAGCAATTCACTTCGATTTTTAAAAGCGAGTTCCCCAACATACACTGAGAGAAAAGTATATGATATATCTAACTATAATGGGATAGTAACAAAATTATAGTTGGAAATATCATCTTTATGGTAAATGTTACCATGATGTCGGTAATAATTACGATAGAGGCATAGTATAACCAACTATATTATGTTTTTACCCAAAATTGTGGTTATTTCAACTAAAAATATAGTATGGTTGAAAATATATAATGTTAAGAAAAGTATCTATTTTATATAGTTAATATGACCAGAATATTTCATACATAATGATAAAACTAACTATAAAATATAGTGAGATTATAGTAAACCCAACCATTTTTTTCTCTCAGTGTATTACGAAGTACAAATTCCTCTTTGGTGCTACAAATTAGTACAAAATGGGTACTAAATAATATTATTTATTATTATATGGTCGATTAATCCTGCTTGCTTAATAGAGGTATGTTCAACGATAGGGTCATCCACCGAAATAAATTAAGCTAATGGAAAACGAAGCATTAATAAAACGTGAAAATTAATATAAAGTACACGAATAAAAGTAAATTATAACCGGAACTAAGGGAAAATATCGTATTATGAAAATTCGACAATGAAAACGAAGTACGTGTTGCTTAATGAGACGGCAAGTGCCGTCATGCCTTTATACTCTGCAGCCAGGAATTCGACGAAATTGAGAGAAAGGAAGAGAACCAGAGACGGAACGACAGAGAGAGAGAGAGAGAGAGAGAGAGAGAGAGAGAGAGAGAGAGAGAGAGAGAGAGAGAGGAAGAGAGAGAGAGGAAAGCAGAGCGTGGGTGGAACGGAGGTCTCATATATAAGAAGGTGGCGCGGAGAATCGCAAGGAACTCGAACTATTCGACGATATTTTTAGAAACGATGGTCTATTAGCGCGTGCCCGTGGCTGCACTCACGCTTTCCACGCAACGCGTCAATTTGAATTGGCACAGGTGCGAGTACAGTGGCCGTGTAACGTGTCGGTAAACCTTTTGCCGTCTGCTCGCGCAAAATACCCAGAGACAACAAAGATAAAGAAGTCTTCTCGGATAAAAACTCGCAAAGGAAAGCGCGCAAACAAGAAACTTCGACCTCGCGGTCGTATCACACGGTGCCGATGCAATGTCGAAATTGTCAACTTGAGCTTATTAAGTTACTCATCGCCGGATTACTGACCTTCCCGATAGCCTAATGACGAAGTAAAACGAAAGCGGCGATAAGTATTTCTTCGAAAATTTTTACTTCAAAAGTCAACCTTCGGATATCAAGAAAAATAAATATTCATGCGTGTGGGAGGCCACGTTTCTCGGACACCGGAGAGCATAATGATCAGCGTTCCAAGAATCGAGCTGTACTTCCTTCAATTGAATTACATACATCTCCAAGAAATTTTCCACCGATGCGCGTGTCCTTCAATTTATTCTCATCGAGTATCCCTTCGATATTTCTAATGTGAGAAAAATTCCTAAAGGTTCTAAAGAAATACCGATGCCCCGACGATCCACATTCCTGAAACGGCAAAAAAGACCGCGCGAGCTAGGCCCTTCGAGGTTCTATCGCTTGTAATCGAGACTCGAAATTAATATGAATCTCGTAAGTTTCTCATTCGAATAAATAACGCGTCTTCGACTTGGTGCATTTTCCTCAGAAACACACGCGAGATATCTAATTTATACTTGGCCCGATTAACTCGACGACTCACGTTCGGTCCGAGGAAGCCTCAAAGGCTCGCGCGAATGATAACAAACGCGTTTATTCGAGTGTTCGAATAAAGGGGCGGCATCGATCGAGCGAACGGGTTCGCGCATTCGGCCGAGATAAAAGCGTCTGTTACAGAGAGCTTCTGATAACGTAAACAAGCGATGAGGCTCCAATTGCAATCGACTTTCCGTCTCTTATCTACCCTTATCGTGGAGTCTCCGGTGGAACGTGTCCGGGATGCTTCTCGTTACTCCGTCTCCTCATCTTTCACCACCTTTCTCAACTGGTAGATGCACGAGGGGGAAAAGTAACGTCGAGTCGGTTGGTCTACGCGGCAAGAACCACGCACGAGCGCGGCAAAGTATTTTCGTAACTTCATCGGACGATGGGACGCCCCGGGTTGAGATTGGCTGAATCAGTTAATTGAGACGAATTCGTTTTATCAGCCGGCATACCGGGGGTTAACTACACCGTGGCTGTGCCAAGCAAATTAAGGGAGTTACTTTTGATTTAAAGGCACAGCGGGGTACCATTGATTCGATAAGGTGTAGAAGCCACGGATGAGAAACGTGAACTCGCGCTTCCTTCCGCGCCCAAGTTAAATTGACCTCTATGAAGCTAGCAGGACCAAATCGGCAGAGTCAAACCGGACCGACCTTATTATTTAGTTAGCCATCTTGTACTAATTTGTACCGCCAAAAAGAATTTTGTACACCGTGCCATTTTCACAAAAATAGTGTAGTGCGCTAGCTTAAAGTGACTACAACAAAAAAAAGAAGAACAAGGGCAGAAACAGAAAGGTCTGAATATGTACTAATTTGTACCATAAAAAAAAACTAAAACATCACATGTATCCTTGCTGAAATAATTCTCGATTGATTTTAACATCATTGATCACTAGAACAAAGTACTCCTTGCTGTCAGCAGAATCAATCGGGACTCCTACACGGGACATATGACATATTTGTACTAATCAAGTACGAAATTACAGATTTTGTACCCATGCCGTTCTTAAAGTACCCTTATGAAGTCGTCGTAAAATACTCTTTACTCTTGAATCCAATAGGAATAGTGATTTTTAAAAGAACGGCATGGGTACAAAATCTGAAACTTCACGGTACGAAGTACGAAATTCTGTTTGGTGGTACAAATTAGTACAAACTAAACAATAAGGTCGGTCCGGTTTGTTTCTGCCGATTTGGTCCTGCCAGCTTCATAGAGGTGTTAAATTGGCCCGTTCTCCAACGAGCGAGAACCAATTGATTCACCTTGAGAATCGATTTCAAAGCTTAACACACTTGTGCGAGTAGATCGGTGCGTTACAGTGTGGAGACGTGGGTTGTAAAGCGCGGTAACATCGTTTCAGAGAAAATTCGGTCGAGCAGTCTGCGATAGCGATACACGGGAGGCATAGCTCCTTAAGATCGATACACGCCATACGTTTCGGATAAGTTCGGCTTTCGCTCGGTTTCACTTCCGTCAAAGCGCGTTCACGAGTACCGATCAATCTGTCCGGTAAATGTAGAGAAACCGAATTTATGCCATTCTGGGTCCGCGGTGATTAGCGCCGATCGTTAGTCACGTACCGATGAAAATACATATCGATGAAATCGGAACGAAGCGAATTCGTCGTAGATTTAAATTTACCCGGAAAAACGAAATGAGACGAATGAAAATTGAAACGTATGGCGGGCTTCGACATCCGGTCTTAAATAAAATAAGTTATACTCAGCTTTAATCCAAATATATAAACCATTTATTTTGAAACTGGCCTAAATCCATTTTTTAAAAAAAATAAGATATCACATAATTTGTGAATAATTTAGTGCAATAATTTAATGTTATGTGATATTTAATTTTTTTTGTAAAAAATGGTCTTAGGCCGCTTTCAAAATAAACGACTCATATATAGAAAACAACTTAACTGGCGATACAATTTTAATTGTCTAATAACCCTCGTGCCAGCGCGGATATTAATCTTTTAACGGCGGGTAGCAGTCAGTTGCCCGACTTTAGGAATAATTTACTAAAGAAAAGTATTAGTTTTATACGTCTAATCAGAGATCGATTATAACTGAATTTTGTCCACCGTTAAAAGGTTAACGCGCGAGAATGATCTCTCGAGGTTTATTAGCTCCATTTACCCTCTGTCTTTCGACGTACCTTAGATTCCTTATTTTTCAATGGAACAATAAACACGCTATAATAATAGCCTCGGTGTGCTATCGTGGAACGTATTCTGCAAACGTTTCTACAAGCGCATCGATAGCCTTACACGTACATTTGTTTTACACGGGTGGGCGGGTGAGATTAGAAGATAGACCTTAATTGCACAGATGCAAGCAACACCCCTTTGTTGCACTCTAGTAGACGATAATAAGAGCGACCTTCTTTTCACTTAGACGGGGGTCGCTTACTTTACAAAATTAGTAAACCTTCTTCCCGGCCTTGGCCATGGATGGGTGACACGCCGGAAGCGACTGGTGATTAAGCGTTCAAGGCCTCACCAATGATAATGTGCTGGAATAAGATATAACAACGGCAGCGCGTTATCCTTGGTATTCTCTCGTACTTAAAATTCCAAGAAAATAATATTCGTCGACTTTCTACCTTGAGCGACGGAGCGATAAAGTTCCTAGGAAGGAACACAGAAAGCCCGGGAATAAAATCACGAGTGGCAAAGTTCACGTCTACGTGCTACCATTCTACGTTAACACATTGCGTACCGCATAGAAATCTCTAAGACGTACGTCTAGGACCGCACGTTTTGGACAAACCGTCCGTAACAGATTGGGCGCGAAACGAGAAAACTCGTAAGCGGTCCTTAATGTGTTAATATTCGGAAAAACGAACAATTGCAAAATAATTATAGAATTACCATCAGTTGTCACGATGCGCGCCTAATCAAGTACATTTATTCTCAAGAAGTATCTCTATCTCCAAACGCTTTGAGGTACAAAGGAAAAGAAGGAAGGTACAAACAGGTACAAACAGGTACAAACGATGCTCTTTCAATTGCAAAAAAAACTTGGATATCTTAAAATCTTGTGCCAGGTTCACACACGTCAAGAACAAGGATATATCTTCTCGTATGATAGCCAATTGAGCCTTCTTTATAAATTCTCTTCTCGTTTTCTCGATACGCTTGACGATCGTAGTGGAAACAGAGAAGAAAATCTTGAAGCGACACTCACGCTCATCCACCAGAAGGGTCATTTGAAATATTCACTTTTGATTGCCTTCCATCCCCGGTTGGAATTTTCCACGAAAAAACTTCAATTGATAGGGTCTCCACGTCCGTTGCACGCGTTGCTTCCTCCTCTCGTGGCAGTGACGCGCAAGGAGAGCGGACAGTGAATTTTTCTGGAGTAACGGCCAAGAGTCGTAAAAGCACTAAAGGAACCGCCTTCGAATTCTCGGTAGTAAAGCGACGTCCCTTCACAACGTACCAACGAATCGGCCTTAAGCGTTTCGAAGAGCCGGTCCCCCTTTCCGTTGCTGGGGTACTTTGCTCGCGACGAATATTCCAGCAGCAAGGCTTGAATTATGCAACCTCATACGCCTGCGATAACGCTCCAAAATTCTGTCGATTCTCTTGACAAATGAAATAACAAACTCTTCGAAGATCGGTCCAGTGTAGATAGACTTCCGTTTAACCATCCAGGAGCAATGGCCAATGATTACGAAAGAATATTGGGTAGAGAAAATGTTCAGTAATACTGATTGTCTGTTCGAGAGTAAAGTGGACACTTATCGGTAGCACAAGGCGCTAAATCGAGGTGGATTGTAATAATAGGGAAAATTGCATTGAATGGTCAAAAAAATAAAGAAACACTGGACGTTGAAGAGCATTCGTTACGCGTGAGAATGTTATTTAACGTAAGGTAAGTTTTCCTCCATTATGTATACTTGGAAAAGAGATTGGTCTTTCTGTTGAAGTATCGACGTAGTTTTGATATCCTATGTATATCTGCGCACGACGCAGTAAGCACCATTGCCAATATCGTGGACGTCGAGAAGGTGGGTAATATATAGGTTAATCCTCGATCGTCTCCTCAAACGTATATCGTATTCTCAAATGCAGTGACATCAACGATGACAATCAAAATTATTAGGTCGTTTACAGAAAGACGCGCATTTTTTCACACAATTGTACATACTTAAAATTCAATCTCGACCATTCGATTCCGAGAAAAATCTAATATCGACGTATTTCTTACGGAAAGGTAAATAACAACTGTATATTCAAAGGAGAAAAGAAGAAACTAATGACTCTAATATTTTTCATTCTATGACAAACGCGCGAATTTTCTACGAAAATCGTAAGATTTCTCTTAAGTCTCGTTCCACTCTACAGAAAAGATTACAAGCAGCCATTGTTACGAAACCTCGTCGTGTTTCCGCGTATCGGTAGAAGCGCATAATGCGAGACGATAATTCTTTTTACGGAAACCCGGAGAACAGTTAACTCAGCGATAAATTCTATACGCGCACGGCCATGCAAATCGACGATTGTTTTACGAGCTGGTGATGGATATGCTTTATCGCCTATTTGTTTACTCCCTTATCTTCGCGTTCGTTTGTGTCTACACGCGGAAGTAGAACTCCGATCTGGCAAATGCGAATGTAATCGGAGATGAGTCGCGGAAATCAAATTCTTCGTCCCTGAGTGACTAATCGTAAATAATGCAAAGTGCCGCTATCAACTGGTAAAACATTTTTCACTCGTCCTTTTGTCGTCCATCAACGTGTCAACGACGAGAATGTTCTTTCATCGGCGCACATTAAAGCGTAGACGAGCGATTCAAAGGAAATCGAAATCATCGCATCAACCTAAAGAATCGCTTCGAATTAACCTTTTAACGGAAAGAAAAATTCAGTTATAATCGATTAGAGGGATAAAATCAATACTTTTCTTTAATAAACTATTCTTAAAGTCGTGCAACTGACTGCTGGTCGATATATCAAGCATTCCCACCGTTAAAAGATTAAAGCTGGATTTATAAAGTTTCGTCACTGTTCGCGCGAAACGTAGTTACCATTGTTGATTTTCATAGTACAGTAAGACCTGTTTTTATGCGGTCCTTTTTTGTGCGGTTTTCTTTTATGCGATTTTTTATGTGCGATTTTTCCATTTACCGCATAAAAAAAGTTTTTTTAAAGTGTGTTGCAAACGAAAACCTTATGAATTTACGCGAAATTTTTTTGTATGCGATTTCTTTTATGCGGTCCCTGTCCCCCGCACAAAAACAGGTTTTACTGTAACTGTATACATATGAGCCGTTTATTTTGAAAGTGGCCTAAACCTTTTTTTAAAAAAAAAATGAGATATCACATAACATTAAATTATTGCACTAAATTATTCACGAATAATGTGATATCTTATTTTTTTCAAAATAAACGGCTCATATATCTATGAGAATCACAACGGTAAATACGTCACCTGCGAACGGCAAAGGTGGCAGAACGGTGGCAAAAGTTTATAAATCCAGCTTAAAGAAAAAGAACAATGACACATTTCAAATTTTCAAGGAGAGACCGGATCCGCTCGCGTCGATATCCGATTACGAAAATCCGCTACGTGAAAAATCCGGAAAACACGTTTTTCCACGCGCTACGCGAGTACGAGGTTACTTTTGAATGAACCATTTTTCACTTGAATCACTTTGGCGAATACACCGGCTCCTCTCGCGCGCGTGGACAGAATTTCTCCGGTGAGGAGAAGAAAAAAGAAATGGAAAGGGTCCTGCCTAAGATGGGCAGCAATGCCCTACTACGTATCCGTGAAGAAAGGACAAAAAAAATATGCGGATACCTTACGGACGACGAGACTCCACGACGAAGAGGAAGAGAGAAAGAGAAAGTGAGAGAGAGAGAGAGGAGAGAGAGAGAAGGAGAGACCGAGGGACCGACCGACAATCTCGCGTCCACGTGCTCGGCTCCTCTTACGCAACCCGACCAGTTCCCGAAAACACAACATACCATTTCTATCTCCACCTCTCCACCTCCTTCCTTCTTCCGAGGTGAACGTTTTCGCGAATGAACGCGATAAGGCCCGTATGATCGCCATAGGATCAACGACGAAGTCCTCGCGCGCTATTTATAAATACACGAGTAGACGTAGAGGAGAGGAGAGGGAAATTTTATATTCCTTACGAGACGAGACAAGTCGTACGATGATCCGTTACCGGTGGCCACCACGGGATGCTAAATAGGTTACATAATCGATTTCTACCCCGAAGCTAATAACGATTAAGCGAGGCGAAGGAAGAAGCAAAAAAAGAGAGAGAGAAAAAAAAGAGGAAAGACCGAGAGAAGAGTACACCGGCTCGACGTCACCGACTGGTACCGGCGTAAAAAAAAACACGAGCCCACCGCGGGACATCCCAAGAACGAGTCTAATCCATCCCCCTCCCATTAGAGCCCATTCAGGTAAGTCAGGTACATGAAAATAAATCACCGAACTAATCTTCTTTAACGAGTCGCGAGGGTCGACCTGGCACCGAGCCGCGTGATAAAGAAATTCCCTGGACTCTCGTGAATTCACCGACCTCGATAATATGCCCGCGAAGCAAATAAGCGAGGAAATCGTTGGAAGTCGCGATCGAATCGAAGCCGCGTGGCGCAACGGGGCAATCTTATTTATAGCCTCGATTTTACGGAAAGGTTCGTGCCACGGGCGCGAAACAATGCAGGAGAAGGTGAGCGCATCGGTTTGAGCGCCAAACGAAATTAGCATAGTGATAATCAAGTGGCAGGAAGGACTTGGGACCGCAACTTTTCGAATTTCCTCGATAAAAGCATGCGTTTACCCGACGAGATCGGTGCGAGGTGAAGTCTCGGAAATGCAGGAGTGGTTCCTGGGTTGTTACGGGCAGATCGACGACCGGCCCGAGTAGGCAACTCGATATAATCCGTCGATTGTTGTTTGTGAGAGGGAATACGGTGGAGGATGTGGAGAAGCGAGGCGGAGAGAAAGTGCGAGAAACAGAGAAAGTGTCGGTGATACGCGCCACGCCGGAGACGTGGATGTGGCAGGAGGGAGAAAGGGAAATGGACGAGGGAGAAGGGAGTCGAGGATGAAAGATAAAGACGGAGGGAAGGCCGCTCGAGGAGGAAGGGAGAGAGAAAGAGAAAGAGAGAGAGAGAAAGAGAATAAGAGGATGATGGAGGGTAGAGAAAGAGGGATGGTTGGATGGATAGATGGATGGATGGATGGAGAGAGAAAAAGAAAGAGAGAGAGAAAGAGAAAAGGAGCGGAAGAAGACGATTGTGGGTACGCCGGGATGACCCCAGTGGTTCGCTCGGGCGAACCAATTTGGTGCGAACCCGCTCCCGTCTAGGAGCAATTTAATTCAGCAGCCCGCGTTCGCAATTGCGCGATCAATTCTACGAAGCGTGACTCTCCCGGTGTGTGGTGCCTTACCTGTGGCGCTGCTCGGCCAGAGAAAGAGCACCGTCGTCGCTACGAGGTAACAGAGGACGTATCCCCGATCGTGTCGCATCTTCTAGGTTCTTCCTGGAGCGCTGCCTTCCCTTCTTGTGCCGCTCAGCCAAGCACGGTGCTTCACGGTCACATAATAAATGAGCGCGCCTTCCTCTTCTCAGTACGGAGGGAGCGTGTACGGTGCGTGTCCGGTGCGCGTGTGCCGCCCAAACTCCTCAAAGCCGAGTTCACGCGCGTCCTCGTATCTCAGCTTGCTCCGAGAAAAGCTACGTTCTTCCACGATCGAAGCTCCCGTACGGTCACCGAGGCGATCAGCAGTCGCACGTCTCCCGGCTCATAGCCGATCACCCTGCCGCCACCACTTTTGACAGATAAATGCTACGCCGCGCCGCGGTACGCGTTCAATCATCTGTTATTAAGCGACCATTTGCAATTATCGAAACTAATTGGCTTCGAGAGATCGCCAGGGGCGCTGTGACTCGATTGCGAGATATCTCGAGGGTTGCGCGTGTAGACTGCGCGCGACGCCATCCCACCGAGCGCGCCAATTTTGAATTCGTCACAGGAAAATCCTATGATTGTGAGCCTTTTCATGTTCGATTGTTCTTCCACTGAGAGTTATTTTGTGCGCAGTAACCATTGTTTCTTCTTATCGTTTTTTCGATTAATACCGAATTGAATTCTCGATCGATAAGCTAACCGGCTTGCGAGAGTTTCGTAAGTACTGGACGAACGTTTTATCTTTCTTCCGGAAAGACGGATATCATCGGATCGGCGTTCTTAGAATCGTAGCAAGGAAAAATAAACATTTCTCGGAGCTCGTTGCCTATTCGTGGCTGTTGATCTCACTGTGAAACACTACGCGAAGTGGCCCTTTGCACTGGAAAACAGTTTTCAAAAATTAGGATCTCTACAGGATCTTACAAGGTGCTTCTCCGCCCGAGAAATAAACCAATGAGAAGCACAAAATGTCAGGTGCTTTTACAAGACGAAAGGGATCAGTTTCGTGGGATAGGTAGCATGGTCGTTCGACTCGACTCCCTAATTTTGCGAGAATCCGATAACAGCGCTCCCTACCATTTACCTTTAAACGCATAAATTTTTAATTGAAAAGTTAACGAAAATCATAGAGCCAAAGCAAAAAGAAAGATAGGTATTGTTTGCAATGGGCTTTGGAACAATTGGTATCAAAATTCATGCTTTAGGCATTTAAGGGTTAAGGGCGTTCGCCAGCTCTTGCGAGTATCGAGGGTGCTTCAAAGGTGGAAAAAATACGAACTATAGGCGCAATCCATCGTTTAAATGTGTTTTTTTGTGTTAGACAACAATTCTCCTCTTACCATTGGCGCGCTCATCGAACGACCGAACAGTTGCGCTCTGCACTTGTGTAGTCTCCAAATGCACTTATGTAGTCGGCACGAAAGTAACCTGTACCCCTTGACAAGATGAATCTACTTCTTTTACTCTTACAAGGAGACCTCACAGGGTGGAATCACTTGAGTTCTAAATGAATATGACGTCCAAATTTCAAGCATACAAGAAGTCAATATATTTTAAGAAGAAATTTACTGTACTTTAGTACAGTAATTGACCGACCTGTACGTTACCTGTGCACATGATAAGAGAGGCTGTGTACGTTCTTGAATTTTCAAATGTTTTCCGTCAAATTATACTCACATACTATCGATTTAAAGCATATATGGTATATAGAATGTTTTCATACGATTTATACATATATCTCTTTTCTTATTAAATCCATTATGAAAATACGATTCACCTCTTATTCACAACGAGAATTTACAGGTAAAGCACATGCAGATTTTTTGTTAAACTTCACAGTAAATTTGTAAACAGATTATCCACTGCAATGTACGAACTATTGTAAAAGTCATGTTTAATAGTTAGAATTGATTTTAGCATTTAATTTAGAAGTTGTAGGGAATTTTACAAATCCAAGTGTAAAAGAAAGTGCAAATCAAAGTTTCAACAGAGGAAAATACTCCTATTGCATAAGAATATAAAAATGCGACTTGTGTATAAAATTCTATTTTAATACGGCGTTGGTTTATTATTACCTGTTATAATTTATTATCTCGGTTATCTGCACACAGAAAGTAACGTAGATAGATATTGGTGTAATTATAACAAGAAGTATATGCACCTGAATTTTTTACTAATTTTATTTTATATTTAACATACTTTTATGTCGCGTTAGTTACTTTGTTACATCACAGATAACGCTAGTGTTATGCTTGGCGGAAATCGATTACTATGCACGGTATTTTTAAAAACTAGAACCCCCCTGCGCTCCCTTAATGTCAAAAATCTGAAACTTCTGTATGAGAATAAAAGAGATGGTTTATCAGTATCGAAAAGTGGTAACCCAGAAAGTCATCGCAAAAATTGTTTTTCAATAGATATAATAAAAGTAGAAACTTTGAAAAGATTTATTTTTGTGAGAGTATAGCTTAGGACATTGACAGCGGCACGTGTCATGGCGAGTAGTGTTGTCATAAGCGAAAGTTGAATTCCGGAACTTAGCGAGTTAAAAAGCAATTAAATTAACTGAAAGGATAAAAAATGAGAGAAGAAACGGTACTTAGTTTGAAGTGGCACAGCTTCCCATCGCACTTAGCAGGTTCTCTCGATACTTGCTACGAGAAGCAACAGTTTGTGGATATTTCCTTAGTATGTAAGGATGGAACGATATTGAAATGTCACAAAATGGTATTGGCAAATTCGAGTTCCTTCTTTCGTCGTCTGCTAGTAGCCAACGATCATCCACATCCGATGATAATACTTCATGATATCGAGGCGGACGATCTTAAGACTATCATCAATTTTATGTACTGTGGTGAAATTCAAGTGGTCCAGAGTGAGGTTAGACGATTATTAAAACTCGCCGAAATTTTAGAAGTGACAGGATTGAGACATATACAAACGTCTGTATTAATTGGCGAGTCGAACAATTCTTGGGAACAAGTACCTCGGAAAACTACAACATTTTCACGATTAAAACCTGAAGATAAAAATTCATCTACCAAAACTGCACCAGACCATGAAATTAATACCAGATCTCAGAGTAAGCAGTCCACTCAATCTACAAGACTGGTTTCTTCCGCTCAATCTCATAAAAATGTATCAAAGTTACAACACGATCTTAGTAAGAAGAATGATGAGATTAATGTTACCGCTATAAACCAACGGTTTGAGACTGGTAGATCCGGTATAAGTATTATAGACATCAACGAAATGCCAAGTACGAGTAAAGGTTTGCCAAATCCACCGTCTACCAAAAGAAGAGATACATCAAATGAATCTGTTATTAGTTGGCCACGTGTATTCTCGGCATTATCAAAAGATAAGCAATTACCTTCAAAAAGGCTGTGCATTATGGACGAAGTGGAAATAACTGCAAGTAAACCACCTAGATATAGGGCCAACACTAGAGAAAACTCGCCCTTGGATAGGAGAAAATCAAGAAATAATGCCGAAATTGATCCAACTATGGAATGCGCGGTCTTTATAAAAGATGAATTGGATATTAGCATGGACATGGAAGAAGACGATGATATGGATCCCTTGGAAGTTGAAGAAGTAGATAGTGAAAACTTGGAACGTGCAGGGTCATCACGAATATATTCATTTACTACAAATATAGACACAAGTTCATACAATACTGGTGCGCTACCTGATTTTCCTCCAAGGAAAGGTTCAAATGGTTAATAAGAACTCGATCAACCCTTTTTTTATATTGACAAATACTATAAAAGCAATTTCTTTTTCTTCAAAGCGATGCTTTGGCGTGATAGTGCCCTCTTGTAATTGTAAATTCTACTTCAGTTGTACACTGAAGCATCAAATTCTACTAACTTTCCTGTCATTTACTCACCTTTTGTTACATAATCTTAATGTTTTTGTAATAAATTATTACAAATTAAATTGTGTTTATAATGGCAACCCAACATGCAATTCAAGTAACTCAAGTCTGTCACTACTTTTTCTTGACTCCACGGAGAATAAGAAATAAGATTTGTAAAATAGATTAGATATAAAAAAGTATTAGGTGGTATAATGTAAACTTTGAAAAGATGAGAAATAAGTAAAACATCTATGGTTTTGTGAGCGACGTATATACGTGAAACAATTATATAGGGAAATGGAATAATAAATTCTGTTGCCATGGAAACAAGTTCTTTGTTCGGGACCATTCCAGAACTTACTGTATTTGACATATTCCTTTGCACATACATTAAAAATGGGAGAGAATATGGATTGCCATAACATGCCCAAAGAATTAACTGAAAATAAGAAAATTAAAGATGCCATGACTTTTGACAATAGAGTAACTGAAGATGAATTTGAAAACTTTATGCATCGCGTCACTGAAGTTCGTAAGTATCAAACAATTTGCAAAATATTCACAACATAATTGATATTCCCATATCTCAAGAAAAGATAGTCAAGAAATTAGCTTCAACTGACCCTGAAGAACAGAAACATGGGCAAATATTAGCAGATAAATTGTTAGAACACAAGGATATCTCTGAAGATACAGAACTGACAGTTAAAGTTAATCGTACAGTAATTAACAAGTGCCGTCCTCATGAAGATTATGCGGATCCAAATAAAATGTCACAAGGTAAATACAGTTGATGTTTGAAATCTATCTTAATGTTGCTACTAACAATTAATTTCTCTACGATCAGAGGCGTTTATGAGATCTGTTGAAAAAGATGCTAAGGAACGAGCTGCAGACAGAAAAGCACGAAACGAAAGGGCTGAAACTTACAAAAGAATTGGAAATGGTGCATTTAAAAATAATGATTATGAAAAAGCAGTAACATACTACACAAAAGCAATAGAACAAAGAAAAGATGCCTGTGTTTTATGGAATAACAGAGCATTGTCTTATATGCAATTAAAATTATTTGAAAAAGCTTTGGTTGATTGCGAATGGGCTTTAAAGGTGAATAGTTCTAATTTAAAAGCTCTTTTAAATAGTGCTAAATGTCATCGATACCTATCAAATATACCAAAGTATAAAGAATTTATTGCATTGGCCAGAAACACAAACCCACATTATAACAAATTCATTGACGGTAATAGAACAATTATTCAAAACATATCGTTCCATTATTGTATTTTTACAAATGTGTTATTCATTTTTATACAGATTTCGAACAAAATGTGGAGATTACGTTCAATAGCTCTATAGAATAAGTAACCACGAATAATTATCCCACTTTTGAAGTAGGTACTGGATATTGGATATTAAATAATCTACCACACACCATTTTATGCATTTGCCATATAATAAATATCAACATTTTTAACACATTATACTCGTATAACATTGTAGTTATTGACTCCTTAATCAGCTATCTACGGCATATGCCGAAGACTTGATGCTTATAGCATACTGTTCTTTTATTTCTGATAAAGACCGAGGTTCGTGTAAGAAAACTGCACACTCAATACCCTGAAACATCAAATTTGTTAAAAGTGTTTGCAAATTTAAGTAGCCTAGCGCGTCAGCTAGAAATGCTTTACCTGCATGCGTGCTGCTCGGATGAATCCTTCATTTGCAGATACTGTAATACTTTTCATATTTTCACCAGTTGCAAAAACTAATCTTGATCTATTTTTAATTTTACCACCTAAACTTAACCTTTCCATTATACGTCCTGTAGAAATGTCATCAACAACTTTAACTTTTTTGAAAAGGTCATGTGCTCGTACAATTTCATTGGGCCCTCCAATCACATTGATAATATTCATAAAATTGTCGTAAGCTGTTTGACACACGATAAGTTCCTTATCATTAAATAGATTTTCCAAAATTGGTTTAACTGGATTATTTCTCTCCATTTCCGCTTGTTGAGTCAGTAATGGTTCTCGATAGATAAAGTCAGCATATCCATTTGTCATATTTGTGACAAAAGCCAGTAGGGTAGAAACATCCAGATTCAGCACTTTTATTTCCAATGACGCGGAAGCATCGAAAGTCCTTACATCATGATCCAATTTTACATCGTCTTCCTCAATTATCCGTGATCCAGATTCTAACTTTAATGTATGCACATCGTGTGATCTTTCCGCAACTTCTTTCTCCAAAATAATAATGAATAGTAATATAAATACATTTCAACAATGTGCGCATACCGTTATACACTATTACTATTGTTTAGCAATAATTCAGTAGGTAATAAAAAAGAAGTAAATAAGACCATTACCAGATATATCAATGTCGCTGCAATGTTCTGCGCTTATTCTTTCTCCTTCGACGATTACACCCATACTTTCCAAACGTTGCGCTAATGGAGTTTCTATACCGTATGCAAAATGGAATATTACATCAGGTGGACGATATAAATGCGGATGATTTTTAGCACACTTCAAATAAGAATTTGCCTGATCTAAAACTGATTTTTGTCCATATTCTCCATTGCCAAGTGAAATTAATGTGAGCGCCCTTGCGTTTCTAGCTATAACTTTTATCCAGGATGCACCACCATTACACACAATATCTACCTCCAAGCGTGATTTTAAATATTTAAAGGGCTTCATAACATTGGTAGGATCCTCGCATGTAAACAGACGAGCTACCATTGCATTAAGGTGGATCAAGTTTGTGCTTTGTAAATGTTCCTTCTTAACGTTTCCTGTTGATTGTACCTAAATACAAAGTGGAATATGAGCTGAAGTAGGAAACAATATTTCTATTAATTTTCTATCACTACTACTACCCTCGCAAGAACGTAACGTCAGCTGTAAAAACTTGTACGAAGCAGCTCTCAAATTATTTGAATTATTCACAAGTACCAGTTTGCAACGGTTATTATTTTTCATATTCTTACATGTTATGTCACATCGTTGAACTAAACTATGCAGTACACACATTTATTTTCATTATTTTGCAAACAACAAATTTAATTAAATGGAGCGATTAATTTCGATACGTGTTGTAAATGTAGCATAAAAAAAGATAATGAAATAAAACTTCAACTTACTTTCTCCAAAAATTTAATTTCTTGCTGAATCTTCCGTACGAGCTTTTCAACACCTTCAACCTTTACCATCAGTTTCAGTCGCTCGACCATGCCTTTGCCACTTTGAATTTTTTCCGCGAGACATTGCAATAACTCGGCCTTCTCTTCCATTACCAACAATCGCAGTGGTTTTGATCAGACGCTCATAGAAAAAGGGTGATTTAAACGAAACTCCAATAATTTCGCATGGCACGCGATCGACGAGCGTAGTGTTCGCGGCCATCTTGAACCACAGGTCAATATCGCGTAATGTCGTCAGGTCGGTTGTCAAACTCGGCTTTTAACCTCAATTTTTCATTCTTAACGACAACACAGAGCGTATTTCAATGTATAAATTGCCATGCTATCCTCGTGTACTAATAAGCAAGAAGTGCAAATCGAGCTTTATTGATGTTTATAAATAGTTTTCAAGTGCAACGGCTACGAAGTAGCCTTGTTATCGCGCCTTAACTGCCGTACACTGTCAAGTTTCATCCGTCTAAAATAGAAAACGTTATTTTATTCTAATCGCATCATGTCCACTGCGAAGATCATAGAAAATCCAGAAGTACCGGGTGAGTGTTCACACACGAAGCCAAAGGCGTTTATTACCATAGGCTCGCGTTCTTTCTATCGTTCGATTTTGCAGTATTGCCTATCAGAAAAGTATATCGAGTTGATTCCGCATATCAAATTCACGTATAATTTTAAATGAGTGCAGGAATTTTGACGTTCATGTTATACAAGCATGCTTTTATGTACACGTTCAAGTCGCTACCGATTCTGCTTAATGTCGAACCTCTGTCTCTATAACTATTTTATGTCGCAGTAAAAATATCTCTGTTGTCACTGAACGTAACAACGCTTACTCTCAATCCTCTCAATCAAGTTTCAGTTACTCTAAAGGGACTTGACAATTAGTGAAAAACAGTGCACCGTATTCATAAGTGTGAAATTATAATAAATATTTCGTGTATCCTGGGCACATCCTTCGTACCGTTAACGTTCTGTCAAGGTACCGTGAACGTTAGTCATTGGAATCAGCTGATGCTCAGAAATGTAACATATATGTATGCTGTCGCTTTGATGCATTGCGTGTGGCTTCTGCGATGTTGACACAACAAACAATTGGTAAAGAGACATTGATATATCCCGAAATTTACAACGAATATTTCAAGCCAAGGCCATCAAGATAGACGGTACCTCGCGTAGCCTTTATTTATATCGGATATACGAAACTATCCAGAGTGCAGGCAAAATCCTGAGATTTTATATAATTTCGTAAGAAGTAGGATATTTTTGAGATCATTCGTATTCTGGAAATTTTTCTCAATGATCCGGCAACGTAAAATACTTGTAAATTATTGTTAAATTTAAGAAAACCCGCAAGCTAAGCGTTAATCCGAGATTGTTAAGCGTGCAATTTTACAGTACCTTTACGCTCGCGGTAGATTCTAAATTTAGCCGTATTTCCGACGTCCCTTGTATTATTGGCGCCAAAGCAGCTTGAGTCGTCCCTGGGCCATAAAATGCAAGCGGGGAAGCTAGATACATGCGGCCTCCTGTGATCCGCCGTGATATATTATCTCTGGTAGTAGGCTCGAAATAATATTAGACGTTCGAATTATGTCTTCGTATCTTCGAGACAAAATAATCTCCTTTAAAGATTTCTTTCCCTCGACATAAATTCTCAGTCGTGTGCCGCATCTATGCGCACGTTAATTTACTCAATCTCCACTTCGCCTTTTATTTCTACGTGAGAGGATCGATGTTTAAATTCATTCAAGACACAAGACAATTTCATCATTCTCGTCGATTCGCCACTTCCGGTAAATTCTACAAAACACCTGTTTTAGGTATGTTTTATACAATACCTAATACTCTTCGACGAATCCATAAAAAAATTCAAACGAACCTATTCGAATATAATTGAGCCGTTTATTTGGAAAGTGGCCTAAGTCCATTTTAAAAAAAAAAATGAGATATCACATAACATTAAATTATTGCAACTAAATTATTCACGAATTATGTGATATCTTACTTTTTTAAAAAAATGGACTTAGGCCACTTTCAAAATAAACGGCTCAATTGTGCAGGCCTTGTAAAAGCCTAAGTAGTCGCGATACCTAAATTCACCACTGTCTCTAATATCCATCCTCTATCTCGAGCCATGTTCCCAACAAAAAGGCAAAACTAACACAAATGTTATTTCAATCTTATAGGTCTGGAATGTTTTCTGTCGCCTCCACCGCCACCACCGCCTCCGGTCACGTCTCCAGGACCAGCCGCTCCTCCACCTCCTTCGACGTCCTTGCCAAAGGACACCACGTCCCAGAAGGAGTTGCGTGCCGAATCTACGGATGCTTTGACTACCAGTAGCACCGTTCCAACCGTCCCTGGAAATCCAACGGCAGTCGCGCCCTTTCCGAATCTTCCGTTACCAACTGGCCCCTACATTCTTCATCCAACCATGCAGTCACAGACTCCTGGGTCCACCACGACACCCTGGTGGATACAAACGGATGCAGACACCTCGGACGCCCTATACGCTCAGTGGTACGACACGACCTACAAAGCGGCTGCGGCTGCGGCCGCAACAGTCGTGACGACCGTAGCAGCAACTGTACCACCCGCCTCACAAGGATCCGCCAAGACCAAAAACAAGTATTACAAACGCAAGAACGAATTCATCGATCCTGCCCAAGACGCAGGTAATTTCTAATCCGGGCTGATAGTGTCATATTTGAAGGTTCAAGGAAAATTCGTGTTTGGTACATTGGGTGGTGTGTGAGTGTATGTATGGGGGTGACTGTGAGAGAGAAAGGATTGTCTGCGCGCGTTATTGATGATTAGTAGGATTGGAAAAGAAAATGCTGATATTACCCCGTGCGTTATTCAGTATGAACATTGGAAGACAGAGGCAGAGAGTGGGAGGTCTATAATCGGCAGTATTTTGCAGAAATCATAAGGGAACTGCACGAACTGACTTAGCACCGATTTTAATGTGATATGGCGCAATCCAAGACAGGTCTTGGATAGTAAGAGAATGCTTTAACGGATTTTGTCTCAGAGATGTCTCGTTTCGGAGATATGAAACATGTGCAGGGTAGGCCATCGTAGTCGATTAACTGAAATATCTCATAAAATGACTCTTCAAGATCAAACTAATGGTACAATCAATGGTACAATCAATGGTACAACCAATAGTGGCAATCTTGTGGCTCCCTCGAAACAATATAACTTGCATCTGGAACTTTATTTTTAAAACTTATGGAATCTGATATACTTTAATGAACAGATTATAATGGCTTACGCCTATCTTGATGCGGTCTGCATATATTCCATATCTCCGAGACAAAACCCTCTAAGGCATTTTGTTACTGATCAAAACCTGTCGATTGCACCATATCACATGAAAATCGATGCTAGGTCAATTCGCGCGGTCTTCTTGTGAGACATTTTCTTAGTGAAGTTACGCATGAATGGACAGACGTCTCTTTGCCTCGTGAGAACGGGATCAGACGGGATGTGTGAATTGTCCTACGGATACATTGTTTTTCACGCTCTTCTTCATACGTTTGGTTCCTTGTTGTTTTTTTGTTTGAACGATCATACGCTGCTGAATCCAGTCGGTGCCGAGCGTTGCAAATAATTAAAGATTGGTTCTTATCTCTGTTTCTCAGAAAAAGTTGCGAGCGCCCAGAGAGAGCTGTCTGCACTAATGAAACCTCTGAAATGCGATCTATGCAACGCAGTTGTAAGAATCGATTTTTTATTATTCCTAATTCTCCATTCTCTCCGCACCCGACGATACAGAACTATTTGAATTATCCAGTAAGCCCGTAAGGGAACAATAACGAGATTCACATTGTGACGCCTTATGTTTTTCAGATGAATTCTACGCTTCAAGCGAAATTGCATTACGACGGTAAGCCGCATCAGAAGAAGGTATCCATGTTTTTGAACCAAAGTGTGAAGAAGCAAAAAACGGAGGATGGTCAAGTCAGTAGTACGACCAGTACTAGCGATTGGCAAAATTACTGTGATGTAAGATATTCGAATTTCGACGTGGGAGCAACAAGCAAACCTCGACGACGAGCTTAGCAATTAACATGTATTTTGATTTTCCGTAGATATGTAAAACGTGGTTCACCTCGCAGACTGATGCCACGCAACATTACGCTGGGAAGAAGCACATCAGAGCTGCGAACGGCGGACCACGAGCGAGGTAACAGGAAATAAGTATACAAGTATGAAATGTAATACATAAAATATAGAGTACGAGCGGTTTATTTGAACAGTAGAATAACCTGCTTTCATAATAAAGGGCTCGTACGAGTAATCGAAGAGCTCGGTGCACAAGATATCTATCTGGAAAAGTTAAAGCGTCGAAGCAAGAAAAAGAACGGTTATTGCTTAATAATGTATGCATCTCGATAGGGTATCAAAGTTAGCTATCCCCAAAGAGGAAGAGAAACATAAGTGTATATAATTTAATTTCGCAAGAAAGTGATCGTCATCGGCCATCTTGCCCTGGACCCTTAATTACAAAATTATTCTCACGATGAAGAAAGGTCCATCGGCTCGGATCACTACATTGATTCTTATCGTCCGTTCCTCAGGCCGGCAAAGAAACCTCAAGGACAGAATCAGTATAATCAGATAGACTCAACAGGACGATACGGTATAGGAATGGCTTTTGTGTCGGAATCCCAACCTACAGCAACGGTTTCGACGATACCGGACGGTACGACACCGATCCCAGCATCAGGAACGGGATCCATTTACACACCTCCACCGTATCCCACGCCACTGCGCTGCGATTTATGCGGAGTCTCGGCCAATCGGCAGGATCAATTGGAAACGCATAAGCGAGGCGCTAGACATTTAAGAATGCTGCGGCTCAATGGACTGCCTCTTCCAGACCCAGGTAAGAAAGACTTGCAGGATAGAAAATGGAAAAGCCCACGTGAGTACTCGATTCTTACGCAGCCTTACGCTTTCTTTCAGTTTCCGAAAACGAGAACACACCCACGACGCCAGGACCAATAGATTATTCGATTTACCGAACTCCCTCGGGTAAGTTACGTTTACTCTTCGCCAGGTACAACGACGCACTTTGTAAGCGTGACGTATTTTTTCGTTTCACAGGTCAGTATTATTGTGCGCCGTGCAATGTGTCCTTAAATTCCGAGACCACCTTCGCCCAGCACGTCGAGAGCAAAAAACACAAGAACCAATCGAACCCCAAGTCACCCTCTAATGCCGTGGTGATCGCGAAGAAAGCCAGACTCAAGAAGAAATAAAAGTCAACTGTGCCGTAAACGCGCCGTCGTACACACACTGTTCCCGCTAACTTCCTGCTCCCCACTGCTCATTGTTCGCGTCTCCTTGGAGAGCTGGCGCGTGAATTACGTCTAAATGGAGCACGAGACGTGATTGACAATGAGAGGATCGCGTTTTGAGGGAAAGAACGAAATCGCAAGGAGACACGGATGAGGATCGACAGAATAAAACTGATGGGAGAATTTTTCTCTCTCGATCTCTTCGATCCATGAGGTCTCGTCGCTCGTAATTCTAATTCTCCGAAGCGAGGGAGGAGCCGTCGCCGAAAATGACGAATTAGCGCGAAAGTAGATCGATCGTCTCGCGAGGTGATGAGAAAACCTAAGTATGTTAGGACGTGGCGGTATTTAAATTAAATACCGATTAACACTAAATTAAATTCGCGACGAGCCGAGATCACTTTGCACGATGCTCGTTAAGCTTAACCGCGGCAGTGCCGCCGTCGTCGCGGCTAATCTTCCACATTTATTCAATTACGAAATCGATTAACTCGAACCGCGAGATCTGCGCGTCTGGAGCGTAGCGTGCGTCGGGATTGCGAGAGACTTGTGCGTTAATTTTGTCGTTAGGCCACGTCGATCGTCAGACTTGCGATTGGACTAAGCGAGCCACGTCGAATCGTCCTTACTTCGCCGATTATCGCGTACCTCATAACTCATTTTGCCTGTCAAGATTTACAGTGGTCCTTTGCCATCGTCGCCGCGGCTAATCTTTCAGATTTATTCAATTATGAAACCGATTAAGTCGAGCCACCAGATTGGGCTTCTCGTTGGATAGAGAGCGAGTGGTTTGTGCGTTAATTTTCGCGGTAACGCACAGCACCGCCGCGCGATCGCATTGAATCCTTCATCCATTAATTATCGCGTAATCGACTTGCCAGGAATTACGCTCGCGTTTTGCCATCTTTACCGCGGGCTAATATTCCCCATTTATTCGATTACGAAACCGATTAACTTGGAACCGCAAGATTCTCGTGTTTATCGACGCGTCGGGAGTGTAAGAAAGATTTAAGTATCATTCTTGTTATTAATACGAGCGGATACTGGACAGTCTAGTGATCGAGAGAAATTAGCTACGTCGATTAAGTATCGCATGGCTAGTGTACCTCCCAGGACTTTCAGTCGCTTCTTAGTATCCGAAAGGATGAATAAGAAAAACGAAGATTCGGGAAGCTTCTCGATCGCCGAACCGATCCGCAGGAACCTTCGTACCTACCGAGAAAGAACCTTAGCCTTGCACGTTGAATTTTGTTAAAAAGGAGAATAAATGTGTTAACGAACCGCGAAAGGAGGCCTGTTTCTTTAATATCGCGCCCGACCAACTCCCACGACGACGACAAACCGAGAAGATACGACGAAACGAGATCATCGGGTCTTCAAAATACTGCCGCGCCAGCATCTCACCTCGAAGTCTCCGGTGAAGTTTCATTCGGCATTCCACCGATTTTCTAACGAACTCTAAACTGCGAGCAATTTAGCGGCTTCGTTCCACCTTCTCCTCTTTCTCTCTCTCTCTCTCTCTCTCTCTCATCGTCCGATCGTGTCTCCTTTTTAGTTTTTCCGTCTCGAAACTTCGTCGACTCGCCCCGTTTCCTTCTCCTCCCTTCCCATTGGCGGCTAGAAGAGCGAGAAAGATTAGGATCGTCCTCGCGCCCCAACTTGTAGATCGTTGGTTTATACCTGCGCTTCGGATTTTTATGACTCTCCGTCCCGGGCGTTTAACGTGTTCGCTTCTATTTTATTCCCCAGCGTGTCCTCCCACTACGAAAGCTAACACACGACATCCACCAAATGCCTCTTCCATCTTCTCGTCTCGTATCCCACGCCGTGCTTGTTCCTCCATCTCCCTCTTCCTTGCCTCTTTTTTCTCCTCTCCTTTCTTTTTTAATATATGTACGTCGATTCGGGCTTCGCGTCACCCCTCCACGAAAACGAGAGAAAAACCTTTTTATCGAGGTATACGAATTTTACGATACGCGAATCAGGCTCGTTTACGAGAATCCGCGATGCGAGGATTATTTATCGGCCTATTTATCGAGCTATTCGTCGCGATATTTATTGGCCCGCTTATCGGCACGTTTAACGACGTATTTGTTATCGTACGCTGAAAAAATTGTATTCTCATCTTAAGAATTGACCACTTAATTTTGGAATATTTTTTACTAAAATAAGCAACAAGAGGATCTTCTTAATTTGAGAGTAGAATGCTCTAAACAGATTACTCTAATCAAATATCAGCTGTTGTTAAATTAAGAATATATTCCGAAAACCGTAGTATTGATAAGAAAATATTTTTATCTATTAAGAATATCTATTAACATAAATTATTAAGTATACATTTTAAGAATACAATTTTTTCAGTTATTTACGAACGTATTGTCGGTTTCGAAATCAATTTTCAGAAGCTATCGCCGGAGGAACGAGAGAGGAACGAGGGGAGAGAGAAAGGTTTGGAAATCGATCTTTCACGGGACAGGGAGTAACGCGCGTAAAAAGCCATTAATCGTCGGATGCTTCTTCGCTTCGAAAATTTCGGTCGGGATTTCGTCGGCGTGACTGGAGAGAATCTCTGAGAACGCGAGTCCGTTGCTCGATGCGCCCGCGCGTTTTCCATCCACCTGTAGCATCCACGAGTTCTGGCTAGACGCCGTGACGAAAAAATCAATCGCTCGTTTTTTTCCCTTTTCCATCTTCTGGAATCCGAAGAGTTCAAAGTGAAGGAATTCTCCTCGGACAATTGTAGAATCGAGATATCGCGAATGAGAGGACTAATCTTCGAGATCGGTGCCGCGAAATAAACTTTTTCACGGTGGAATATCGTCAGCCTTTGTTTCTAAATGGCGAACAAAATAATGCGACAGCGCAAAGTTACTTAACACTAGAACTACCAAGCCGGTCAAAGTGACTGGTCAACAAAAGAAGTTTCCATATAAAAACAAAAGTAAATGGCAGCTCCAGTGATAAAATAAACGCTCTCTCTGTTAAAATGAGTGGTCGACAAACGAAGTTTCCATACGAAAACCAAAATTGGTAGTTTCAATATTAAAGAGAAATTCTTGCGAAAAATGGACGCACCTAGTCATTTTTACTGGTCGTGGTATTTCTAGTGTAAACCGTTTGAGTGCCACAGTTTTTACTTGTTTCCTAATCGAAAAATGCCAAGAAGCTCGATCGCGTTGTTTTAGGTTTACATGCATATATGCGGTGAATCTTACGTCTTTCGATTCAGTAGTATTCTAATGTCTAATATATTGAGCAGAAGTAGGGACAAGGGGGTTGATTAATCATTAGGTGCTTTCCTTTTACCGCTTTGATCAGATCAGATCAGATCACGTCAGTTCAGAAACTTGACGTTCCTTTAGCTAAACTGAAGTGATCAGATCACTTCCCCCCTTACCGCTGCTGATCTACAGACGGACTAAGATCAATAAATGATATTTTCGTATCACTTGCGGTTACTCGCATCCTATTGGTTCATACTAGGAAGTTATTTTGGTATGAACCCAAATCCACGAAACAATTACGAGGTGAAGAGAAATATGAATGCTAGATCTGATCGATCTGATATATGCTTGTTCCATTCACTTACCGAAATGATGTGAATATTTCGGATCACAAAATATCAGATCATATCAGATCACTTGTAAAAGGAAAGCACCTATTGATTCTGACTCCAATAAATCTCATCGCAATGTGTCCATGCCCATAATATGCTGGCACTTTTCGATACAGAACAGAAGAAGCGAAATTTCACCGCATGGCACTCGAACGGTTGAACTCTACGTTTATTTCATTCGATCTGTCCTCTCCTCGACCGTACGAACTTCATCTCATAAGGGGAGGCTCACAATGTGTTGTTTCCAATTTCGCTGAATTTGAAATATGTCATAGTTCAGCACCCCTAGATGCTCATGGTACCCGGTTTTATATGAAGATGGCCCGTAGTTTTCGAGAAAATTGCAGTTAAATATTGCCATTTTTCGGCCTAAATTGAGGATGTGGCAGTGCAGCGAGACACGCGTATCGACGAGACAAAGACATTTGATTCTTCGTTGTTTTTTCCTGTCTCTCGTTCTCGGGCGCTGCGCTGCCACATCCTCAATTTAGGCCGAAAATTCGCAATATTTAACTGCAATTTTCTCGAAAACTACGGGCCATCTTCATATAAAACCGGGTACCATGAGCATCTAGGGGTGCTGAACTATGACATATTTCAAATTCAGCGAAATTGGAAACAACACATTGTGATCCTCCCCTTGTCAGAGACTCAACTCGCGCAACGAGAGAATCGTGTCCCTCCCACATCCTGGAGAAACCACGAAGAAATCGCCTCGTTCTTTCTCATTCTCTTTGCGTCTCGAGGCAACGTTCCTGGGCGATTTACAACGAAAATGCGAAACGGTAATTTGGCGAGTGACGCGGAGCTTTTGCGAAGTTGCTCGTCCGCGAGGAAACCGCCTCGTCACGCGCGTGCGTGTGTTGTCATTACGAGCAATGAAATAAGATTAACGCGCGAGGATGCGTCGCTTCTAACGATATTTGCAAAGTCGGGGGAGCAAAAGTGCTGCTACGCAAGAAAGGTCGGTAATTGCTCGTTATGGGATCGTTCGCGCGGAAATCCTCTTCCGCGGTAGCAGTGCGCGTACCATCGATAGAGAACGTGTCGATCGACGTTACGACGTATCGATCGTCTCGGACGATGGCCACCGTTCCCGGATGCGAACAAAGTGAGCAACGGAACCGATCGCCTCGGGCCCAAACGCGAGAAGAGAGAAAAAGAAAGAGGCACACGGAAAGAAGAGCGTCCAGGCGCAGGGAGCGCGGCCAAACGAGCGATCCAGAGATCGAAAAACTTTTAGAGCCCGACGAGCTTCTCGCTTTTTCGCTCTCCGTTTACGATCGATCGCCACGCGCGAATGGCATCGGGATCTATCGATAGGTGGTTTTGTCACGATCGTCAATGGGCATCCCTTCTTTTCTTTTTTTTTTTCGTTCCTTCCCGGTGGATTCTTCGATCCGGAGACAAGGAGAATTCCAGTAGCGGGTCTTAGAAGGATCGTCGAAGGTGGAAGGTCGACGATATCCTTATTGTTTCGATCCTATGGATGTGATTCCTGGCTTTACGACAGGTAGGGGACAGTGGGGTAGTTTGGGACATGGGGCACATTGGGACATTTTGATTTTTGCGGCAATTATTGTGATTTAGCAGTTGGCTATCTTGTCAGAATCAGTTAGACACTTATTCCTTTAATGTCAGTCGCTTTCACAATCACAGATAAAAAACTGTTGAAGATATTAAAGTTTTAGTGTTTTCGGGTATCCACATAAGCATTTCTTGTCTGTTCTTAAGGTTATAAGTTAAATAAAATAAATAATGAAGCTTTTGCTTGATGTTCAACATATTCCATCTTGTATTAACTTTATACAGTCAAGTTATGTTTATGAAATGCATAGAAGGAATTGTTGAATAGATGCGAAGTACCCACTCGAAGTACCTGTGGGGTAGATTGGGACAACCTAAGTGGGGCAGATTGGGCTTGTCCTCTCAATCCCGATGATCGCACAGATCTAATACAAAAGTTCGAAGAAAATAGCACCCGTGAAAATACAAATAAAAAAACGTCATAGAAAAAGAGCAGAGTTAGATTCAACAGATGAGGATACTGAGACAGAGGAAATTATTTAAAAAATGCAAAAGGACGAAGCAATGGATTCAGACATCGAAAGTAATTTTGAATTAGAAGAAATTCAGAAGTATTATAATAACGTACAGTAACATTTTTAACATTCATAATCTGTAAAAGGTAGATTATTTGTTTATTAACAATTCGCACTCGGCATTTTCTCGGCGCCTTTCATATTGTCCCCTCAGAGGGGGGGATAACCGTATGCAAAGGATTAAATTGTGGACGGTAGTTTTTTCCAATAAATAGATTCTTGTGTTTTCTAACTGTAATTTCTAAGGAATTCCATCGTAGTCCCAAACTACCCCACCGTGGGGCAGATTCGGACATTTTGCACTTATTAACAAATTACATTATTAACAATACAGACGGTTTTTTTTTGCCTATTAGCCGGTATCGTCCTTTAACAAAAACCTCAACATATCTTATGTTTCTCACAAATTTTAAATTGGATGAAAATTGTGGAAAATACAGGCTCAAAATCCTTAACAGTCCCAATGTGCCCCACTTTCCTCTACCACGACCGAAAATAAGGAATCGTTTTCACGAGATGGCAAGGCGGGAAAATTTGAAAGCACCGAGAGTCTCGCTTGATTTTACGTTACGTTCCTCGGTGAAGTATAAACCGCGAACACGAGTATTCTCCGCCAGAGAAATAACGAATTTATACGACGGAAACGGACGATTCCGCATTGTCCCGACCAACGGCGTGCGTCGAAGAAAAATAAATTCAATCTTCCTGGTTTTCTTGCAGTAGTTAAAGCGACGTTTACGATTGCAACGGTCGCGGGTCGCGACGCTTAGAGGCATTTCCTTTTTGCTTGCCTCCATCGGCTACCGAGGGCCCGTATCCATTTCTAATTTCGCTAACGAACGCCTCTAAGTGAATTAGCGCGAGAAACGGTATTACCTCCCTCCCCTGCTCGTCTTCCCTTTTCGCGGGTGCACCGCGTAGGATACGGAGCGTGAGAGATGGAAAAGAGAAAGATAGAGGCAGTTAACAGCGGCACCGGGAGAGTTCCTTTGTCTTGCCGATTCCCATTGTTCCACCTTGAGAATATGGAGTAGAAAAAAGGAGCTGAGCGGAGAAGTAAAACGAGAACGAGGAGGTGGTGAAGTAGAAGGAGCGACGTTAGGCAATTCTTTCCACCGACTACGACGTGGACGACGACTATCCAATTTCCCCACAAATTTCGTACAATTATTTCTCGATTAGGACTCCTTCGAAGCGGGACGACAACATCTACACGCGTATCCTTCCAAAGTAGACCGATCGCACATTAGCGACGCCCGCGAAAGAAAAAGCGCGCGCTCGCGAAAGAAATTCGCACGAAATGGCGCGCCTAATTGAGGAAGGAGGGTAACAATCGCGAAATTAATAAAATCTCTCCGCGCCGCGCCAGGAAAACGTAAGAGGAAGGTAGGAAGGGATAAAGTAGAATAAAATAAAATTCATTTATTGACCCTGAGCAGAAGCGCGCCTAGGGTCCTACCTAAGAAAATACAATGTAAAGACAAACAAAAATAAACAAAGTAAAATAACGAACTAACCCTGCAACGACGCATGCAGGACCAATACATAACAGAATTAAATAGGAAAAAATAGAATAAAACATAAACATAAGAAATTAAGTAGAAAATGAAAGGAAAAACTTAGAAATGCAATTAACACGTTCGTCGCCACGTCACCCATATTTCGGTAACGCTTTCAATGCCTGATTATAAATGATCAAAATAGGTATTTGGAAGTATAATTACCATTTTACATAGTTAACCCATTCGAGACGGCGATTTTTTTCAAACACGGTCCCCAGAAGCGAAACTTTTTTTTCTTTATATCGTTCATTTTTAATAAAAAAAGCTTGTTTAGTATGGAAATCACCCAATAACGGATAATTGCTCATTATTATTATTGCACACACGGTGTGTAGCCGGGTCTTATAGCCTCGGAAATCAATTGCACACACGGTGTGCAGTCGGTATCGAATGGGTTAATTAAACAGTCGCCAAAATTCAAGGTGACTGGACAACGAACGTTTTAAAGGCGCCCCGAAGGAAGGAAGGAAGAAGTTGCGCGCTCGCGCGTAGATGAAGAAGAAGAAGACCTCGAGGGAGAGAGAGATTGTCCAGGCGGCGGCGGCGGTGGCTGAGTCCGTGGAGACGAATGGGAATAAAAACCGATCTGGACGCCCTGCTCGACGTCTTGGTGGGGCTGACCTTGCGGGTCCTACGGGGGCCACCAATGTGGAACGACGAGAAAATAGAAAATCGTGGTTGCTGGTCCTAAATGCGGGCTGTGTGATGTCATGCGGAAATAGCCATTCGTCGGTCCGTCCGTCGGTGGGTCCGTCGCCGCCGGTTGGCTCGTCCGTCTGGTCGCCGCCACCGCTGCCACTCGAGGAGGGGGAATTTTGATCGCTCGGACGATTACCTCCTCACTTGACTCCGAAAGGGCCGATAGTTATGCTTCCAGCGAAGCGATGAAAGTTTCCTTTTCGTTGGGGGACGTGAGCGCCTGTAATTTACCTGACACTCGCCAACTACGAGGCACGAAGAGGGCGACGCGCTATTCTCGCTCCGATGGTTTTTAATCTTTTAATTACTGTTATCTCGGTCCCTCTCTTTCTCTCTCTCTCTCTCTCTCTCATTTTCTCTTTCGTGCTCTTTCAGGAAGAAGAAGAAGAGGAGCGGTCGGTGATCGTAGGACACAAAACGCGCTTATACCCTAACCCTCGTGAACGGAACGATTGTTCGTCTCCTGCGTCTCCTTCGATCTTGCCTATAGCATCCTTCTCACTCCTTCTCTTCCTTCTTCGATGCCTTAATTACGATTGAACTCGTTTCTTTTCCATCCTTTTTTTACGACGGCAGATGGCGGACCGTAAGACGATCCGCGCGATAGAGCTCGGCAAGATCGTAATTACAACAATGTTGCCGCGCCCGTGGATGCACGCCCAAGCTAGGGCAACCCCTGCACCTGGATTCTATGCAAAATCACGATCTAAGCGCGTTCTTGAGGCTGTACTTTTCCCCGTTGTCACTTCCGCCAGAATCGAGCCGATCGATACGATAAAGCCGTCCACGGGTTTTACGGGAGATAACGATTACGATAATGTCCTACGGCCGATAGGTAAGAGGAGCGTGGAGGAAGCAGGGAGTGGGATATTATCGTGCGTGATTTTCTCATGCGTGAAAACACAGGTTGGGCTTCGCGGCGAAAAGTCTTCCGTGAGGTTTTATCGCTGTCAACCGGAGAGAACGTTCTCGCTCTATTTGCATAAGCGCGAGGCTCTTCTCGTCCGGGCGCGCGCGCGCTTACCATTTTTATACCGAGGACTTATCTATCGACCGTCAATTACAATTCACCACCGTGTTCTTCCGCGATCTCGCAGATTCTACACTTTGTCGTACAATCTATCGAACATCCTGAAATTACATTTAATTTGGAATTTATGCGGGCGCTCAACGCCCCTCACCAGGAAGATGATCGAAGCCAAATGTAAATGCACGAGGGTGTCCTTAACCCTTTAACTGCGGGTATGCTTCACAAACCACATGCTAAAATTATAGGGTGAAGCGAGTGTGGTATAAAAACAACAAGCTAATTCTTGCTAATATCAAATAGCGACTGTTGTTTATATACTACTAAAAAAAAACAAAAATAAATGCAATAAAAAAAAAGGAACCTTTTAAGATAGAACATCGCTTTAATAATAAAATTAGTGTAAAGCATGCTACAATTATAGGCAGAAGCGGGGTATGCTATATAAACAACAAGCTAATTCTTACTAATATCAAATAGCGGCTGTTATTTATATACCACCAATGAAAATAAATACAATAAAACAAAAGAATCTTTTAAAATCAAACATCGCTTTAGTCATAAAATTAGCGTAAAACATGCTACAATTATAGGCAGAGGCAGGTATTAACAACAAGTTAATTCTTGCTAATATCAAATAGCGGCTGTTATTTATACACCACCAAAAATCAAATAAATACAATTAAAAAAAAGAATCTTTTTAAATAGAACATCACTTGAGCCGTTTATTTTGAAAGATATCACAAAATTCTTGCACTAAATTATTCACGAATTTTGTGACATCTTATTTTTTTTAAAAAATGGACTTAGGCCACTTTTAAAATAAACGGCTCACTTTAGTAATACAATTAGCATAAGCGACAACGGCTGTCCTCAAGCAAACGACAAAAAAAGTATCCGCAGTTAAAGGGTTAAACAGTCCACGAGATAAACGAAACAATCCAGCAACGACATTCTATCTGCGTACCAGCCACGAGTATCGGTTAAAACGATCGGTCGCCATTAATACGAGGCTCAGCGCGTTCGATCGACCCCAATAGGGCCGTTGCGGATAAGAAAATTGTCCGCGAGCGTTCAAAGGACGCCCGTTCGCCGCCACGCCGGCGAAAGTCACCAGAAATTCGAGCCAGGGACATTTGTAGATGAGTAGGAGAATGGCCCGATGTCACGCCGCGTGTAGGCGAGTGCGCATGCGCGCGGATTACACTTGACGGGCTCAAAAAATCAATGACCCAAGGAGGCACGAGGTAAACGCGCTCTTGATCCGTACTTTTTCTTAGCGTGGAATTATCGTTGGATGGAGTAAAACGATCGTACCACGAGAGAGAAGTATTTCTGGAGAAAGGATCGGTCCGATCGATCCCGATAGCGTGGAGGTCGAGCACGAAGAGAGGAGAAGGCTCTCGCGTCGATGAAAATGGAGGGCGAGGGTGCAGCCCGTGTGGCGGCGCTAGTGTAAAATGGCCGAATAGCGGTACGGCGGAAAGCAGCCGGGGAAGCTCCGCTCGGCTTCGCCACGGCGCTTCAGTTCGTGTCCTCTCGCTGCGCACGACGGATCTACGGGATTCGTCGGTGGGATCGTCGCGTCGTCGCCTAACGTACCGTAGGAAGGGAGAAAGAGCTACGAGAGGGAGGGAAGGAAGGTAGGACGGAAGGAAGGAGCTGGAGGTGGAGGTGGGCCGTGAGAGAGAAGGAGGAGAGGAACTCGATCGGCTCGCAAAACTTTACTTTCGTGTGAGAGAGCGAGAGTGGCAAACATTCTTCCCCTCCCCTCCACACTCGACGAGTGCCCTGCGATCGGCAAGAAAACTGTGCGCGAAGGAAAGCGGTGAAGGGAGAGAGAGAGAGAGAAGAGAAAGAAGAGAAGAGGAGGAGGAGCAGGAGGAGAAAAGAGTTTAATAGGGAGTAGTGCGAGGGACGCGCGTTTAGAGTCCGCGGAGATAAAACGAGATCGGGCCGCGAGTGCTGCGCGGTTCCGGCCGGCTAATGTACCGAGCGCGTTCTCCCATTTGTGATTCGCGAAGCCCCTTTTGTGTGAAAGTGGTAAAGCCCAGTGTTGCCGGTATCGTCGTCCGACGTTTCGCGTTGACGCTCCGGGGAATTGTAATCCCTAAGCGATCTTGAGGCCGCGCGCGCCTTCGACTCGAGCAGCCACTGTTACCGGTGGGGTGCTGCTGGTGCTGCTCACCGCTTCTCTCCGTGCTTCTTCGCGCTCACCACTCGGAGAGGAAGAGCACGCGCCTATAAGAAGGTATATTCCACGGTGGAGAAGGCGGCCACGGCGCGCACCGTCCGTCCACCTTTCGCGGTGCCGCGAGTGCACGGGATAAAATGGCGCTTGCTCTCCTCCGAGCGCCTATGCCAACCGTGACGAACAATCCGAGGAAATCGCGTGTCTCTCGATCGGCCGGTCTCTGAGGCACCAAGAGAATCGTCCTTCCATTCAATTGGCCTCGTAACATTGGTGTCGCGTTCGTGCTCTCGCGATTCTACCTCAATTCTCGGCTAACTTCTCCTACGCCGTGAACCTGTCCACCTTTCGGAGGTACCACCAGCGACAGGATTTAGAGCGGGCTTTCTTTCTCGGAGGGTGCACGAGACTACTTCGCGGACGAGAGAACGATTATTAACGGAAAAACGACACAGTGTGCAGTGGTGCTACAGTGCTGACGTACGAGGATCCTTTGCTCGCTGGTCTTTGCTGCGCAATCGAGGTAGGCTGACTTCTCCTTTTTCTTGTGTTCTTTTTTTTTGGGAGAGCGTAGAGTGTTCTCAGTGGTTGGAAAATGTGAGTGCGCGGGAGCGAATTTTCGGAGCATTATTCATATGTCTCGACGATCTTGATTTAGGGAACCGTGCGATGGTAGGAATATTCTTGTAAGGTTAAATTCGACGCGAGGATACGGAGAGACAAAAAGCTTTAGGGTCTGCCGTGTTATCTTGTAACATTTAATTTTGAAAATTATTCATACGCATTCCTGCGAACGGATTTCGGAGTAAGGAGCTTCGTGCTGTCGCTTGCGTTTGATCTCGGTGCTTGAGCGAATCTAGACGCTGGAACTAATAGAAGAAGAATCTTGTTGGGGCCAGTGACAGTCAAATTTCTTCGTAACCCCTGCCAAATGTCGTTTCGCGCCCGAATTTACCGACACCTCGTAACACGCACCTTCGTTCTCGTACCTTTCACTTAAAAATGTACCTGCTGCTTAATTTTGTCGCAGAATTCTCTTCTGATCTAACCAAAAGTCGCGGTACACGAGCATCGAGACGAAGTAGGATCAATGCTCGAGTCACTTTCACATTCTTTTACTTATCTTTATTTCGTACGATCCAATGTATCCTTGCTGATAATTCTACGCATTTTATTCTTTCTCCTATTACTGTTGAGGCGCTTCGAAGAAGGTCTCTTTTAACTTACAAAATAAAAGATCGTCCTTCATTTAACTAACGGTACTCTACGACCGGGATAGGACCAGCTTCGACATATTTATTCGTAGTATTATCCGTCGAAGTTTAACCGCGACTGCGGTCAACAACCGATCGATGAAAACAACCTTGTTGCCGCGCCGTTAAAAGTGGACGACGACCTTTAATATATCACTCTTCTTTGCGTTTCTATCGCGATACACCCGAGCAGTCACGAAATCGGCGATACCGATCAAAGCTCCTGGCCCTCTCTCTCGTTCTCTCTCCCTTCTAATCTGAAAATCGTTTCTTTAACGGTAACCAGGCGATCGGTCTTCGTCGTGTCATTAAGCCGAGCTGTCCCCCGCAGTCCACGGGGGTTAGGTGGGACGGGGTGTGATTCCGTGATTATGCAAATAGACTTTTCGACCGTTGGTGAAGCCACGTCGAGAAGGGTGGGGGAGGAAGAGGAAGGAAAAGGGGAAGGGTTGAAACGAAAGAGTGGGAGAAGAGCACGAGAGAAGATCGTAGAGTGGCGAGAGACGCGGAACAACGATTCGCACGCACAATCCGTGCTGTGTGTTGTGTCGTACGTATCCAGTGGGGCTCGGGCGCCATAGCAAGCGCGCTTTAAAGTCACCTTTAGACCGATGGCTAACCAATGCGAATTATACACGGCGAATTAGTCGTTAGAGAGCGTACGATTCGATTCGTTCGGAAATGATTCAACACGATCATTGCCCCGACGACGAAACAACCACGATTACCAAATTACTATTAGCCTTCGATCTACGTGGAAGACGCGGAACGAGCTTTGAACATTTAGAAAAGCAGACGTTATTTAGAATTTAGAATTTTACTGGAAATTTGAAAGAGAATGATGCACGGGTGTTAGATACGAGGTAAGGTCCACCAGTATGTGACAAGGGAAGTGCATTAAATGATAACAATAGGTGCGCTCCTTTTACACTCGATCTCATCTCAGTTTGAGATTAACCGAGTCGAACTGAGCTCGAATTTGGTGAGATTATTCGATTTAAGAACTTTTCTAAAAGAACGCACAATAACCACTCTGTATTATTCGTCGTTTACTTCGGATTATTGTAGCGAGAGCTCCATGCATTTCACGTAGAACGCAGCTCGAATTACAGAAGTGTACACATCTATAAATAAGCGTTGATTTTATTTCTTATATTTTTAAATCGCATAGACATTCATGGAATTTCATAACGTAGAATCGCTCTTGTCACCGAGCACGAGTCCCGCCGAATCACATTTATGTCACACAACCGTAGAAACAGCTGAGATCTCATTTTGAAACAATTCGAAGAATAAGAGGCAGCTGTAGTAAGAGAGAAGAACAAAATCTCACAATTAGTTTCAGCTCGGTTGTGAAGTGAGTCGATCAAAAAGGACGACCGCCAACTGTACTGAGCTGAGATTATCTGACAATAAGATAGACTGTAAAAGGAACTCATCTAATAATCAGGAGAAAAACTTACAGTATGAGCTGCCGCGTTTCCGACGGCACGGTGGCAGCCTGTAAAGCCCAAGTCCATTAGGTCAGTTTCTGCGCAGTTTTTCATTTGCAGAAAAATCATTGTAAATGAATATACGTATACGGATGAAATATCGTTATATGGAGCCGCGGTCCTATGACGATCAGCTTGAAGGAGAAGAAAGAGAAAAAGGAGAGAAGAAATTGATGGATCCTTGACGCACGGTGGGGCACGCGGACGCGTGGAGTCGTGTACACCCGATCTTTCGCACGCGCCTAAACGCTTCGCGACGTGCCAAGCGACGTCTCCTCTAGGCGGTAGGCTGCTAACCCCGCCACCTACGGCGACTAGAAGGAGACTCGTGTACACGTGTCTACCACTCGGAAAATGACAGGCTATCGGTGGAGACGCCGTGTTTGAGCTCCGGCTCTTCTCTCAAATATTTTGCGCGGGCAAACACTCGGCTGGTACCGTGACGGATCGCAGCGGCCCTTCGTTCCTTAGGTCGTTGCTGCCCGGTGCTAGACGGTGGAACGCAGCCCGCGCGTCGGCAAGGCGAACCGGTACTCGCCTAGAGGAAACGGGATTCTCTCGCGGCTTACTTATATCCACCGAAGCCGTCCTTCGGATTTTCAAGAAGTAATTGCGCATTGTAAAGACGCTCGCTCGCGGAGAAAACGCCGTATGGGGATAATGGAGTGGCAATGAGCTACGACTCGATTGGGTTTAGGATTCGCTCGTCGAGTTCGACGATCGGAATGCCTCGTTGATTGCGAGAAACCGCTGTTTTCGTCGGGCAAGAACGTCTAACGAGTCGTCAGGATAACCTGATTTTTCTTTCTTTCAGCGGTGAGAGAGATGCCGAAGGATTAGCGATTGTCTCGAATGTATTTGCAGGTTTCTGCTTCTCTTAGACGCGCTACCCGTAGACTTTTCCGTATGTCGTACCATGTCATACGTATTACAACGAACAGAATTCTAACAATGGTAATTCTTCCCCGTCCAATCTACTTTTTCGACGTTCCGCGAAAGTACCTGCGGACCGTTTAACCGAATTTTCCGCCGATTCTCGTAGGTTGGCTTCTTGCTTTAATCCTTACACTGAAAAAATTGTATTCTTATCTTAAGAATTTACCACTTAAGTTTAGTATATTTCCCACTAAAATAAGTAACAAGAAGATCTTCTTAATTTAAGAGTAGAATGTTCTAAACAGATTTCTCTAATTAAATATTCTTAACAGATATACTTAACATAGCCTGGTAAAAAATTTGTATGGATATATTTCGTATATAATTATTGGAAACGAAACTCTTAATGAAATGCTTCACTCTTTATCGAGCTCTTTATATTGTCGAAAATTACATTATCCATATCTTGAAATCAGAATTGGTTGAGAAATGTAGTCACGAGAGAAGGTTACAATTCATATATACATGTATTTTTATCACTTGTAAATATCTCCATTAAATCGCCCAAATCCTTTTCTTCTAGCCACTTCGTCACTTCTTTATCCAGACTTTTTGCCCAACATAGCACAGAAAATATTATAGTATTCAAAATTACGCAAAATGGCAAGAGGAACAAGATACAGGCATCGACATGTGCCGCGCGCGATGTGTAACCTAACTTAACCAAATACGGACACGCATTGTGTGGCAACATTCAGATGGATTATTAAGAATATATTCCAAAAAGCGTCATATCGATAAGAAAATATTCTTATCTATTAAGAATATCTATTAAGATGAATTATTAAGTTTGTATTTTAAGAATACAATTTTTTCAGTGTAGCACTTGTATGTCGAGTATGGCTCGACATTACATTTCTTACGCCAACTCGAATGACAAGTTAAACTCAACGTTATGCAAGTCAATTTCTAAAATATTGTAAAATCTTTAAATTTAGTTAAGGAGTGCAAAGGGTTAAAGTCTCGTCGCAGAACGTTGTCGCGTGGTCGGCACCTTTGTCCTAGGGTTTTTTTTTTGCAATTTTTCCCCTCTTTCAATCAATTCCCCTGTCTGTCCTTCAGGTTGATAATACCATTACATATCTCAGGCTAGGAGCTAAAAAGGCATATAGCTTTCAGATACTCTTTTACGCGCAGGCAGTCTCATTCATTCTGGGCTTTTCTCCGTACTTATTCAAATTAAAAAAAAAAAATGGTCGTGTGGTCGGCGCCTCTATTGAGCCAGCTAAAAATGCCAAGTGCGCAATGTCGCGATATTTAACGTACCACCGAGCAACCTAACATTATAAAAAAACAAAATACCAACATCGTCGGGGACAAGTATCCTGGACCGAATCGTAAACATCTTCCATCCTGTAATCTCTCGAATTACAGAATTATATTGAATATCTTAGCATTCGCCCCCCTCCATCCATCTTTCCATAAAACGATCGTACTTTTTGGTCGTCTCGCAGCGAGCAGGAAATTACGAAAACAGCTCGGGCTCACGAGAAGCCGGGGAATGCGCTATCCAGGAGGGAAGAAAAGGTAAATGAATTTTCGTGAGAAGGTTCACCCGGACGCGGTGAATACGAGCACGACGGTGGCTGCTCGGGTAGCCGATCGTTATCGAGGAGGGGAGGGGGTTGACAGTTCCAGGGCCAGGTAGAGGAGCAGTAACATTATGACGGGTTGCGCGGCTAAAAAAAGGGCAGCAACCCCTCCGTTTTTCTCTACCTGTTGGGTACAGGTAGCCAGTTGCCTCGTGCACCACGGAAGAAGGGCGAAAGGGGGAGGTTTACTTAAGCGTAGGTTGCCGAGCACGTTTCGAGACGTGACGAAATTGTAGAAACCCTACTTTTCGTAATCCGCGAGAGTGCTGCTCCCCTCGGCCCTCTCCATCGCTTCGTACCAATGCAAAAGCGTGTCGCGCCGCGAACGTAATTCACGCTTTTCACATTTCCATACTCTTTCCACCACGAATCCTCCGAGCGATTAATCGGTGGAGAGTTTTCGTGAGAGCGACGCCACGCCGAGAAGATTCCGACCGGTGTTGTTATTTAAAAGGGAAATAGTATACAGCGGTGGCTCAACCGATCGACCGAGCGCGGTGTCATTAGCCACTTTCGGTACCGACACCCGAGTAGGATAATTAGCCTCGATTCAGCGCAATGTATAAAAGCCCACTAATTTCTCTCTCTCTCTCTTTTTTGTCCCCTGCCTCTCACTCTCTCGAATTCGCTCTCATCTACCGTACAGAGCTCTGCTCGACGTGAGAACTAAAATTCCCCTCCCTTTCGACGATTTTCGAGTCTTAGGGACACTTGGGTCTGGTAAGAGAACAAATTCGAAGAGAGAAAGATCTATTCGTCGGATCTCTCGCCGATAATCGTTGGACCGTTAGACGAAAACGATCGTAGGAAACGATGGTGGTGGTATCCAAGGTGGGATTCTCTGTGTACCACGTTCTTGCGACCTTCTCTTTCTACCCACAATACCGACGACGATCGTGAGACGACGATGACGACGAGTGCGCGTCGCACACGCGGGGTTACGGCCAGCAGAGGCAATCTCATCGGTACCAAGCACCACTATTCGGGCAATTAATTATGATTACTGGTATTATTAGAGGTAATCACGGAACCGCGCGCGAGACTTACTCCTCCCCTCCTTCCAATCGAAGAACCTGGTCCCTCTTCAGGCGCACCTCGCCTGTGTTCCCGTGCGCATCTTTACCGAGCTGGACGCTCTCGCGCGAGAGAGTCCCGCCGCGTAATTGCATCGTGAAAGTGTTACAAAGCGATCCTCTTCGGCTCCGGCGTGGAAACGCGCGGCTCGATCCAGACGCGCCACGCTCAGCTTGGAAATAGTGAAAGTAGTGCAGACACCTGGTGCTGCCTCCTCTCGAGTCGGGTCCTTCGAAGATGCTCGGTGGGGCGTGAGTTTTCCGGAAAAGTTTTACGAGTGTTTTGCGTATTCTCGTGGGCGAGGTTGTACGAAGGACGAGTAGAGCCACGAGAGGGTAAAAATTGGGTGAAAATCGTGGAACGGTGAAGGGGTAAGTTAGTTAGTTACTCTTGGTACGAAGATTTCTCGATTCGATTCGAGTTGGCAACGACGAATAATTTCGAGATAAAAGAAATTTTCTTTGCTTCGTAAATTATTATTGAATTCCAGCCGTGTGAGAGTTTTATTCTTCACGAGAGGCTCCCAACAATCGTCTACCTC
The DNA here is from genome assembly GCA_944319695.1 of Tiphia femorata. NCBI lineage: Eukaryota > Metazoa > Arthropoda > Insecta > Hymenoptera > Tiphiidae > Tiphia > Tiphia femorata. Next base: position 3,220,240 of record OX090903.1, read on the forward strand.
GTAGCTAACTTCGACATCGAATCGATTCGGACGAAGCGAGTAAGTTTCTCGGTGAAGCACGCTCGTGAATTCTCTCGTGAGTCTCGCACGAGTCTCTCGGTGGATGTTCAATGACTCCACCGGAAAACTTTCTCGCTCGCGCGCCAGCTCGCATAATCGCGAAAGCGCGTAGACGTAATCGCATTACGGATTTGCGCGCCAGAGAGAGCAAAGGAGGTATATTCGATGCATGGTTTCTTCGCGAGGTGCGCGCTAATTAACGCGTGGAAGCGAGACGGTCGATTCGGTGCTTCCCACGGTAAGAGAGAGAATCGAATAACTGGGAACTTCGAGCGTGTACCTCGCATCGTTCCCTTGCCCGTGATATTTCCTTTTAAATCGATCGACCTTACTCGAGATCCTTGCCTGTGTGAACTTTAAGAAAATGGATTATTTTTTGTCTCAATCGAAACAGTTCGCCTGTACCTCAAAGGGTTCGGAAATAAAGAAACTTCCAAATTTTACAAGTGGTAACTTCTTGATTTCTTAAGATATTGTAAATGTGCAAACGCCATTCGAAAGAACGTCGTTTGTACCAGTTTGTACCTCCTTTCTTTTCGTTTGTACTTCAAGGGGTTAATTTGGTTTGTTATTGAGTTTATTGCAAGGAGAGGTTTGCGATAGTGTAGATGTGACCCGTCCTGTCAATGGAGATTGATCTATCCGAAAAGCCTTACTACGCCTTCGAGTTTAGATTATTGGTTTATTTGCTTTATTTACTTCACAAATCGAATAAACCAATAATCTAAACTTGAGAGTGTAGTGAGGCTTTCTGGATAGATCAATCTTCATGGACCTCTTGTAAAATCTTCAAAATTGTCTATCTTCGAACCCTTTGAGGTACAAATGAAAACAAGAGAGATACAAACTGGTACAAACGAAGCTGTTTCGATTGCAAAAAGAAAAATTTCGATATCTTAAAGTCTGGTCCCAAGTTCACACAGGTGAGATCCTTGGCTACTCGACGAAATCGTGCCTCGTCGACGGAAAAATTGACTATTCCAAAAAAATTTCGAGCAAATATTAAGGCACCCGGATGAGAAACTTGGAACGTCACGAAACTATGATTTGAACGATTGCCCATCCTTTAATAATAATAACAACGATAGGTGGAATAATATTCCGATTACTCGAGCCATTTGCAAATATATTCTTCTGTTTTTTGAGAGAATAAAAATTCGGCGAACGATTACGCTCGTCCACCGAGCGGCAGAAGGTTAAGATAACACTTCGATAAACCCTACCCTCGTTAAAGGAATGGTCTCGACGAAGGCGAGTCCGATTCGCGGAGCCTTGACGGTCGAGTGGCGAAATTCTTAGCGACCTCGGTGGAGTCCATCGCGGATTCTCCAGGCGGCAGACCAGCTCGACTCTCGTCCTCTTCCCCACTTCGTCCTCCTCCTCCTGCTTCTCCTCGACCTTCCTCATCCTTCCTCACCCAGGAGAGTCCCATCGTTCTAGCCGTGGCCACCGAGCGATTCGAATCTCGTTTTACATTTCCGACAACGGCGACAGGTCTTTCTGCTCCCGTACTAATCTCGTCCGCTCATCTAGGATCTAAGGTTACCTGGTTCCTGCACCCACCCGTCCTCGTTGTTGCCGTTGCTGTTGCTGCTGTTGATGCTTCTGCCTCGCCTTCTCCTCCCCCGTTTTCCTTCTCCTCGCGTTATGCGCGCGCCCATCTCGCGAATCCTCTCTGCCTATTATTATATTATTTGTGAGATCGCATTTTCCGATCTCTACGTAGAGGAGATACAAGGACCGATAGAATGGATAAGATCGTTGTTAAATGTCGAGATCCGTTGCGATTAGACTGGAGGAAAGAGGGAATAAGGAACGTGGATATTTTTGTTCGTTGTTACGGACCTCTGGTGAATATTCTCGTGGGTTTTCAAACATTTTTTGGAATTTTAGAATTTTGTGAATCGTTTGGGTAATGATAAGACGGCATTTGGATTCTTTTCTCTTTACGGAAATTGTTCTTCTTTGCATTATGATACGTCGAGAGGTTGAAATCTCAGGTACTTGAGACTTCGAGTACAAGTATAACAGGTAATAAGTATTACATTGACGCGTTTCACGTCAACGACCGTTCACGAATCCCTCTTCAACAATTTCTACGATGGAAAATCGACTAATCCCTTCGAGGAACGTCGCGTTAGGTTCACGCGAATGGATCGTCGCTTCTCTCTCCTCGAATCTCTCGATGGTATCGTCTTATCGACGCACCCGTCAATCGAATGTCGCGACAGCTCGTGGATCAGAGAAGATTAAGATCTGATCTCGTTATCGGTCGAATCCCCGAGTAAACAAAGATACGTAACGATCCTTCCTCTCCTCGTACGACTGATTTCCATCGCGCCTCTTGTGTTCCCTCTTCTTCTTCGTTCCTCTCTCGCAATCGTTAAACTCGACCGATCGCTCAATTTTCAGAATCGCTTGTCGCATCGGCGCACGGAGCTGGTGTAAAAAAAAAAAAAAAAAAACAGACCCTCGTCAACGATCATCGATTCTATGCGAGGAAGAAAGTTCACGAAACGAAAGAATTGTATATTTTTAATCGAAGATACTCGAAGAGTATCTCTTTTACTTTTTGTTAAAGACCGCTCAATAACACTGGTCAATAGTAGCTCTGTTTCCTTGGAAACAAGACTTGCTCTTTACTAAATCGAGGATGGTGATTCCAAAAATCGAATCCGTTTATTCGAATTGGCTCCAGTTTTCGAGATATCCTCAGTTTTGTGTTTTACTGGTAAGTAACTCCAGTGAGAAATAAAACTGAGGATATCTTGAAAACTAGAGCCAATTCATACACACCACTTCGATTTTTGGAATCAGCATCCTCGATTTAGTAAAGAACAAGTCTTGTTTTCAGGAAAACAAAAAACAATGCTTCTTTGTTAACCTGTGTAGTTAATCGTCTCCGCGAAATAAAGACAAAATCCATTTCTAATTCTCTTAAATTTACATGATCACGAATCCTAGGAAAATTTTCGTATTGCAACAAAAATAGGAAGAGGAATTTTTCGTGAGCGCGCGCGTCTGTTCGGAACCTCGGAGAGTCGCACCGAGATCGAGCTTGAGTTTTAGCTTGGTCACGTCCGAGAGTCTCTCGCCGTCGGCTTCCTCTCACCATGGAAATACTTGGGAATCGCCTTGAGCTCGCGATGCCGATCGATTCCCCTCGAGGCGCAAGTGGAAGGAGAGGGAGGAGGGATTGGGAGTAGCAAAGGTAGCAAAGAGAGCGGGAAGAGGGAGAGCGAGTAATCGCGAGCACCTGTGCGACGACGACGATCATAATAATAATAACGATAATGATAATAATTACACGGCGCTGGCAGGCGAGCCAGCCAGGCACCGGGTACACATTGCGAAACTCTTCTTGGATCTCTCGCGACACCGTGGGGTGAAAGGTCCCTCGACCCAGTTATCTCTCGTGGACTCTACCGTACGCGCTTTACGCGGGTCGCTTCGTCTATCCGCGCGTACGTTCGCTTACGTCCCCGTAAGGTCGACCTGGCACTTGACTTTAAGATATCGAAATTTTTTTTTGCAATCGAAAGAGCATCGTTTGTACCTCTAAGGGTTCGGAGATAGAGATACTTCTAAATTTGAGACGAAGCTCAGTCTATCTATGGAGATTAATCTATCTAGAAAGCCTTACTACGCTCTCACGTTTAGATTATTGGTTTATTTGCTTTATTTGCTTCATAAACCAAATAAATCAATAATCGAAACTTGAGGGTGTATTGAGGATTTCTAGATAGATCAATCTCCACAGACAGACTGAACCATTTGTAAATTTTTGAAGTAACCTGTCTCTGAACGCTTTGAGGTACAAACGAAAACGATGGATGTACACGCGGGTACACACGATGCTCTTTTGAATGGCGTTTGTAGATTTCAGATATTTCAAAAAATAATAAAGTTGCCTCTTGTAAATTTTTGAAGTATTTCTAATTTCTATTTCTGAACGCTTTGAAAACAAGGGAGATACAAACAGGCACTAACGATATGTTAAAATCAGGTGCCAGGTTCGCACAAGTGTGAGGTCGACCGAATGCTCGTATTCTCTTATAAAAAAGGTTCGAGCACGTTTATGGTTCTCCACGATCGCGAATTCGTACTAACTTTTATTCATCCGGGTAGTCGATTTCAAGTTGAACGCGATAAGGTTCCAAGGGGGGGTCTCTCCCTCTCTTCAATACCGTCGCTCCCTTTTTATCGTCCCGCCACGCTTACCCCTGGAGAACGATGACTGGAGCGAGACGGATGTCGGTGGTGGAGGGAGAGGAGAAGTGACGGGAGATTCTAATCGCCTTTGTCGGAACCGTGCCGCCCGCGTTCGGCCCGCCTATGCTGTCCGTCGCGCCTTATTTAACGCGAGGACGATCCACACTTTAACGATGGAAGGGAAGTAGGAGGAGGATCCGAAAATGTAAGGAACGAGAAAGGAGGTGGTGGTCGTGCGTTCGAAGGGTAATAAACGAGGGAAGGAAAACTGTCGATTTAACCGTTTGACTGCTAAGCTATTCTTGCAAGAACGCACGAAAACTGCGGGACATATTTTGACTTGATGTTGTCAAATAAAACACTCTCATTTAGACAAGTATCAATCAATTTTAATAATTCTTTTCGTATTATAAAGAAACAATATTAATTGTGATCGTGAATAAGAAAAAATAAGCATTAAATTGTTTGTTTACAAAGTACGCGTGAGGTCAGACTACGTTCACTCCCACGGAGCAACAAAGACACACTGAAACTCGCAGCGCAAAAGCGCTGCGTCGCGGTTTTCGAGACAAATGAACGCAGCGCTTTTACGCTGCGTAGCAGTCAAATGGTTAAAGAATTGTGACGAAGGATGCTCTAAGGCTAAATGTGCGCATCGTGAAATTCTCAATTCCGAGATTAGTCTGCATATTTAGCAAAAATTCTTTTTTTTCTCCAAACAACCATTATTTTTCACCTACGCGTCCTTAGCTCTTTGAAATCCAACCGCAAAAAGAGAAAAGTCAAAGGACGCGGAAGAATAATCGAGAAGTGGAAAAATAGTAAAAAAATCCAAGGGGACGCGCACCTCTCTACCTAAGATCCTTTCATCCTCCCCGTTTCTCGTTCCTGGATTTCTCCGCTAAACTAAACGCCATCAACGCTCTCCGCATCCATTGTGTCCACGTGGCCGGCGAATTTGGACTTAACGATGGGCACGCGGGTCGAGGGGGCTTTAATAATGACGAGCTCTCTCGTCCTCGCTCTTTCCTCTCTTCCCGGCGCGAAATCGAGCGAGTGGACGCGCACGGGTGAAGCGGTCGGGCAGGCAGGCAGGCAGGCAGGCAGCCCAAGCCAAGCACAGGCAACCAGCCAGCCAACGAGAGACGGTGGCGCGCGGAGTCAGTGACCAGATTATCGAGTCCGGTGACTCGTCCCGTTCCTTCGCCAGGGGGAGAGAAAAAAAGGCGAAAAAAGAAGCGAAAGAGAGGGAGAAAGGGGAACGACAGTTTCGCGATAAAGGCCGCCCGAGTCTCTCCTCTCGTCGATGGTGCGCGCCTCGCGCGCACGTCAGTTGCTCGTTATCGATCGTCGACCTTCGATATCGAAGAAGATTTCGATTTCGAGGAGAACGAACCGACGAACGGTTGGGAGAGAGGATTTCGTTTGTGGTGTCCCTCTTTGCCCCCTGCTGGGTTAACGCCTCGACGAAGGACGCACGTGATGCGTTCCTATCGTTGCCCGTTTTCACCGTCCAAACGAATAAAATCGCGGAAGCATCGAGGGAAGCGGGGTGGTACGTGAAGGGTCGACATATTCTGGTCGTTTTATATTCTTATCCGCGATTATCGACTCGTTATTACCCTCGTAAATTATAATTACCCCCTCGGGGAGAACGGAGGGTGGATTTATTAATTCGCAGAAAATCCCTTTTATCTGCCCTCGGCGAAGGAGGTGGCAACAGGAGGTAGGAAAGGGGCACGGGGGTGGGAAACCCGATGAGAACCAGCTGCTAATTCGGCGTTTTAAACGTACGCTTTTCATTGTTTCGCGAAACTCCGGGGTGCGCGCGCGCGCGCGTGGAATTGCCGGTGGACAAAAGGCGGTAATTGCCAGGATTTCAGTGGCGTATACACGATTACGTTCCCTCCTCCCGCGTTTCTCTTCGCCTCGAGGCTCTCTCTTTCCCACCGCCCTCCACCACCCCCGTCCGATGGATTTCGGTTTATTTTCTCCCATTGCCGAGCGGCGACGGGCGGCTTCTATGAATGGGGATTCGCCTTATTCGCTGCTCGAGTTTCATGGGAATCTGGCCAATGGCCGCGTCGTCCTTCTCCTGCAGGCCACAGTCTCACGTCGACCTTTGGTGCGCGCAGGACATGCACCGTGCGACGTGCCGCCGCCACTGCCCTGCGTTTTTTCGTTTTCATTCGAAGGAGCGGCAGGAGGGAGGGGATTTTTTTGGGAAGTGGGCGTACCTCTTTCCGGTTTCGCGAACCATTGTGTCCCGAGACCTGTCTGTTTCTTCGTCTTCCTCGTCCCTTCTCCTCCCTTCGTCTTCCAGCTTCTTCTGATTTCTTCCTTTCTCTCCTCCTCTTGTCCTCTTCTTCTCTTCTCTTCCTCCTTCCTCTTTTGCCCTTCCTGCGCTCACTGCTTGCTGCTGCTGCTGCTGCTGCATTCGCCGAGACCGCAATAAGACTGGGCCCCTCGCACGGTCCCGCAGCAGCAGCACCGGGCACGTCCGCTTGCGTGTGTCCAGTTACACGCGCGCGCGTGGGTCCGCATACCTATCCGCACACTCGGGCGAAGGCAAGCTGCCCGCACACTCGAGTAAGGACACGCACGCCCTGGGTACTCTTGCACGTACCCAAGGGATTCCCCGTAAACGAGCCACGGGATGGATATAAATCTGTTTTAAAAATCTGTCGAGGAGGATCGGCTGCGAGCTCTTAGGGCGAGGCAGGCGGAAAGGATCTTGAGAATCGGTCGGGGCTGATGTTCGCCAGTTGGGTCAGGTTCTTTTTTTTTTTTTTTTTTTTTTTTTGTATAGGTACGAGGATAGAAACCGTCGTCCGTATCGATGAAAAGTATAATTTTCAGATTTCACGCATTTCAGCGGATAAGACCTAATAATTATCGTTAATATATTGTGGGCTAGACTTTTTATTTTGTTAACACTAGATTGCCCGAACTTTTTTTATAAACACGATTTCCCATTTGAAACAGTCAAATTGACTGGTTTCGGGCAATCTAGTGTTAATCGTACTCAGTGGCCAGGTACTTTCTGCGTCAAATTATCAATATCTTCTAACTGTTACTACTTGTTATTGCGGTTATAAAATTGCTATTGGCCGAAAATTTGGAAATGCGAGATATCTCGTCAAAGGCTCCTAGGGATGCAATATGAAAAACGTAATATCTCGTTCGCGATGTATTAACCGGGCTCGTAAAGTAAGTACATTAACCCTCGTTGCCAAGCCTAAATTATATGAAGTTATTTCCATTGCCATTTATATTTTAAGTGGTATTGTTTACCACAGTTATGTTATTTCTTGGTAAGAGCCTGTATGTTATAACATATTGAAAGTAGGACGAGTATACTCGTCTTGGCAATGCATAAGACCATGCCAAAGACGAGTATACTTGCAGCGAATGGGTTAAGATTTATGGAGACGGCATCTTCGTTGTCCGATCGGACGAACCGAATGTCGCGGCTCGTTCGCGCGCGAAAATCTGAAAATAAAATGTCGGACGAGCGGCCTGAAAGGCAACGCAAATCCCGGTGTCCGCTATTTTCTCGTAAAGGGTAGATGGTCTCTCTTTCCACGGAGGAAGTAAGTTGTTGCTATTGGGATCGGATTCGTGGTAGCCGAGAAACTTTTCCTGCGTTCTCCATAAAGGAGAGGAGAGCGCAAGGCACCCACCGAATAGAGAAATTCGAAAAAGGACGACGGGGTGGAGGAGGAGGAGTAGAAGAAGGAGAAAGAGGAAGAGAAGCGCGCCGGGGCCAATTTCGTTGGAAAAAGTCGTAAAGTACACAGGTTAGGCTAGCTACCGCCGAAAGGAAGGCCCTCGCTCACATTGTGGCCCCGAGACAAAGGGACAGTTTTTGTGCGCGATCAAAGGAACGAGGGACGGGGAGTGGAAGGAGGATGCGGGACCGAGCAGAGTCTCGCAGAGTTGTGGGAGAAAGAGAGAGGAAGAGAAGAGAAAAGGAACCTTTTACCGCGGGGGTATACGTGTACGTATCGAGCGGTTTTTCACTTGGCTTCGACACGCTCGAATTAATGATTTCCTCGTCCACCGGAGAGCTCCTTCGTTCTTCTCTTGAGACTTTCCGAATCTTCCAGAGGCGTTTCCACTGCGGAAAAACTATTTTTGAGCTTCGCTTATTAACCGTTTGACTGCTACGCGGCGCAAAAGCGCTGCGTTCATTTGTCTCGAAAACCGCGACGCAGCGCTTTTGCACTGCGAGTTTTTCAGTTATACATAAATTTTTCATGTAAAAGTCAGTGATCTTCCCCTAATCAAAATGATCCTTTACGTGCTGATCATAAGAGAAGATCAATAAACTTTAAGTTATCTTTTTATAAATTTTAATTTTCAAAGAAAAAAACAATTTAATCTTTATTTTTTCTTATTCACAATCACAATTAATATTGTTTCTTTATAATACGAAAAAAATTATTAAAATTGATTGATATTTGTCTAAATGAGAGTGTTTTATTTGACAACATCAAGTCAAAATATGTCCCGCAGTTTTCGTGCGTTCTTGCAAGAATTGCTTAGCAGTCAAACGGTTAATTTACTTGTCGATACAACGTTAGTCATTGCCATTCTTTTGTGACTTTTATTCACGTTTATATGCATCTTCATTCTCGCCTCCCTCCGTGTTGATAATACAATTATTTTTATTTTACTATAATATTTATAGGATACGCGCTGCTTGTATACTTCAGCCGACTGTAGGATAATTGATCCAGACCCTATTTAATTTTAATGTTGCATGTATTCTTCTCTCTTGATCTCCTTGCTCGTGCTCCATTCGGATGCATCCTCTTGTTCCTACAAAAGGACGCGCCCTTTCCTAAATATGTTTCAACCGCGAGAAAAGAATCCATTCTCTCGTCGCATACCAACGTCCTCTTTCAGTGGCGCGTGCTTGGGTATATACGATAAGGCTTGCAATAAATTCACTTGTTAAGTGGCAGGTAGCTCGGGTATCGAGGAATGACGACGCCGGTAAGAGAGCCGCATTTTCATGAAGGATTCTCCAACGAGAACCGTCCTTCTCCTTCTTTTGGTCTTCGTCGATTCTTCGTCGTTTCGTCCTTCGTCGTCGTGAGCACACGGTGTAGAATGAAGAAACCGTTAGAACTGGTGCTTGCCTACCTCTCTTTTCCTTGCCTTTGCAACGGAGGGACGTTTATCTCGACGAGAGGATCAAAAGATTCGGGTCGAGGTTAATCTCCGACGTGTAGCCGTTCAGAACCCACCTGCGATTAATTTTCGAATCTTTTCTTCCAATTCCTTTCTGGACCTTCCCTCGCGCGTACCTCGAAGTTCTGCTCCCTTTTCAAATTCGATCGATCCGTCGTTGAAAAATTAGCTCCGTTCTAGAGGCCAACGAGGACCCCACCCCTTTTTCTCAGCTGAAACTCGAAACTTTTTACGTACCAGTGGCGCAAATGGGATATGAAAAACATAACAGGAATAACCCACGGTGAATTCCACCCTATCTTCGATCGTTGTATCTTTCTTCATTCTTCTATTCACCTGCTCCCTCCTTTTTTTCCTCGGCCGGGTGAGATCAAGCGTGGAAAAGCGAAGTTGGAAGATTCACGGATCGGCCGGCACGTTAATCGAGGTTGATCCTCGTCGTTGAGCTGACAAAGGAGGAGCAGAAGGACGAAGAGAGGTGAAGGCGAGGAAAGAAAGAGGGAGATTCAACCGGTAGGTTTTGCCGAGGTCGGTCTCCCTTTTTCTCTCCTCGTGTGTTTGCACAGGATCTTCATTCGCTCGTTCCACATCGTTCGCGAGCACCGCAGAAAAGGAAGTTTTCCCTCACCTTTCGTGTTATACCTTCTTCCTCCTTTGCCCTACGAAAGGTTCTCGATCCAATAGGTATTTACCGGCTCTCGATTCACCTCTGCTTTTTTTCTCTCTCTTCTCCGTCCTTCTTACGCCTTTTATTATCACTCGTTGGTCGTCGGATCGCGTGAACACGCGAGGGCACACGAGACGAGGTACACAGTGTGGACCTGCGACTATTAGTCGAGGGAATCCCCGAATAAATATTTGACGTCGAACCAGCTGCCGCTGAATTTCGAAGCGCGCGCGTAGTCCTACTCGTCTCACCTCGTAAGGTACTACGAATTCCACCCTCGTCGGCAATTACAAAAGGGATCAGCTGGTTTTCGAGGTTGACAGCGCGTGTACGATCGCGTTCGAGGAGCATGAGAGAGAATCGTGAGAATTGCGAAGGGTGGACCCACCACCTGGAAAGGCGGAGGACGAATTAATATCGACACGTGGGTGTTTAACACGTTCCGTGCCACACTGTTTTTTGAAGACTTTTCGTTCAGGCCGCGTGGGGCGTATCCGTCCCACGCTTTACGATTGCATTGTTTCGTTTCTAGTGTATGGTTGTATAGCTTCCAATGATTAGAATAGTGCAAAAATCACAATTATCAAGAAAAGAGTTTATAGTTTAAGATGCACAAGACAACAAAGCAGTAAATCTACTTTCTTAGGAATTAGTTTAACAAATGCCTGGCTCAGCATTACTCTACCAAGCGAGTCCTTGGCTTGAACGGAAAGTTCAGCGTGGGGCGTATACGCGCTCCACCCAGCACGGAACGTGTTAACCCTGTGACTGCTGAATACTCTCGGCCGAAGCACTCCGTCTGGATGGCGATCTTAGCGATTGGAAATTGTAGAAAAAGACATACCTTTCGGCTAATCTGAATTCCGTTGATTAAGTATGTAAAACGCAATTAAGATATAATTGTATTTTTTCGTGCTAAATTAAACGATGCAAAATAATATTTTTTTAGCATTAATATTCTTTTATTAGATTGGCAAACACAGGCATGCTGGTAACGTTTACCGAACGCATATGTGCCGCCCATAGTCCACACGAATAGCTTTCGCCGGACTGACACATGCGTTCATAGCAGTGAAACGGTTAATGGAAAATAGAGATTGATACGTTGCTCTCGTTCGATCGAATCTATATCGCTCGTGAAATATTTTCAAAGTAACGACTGCATCGTTGACGATCGCCAGTTTTAACGGATCCTGTTGTTTCCTACCTCTCGTCGCGAGGCACTCTCCACTCAGGGAGTCCCGGCCGTCGTCAAATTAATGGCATTCGACTTCAAAGGATTAAACTCGTTTTTACTCCTTTCGAGCATCGGGTAACGTTCATTTTTATTCGGAGAGATGGAGGGGGAGAAAAGAGCGAGCCGAGCGAAGGTACATGTAAATGCAGCAGTGATACAAAGGCAGGAGGAGATAAAAGAGAGAGGAAGGGGATGGGGGTGATAGAAAGAGAGAGAAAAGAGAGATTGTGCAGTAGTGATACTACCGAGCGCATCCCGATATCTCCCGCGTCGTATGAATTCACTCGACCTGATTATTCCCTCTCGATATAGTCGATCGATTATTTCTCATGAGGTCAGCCGAGAGGTTAGTTCTGCAAGAATGCATTACTATGCAACAGGATGCGCGTCCACTCATTACCACGATATATATGTATGTGCATATAGTATATAGAATATATATGCAGATGCACGTCGAACGATAGCCAATGACGTTTCCAGAACGTTACGTCGCGTCGGTCCACGAAACCAGAGATTGAGCACGCCCGTGAATCGTTTTTAATCTGCCCGTACCGATATTTCGATCATTTATTTATACCGCTAAATCGACGGGCATCCTGATAAGAGTTGAATTTGCAATTCGCGCTTTCGGCGCGTAGCGCGAAATTAAATAAAAACGTCTCGTCACCGTCCATCGTCGCGCTATTTGAAATTTTCATCCCGACTGCACTGAGAGAAAAGTATATGATATATCTAACTATAATGGCATAGTAACAAAATTATAGTTGGAAATATCATATTTATGGTAAATGTTACCATAATGTCGGTAATCATTACGATAGAGGTATAGTATAATCAACTATATTATGTTTTTACCCAAAATTATGGTTATTTCAACTAAAAATACAGTATGGTTGAAAATATATAATGGTAAGAAAAGTAACTATTTTATATAGTTAATATTACCAGAATATTTCATACATACTGATAGAACTAACTATATTCACATAGCACATTTTACTATACATATGGTAACAAGAACAAAGGTAACAGTTAATAATATAACCATTTGTACAAATCGTTCATTCTACTATATTTTGTATGGTTAAGTGAACTATAAAAATATGTTTGCCGCCAAATCTAACTATAAAATATAGTGAGATTATAGTAAATCCAACCATTGTTTTCTCTCAGTGTGGGGTATTTCAAATGAACAATTTTAACAGATCTCTCCAAAGCGGCCGTGGAATTTATCCGAATTTATTCGCTGCTCGCAATTGCTCCACGCGCATTTCATCTCGCCCCGTGACGAAATCGAATTGGAACATATTAAATCAGAAGCCCTGCTTAACCTCGTCGTGGACCAGCAGGATCGTAAAATTGGACGTCGAAGCGGATCTGATGTTCGTTAAACGGGCAGTAAAATCTTGAAATGGGGGTCCGTCGGTGAATTCGATCCACCGAAATTTTCGAAAATCGCGAGTGATGCGCAACCTTATCGGTCTCGACGAGCGTATTGGCCGTGGGATGCCGATGATTCACGAGGAACGGAAGGGAATGTAGGAAAATTTAGTTCGGTGAACTTTATTTTCATCCCAACGCTACGTCTCAGTTCGCAACACCAGCTACACCAGCTACACTGCCTCTCGGAGCAGTGTTGCCAATATTTTTTAACCTAAAGTCGCCGTATTTACTGTCAGAAGACGCCCAAAATCTCCAATTTAAAAAAAAGGAATAAGCTGTTAGGTGGCGTCATCTTGTGGTTAGGATTAATATGAACTTTCGTAGTCACATTTCATTAGGTCGGTTTTATGTACTCTCAAATGGGCTCGACACACTTTGCAATAAGCTTGCGTCAAAATGTTCGAATTTTTTTCTTTTACCAACCATCCTAAAGAGATTATAAAAATGATAATTTGAAATTAAACGAAACTTAACTAAAATAAAAATTGACAGCGTCATCTAGTAATTATTACTGCAAGCTATAAACTTCAAAACATTTTAAAATCGCCCAATTCATCGCCAGTCGCCAATTTTGAAAATAGTGTCGCCAACAACCTCCTTCATGTCGCCCAATTGGCGATAAGTCGTCACACCTGGCAACACTGTCTCGGAGAGCCTTTTGCGTTCGCCCAAAACAAGAGCCTACGCGATAAGCGTTCAGACGCGATTCGACCAGCCTCAAACCTTTGTCGTGGTCCGGCCCCTCACGCATCTCGGTCGCTCACTCATTCACTTTCTTACTCAATTACTCTCGCTCTCTTACTCACTCTCTCTTTTTAATTTTGTTTACCAAAACTCCTCCTCATTTACTTCGAAAAATTTATATTTAAAGGTACACGTCATGATTATGTCACGCGTCAACAGGGAGACGAACTTGTCGCTCCTCTTTGCAGGACAATATCTTTTACTGCTCTTTTATTGCTACTGCTTGTCGTGTTTGGAACTCGTTGCCTCCAATTGTACGCAAGGCATCCACCATTGGTGGGTTTAAAAATGCTGCCTTTTCTTTCTTGTTGAGAAACAATTGAATTATTTGTCTTTTTCCTTCTGTTTCTATCGTTTTGTCACACTTTTGTTATTTGTTTTTTCTTGTAATTTTCGGAAGCTTATATGGGGTTCTTAGGTCCTGTAGCTTAATAAAATATTCATTCATTCATTCTTTCGCACGTTCTCTCACTCGCTCGCTCGTGCTCCTTCATCAGTGCATCCGACAGGAATGGATAGAAAGAGCACGGTGAAAAAACGAGGGTCGACCGAAGCCGCGGGCGGTGAAAACGCAGAGAGGCGTTCGCGCGGAATGAACGTACGCGTGCACGACTTTGTAAAAATCATCGGATTCGCAGGAAACTCTGCCGTGCTCGTTCGAGCGGAGTAAAACGTTTCGATTTGACCAAAATTTCACGGGCCTCTAACGAATCGAGGTCGATATCGATTTTCGGACGTCGACGAGGTGTGAGAAGGTCCGACAACCGTGCTCCACCATCGCCCTCCTCCTTTGTCGGCCTTTTGTCACCTTCTTGCGGAAATTCGTGAGCCTCCCCAGGCTAGGGTGCTTGTCCTCCTTTTCCACAATGGACCCACGCGCGCTCAGCCGGGTCGGTCGGTTCCACGGTAGATCTGGCCGATGCTTCCGGACGATGTTGCAGCCCAACACCTGGGGCGGAGAGAATTGTTTGCCGAATCGACACCCGCGGATCATCCGTGGGTCAACGAAAGAACCGAAGGGCGCTCGAGCGTCCCAAGGAATTTAGTAAGACGAAGAATAAGGTCAATGTCCCTATTTCTACTCGTTCAAGATAAATTATACTAAAACGGTAGTTTAAATTATTATTTTAGGTAACAATTAGCGAACAAATTGGTCGCTTAACACACCAGGAGTCGTGCTACGTATAAAATTAAAAAAATATCATTTCAAAGACTTTTATTATGAATAATTGTTAGTTATTAGGTGTATAAATTAATTCTCGGCCCCTCACTTCATTTGAAGAGAGTATCTATTTAAATTTGCATATCTTTCCCGCCGTATAGTTATTTTGAAGCGCCATCCTTTGGCTTCAAAACGAGCTATCATACTTAATGTTGTTGATAATATAACCTCAAAAACCAAATAGTAAACGTTATGTCGTTCGAAAAGCAGCACCTGAGGCATTGCCTTCTTTTCTCCTTTCAATCGAAAAAAAGTGCTGCTGAAGCTAAAGAATTGATTTGTTCCGCCTTAGGCGAAAATGCTGTGTCCTACAGTACGTGTAAAAAATGGTTCCAAAATTTTCAGAATGGAAATTTTGATTTCCGGGATAAAGAACGCCCTGCACAAACCACCGTCATTTTTCCAACACGGAATACGAAAGTTGCCTGAAAAGTGGCAAAAATGTATAGAAAGTGAGGGAGATTATTTTGAAGATTAAGAGATATCTAATTTTTTTTATAATAAAGATCAAAGTTTGATCAAAAAAGCCGAGAATCAATTTATACACCTAATAAATGGAATGCAAGAAACGAACGTATTTCTACTCGACAAAAATCGCGGTGTCCGTATATCTACTTACAACGTGTCCCTATTTCTGCGCATACAAGTGTATAACAGATTCAGTTTCGGTTTATCGATATCAATAAGGTCGATGTCGTCCCTATTTCAACTATTATTTGAGACTACAACGACTGCTCGGATTATGAAATTGATGTTTAACAACGTGGTGTTACCTAGCGAGCAACGAGCCTATGCAACTTATACCGGAGTATCTAAATAATTAATAAGTAATCTTTCTGTAACTTATATTATCAACCGAATATTAACGTTAAGAAGACTAGTTTGTAGTGAGTAGAAACTGGGACATTGACCTTACAGGAGGCAACGAAACGACAAATTTTCCCAACTAGAGACATATTTGTACTAATTTGTCGTAGATCCTCGTTAATTATCGAACGAGAAAGAGGCGATCCCAATGCTAGAGATTCTCACCTTCCTCCCACCTCCGCGAACATTTTCTTACGTCCTATAAGTTAGCGGAACAAAATGAGCGGAATCAATTCTAATTAATATTTTAATTTGTTGCTCAAAAGTTGCTAAAGAAAAAAATTTGTTGCTCGCTTAGTTTTTTTTAAAATACATGTTCCGCTAACGGAAGGTTAAGTTAAGACAATAAAAAAGCACGTAACCATTATAGAAGAATTTGTTGCTCATTTGTTGCTTTCAGAATATGCTAGCCCGGAATGTATTGCACTGCTAGCTTTTTTTTTAATTTGATGTTCCCATTACGAACATTTTGGCGCCAAGCACGTCCGAGCACCTAATTTTTTGACGAAATTATTTGTTGTTATATGCGTAACGTTCCGCTAACTCAATCTTGTGTTATGGGAACATCAAATTAAAAAAAAAAAACTAGCAGTGCAATACATTCCGGAGTAGCATATTCTGAAAGGAACAAATGAGCAACAAATTCTTCTATAATCGTTGTGTTTCTTTTTATTGTTTTTGTCATTAAAAAACATATTGTTCCGCTAACTTAATCTTCCGTTAGCGGAACATGTATTTTAAAAAAAACTAATGGAGCCACAAATTTTTCTCTTTAGCAACTTTTCAGCAACAAATTAAAATATTAATTAGAATTGATTCCGCTCATTTTGTTCCGCTAACTTATAGGACGTCATTTTCTTCGCCCTTGTCTCTTTCCCCGTAAGATCGTCGGTGTTATCTGTCCTCGGACGTCTTGCGTTCCTCGTACGCCCATGTAAAATCTTTGTTCGTCAACCGACTTCTCTTACTATAAACCATGCCTGTCCATCCCCCCGGAAATTCCACCGATCGTTATCACCCTACTGGGTATCGGTGATTCGATTTTTATACCGGACGATGATGCATCAATAATACCGAGAAAGTATCGTTACGCGACAATGGCGTATCTCCCTCCTGGCCGTTATCGGCCGGCGACGGCGGACAGATAAGAGTAAGCGGAGAACCGGTGAAAGGAGCACGCGAAGAAGACGGACAAACGAGAGAGATAGAGAGAAAAAGAGAGAAGGACTGTTTATTGAGCGCCAGCGAGACGAACAGAATCGAACGGGTCTACCTTCTCGCGCTACTTGGCCACCATCGTGCTCTCGCGTCCCACCACCTTCTTCCATATCTTGCTCTTCCTATACAAACAGTTTAGATAGGGTTACTGGAATAGTTCGCTGCTCGCATTTCATTGTCGAATAGACATTGTATCGTATCGGAATTTTAACGCTGCCCGATCCAAGCCGGTATTTATCCTCGTTACCGATTCATAGTGGAGATATAATCGGCTATTTCGTGTATCGGTTTTACGACGCTGTTATCCTGCGATACGCTTAGAATGGAGTTTGGAACGGTGGGCATTATCGGTCCATTTATTGTGCTTTATTCCATAAGTGGTAGTCATTGAGAGACGCGGGGTGCGAGCTGGAACGGTCTCGTAAGACTGGGAGAGACTCCAGATAGCTGGAATAATTACGTTCGGCGAATATTGATAATTTAACCAGCCTCGACGGGGTGTAGGATCGTTACGTTAATATTCATGCGCGAACCGCAGGTCCGAGAGCGAGTCTCGAGGCGAGGATTAAATTGAATTCGTTCGATCTTTTCCATATTTGAAGGAAGACGCCTCTTCAACACTAGATTTACCGAACATTTTTTATAAACATGATTTCTCACTTGCACCACTCGAATTGACTGGTTTCGATAAATTTAGTGTTAATCACGAGTCAATCGCAGGAGACGGATCTACGAAAGATCCTTCGATCTTATCTCGAATTCCGCTTATCGTCGATAACTTTACACTCACCGCCTCGCGATCGAGACTACATATTCTTCGACGAATTCCAATTGCTCCTCGATAATCCGTCCTATCGCTTTTCCACGAAGATCGCGAGCCATCGAGAAGAATCCCGGGTCGAATATTCGCAAACTCGTTCCCACGACAAGCTCGCGGGGAAAGTCACGAGGAGAGTTGATAGCGGGGAATAAATTTCCTCTATTTGCTACCCCATCGAGAAAGGGAACGTCCAAAGTGAAGAACAAAGGCGGTTCCTCGCTCGGGTCACTTGTATAGCGTTTTTCTCTTTCTCCATCTTTACCTTCCTTCGACCCACCTCTCGTTCTCCCTAAGCAAAAGTAGGTTAAGTCAGTGCTCGAAAGGAAGACGACTTAAAAAGGTCTCTTACGGGACCTCCGCGAGCGGAGCTTCTTTCTTACCATCCTCCTACATCTTCTCCATCCGCTCCTCCTCTCGACCCGCGCTCCATCGCGACCCGATAAGCTCGAGTGAGCAAAGCTCCCGATGATCGCGATAGCGGCAGGGGCCTACAGGAAGGGGAATCCAATCCCCCCCTCGAAAGGTTAATGATTTCAGGCTGCTGCGGCTTGCTCTCTGGTCGATCGGCTGCCGTAGTCGTCGGCGCAAACACGAAAGAAATCGTAGGGTCGCGCTTTTACGCGGGATATCCAATACGCGCGGACTTAACTCCTTAACACTAGAAGTACCGACCAGTCAAAATGACCGAGTGCGTGAATTTTTCACAAGAATTTCTTTTTAACATTAGAACTACCAATTTTCGTTTACGTATGGAAACTTCTTTTGTCGACCACTCATTTTAACAGAGAGAGCGTTTATTTTATCACTGAGCTGCCATTTGCTTTTGTTTTAATATGAAAGCTTCTTTTGTTAACCAGTCATTTTGACCCCCTTGGTAGTTCTAGTGTTAAGGGGGGTATTATTGTCTAGAAATTTGAAAAAATCGATTTTTAGTTTTTTCGATTTTATTATACTATAGGGCAGGGCTTCCCAATTAGTTTTGTTGGCGGGCCAAATTTGATTTTTAAGAAAAGCTCGCGGGCCGCAGTTAAGTTTGCACCTGTGTTTAGATGTTATTTGCCTACTTAGCATTACCCAGGGGCCACCACGTGGAGGTGAGACAAATTTTGGCTCCCTTTTTGGTTGTTTATTTAAAAAAAAATTTGTTTTTGTTTATTATTTTCAATTTTGTTGTTTTTAATTTTTTTTGTTTTTGTCTTTTATATTTTTTGATTTCTTTTTTGCATTACAATTTTTTAAAATGACTGAATCGCGACATGCTAACATCTAATGAGAAAAGTGTGCTTTATAAAAAAATACAAAAATAGTTTAATTAGCATAAAGTACAGCTATGTGATGTGGTGCCATCGCTTAAGTCAACTGCAAAGTTTTGCAAAATTATGGAAAATTGTGATTATTTCTTAAAAAGGAATTATTTACGTATTTTCCAAAATCATCAGCGGGCCGCCATTTGGGAAGGGCTGCTATAGAGCTTCCGAAATACGCCTGTTAAAGCTGCATGGTGAAATTCGTAAAATTGGCTGGATTATAACAATTTTAAGAAATCAATCGCGCAGGAAGCGTAGTCAAGACGCAGCTACTCGATGATTTTAGTTATAGTAGACCATCTCTTTGTGATGATGTTTTAAAGGCTATTTTACGAGAAACAGGAAAGAACCATTTATCGATCCGAGTTGGCTGATTAACCAGTAAGTACCAACGATTTGATTTAACCTCATCACACGGTACGAAAACTTTAAACGCGTTTTTCCCAAAACAATGTTTTTCAAATCGGCAACCAGGATATTTCGATACCCAATTGGCCGATTGAGTTCCAATTTAATATTTAACTTTAGTATACTGTTTTTGAACGTTGGTAGCAGAATTGTGTTGACATTTTGTTTTTCTCTTTTTTATAACTCGTTGAAGGGGAAGAGACATTGGAGAAATGGTCAATCAACGTTTAGCATGCCGGCATTTTGTAAAAAAAAAATCTTTTTGGCCGTATCTGCTACCAATGCTAACAGCACTCATATAGATTAAAAAAATGTTTTCTTCCCAGATATGTATACAACGTCTGCAACACTGGTTGCCGATGAAGGCATTTTTCCGCGTACCATTGTGTCCGAGCGTATAAAACAATATGTAAAAAACACATTACTGTTTCTTTCGACATAATTCTTACATATTTTTAAAGGAAGAATGAACATGGGTGCAACAACTGAAAAAAGAAATCGAACAGTTTTAAATTTATGCTATTCTGGAAAACACCTCCAAAACAGCACTTTAGACAACAATACCCCCTTAACAGTGTAGCCAAAAGTGAGCTTTACTTGCCACCAGTGTGTGATAAAAAGTTTGTTAGATTTCTGTAATGATTTTAGTATCCATACTTGTGAAGTCGCTGAATCTGAATATGATATGAGAATTTTAAAATTTATATATTTTTTACAGTTTAAATTAATTCTTTATTATTTTAAAGTCATTTCTATTGGCAAAGTTTTACCTGCCATTTATAATAATAAAATTGTCAAAATTGTTCGCCATTTTCAATTTGAGATTCTGATATTATATTCGTATTCAGTGACTCGAAAAACCTCCGGATACTGAGTTTCATGATAATCGAAAAAACTTTTATTTTGCGGTCGCCATATTTGATCCGCCATTTTGAATTTTGAAATTCTGATATCATATTCGAATTCGGCGACCTCAAAAACCGTAGGATACCATAATGCATACAAATCGTACAAGGGTAAATCGGTTTTCTTTCAGATGTGCATATATGCACATCACACTCCACGTGGCACGGCTTTTTTTGTGCATATATGCTACATACACTGTTAAAGGGTTAATGCCGGATCCATAAGCGGCCGGCCTAGGCCACCGGTTAAGTGGACGCGGAGAGCAGGCAATAGTCTTCGGAGTCTTTTCCGTGCTATTTATACCCTCGCAAGCAGAGTCGAGGAAGACGCTTATCTTTTAACAGGACGGCCAGCTCCATTCGTTCCGTTTGTTTATAATTATCCGCTACCGCCGTTTTGCCCTTTGGGTAGGGAGAAGAAAGGGAAGAGAGTAGTAGAGGAGGGAGGGTATTAGCAGGAGCACCCGAACGCTTCGTTAAATATGATTTATCATCCTTTTTACGGTATCGCTTTAGCTAGCACGCTCGCGAGAATTCTTCGGCTCGGTAATCGGCGAAGAGCGTATGCAAAACTCCCTATCCGCGCGGGATAAATAATTCGCTTATAAATAAATCACTTGATTTAAAGTACGTCCGATCCGCTGCTCGGTCGTGCGCAATAAATAGTGATTTATAAGGCGACCTCGCTTTTCTCCCTCTTTCTCCGCGAGAACGTCCGTCGTCCTACCATTTCTCTTTTTTTCCTCGCTCTCCTCTCTTCCTTGCGCCCTCGACCTCGGACGTAGTCGCGCTCCGACCATGGGAATTATCGAATCTGAATATTTCCTCAGAATTTTTCACCGCTCTCTCTACGGTGGCTCGAAATTCTAAGGGCAATCGAGACGCGCGCGCCGTCGAACATCTCCCATTCTCTCTCCTCATCGACACCTCTTACCGAATCATTAGAAATTCCCTTGGCTACCGGTCGCGCGCGTCTCCTCCGATCGGAATCTCAAGCTGGACGACACCCGAGAAAGAGAGACTCTCCATCTCCGTTCGACCTTCCGACGACAGTCGAAACGAACAGTTTAATCGTTTCTCGGTGGAGTGTCCAGTGGACGCGCGGGACCCAGCTGGATTCTCCTCTCGATTGAGAAATCAGGAGCGCGCGCATACGAAAGTATCCGTGCGTGCGCGGCGCCTCGCACGCCGGTATTGGGTCGCCACTTCTCCGCTCCGCTTCTCCTCGCGCTCGGCCTCGGTCCTTCCTCACGGAGGAGGATACACAGAGGGCATGTCTACCTTCCTATCGGGCGGCTACATTAGCCTTTGTAGATAGCGCTAAGTGCCCCTGGATATTTCCAGGCCTGCCAATGCCAAGGAAGATCAAGAAGCGAGCCAGAGGCCAGTCGTCTCTTACCAACTCGCTCGAGCACGTATCGGTAGCATGCTTGGTGGAAAGGGACTACTCCTCTTCGGTACGCGCGAGCGGTCCTCCTCGGCAGAAGCATGAGGAGGAGGGGGAGGAGGAGACCGGTAATAACCGGTGGCTTCGAGAAACAACTTCTTTTTAGACTCCCTCGGTTGTTACCCGGGAACGACACGAATCGTGTCACGCATACGCGCACACACGCGTGCGTCCGGCCACCTCTCGCCCTCCTCCTCTCTCTCTCTCTCGCCCTCTACCACCGGATGAACGAAGAAATTCCATTCGAGAGAGACCGTCTTCTCTCTCTCCCAGGGGACCGAGATAATTGGTCGTTCTTGCGCGGAAGTCCGCGCTCTTCCCTCTCCATACTCCTCTTTTTCCTCTTTTTCCTCTTCTCTCGGAGCTCCAGCTTTTTCTTCCTCTCTCTTTCTCTTTCTCTCACTCTCTCTCTCTCTCTCTCTCTCTGCCTTTCTCTCCTTCTCTCCCGCTTTTCTCCTCTCTCGGAGAAAATCCACCCGGCCGTGCCACCAGCCGTGCAGACTCGATTCCACCATTGTTGCCGCGTTCCTCCTCGCGTCCCCTTCGTCGCGGAATCGCGGCAAAGAGGAGCGCCTGAATCATTTAAGACTCACCGAGAAGGAAAGAACGAGGGTACTCTCTCGTCAGCTCGCATGCCGTTTACTCAAAACTATCGATCTCTCGGGGAGGTGCCGGTACCCCACCACCGTCTCCTCCCGTAATTGGGTCAACGCGCCACGTCGCCTATACCACGTGCTACTCCCCGATTTCAAATTTTCTCCATTCCTGCTTTTCCTCCCACACTTCCGCTTCTTACCCCTTTCCAATTCCTTGCTCGATGCTCGTCGTGCCGCGTACTGCGAGAGGAGGTTTATTAGGTTTTCGAAATTGGAACGAATCGACGAGGTAGGAAGGAAGGAGTGGTTTTCTCCTCCCACTCCACCCTTCCTTCTTTTTTTCCACGATGTGATTTCGCTCAAAGGGGAGTATTTCGTTCCACAGGAAAGCAATCGACGAGGTGTTCTCCTCTCGATTACAAGAACGCGGGTTATATTTTTGTGTTCAATTTTGCAGACGTCCCGGGTCGGATCGAAGTCATTTTTAATTGATTCGAAAAACTGTCCGCTTGCCGGACGAATCCTCGTTATGTATTCCGACGTGCTTTTGCGTTTCCAGGTATGTTCTTACTGGAAAGGTATTTGCATCCGTCGGTTTGCCGTCACACGTATCCGTACTTATCCGACAGTCTGCGGCTTTGACGTGGATGTGCTCGAACCTGCATTTTTCGTAAAACGAAATGGTACGATAATTTCGTCGACAGCCTCGCATTTGGTATCTCGGTCGTTGCCAGAAGTTGAATAATTTCGAGAGAATCTAGAGACCCTAAATGACACGGAGTGTAATTCGGCGAATCGAAAGATCCTCATTCTCACTTATAAGCCATGATCTTATACGTTTCCACGAAATTTTCTTCTCCCGTTTCGCAATGGGCGGAAAGAAAAGATTTCGATTGTCGGTGAAAATTGATATCGCATCGATACAAATACGCGTACGAAAGGGATTAATCGAATTTCAACGATCCATCCTCCCTTTGACAATGGAGTAGAATCTTGATAGATTCGAAACAAATTGGCCGCGATCCGCTGATTGTCATCGGGGGCGGGTCAAAGGAAAATGCGAGTCCCCAGATTTTCTCTCTCTTTCTCTCTCTCTTTCTCTCTCTCTTCTGGTTCCCTCTAGAGCACTCAACTCGCATATTCCCTTCTCTCGGTACAATGTCGAGGACGAGAGAGAGGAGGATCGTCGGATACTCCCGGCTCGGCCTCGACGAGCACGACGCGAGAAGCAATAATTTGTACGCGTACCGCGTTCGTTCGGGTAACGAGTGGAACCTAATAAACGTAATGGCAATGTCGTGCATAGAGAAATATACGTGTCACGGGTTGGACTGTAATTTCGTATGTAAAGCAGGCGCCCCATTGTACCCCGGTGTGTCCCCGTAGTTACGAGCTTTTCTCTCTCTCTCTCTCTCTCTCTCACTCTCTCTTTTACACAGACACCCAGCCTCCACCCTTCGTTTCATCTCTATTATCTTTATCCTCCACTTTCCTCCTTTCTCCACCCCGCCTCGGTAATATTTTTCTCTCGCGCGTCTCTCTCTTCCTCTTTCTTCATTTCTCTCTTGATTCCCTCTCCACGAGGCAGTACCCCCTTCCTGCCTTAAGGCGAACTCGCGATTGTACCCGGCGCGGACGCGATAATGTTCCAAGCGGAATCCGACCGCACGTGATTGGAGGAATTGAGCATCTCTCTTACCTCTCCTCTCCGTTCGACCCACATAGCAACATTTCCCCACACTGAGAGAAAAAAATGGTTGGGTTTACTATAATCTCACTATATTTTATAGTTAGATTTGGCGTCAAACATATTTTTATTAGTTCACTTAACCATACAAAATATAGTAGAATGAACGATTTGTAGAAATGGTTATATTATTAACCGTTACCTTTGTTCTCGTTACCATATGTATAGTAAAATGTGCTATGTGAATATAGTTAGTTTTATCACTATGTATGAAATATTCCGGTAATATTAACTATATAAAATAGTTACTTCTCTTACCATTATATATTTTCAACCATACTATATTTTTAGTTGAACTAACCACAATTTTGGGTAAAAACATAATATAGTTGGTTGTACTATGCCTCTATCGTAATTATTACCGACATCATGGTAACATTTACCATAAATATGATATTTCCAACTATAATTTTGTTACTATGCCATTATAGTTAGATATATCATATACTTTTCTCTCAGTGCAGGCTATGTGCGCTTTACGTGGAACATCGGAGAAGTACTGTTTTGTCGTCCACTAGGTGTAAACGTTTCCGTCTAAATCGCCGGGAGTCGATCTCGCGGATAACTTTGCGTCCCGATAGATTTCGAGAGTCTTCGAGTAGAAGTCAAGTCGTACGAGAATCAGAGGAAGAAGCTGAAATTTTCAATCGTTTATAGAAGAGTCGAGGAGGACGGTCATTCGTTTCTTCTCGTTCGAAGAAGGTAAATGATCGAAGGTAAAAAATTTCCAGGAACAGGACGTTAACGAAATTTAATTCCGAGCCGCGAAACGTCCACGACACTTACGTACTCAATCGATATCGGATATTACCCGTGAATTGTTCTAATTACCAGTGGAAATCACAAAGTAAAAAGTTTCACGAACCAAAAGCAATTATTACCAATTGATTCTTAAGCCTCGGAATTTTACCTCCAATCTGCCCATTGTTCTCGCAAAATCGCGATTCTCCTCGTGTTCGACTCTGAAATGCCAGGCGACCTCGTCCAGGCAATATCCAGGCCGAGAGGTTAAAGATCACAAACACACGAATATCTTCTCTCTGGAAATAAATCGCGGAGGGTCGCAGAAGGGTGGGAATTATTTCTGTGCGCTTTCAACTCCGGGATCGGAGAGTATCGCGCGTAAATGATTTACCGAAAGATTAACGAATAACGCGGGCACCGCGATGTGTGTATTCTCGATTGAATAAATAACGATGTCGCGCCCTGGTCCACGGTGTAAAGAGTAGCGGTATGCTGGAACGTGGAGGAGGGTGGAGCGGGACGGTGCGGCGTGATATTTTTCTCGGACGAGAACCTGTGCCTGGCTGCTGTGTTGCTGCGCCCAACCGATGCACCCGAGGCGTGCGATATTTATGTAACCGTCAACCACCCCACCGCTTCACCGCGGCAGAGCCCCATTGCCCTAATGTCGCCGAATAAACAAACAAATGTGCAAATATTATTTTATGCGTGGCACCGCGCCGTGAATTGCACGTGGAATTCTCCAAACATTTCACCACCGATGGAAGTGGAGAGAGGAGCCTTCCATTGTCGTGGGAGAAATGGCGGAAGCGTGTGCGGAGGGTATCGACACGGAGAAGGGATGAACGAGGAAAGAGAGGAGAGAAGAAGAGCGAAAGCGCGCTGCAGGTCTCCCAGATAAATAAATAAACGCGCAAACAAGCGCCCTAGCGTAAACACCGCACGCATTAACGAGCGGGCTCGTTTCTATCTTCCTTCTCTACGTTCTTTTTCGGGATGTCGTTTCTTCTCCCTTCGCGAATGAGTCGAGAACGCGCTGGAATTCGAGACGGGCCGTTTCTCGAGACGGAGAAAAACTGGAGAATGTAATAATGAGAATGAATAGGGAATAGATATGAAGCGTCACGGAGGAGCGTAAACGTGGAGTCATAGGCTTTCGAAGTTCCGTTACAATCGCCATTGTTCGATCGTTCTCTTAATAAAAAACGGCATGACTCGCGGATACCCGCTCGCGCGTGCTCATTCGTGCCTGTGCACAGAGAACGATATTCGTGGAACACTCTTCACATCCCCCGACAAAATTTCCACTCGTTTCTCACCGCATAGTTTTGAGCAAGGCGTAATTCACGTTTCCACCCCAGTCTTCCAGTCAGAAATGATGGCAAGTGCCGTTTTCTATCGTCTAAGTAAAATTTTGAATACGGTGAGAGATGAAGTAACCGAGAACGAAATTATAACAAAATAACTATGGTTGAATGAATTTAAATTGCGGGCACAAGGTATTGTGAGAGAAAATGGATTTTGCCGAACACTCAGGTGCACACTTAACACGTTGAATTTTCCTAACTGCTTAGTTACCTACCTAAATCATTAATGACACTTCCAAATACCTATTTCGATAATTTATAATCAAACACTAAAACCCTCCTCCGAATTGAGGTGACATGGTGATCAACGTGTTAAGTTGCAATCTCCGTGGTTTAATAAATCGAACAAAAGCCTTGCGACATCTGGAAGGAGGAAAATGAGCACCTCTCTTCGTTTTTCCGCGCGACATTAATCGCATTCGCTTTTGTGCTGGCAAAGTGAAGCGAGAAATGTGAAAAGGATATAATTTTCCATTCCGAGTGGGACCACCGTCGATGTGTTGGGGTCGTTGGTCCATTGGAAAATCAATCTTCACCGTCCAACGTCTCACGAGGCTATTGAACGTTCCCAAACGATTGGTCTCGAGCGCACCTTGTTCTCGGCAAATAAACGTGACACGGTGGGCGCGTATCGTGCTACGAGGAGAAGGTAATAGGATCCCTTTCACGTCATTCCGTCGCGATAATTTCGACGGCTATCATTAGGCGCGCCGTAAAACTTTTCATTCGACCTCGTGCGGAATAAACCGTTAAGGATAAATAAACTGGCGTGAGATTCTCGAGCTCTCCCTCGTGCGACCGAGAGCAACGCCGACGCGAGAGTTGCGCGTAGAACGATTTTCCGAGATGAAAGATTTGTTCCTCGTGCCTCCAGGTCTCGTTCGTGGTCTTCGTTCTGCCTCTTTCTTCGTGTGCTTTCTTTGTCGCTCTTTTTCTTCGTCTCCAAGTCCTCCTCCTTCTCGATTTCATTCTTCTCCCTCTTCTTCATCTTCCTTCTTGCGTTTCGTTTGTCGTTCTCTTTCGTAGTCGCGCAAATCTCTTTTATCTCTTCTTTTATCGCTCTTTTTCTTCGTCTCCAAGTCCTCCTCCTCCTCGTCGACTTCCTTCTTCTCCCTCTTCTTCTTCTTCCTTCTTGCGTTTCGTTTATCGTTCTCTTTCGTAGTCGCGCAAATCTCTTTTGTCTCTTCTTTTATCGCTCTTTTTCTTCGTCTCCAAGTCCTCCTTCTCGTCTTCCTTCTCGTCTTCCTTCTTCTCCCTCTTCTTCCTCTTGCTTCTTGCGGTTCGCTTGTCGTTCTCTTTCGTAGTCGTGCAAATCGCATTTGCGTTCCTCGTTCTTCTTCTTCTTTCTTCTTTCTCGAGTTTCGTTTGTCGTTCTTTTTCTTCGTTGTTCAGGTTCGCCTTTTTCCTTCTCGTATTTGACTTATTCCGTTTCTTCGTCTCTCTCTAATATCGGTCACCACCTTCCTGTTCTTTGTAGTCTCTGTCTCTCCCAATCTCTTCGTTCTCTTTCATTCTATTTTTCATTTTCCTTCCTCGTTCCTCCGTTTTATTTCCCTCCAACCTTCTCCGTCTTCGACTCGTTCATCAGTCTCTTCCCTCGTTCCGCTCCTTCATTCTCCATCTTCGTTTTCTTACCTCACTCCATTTTCCTCGTCTTTCCACCACGCCACTTCGTACTCTCCGTTGCTCGTTCCTTTCTCTCTCGCCTCCTTCCTTCGTTTCTCATTCCTTAAAATTCCACGCTCGCCTCTTTATCGTTCTCCCTCGTAGCGTCGGGAAGGCCGTCGATAGACTCGTGAGACGAAGGAAAACAAACTGGGGCCGCGTGGCGCGAAAAATCGGGGGAGGATCCCGCCGACGGCTGTCATAAAAGTCTCGGTAAAAGTCGTAAAAAGTGTGCTGGCTTCGGTCTCTCTGGCGGCCGGTGGTGCTAAGGTCGTAACGCGACGCAACGCCGAGTTACGACTTCGACGAGTGCCGATGGTCTTTCCTGCCGCTTTCGTCTTTACTTTCGCTCTTGACTTAATAAACGAAGGAGGAGAGGGAAGAGAGGGAGCAGAGAGAGAGAGAGAGAGAGAGAGAGAGAGAGAGAGAGAGAGAGAGAATAGAATATAATAGAATAGAATAGTATTTATTCGACCCTGTGCAGTGGCGCTCCTGGGGTCCCAACCAAAGAAAATATATATACACATACATATAGCCATAAAAGATTAACAACTCTCTCAATTACAAAGCTCACGGTACGTACATAATTACAACAAAAGAAAACAGCCAAAATTTTTGAGAACGTCCGGATGGTTACATCCAATAGAGATTAGCATTGAAAGAATACTATACGATATTATTTCAAACATTCATAGCAATTGCATTACAATTCGATATGTACCAATTCAACGTTTTGTGCAATTCGTTCAAAGATGATATATTATTCTCGCAATTAAATATATTACAATTCAAATCAATTACATTTTTTTTTATTCAGTTTTATTTTACTTTCAGTGCACAATAATGTAAAAAATTTAATCCGTACATAATATACAAAATTCAATTATTACAACGACTAATATGTTTCAATGAATAAGAATGCACATTTGAATCAATCCTAATAAAATTGACCGTATCGTATAATTGTGTTAATTATTTCATGCAATTGAATTAATAGAAGAAATAGTTGTACAGACAAAATTATTTCAATTACATTACACTACGCATTTTAATTACATATGCTATCAAAATAATAATTTATTTGTTCGAAGAGATTGCATATAAAATCGACACCATTAAGGATCAATAATATGATCATGCTATTGAATGAAAAGTCTCGATTATTAAAACAAGAATATGGCGCTTATGTTTCAATATCTTTCTTTTTGAATCAATAAGATTTATTCCAATTACACCGATGTTATTGATACAATAACATTTTTTTCCCCGTGTACAACAAGCTAACCCTATATTACATTAGAGAATCACACGCATTTTCAGAAAGTCAAAAAGTTTCTTTCCGAAGAAACGTAGAAAGAGGAACGTAGAGGGTGAACATTTCCGAAGCACGAGAAAAAAAAAGCCCTTTCGAAGTTTTCCCCGATGACGCGTTGCCTCGCGACGAATCTCGTTCGTAATTCCTATTCAATCGTCCCTCCTGGCGTTCTCGTATTTCCCACGCGCGCGTTTAAACCGCGCATGTTAACGGATTAAATATTAAGTCCGACGTATGGCGTCGGGCCACCATCCCAATTACGCTCTTCCACCTCGCGTTGAATATGCGAGCGCGGAGCGTGAAACCGGGCAAAAATGTATCTCCCCGCGCCGATGTAAATAATGCTTATCGCCTAATTGCCGTAATATCGATGCGTGCCGGTATTGTATAACACGCGCCGCGAAAATGAGGCGAAATTACGCGGATTCGTTCGAACGAAACTGGCAAAAGTATCGCGAGAGTCGAGTGGTCCGGGGGTGGAGGGTTGTGCTGGAATATAACGTACGCCCGTGCGTCACGAATTCTACCGTGAAAGTTATTGCGAACGGGTCACGAGATATTTCCTTTCCGTCCTGCTTTTTTATTTTTCTTCCTTCCTTTTTTTTTTTTACGATCCCCCTCCTAATTGCCTTCGGCCCGATCGTTACGCTGCCTCTATCGCCACTCGCGGTGGGGGCGAGGCGCGGGGTTGCCGACAACTGCGGCAAAAGAATAGCAAACTAAATGCAAAACGGCTGGGATAAAACGAGCGGAGTACCCGACCGATTGATCCGGGCGGGTAAGAGAAGAGGAGTCGAAACGAGATATGCAAAGTGTTTGTCGAAATACTCGATGGTAGGAGTCCGTCGGCGAGAGGCCGCATTGTATCGAAATTAAACGTCGTACGTTGATGGAAGCGGTGGACGAGTCGTAGACCATTTGGACGAGGATCGAGACGATTTATTAATAGACTCCGGTGAGACGGTGCGCGTTAATGCAACCTGTGTCGCGCATTTAGTTTCGAATTTACGTACGACAACGTGAAACACGCGAGGTGGATACGCGCCGATGCGGTTGAACGATGTTTACGACTCGCGGGTACCCGGAAGTTCCTCGGACGGCCGACTTCCTGCCGTCCGAAATTCGGACCGGCAAAACGCACTTAACTCGCCGAGGCGAGCTCGCGTTATCCACCCTCCGCAGGATAATGCGATTCCTCGGTAATTAATTATCTTCACGACGTTGAATCGTTCGACGTCGCTCGCTGTGATACATGGAAATTTCAAACCCAAGGGTCGACGATAAAATCGTGGGGATTTTAACGACGGAGATTTCTACGAGCTACGCGCGAGAATTTCAATAGGGACGATCGGTAATAAGATCTCGTGGGGACGATCGGTGCCAAGGTGGCTTCATTTCGTCGACCACTACGGACAAAATGACCGCGTGGAAATTTTACGTCCTACGACTAGTGAAGCTTCAACGATATTCATCCGTCAAAGTACCGTGTGAAATTTAGAATGACGGTAATCGGTTGCAAGGTACTATTCGTCGCTGGTATGGCATCCTCCGATCAGATCGTTTGTTCTGCTCGTAGTCACAAGGTATTAGCAGTGATACATTTACAAATTTATCGAGTAGTGAGGAGGGCTCGTTGAGGGGTCTAAAGCGGTCCCTAGACGATCAATATTTTCGTCAATATATTGCACAATAATTGATATTGTACAATAATATTGACCGTCTGTAGATCATATTGAAAGTTTGTGCAATATATTGAGTCAATCGAAAATAGTTTGATATTTATTGTGTAATCTGGTAAATATTGCGTCATCTGTAGGCAATATTGTGCAATATCGATTTAGTTTGAATGTCGCAGTCGTACAGGTTTTCTTTTTATTCCACATGTTGACGGCAAAAGTGTCGGCTGTAAACTAACTTATTGGGCAATAATATTGCACCGTGTGGCTCCTCCTAAGTAAAATATCATGCAATACATTGTGCAATATATTGACGAAAATATTGATCGTTTAGGGCAGGCATAAGACAACACACAGTCCCTTACTTTCGTAATTGTAATGCCTGCCCTAGACGATCAATATTTTCGTCAATATAGTGCACAATGTATTGCATGATATTTTACTTAGGAGGACCCACACGGTGCAATATTATTGCCCAATAAGTTAGTTTACAGCCGACACTTTTGCCATCAACATGTGGAATAAAAAGAAAACAAGTTGTGTGGTGATTCAAACTAAATCGATATTGCACAATATTGCCTACAGATGACGCAATATTTACCAGATTGCACAATAAATATCAAACTGTTTTTGATTGACTCAATATATTGCACAAACTTTCAATATGATCTACAGACGGTCAATATTATTGTACAATATCAATTATTGTGCAATATATTGACGAAAATATTGATCGTCTACGGGCCGCATAAGAACCCCGGATTCGTCGGAGCACCGGGTGAAATTTATAAGGACAACGACACCGGTGCAACGCGACTTTCAAACTCGAATGATATCGATCTGGAGAAGCGACGCACGAAGACTTTAACGATATAGCGATCGAAGACAAACGTTTCCTGGGTACACCCGAGCGATGCTCCCACGGACAATACCGGAGTTTAAAGGTCCCGCGTTTGAATCGAAAAAACGCGGACGAGTAGCGCGCATAACTTACGTCCTCTGTCTTCGCCTCTCCTCTTCTCGCTCGTGTCTTTCTCACTCTCGCTCCTCGTCCTGCCTCGGAAACCTAGAACGCGACAAAGGACGCGTTTCCGTCCTTGAAGGCGCGACTTTACGAGGCGCATCGGTGATTTCCGCTGGTAGGTACGGGCTCCTCTCTCCCTCTCCCTCGTGCCTCCTCCACGTTCTCCCTGCATACGTACCTACAGATGTATCAGCTGTTCCTGGATACGTTAAAAGTATCTTTTACGGCACTCTCGGGACGGTGGCTCTGCCCACCTTCACCTCTCTCCTCCCTCACTTCCTCCCTTTCTACCGTAGTTACCCTCCTTATACGCGCAACATACATATGTATGCACGCGCGAGCACCGCGGATGCAGTTCCTCTCGGTCGAGGGTGTGCGCGCGGGCGGGTGTGCGAGGGTGCGCGCATATCCGGAGGCAATTCAGACCACGTATGCACGATCACTCCCCGGTGACTCGGTCTATTTTCGAAATTCCATCCCCTCCGGGCAACCCCGAAGTGCACTCTCGTGTAGCGCACCGCGTTACGATTACTTTTCCTCCTTGGGGTCTCTCGGCGAGCCTCGTCGGAGCTGCCCTCCTCGGCCTCGGCCTCGGCCCGATGCACAACCCGAGTACGCTAATCGAGCGGAGAGGGAAGAGAAGAGATCGAGATATCGGACTTGGCGCGGCTTTTCCATTTTATAATACTTCTCGCGGACCTCTGCGCTGAGAGAAAAACATCGTTGGGTTTACTATAATCGCAGTATATTTTATAGTTGAACTTGGCGTCAAACACATTTTTATAGTGCACTTAACCCTTTGAGTGCTATGGACGCATATATGCCTCTGGCGAAAGCTATCGGTATGGACTAGTGGTGGAGAACTATCGATAGTACTATCGAAAACAATCGATAATTTACTATCAACTATCGATAGTTTTCGATAATTCAGTCGGATTTCCCATTCGCCATTGGTTTCCTAACAAGACGATTTGAACTTCAATGCTTTCATTTCAAACCTTAAAGAAATAGGTTAAATAGTACATTTTTTTGCAGTGACGAAAGGTTTTTATTTTCAAAAATTTAATTTTTGTTGTTGTTGGGTAAGTATATTATTGCAGGTTTTCCAACACTAATTGCATTACCGCATATAGTATATGTGTAGTAATACAAGCCATCAATACTTGAAATCTTAAATTAGTGTTTTTGTCTATGTAAACTAAATATTTAAAAATTTAAACAGAAGATTCACTTTGATTGATAAGGGACAAATTATTATTCTTTCTAAAACCAAAAACGGATTGCGAAAATTGAAAAAAACTTGTATTTGTAACCAAATTTAAGGTTATTACTCGATTTATTCACACTTAATATTATGTTTATCTTTTTGAATAATTCATATTTAAATAATGTGATCTTTAAACCGAATTTACAGTAAAAACCCGAATAATTATTATTTTATTTAAAAAACTCACTATAATCAAAACTATCGAAAACTATCGATAATAATCGATGGCCGCGACTATCGATAGTTCTCCACCTCTAGTATGGACTAAGGACGCATATATGAGTTTGTCGATTTTTTCAATCACCTTTTGTAGGAGATGAATACAAGTGCATTCCTTAGTAACAGCGTGGTAATAACGCTCTTTAATTATTTAATCTTGTGCAAAAGGATAACTATAACTTGTTACTATTTGCGCCTTGAATAGTTAACCAACACAGTTCGGTCTATCGAAAAAGTATTTCGTCCACACAGATCGTCAGCGGTAGCCGCGCGCCGTCCGTACGGATCGCATAGGCCGCGAGTATTCAGCACTCAAAGGGTTAACTTAAATATCATTAACTATTACCTCTGTTCTTGTTACTGTATGTATAGTAAAACGTGCCATGTGAATATAGTTAGTTCGATCACTATGTATGAAATATTCTGCTAATATTAACTTATATAAAATAGTTACCATTATATATTTTCAACCGTACTATGTTTTTAGTTGAAATAACCATAATTTTCGGTAAAAAAATAATATAGTTGCTTATACTACGCCTCTATCGTAATTATTGCCGACATTATGGTAATATTTACCATAAATATCATATTTCGAACCATAATTTTGTTACTATGCCATTATAGATAGATATATTATATACTTTTCTCATCACAATCAGTGTGATCTTCCCGAGTGATCGTGATCGACGGAGGCTTTGCGTAATCGTAGATTTATCTGCAGCTTCGAGACTTTTTTCTAATACTTTTTTTCGTTTTTCTTGCGAGAATATTGCGTTTTCTCTCGGAGAAGGCGAAGCTCGTACGTTATACGCGGACAAATGCGTCAGTGAGATCAAGCGTTGCCGATACCGAAGACAGAAAGTGACTGTCTTATTGGGTTAAATAATTATCAATGTATTTGTATAATGCACCGGTGATCGATGCGATCCGACTGGATTACCTTGCGCCACTGAACTGTGACAGGTGTTGCCGGGCACCTCTCTCTCCTTCTGTGGTTTTCCCTTTGAGCCACGAGTCGGAAGATTTTCTATTTTTCGATCGAACCATACCCATAATTCCAGGCGCACGACGACTTTATTACTAATTTTGAGGAAGGAAGGATTCTTATGGATCCTGGAACGCAATAATGCGGGGTGGTCTTCTTATTCGGCGCTGTAAACGCGGGACTAATCGTAAGCGGTATTATAAAAGTATAAACAGGACAAATATTGCCCCTTTGTAAGCCGCTCTTACGACATTGCCCGGCGGGTCCCTTCGTCCAAATAACTCTAATCCTCTTCGAAGTCGTGGCCCGTCCAAATACGTTCATTTTCCTTCTGGCCAGCCTCGAGACGGAACGGTCGACGCGCGCGACCAGAACGAAGTGGAAACGAGTTTCACGGGACGGGCCGAACGTTTCCGAGACATTGGGTTCGAGAGAGGCCCGTCGCGGTCGGACAGAGGTCCACAGTAGTCCCCGTTGGAATTTTAAAAGGTCCGATCCGTCGTAGTTTCCGTCGTCTCTCTCTTTCTCTTTTTCTCTCTTTCTCTCTCACTCTCTGACACACACTCTCTTTCTCTCTCTCTTCATCTCGGTGTCTCCGAACGTCGTGGTAAAGGAGGTCCTCCTTAATTAGGGGATGCGTTTTCAATCTAGCGGCTCGAGGGCGCAGGTGGGCGACGAGAGAAAATGAAGGAGTGAGAAGGAGACGGTGGAGGGTAGAGAGAAAAAAAAAAAGAGAACGGTGGGTGGTGGGTGGGGGCCATTGGTCGGCCAGCAGCGCGCCGAGGTGGCGGCTAGTTTATTTTTCCAGTAATTAAAAATTCGAACACCTCCTTCGGCCTGGCTCGACGACAACGACGAGGTGGACGAGGACGGCGGGGGCTACTATTCTCGGGGTCTCGATTAATTATCGCCCGGAGTGCCTTTCATTGTGAGGATTATTCATTCGTGAAGCCCACTACGGC
The DNA here is from genome assembly GCA_944319695.1 of Tiphia femorata. Taxonomy (NCBI): domain Eukaryota; kingdom Metazoa; phylum Arthropoda; class Insecta; order Hymenoptera; family Tiphiidae; genus Tiphia; species Tiphia femorata. The sequence continues at coordinate 3,255,566 of OX090903.1, forward strand.
CGCGGAAGCGAGGCGCGACGGCCAGATGAGAGGAGAGAGGTGGAGTAGAGAGAAAGAAGTGGAGGAAGAGGTCGAGTAGAAAGAAAAAAAAAGGGGGCGATCCCGAAAAAAAAGGTCTCCGCTCCTCTTGCACCTCCTTCCTCTCGCTCTCCTTGCTCTCTCGTAAGGAGGGCATGTGCGGTCGGTGACGTTTAATCGTTCGTCGTACCTAGCCGCAAAGTGTTTCGCAAAAAGCAGTGGGAGGGGTTGTTCGATTTTTGCCAAAGGCTCCGTAGACCGACGAGCGGAATCGAGAGAAGGGAAAGAAAGTGAGACATTCGTCGTGACCTTTCGACGAGGAGGAGAGGGTGCCGTTAACGTCGATGACACGTCGATTCTTAATCGATCGTACACACTCGGCGAACGAATTGGCAAATTGAATTTCGCGCCTTCTCCGTGCATATTTCAAGGAGGTCGAGGAAGGAGCGAGAAGAGAAAACACACGGTACTAATACCCGTATTCATAGTCGTTCCTTGAGGAATAAGGATCCCTTATTTCACATTTCATAAACTTTCCTTGACCGAACAAGGAGCCTTATTGGCTTCCTTATTTCAAGGGTGGTCACGAGCTTCCTTGAGCCTTCGTGAAGGCTTCCTTGCATCCTTCGGATAAGGAACGACTATGAATACGGGCATAAGATTCTCGAAAGTAACAAAGCGAATTGCCGCACGCAATTTCCTTATTCCTCGCCATCGAAAATTCACTGGGCTCGCAACGCAGCTCAGGATTCGTTGCTCCCTTGTGCAAAGCGCAAGTGGTCTTTTTCCTGCACATTTTCTCCTTCTTTCGATCTCGAGAAATTCCGCAAAAATTCTGCTTCCTGAAGTCTACTCGCGATTTTCACCGGCGCCCTATCGCCGGAAGTATCGCCCTTCCGCACGATGAAGAGAGAATGGGGCTAAGGAAAAAAAAAAACAAAGCGAGGGAAGGGAGAATAGGGCGATGGAAAAGTCAGTGCAGTACCTACGCGAATACTCTGCCGTAGATTTGCGTGTTCGCGTGGCCTGGGTGTACCTGGTGGTGCTTAGGATTGTGCGCGCGCGACCGAAAGAGAGAAAAAGCCAGGTGTAGGGTAGGGTCCGTACATTAGCGGGACTCCGGCACGGCAGAGTATATCATTAAATATGAGAGCCGCTGAGTCGGCAGCACCGGCAACCAGCGCCAGCAGCAACAGCAGCAGCAGCAGCAGCTCGATCCTTCCTTTTTTTTTCCTTTCCTCCTCCTCATCCTCTTCTACCTTCTCTTCTACCTCCTTCATCCTACCCTCTCCACCTAGCTCTCCTTTCTTTGTCGTCTCTGCCCTTCTTCTTCGCCATTGCTCACTTCTCTCTTCCTTCCTTCTCGTCTCCTCGTTCTACGTATGCACGCGCGCACAAGTACACCCGCGCGTTGCTCCACTCCTGTGTTCCCTTCAGCGTTCCAGCATCTCTCAACCCGTCTACTCTCCTTCGTCTCCCTTCCTCCATTCCTCGTCCACCTTCTCGTCACACTCTATCCTCATCCACGAACTTACTTCTCTACCTGAGCCGCATCGAGCTCTCCGTAGGCTCTTCCGCTCTATCTCACTTTCTCCTTTCTCCTTATCTTCCTCTTTGCTTTTTCTGTTCCTCCCTCTTGCGAGATTTTCCTCCCTCCAACCCACGCTCGCCTCTCTCGTAATTGGCGTGACACGCTCTCTCTCTCTCTATTTCTTTCTTTTTTTTTTTCCTCCCCACTCTTCTCGGTCCTTCGATCCGTAGGACGAGGAACAACACGAGGTGGTGCCTCCTGAGAAGGAAAGGGCACGTGAAGTGCAGGAGAAGCGACGATGGACTCTTGTTTCTCCTCGTCGCTCATCTTTCACTCTTTCGAGTGCCGGCATTGCACCAAGGTTACCGATGCCCACTTTTCCTCTCCTCCCCACGAATTTCCATCGAATGCGAAATTCTACCTTCCATCGCGCGGCTTTCCATCGACTTGCAAACCGCTGCTTAAGAGGCATGCCCATTTTGCATAGAGAAGCATCCTTATCCGTCTTTATCCTCCTCTCTGTCTCTTTCTCTCTTCGTTTCTTGCGTTTCGCTTTCTCATCTGTCCACGCTCGTTTTCTTCCCAGTGTGCCCTCCTCGTTCCTTCTCTCGACCGTCCCTTTGTCGTCTTGCCCCCGCCAGCACATTTCACTTTACGCGAAGCCTTCGGCCCATTCACAGTAGCTATTATATTGAAAATATCCTATTCAACGGTCTGGAACCTGCCTTCCGATTATATTATCCTTCCTTCGAGTTCCCTGAAACGTCACATGTTGCACCTTCGTACATTTGTTCGAAGTTGCTCGACAGGACGTCGATAATTAGCGGAATCGGCTCGTTATTAAAAGAAGGCGGGTTAGGCATAAAGTCACATTGTTTTTCCGATCATTCCGCGCGTCATTTCGACCACTCCAATGACGCACGGGGTCGTTTCGTTGGGTTGTTCTGCAGTTTCCCAAATTGGACCACTCGACCCATTCGCCAATTAGCGTTCACGACCTTCTCTCTCCTTCTCCCTCTTGCTCTCTCTCTCTTTCTCATTCTTTCGGTCCCTCGCGCGCTTTCGCTGAATTATTTGGTGTCTTAATAATATGATAATGGCATGATAATTGTGCGACATAAGCGAGCGTACGGGCTCTCTCGACTACCGCGTACAACTTTATTACGTTTCGAGATACACATCGGGCTACATGGCCGACTCGCGAATAACAGTGATTTTCCTTTATCTTGACAAGGCCTTTACATATGTATGCCGCTCGCTCGTCCCCCTTTTTTTTTCCTCTCCGCTTCTCCGTCCGTTTGTCCGCCCGCACTCCGTGCATCATTGTTTTCCTACGGGCGCCTCTCTCCACCTTGCCGAATATCGCGCGGTGCTACGTAACGTTCTAGACGTCGTAAATGTCTCTCTCTCTCTCTCTCTCTCTCTTGCTCTTTCTCTTTCCACCCCACTCCTCTCCTCCTCCTTTCTCGCCTCCTTCCTCCCGGTGGTATTGTATTTTTATGTTAATCCAACGAAGTTAACGGCATTCCTTCCTAATTAGTACGCGCCAACCCCAACGACTTATAAATATCGTAAAGAAGCGAGCGCGTAAAAACGAGTTGCCACCGAAGCGACCGTAAACCATACGTCGTTAATTAAGCGACCGCTAATACGAATTAGATTTAATGGACGATGCCGAGCGGCCGCGCGTCGAGACGGACTCTCCTCGTTCTCCTTTTCTTCAGCTTGCGCGTGCGCAAGAGAATGAGAAGCAAAAAGAAAACGGAAGAGGGGGTTGACTGAGAAGGGGTGTCGAAAAATGGTGAACGCGGGAAGATTGTCGTCACGGACAAAAGCGACTTTCGGCCTCGTCCGACGACCTCCTTCCAGCCTGCAAATTATGATTCCGGATTCCTCGTTATTTCTCAGCGACGATGCGACCGCGCATTAGTCCGCTACCTCCACCTCCGCCTCCAGCCTCGCGATATTTGTTCACCCAGGAATTCGTGGAGTATTTGCGGCGAGCAAATGAGATCGCGACGTCGTCCGCGCTGAATTCTTCGTAATTTATTTGGAGCTTTAGGGCGCGGAGAAGAACGATCGGTGGAGGCATTCGAGGGCGGAGAGGGATTTTCCTACTCGATTCGGCGCCACGTCATAGAGAGAAATAGCGAAGTACCGCAGGTGAAAGAGGCTGGCGCGATATCGACGATCCACGAGATTTCCGATAATTGCTCGATCGATCTCCCTCTTACTCGTCCTTCGTTCCCTTCCTCCCTTCTGGCTTCTCCTCTCTTTCACCCTCCTCCCCGTTTTTCTCTCCATTCGCGTCGAACCACTCCGCCCACCCTTTGAACGATTCTTCTCCTCTCCGCCCTCTGCCTCCTTCCAATCTTTTTTTCCTTTTTCTCTTCTTCTTTTTTTTTTTGACTCCTCAGCGAGGAAATATCGGCTCCGATGGCTCATCCGACGTGAATTACGTCTCGTCGACTCGCTCGACGTTATTTAAGCGGTTGAGGTACGCGCGCCCTAGGTAGGTGGGAAGGTGTGGTGCTCGTGGCGGAGAAGTCGATCGCAATATAAAACCGCACGCGTTTCTCTCCTCCTGGTAATCCTCGTTCCTTCTAGCTTCTCGTGCTTCCTCTCTCGATCGATTCTCACTGTCTCTGGGTATGCGCGTACCTTTCGTCCTCTTCTGTTCTTCGAGATAGGTGTTGCTTTTGTTCGTCGGTCGTGTCTCGTCGCGTTTTATATCGTTTTCGAGTTTCACCCGAGAAGATCGTTATTGCACTGTGACGTTGCATTTTTGGCACGTCACGAAAAGGGTATACATTGAGAAAAAGAAACTGTTAATTCAACAAAATGCGTTTAGTTGGTTATAAATTAATTAGTTCGAATGTTGAATATATTTGTGTCAAAGACGCGATAGTTATTACAAAATTATTTAAGTGCCTTAACACATTTCTTTAGATTCACTAATACTTGCTTGACGGCCCGTGACCGGGGCATTTAGTCGAATGGACTAATATTGTGGGATCAGGGATTTTGTAAATTTTGGTGATTACTCATACACGAACTGCGTAAAATAAAAGGTTTATTTTATTCGCGACAAGACAATGTTCGCCTCCTTGCCAGCAACCGACTGCTGCTGCGTCTGTACGACGACGACTAATCGACAAAGAGCGCTGTTGGCCTTTGTGTAAAATCAACGTGAAAAACGCACGCACGCACGCACGCACGCACGCACGCACGCACGCGCGCGCGCGCGCACACACACACACACACACACACACACACACACACAAGATCACACAGACGCACACAAACACACAGTGGCCCCGAGATTCGGCCGCCGTAGAGCTTATCTCTCAGCAGATAGCTCAACCCGAATTTCGACACTACAATATTTTTTTAAATCGACAGTTTTCTTTTTCTCAGTGTATAAAATCGGATACTCGTTGCATCTCTGTCTTTACGAAAGTGGTCCGTTCGAGTAGCATCGAGTATCTGATTTTATACCCTTTTTGTGACGTGCCAAAAATGAAACGTCACAACACGTGGATGAAGCGTCATTGGTGGAATTACGTTAGCGTAGATACAAATTCTTCAACGTACTCGGTAAAGCGCATTGCATATTTCCGCATGAAATTGATTTATTTCATCGTCGAGCGATCTGCGTGCCCTGCGTTGCTCACACCCGGGCGCACCCCGACGAAACGTCCAGCTAAATGTCGATTCTAATTAAATTTGCGCGTTTCTAAGGCTTTTCTCGCCTGCACGCGCATCTATCGCAGCCGCGCGCTTGCCGAATTACTCACGAGCGAGCCTCCTCTTCCGCGGTGCTATCCTCATCTTCCTCCTCGTTTCTTTTTCTCTCTTTTTCTTCCTCCGACGCGAATCGATGCCTCCAATTGTCGAAAGGAAAAAGGGAGAAAATGAGCGAGCGAGAAACTGAGAAAAGGAGAGAGAGAGAGAGAGACGTAGGCATCAGACGCTTCGCTAAACCGAGGAAAACCTCCAAGTCCCTTGGGAGGCGACGACGACGACGACGACGAGACTCCCTCGCTGTCGGTGGTTCTCCGTAAAATCGCTCTTCTCCTTTTTTTTTTCTTTCTCTCTCTCTCTTTTTTTTTTTTCTTTCTTTCCTCGCCCTTTCGTTCGTGCCACCATGCGTGCGTAGACGGCAGAAATTAAGCCCGGCCAGGGGTGGTTCCGACGTTGAGGCACGAATTACATTACATCCACGCCATTCCACGTTTCGTCGAGCTTTAACGATCATTCCACCTTCGCTCTTCCCTTCGTCCCTCGCGCTTCTCTCCTTTCATCGGTGCACGCGATTTCTCGAGTCTCGATTGCCGGGTGACGACGTGGAAGTTGCCCCGACGCGATATCTACTCGAGAATTTCGAAGTATCGTCCAAGCATGCGGATTAATCGACGATGCTAGAGATGCGATACCCGGCGCAGTGCTTGCTGCCGCGCATTGGAATTAATCGGGAATGTTGGTAAATAGGTATCGCGTAAGAAATGCAAGTAAAAACGACGTGCTCAAGTGCGAGCGCGAAATTGAGAAATCTTCGCGCCCTCGGCGAAGTGTGTTGTACTCGTGGATGTCTTTCAGGAATTACACACTGAGAGAAAAGTGTGTGGTATATTTAACTATAATGAATAGTAACAAAATTGTAGTTGGAAATATGGTATTTCTGATAAATGTTACCACAATGTCGGTATAGTATAACCAACTATATTATTTTTTTACACAAAATTATGGTTATTTCAACTAAAAATATAATATGGTCGAAAATATATAATGGTAAGGAAAGTAATTATTTTATATAGTTAATATTACCAGAATATTTCATACATAGTGATAGTACTAACTATATTCACATAACACATTTAACTATACATTTGGTAACAAGAACAAAGTTAATAGTTAATGATATAACCATTTGTATACATCGTGAACTATAAAAATATGTTTGACGCCAAATTTAACTAGAAAATATAGTGAGATTACAGTAAACCCAATCATTTTTTTCTCTCTGTGCAAGATTCGAAGTTTATACGAGAATGTTGGAGGCTCGTTTAAATTCGATCGAGAATGCACAAATGGAAGCAGCCACTCGGGTGCTCACGTGCGCGCAATTAACGATCCAATAGAGATACGTGGAAGATGAGGAATGTCGTTATGCTCAAAGGACGATAGCCCGTAGGAGTGATGCGAGCCAATGGCAGCAGCTCCTTAAGTACCCTTTTCCTTTCCGATAAAAAAATATCGTCCCGCGTGCATCTTTCTCGCGCTGGCTGGTCTATTTCGAGGTGGCGGTGACGCTAAATGTCCTCGTCAATTTTCGACGGACGAGTTCTCCGTCTCCTGTTTTTCTCCAAGGACGAGGCAAGGACGAGAACGAGATGGAAAAGATCCTCGAAGTTGGAGGAGAAGCCTGTCGATCTTCATCAGACCCTTAAGTTGGGATCGTTTGAACCTAAGGAAGCGAGCGTAGACGGTTGTACAAGGGTTGCGATAAGGGGTGGGATCTTCGTGAAGGTAAATTGAAAGATGAGTTCACGCGTCCCTCTTCCCCTTATATCCGGTCTCTTCCACCTTCGACGAGAAGTCAAGTCTGAGGAATAATTACCGAGATAATCCGACGATAGGTATAATGGTAGATTGGCTTATCGTCGAACTATAAGTTGCGTTAGTGTCTAGAACTTCCTGTAATAGGCGAAACCCGCATAACGAATTAATCGAATGATCGACTATCGTGAGAATAGATTCTCCATCGGGGTGTAACGAGTCCTTCGACCTACCGGCAACGTGTTCATTGTCTTCGTAAACGTCGAATGCTCGCCATTACTTTACTTAATCTCCTGTCGAGGGGACGTTTACATTGGCATTAACGAGATCGAAAGGATCTCTCGATCCACTTGGTCGTTCAACGATATGCATCGAACGGGTGCCTAATAGCACCGGTGAAATGCATTAAAGCGCGTTTCATAACGTTATGTAATCATACGTTGCATTATAACGTTACTCGAGCGGCAAAAAGGAGTAGCCCCGATACGAGAGCACGTCGCCTTGAATGTCGACTCTATTTCCAATCCCGCGCCCGTCTAAATTGCCCTGACTCGAATATGTCCTACCTTCTCTTACCTTACATACCATTTACGTGTAATAACGTCGTCGACGAGCCTCGTTGTCGTGCGAGCATCTCGTTGCCGGCACCGTGGCAATTTCTTGCCCGTGCTGCTTACCGATAGACCGTCGATGTGAACCAAAGTCGCTGCACTTGTTGGCCCGTGCACACAATCGGTAAGCAATGACGCACCTCGGAGTAATCCTTGTTAGGAAACGTAGAACCTTAACACTAGAATAGCTGGATTTTGCGAACCCCGACAAAAATGTCCCATCGGTAATTATTCATGCCTTGTGCCAGCTACTCGTCTATTTTATGTCAGCAATAGGTGTTCTTTTTTTATAAGGAAGAGACCCTTTAGTAAAGCCACGACAAGTCGTTACGACGAGCCATCCTGCACTCCTTCGGAAACGTGTGTTCATTTCTTTCGTTGCTGTGGCGTTACCATAGAGCTATTACAGATAGAGGGAAGTAGGTATGGGACGATGTGTAAGCGGATGCGATAGTGACATAGAAAGAGAGCGCTGCAATAGAGTACGGAGTGTCATTGTCTAACAGTTACGCGCATGCGCGGAACGTGTGAGCTTGTAGGCAGATGTGCATGCATAATATAAAGTTAAATGTCTTTATTTTCGTACATAATATTATAATTGAATTATGATATAAAACTGTAACCTAAATAAAAATGCGTATACTGTGACAACGTCTACAGTGCATGCGGTACGTAATATTACCTAATACGCATGCGCTGTTAGACAATGACAGTCCGGTCTGTATTGCAACGTTCTCTTTCTACAGCTATATCGCGTTTTTCGTTGACTCCCTCCCTCTGTTTGTAATTAGCTCTATGGGCGTTACAGTGCCCGCATTGACAAGTTCAGACGCGCACAGCAACAGCAGAGTGCGGCTCACCAGAGATATTCTTTGCACGAATAATCGATCAAATTTACGATTACAAACAATATATAGGGTGTCCCTGTCCGATCGACACAGAAGAAGAGGAGACATAAAGCGGCTTCCGCTGAACATAAAAGTCCTGTACCGTTTTGCGATAAACGCAATAGTTTTCGAGTTATTAATTGTTAAAGATCAAAGGAAAGGGTGTCCGCCAAAATGGCAGCGGGAGGAGCGCTGGAGCCACTGCGAGCTGTAGGACGGCCCAGTTTACCTTCAAACAAATGCGGCGCGCGGTAAGGGGAAGAAAACGCAAAAGAAGCCGGCCGTGCAGCGACGTCTTAGGCTAAGCGCACACGCTACGATTTTTATCGTACGGCAAAATATCGTGCGATCAAATTCTTTTAGTGGAACAAAGAAGAGCACAGCACGCTGCTATGCTTTTCTTTGTTCCACTGAAAGAATTTGATCGCACGATATTTTTCCGTACGATCGAAATCGATGCGTGTGCGCTAGGCCTTATCCTTCCCCTCACCGCGTCCCGCATTTGTTTGCAGGTAAACTGGGCCGTCCTACAGCTCGCAGAGGCTCCAGCGCTCCCCCCCGCTGCTATTTTGGCGGACGCCCTTTCCTTTGATCTTTAACAATTAACCCATTGCCGCACACTTTTCGTAGCCACAACTTTTTATAGCCGTGGTTTGCCTACATATCGCCAAAAAAATGTACGGCAATAGCCGTCGTTTGCGGCAATGGGTTAATAACTCGAAAACTATTGCGTTTATCGGAAAACGGTACAGGACTTTTATGCTCAGCGGAAGCCGCTCTATGTCTCCTCTTCTTCCGCGTCGATCGGTCAGGGACACCCTGTATAACGACCAACAACGCTGAATTCTTATATGGGACACAAATGTCCCGTCGGCGGTTTTAGGTATTTCTATGTTTTTTCCGTAAACTGAGCGTTCGCGGGGGACGGTTTTTTTCAAAATGTAGGAGAGGGAGGGGCATGATGGGGTCCTTAAGACTTTTTAATTTTTTTTCAGGCATTTAAAATGCGGAATAGAAACGGCTGCTATTGCAACTTGATCCTCCAACTAACTGCTATTGATAGAAAAATTAGGAATTAAAAAAGTATTTTCTGTAAAAAAAAAATTGTTTTTGTAAGTCCTGCCAACTACCCCATCTTGCCCTACCCAAGGGGCAAGACGGGGCATAGGCGTGGAGTAAGATGGGATCTTTTTAATCTCGAATACAACATAAGGTTTTCAATAAGTAACTAGAAACACTAGTAAACATTGGTGACAAATTTACTTGTATATTTTATATAAACAATTAAGAAAGGTAAAACACAAAAGATACAATTATTAGTATTACTTAGGGCATAGTTAATATTTAATGCTTATCATCTTGGTGTATGCAATAGAGACAGTTTTATTTCTAATAAAATATATATAATTATACTCTATACATATTTAATGTAGGGCAAGATGTGGTCCACGATGGGTAGGTACAGCTTCGGACCCCGTCTTGCCCCAAGGGACAGTTTTCAGGTTAAGTGTGCATAACAACGTAAACATATTTTAAATCAATTGATCGCATACATGAATGTATTCATAAGAAAATACTTTATTAGAGGATACTATGTAATCGTGAAAAAAAAAATTACGCTTCTTACCTGCTCTTATGTAAATCCGTTGAAAAATTACATCAGCAAACAACAAATACACGTTTTGATGTTTAGTCTCCAAGTAAATGACAGAAAACAGCTGTCATCACTGTCACAGATTGGCATAGTAAGAGCAAACAATTCAACGTTTTCCCGCTCCATTGCGGCACTTATCAAGGAAGCTATTACAAAAACCCCGTCTTGCCCTCAACCCCATCATGCCCCACCTTCCCCTACGATTCTAAGAAATATTAAAAGTCAGAAACTCCCACCTTCTCATGAAAATGATTAGAAAAGAGAGAGATGCTTAAATTTTCAAATGGGACAAAAATGTCCCTAAGGCGGTTCCTAGTGTTAAGGAGGACACCCCCGTTCTATTCGGCGGGTTGTCTCTCAACGGCTGCAGAAGGGAACCCAACGATATCGTTTTCCCTCGCAACAATCGAGTTGCAAGATCGCGCCTTTGAGATCGCGCGAGCCGAGAAATCGTGATCTCGATCGATAGTCTCCCGAGATTATCTCTTATCGTTCCTCGTAGGCCCCAGTGGTCGCGGGTATGGCCCTCTTGAGTGTGGCCCGCGCGCCGCAGGGTTCAGCTTGACGCAATTCCTCCATCGTGGCTTTCCTTCGGCCTCCGTAAGTGGCCCATTGCGATCTCTCGAAGATGTCGCAACCCCTCGTCTCATTCAAAACCCCGTTCCTCACGTTCCAGTCGTCCAGAAGCACCGTGCAACGAGTTTTCAAGCGTAATGCTCGCACGATCCGGTCCGATGGCGATTCAATCGCCGCTTCTAATCGCTCGATCGACGGAATTGCGATCTACTTTTCTTTTTTCCCTTTTTTTTCTCTCTCTGTTTTATCCAGTTTTTTCATTATTCCGAGAAACGATGGCAGGTGCGTCGAGAGAAGGACGTGGGGAGAATCAGAGATTGATGGAGACTGTACGAGAGACTTTCCCTTTCGAGGAACCAAAAGGATTGTCATTGTCACGGACGATTTTCACTCGTGGGATCGAGGGAAGGGGGAAGGGGAGGGGGGCGTGTAACAGCGGGTGAGCGATACCTTTGACCCTCCGTAGGACTTTCGAGTAATCGATCGGATGTCGAAATCGTAGGCACGTTTATAATTCTCCAACTTCTCTATTCCACCTCGCATTTTATCTACGTTCCTCTTTTTATTTTATATAGAGGAGCTTGATTTTTTGTAGAAAATTTTTCAATTCATTTATCGTACCTTTCACCCTTCTTGGTTAGCCTTTTTTTCTTTTTTTAGACTTTCGTCTCCTTTATAGTCCGTGACTAAGCTGTTACTTAGTTTGCAGGTTTCGGTGAAGCAGAAGAGGTCTAATTTTTCTTGAAAAGGACTCAAAAGTTAGGGTCGGAACATTGAGAATCTCGGACAGTATCTCTGTTTTGTTGGCGGTTTTTGAACTATTTAGTACCACCGATGTGCGGTACGCGTTAAGCTTTCCATGCAGGCATTGTGACCCGGAACGACATGTGTGAATCCAGCACCCGACTTTAAGATATTAAAATAGGCCATAGGCACGACCGCGTAACTCACGTTTCCATACTTAAATTTCCCACAATTTCGAAACGGTTGAAGATGGCGGTACATAAAGCTTCGTGGCACCAAATGGGTATATGTATACTCGATGTACATGCCAAATTTTGTTCGGATCCGTTCAGTCGTTTTGCCAGAATACTGGACTAAAGATTTGAATTAGCCGCCATTTTTGATTCGGCCAATCAAAAAATTTGAAAATTTCCAGTAATTGTCATTGTATACGTGTACATGTATGCGTAAAATTTTATCGGGATCCAATGAATAGTATCAAAGATATGAATTTTTCGATATTTGAATTTGCCGCCATTTTGTACCGGTTCAAGATGGCGGCTCACAAACCTTATTGTGAACTCACAGTAATGTACTTGATTTTTGTGCCAAATTTCGTCCCGATCGGTTCAGCCGTTTTTCCGAAATCGAGGACACACACGCACGCGCACACGCGCGCGCACACACACACACACACACACACACACACACACACACCACACACACGAACGGTTCTCAGGATGGCGATTGCATAAGTCACTCCCTTTACGGTCGTGCCTAAAAATGTCGATATTTTAAGATTGGGTGCCAGGTTCACACAGGTCCCGGAATGCTCTAGAAAAATCAAAACAGTAACTCGTAATCGTCGTTACAACATTCAGCACTGCGATGTTGCGAGGAACGCGCGTTGAAATACGAAGCATCAGGCCACCTCCTTCTCCTCCCCCTGTTTCTTCTTCTCCTTAACTGTCTGCTCCTCGTCTTCCTCCGCCCCCTCGGTGGCGCGCGAGGGTAGCCGGGTCATTAAGAATCCATTAAGAGTTTTCCAAAGTCGGAAAACTAAATATAAAACGCGTGGCGTGGCACGGTTGGCGTGGCGCGCGCGGCAGGTGGCATCTTAAACGCGTCTGGTACCGGGCACGAGCGAGCTGCAGGACGAGCAGATAGAGGCAGAAAGTAGCAAAAGTAAGCGAAGCGGGCGGGGCAAAGAAGTCTGGAGGTGGAGGAGAATGAGAAAAAAAAAGGGCCACGCTCGAACGATAGTCCTGCCGCGTTGATAGAAGGATGGTAATTCTAAGCGCCCTTGCCTCCTGTGGTAGGGTCTCTCGTGAGTTTAAAGAATCCGTTAGGTAGCACGCTGTTGCTTCTGATCCTGATTTGAATGTCGGGATGTCCCTGCGCCTGGATTGTGAGATACGTAGAGATTTCGAGCAATAACACGTCTCTGCCCTGAACGTACCTTTGTTGTATAATTGGATACTTGATGATTATTGTCTAAAAACAGGCATGTGGAAATGGTACACTCCAGTGCAAAGTCGGTGTCCTCCTGAGGTGCTTGAATCCGCCTTCCACCGTTCTCACCAGGGAGCATTTCGACGTTGTAACGAGAAATCTTGCAATCTGGTTATCAGAAATTATCATATTGATGTATTTAATTTCGAATAAATGGAGTCGTAGAAAGAAATATTGGACGATGGATCGCAAAAATAGATGGGTCTTCGGCACTGGCTTGCTATTGGCTGCTGACAAGGGACACCGACTTTGCACTTCATTGTACAACTTATCACTCGCAACTTGTATTAACCACTCAGTGTGGCCAACTTATTGATAGTTTTCATTTAACGAAAATCGAGAGGTCACTGTACAACCGAAACCTATGGATGCACCATAACGTGCATACTTTGAGAACACAACATGGATATTTTTTTCCTCGCTTGCATCGCGAGATTGCAACGAGCGGATATTACCAGAGCCATGTTTGTTATCCATAGATGGCATCCATGCATCGTACCAGATCCATTAAATTGTTTCCCTTCCCCGCTTCTCCTCTACGTTATGCTCTCAGTCCGGTGATCGCAAGTGGAATTAGACACGGGAGAACTTTGGCTCGGCGAGGCCGACCGGTTTACTCGCTAACGTTTGCAAGAGGGACGCATAAATGTTGTTCGCTTGAACTTTCAGGTTGACCCGACGGTTCGGTATACCCACGGAGGCGCGAGCCGTCGGTGAAAGGGGAAGCGATGTTGATTAATACGGCACCCGATCACATTTATCTTTACGAAAACTTTTCGTCTCAATTGAAACCCAGATGATATCGATGGTCAAGCTTCGTCGAGCTAGAACGATGTTAGGACGGTGGACGGAGACCAGGTCACATTTGAGTTCATCAAAAATTCTCATCTTTACCGAAAGCTGAACGAAGTCTGTTTTCACCGAACGTAGGTACTGGCCAGAGATATTAACGAGATCCACGAGTAAAATTCGAATTTACAAGAAACTTCTTTAGGATCCTAGCCAAGTTTTAGTATTTCCTGAGAAGTATTGTTTAGATTAGATTGGATCGATCGTGCCAACGATGCTAACGGCATCGGTCGAGCTCCATTCACATTTGCCTCGAACTCAAAAACCAAATGATCTAAAAATCTTCAGACGACATCGAATATTGGCGATAAGATCGACGAGGTTCGCTTTCGGATATAAAGTTTCAGGAGAAATCGAAACGTCCATAGGCAACCGCGTAGATCTTCCACGTTGGACCAGCCAGTTGGAGTCGGATAATTGGGGTGCTGCTAAAATCGAGAGAGATCGCGTTTGCCTACGAGAGGAAAAGTTCCGACGAAATTGAGACGCAAAGACTGCAGACTCTTCGGATGACATCCTTCGACGTAGGTCTTACTTTCCCCTCGGGGAGTATAAGTATAGATCTCTCGCGGTACAGGAGGCAAATGAGCGGTCCCGCTGGTGGCAGAGCAATGGCGTAATCATAACTCGCGACGAGAGCTCCGTACCGTCGAGCAACCTCGTCTTCGTCTCTCGCGAGAGTCGCAGCCACACAAATCGGAGCCAGAGGATTCACCACGGCCTGGCATCTTCTTTCGGTGAAAGAGCGCCGACCTCTCCCCGATGACGAGTGAAAGTTCAACCTCGTGGTTCAACTTGGCGAACCACGTGCCCGTCCTCCTTGCTCGCGAGGGGCAGCAAAACTCACGATGATGATTCTTCTTTTTTCTCTCTCCTTCTCTCTCTGTGTCTTTTTAAGAAACTGGGTTGGTTAAAGGTGGACACGAGAAGAGACTATTTCCTTGCTTGCGCCCTCTACAGGATCTTGTCCACCTGGATTCCATGGTACTTGCGTGATCTCTTTTCTCTTCACAGTTCCACCTCATCGCGTGACCTTCGGCCGGATAAGAATGAGTTAGATCTGACTATTCCCTGTTGTCGTACTGTAACCCTTCAGAAGGCTTTCTACGTAAAGTGTACTTATTTTTGGAGTGCTTTACCATGTATTATTCGCGAGTCGGCCGCAATAGGTGGTTTTAAGTCTGGACTATTTCTATATCTTAAGGATAAGTGTGAATAGTTTTTGTCGCGTGCGCTATCACCTTTACCATTATTATTATTATTATTATTTTCTTTGTCATTATTATTTTCGTTGTTGTTGCTCCTTTGTTTCTTTAAAGTTTCTTTTATTTGTTTTTGATTGTTCGGGGTCTGAAGGATCCCTGGGTCCAGGCCTGATAATAAATTCTAATTCTGATCCTCTTTTTATTCTTTACCAAAGGTGAAAGTCTCCGTTTGCACCCGAGGTATCTCGGGCGAGAGGCGTTTGCTCGAAAACCTCCGGAGAATCGAAAAAGTCAAGAGTCACCCGCGACCTTCCTTCTTCTTGTTCCAGTTCCTTTTGAATCTCTCTTTCGACGCCTCCTTTCGATCAGGCTGCACGACGTTGTTCTCTCGGACAAATGTGTTCAAGGCTCGTTCGCAGCGAGTTCTTGGGGGCGCATGTGCGCGCGTGAGTCGTTCCACCTCTTTTTCATTCTTCCGAGGATTAATCATCCATTCACCGTGAATCGTCCCCCGCTTTTGTCCTTACGACGATAAAAGTCCCCGGAGCGGTCTCGATTCCCACAATTCCCGACCTAGAAAAGCTCGCTCGAGGAGACCTCGAGATGTTCGAGAATCGCTGGGTCGTGGTATAACAGCGCGCCGCATACCATGCGTAGAAAGTGTCCCGTACTCGCGCCTGGACACATTCCATTCGTGTTTTTCACCGGCCAGTTCTCTTCCTTTTTTCTCTCTCTCTTTTCTTCGCTCACCCCTTGAGGTCACTCCACCGCTTCTCCTCTTTTCCATTTCCCTTTCGGTCGTCCGGATAATATTAAATATTCGTTTCTTCGACGACTGAAAAAGGGCGCACGTCGGATCGTTTGTATTTGTTTTGCGTAGTGAGGCTTTCTAGATAGATTAATCTCCATACACAGACTGAATCTCTTCTCAAATTTTGAAGTATCTCTATCTCCGAACCCTTTAAGGTACAAACGAAACGAAGAGAGGTACAACTGGGTACAAACGACGCTCTTTCGAATGGCATTGGTCAATTTGAGATATCTCAAAAAACAGTAAGTTATTTCTTGTCAATTTTTCAAAATTGTCTATCTCCGAACCCTTTGAGGTACAAGCGAAAACAAGAGAGGTACAAATGGATACAAACGATGCTCTTTTGATTGCAAAACAAAATGTCGATATCTTAAAGTCGGGTGCCAGGTTCACACAGATACCGGAGCCACGCATTCCGGATCTTCGTTATTTCGTCGAATAGTATCGATGTTTAATTCGTCACGAACGAGGGCCGGAAGTGTGGAGTCCTTCGGAGGTCGTCGACTAACGAGGAAAATCACGTACGCTCGCCATCAACGGTTGTTGGGTCGAGGCAAGAGGAAGAAGGTGGCACGATGGACGCGGTGAACGAGGTGGAGGATTTTCACGGTCATCCGTGGTCCTGGGTGGCAAAGGGGTCAAGGATAAACGCCCAGTCTCGTTACCTGGGGTAGTCGAGAGAAGACACGCTAGTCGGGTGCGTACCTAAAACGGATGACCCCGCGTGCCGTGACCCCAACGAACCCGCGATCACTGTTATTTGTCTCGCACCGGGTAGCGGGAACCTGGGAGGTCGAGGATTGAGAAATGCCCTCGAGGAGAGCGAAGGACGATGATGTCGAGAGCCGTGGGTTAACCGGGATCTAATCCTGGGACGAACGAAATTGACATGAAAATAATCGGCTTGCACGACGAGGGAGAATTGTTTTCAACATTAGAATTAAACGATTGGACGAACTCTCGGTAGAATGTTTTCTTTAACGCACGTGACAAGTTTCACGTCCGCAACGCTTTAAAAGTAGAAGTTGCAAAGATTGTACCGTTAACTTAACGAACGTTCTCTTTCTTCGGTCGATCTTACGACCTTGTTTCGCAAAAGAATCGAATAGTAAAACGGAAATTCGCTAAAATATGAGTTAAAGCAATCTCAAAATAAAGACCGAGTATACTTCCGACGAGGAATTTGATAATACGAAAGAAGATCTAGATTATGAGGTCGAATAACGAAGCGTCGACTTTTCTCGACGTAGCACCGCAGGCTTCCTGAGACGAACAAATTGACATGAAAATAATCGATTTGCACGACGAGGGAGAATCGTTTTCAACATTCGAATTAAACGATTGGACGAACTTTCGGTAGAACGTTTTCTTTAACGCACGTGACAAGTTTCACATCCGCAACGCCTTAAAAGTAGAAGTTGCAAAGATTGTACCGTTAACTTAAAGAACGTTTTCTTTCTTCTGTCGATCTTACGACCTTGTTGCGCAAAAGAATCGAATAGTAAAACGGAAATTCGCTAAAATATGAGTTAAAGCAATCTCAAATTAAAGACCGAGTATACTTCCGACGAGGAATTTAATAATAAGAAAGAAGATCTAGATTATGAGGTCGAATAACGAAGCGTCGACTTTTCTCGACGTAGCACCGCAGGCTTCCTGAGACGAACAAATTGACATGAAAATAATCGATTTGCACGATGAGGGAGAATCGTTTTCAACATTCGAATTAAACGATTGGACGAACTCTCGGTAGAACATTTTCTTTAACGCACGTGACAAGTTTCACATCCGCAACGCCTTAAAAGTAGAAGTTGCAAAGATTGTACCGTTAACTTAAAGAACGTTCTCTTTCTTCTGTCGATCTTACGACCTTGTTTCGCAAAAGAATCCAATAGTAAAACGGAAATTCGCTAAAATATGAATTAAAGCAATCTCAAAATAAAGACCGAGTATACTTCCGACGAGGAATTTAATAATAAGAAAGAAGATTTAGATTATGAGGTCGAATAACAAAGCGTCGACTCTCCTGGACGTAGCGCCGCAGGCTTCCTGCGCGCAACGATCGTTCCGAGCAAATACATCAATTCAGAAGTCGAATTCACCCTTCGGCATCCTAACGAGTTGGAGTGTCGCGGAATTGAAGATCCCCGCGCATAGGGCATAGGATCAGCATGCGCGTAATGCGTTTAACTAGAGAGGACATTGTCGGATGTGTCGTGGTCGTCGCCGCGCGACGCAACGCTAATTCCAACCTGTCCCCTAATGAGAGCTGATCACTGCTACGTGTATTGCTCACATGGCAGAAGTGCTCGGGGAGGGTTCTCAGATTATCCCTCCCTCCACAGTGACAAACGATTAGTCCCGAGGATGTGCTTTCACGAGCTCCGATATTACTTTCAAAATTCCAATATAAAGTAAAGATTTTCTCTATTATTTATTTTTTTTAAATTACCTTCTGCATCTATAAAGTACAGTTTAAATGTCATCTTGCCAAAGTATCTATTTTGCATAAAAATGTTGAAGCTTGTGGAAGGAGAGTAAACACACAAACTTCGAATTTCCGTGTATGCATTTGCCCCGGCTCATTTGACTTTTCTCCATGGTAGATTGATTTTTTTTCTTCAGGAGCGATACGGGGAGCGTGTATTGACGATTGAGAAAATTGCGTCGGAATGCGTCGGGTTCGCACGGGTCTCACCGCTTAAGGAGAGCTCGTGCGCGTATACGCGCCTTGTTTCTCGAAGCGTGCGCGACAAAGGAATCCGCGCCACTGTCCTTTCCTGGAGGGAAATTAACACATTATCGTGTGTAAGTTCGCGGGAACTCGCTTGAGTCACGCGACAAGGCTCAACCCGATCCCTGGAATCGCTTTATTCGGTAAGCTGCTCTCCATCGCCGAACGATAGTCGAGAAACAATGCCTCTCATAAAATAAACATTAATACGTCGCATTCGAGATTCGACGTACCTATTTGCTCTCCACGAGTTACGTGAGTTTTCTCGGTGAGTCGTTTCGAGGCTCCGTCCGTCCACCGCGCTCATCACCAAAGAGAAGGCATTTTTTATTATTCGTACAGAACACGATATCTTTGGATATAAGGTTGAGTGCTCCTCGTTTGTATATCTCACGACGATTCTGGTGTACCCTAGGATCCACCGTGATCGACTGTTCAATAAAAAAGAAGAAGAATCCCTTGTCAAACTTAACGTGTGAATGTGAGATTATCCGAGTGGATTTCTGCCAAATTCTAGAAAGGTATAAAGTATATCCAATGCGATCGAATGCAGGTTACATTGCAATTCGAATAATCCAACGCGCGCTTCTTCTAATTTCCGTCGTAAATTTGTAAACTTGTAAATCGGCGAATCCAACGACTTCAACCGAATTTCGCGGCTGCTCTTTTTTATTTGAAAAATAAAGCTGAAGAGGTTAACAAATTGTAATATCAAAAAAAGTGCAAGTCTCTGGCATAGTACAATAAATAACGCGTATTTTAACACTAATTTCACGTCGGAATTCTGCCGTCGAACGATCTTTGGCACTAAAAAATGACTTTATGCCCATAGTGCCTCGGTCGGAAAGAAGGAAACAAAGATAGGGAGGTGGCGATCGCGTCGCCTAAAGCGGGGTGGAAGCTCGTCGGCTGACCTCGTGGTCAGGCGGAGTCAACCATTAACGACGAGAGTACGCGTCTAATGAACGGTTACTCGTTAATGGGCCCGATTCCCCCATTGAGGATCGCAAAGAGCTCGGCACAAACACGCGGGTGCGTCGTGGGGCTGCGGGCGGAAACCCCATGCTGCCTTTCCTTCCTCTGGGACGTGGACGTCCTCCCGATGGTGCGGCGCGCTCGTGGGACACGAATCGCTGCTTTCGTCTCTCACCCTTTTCGCGTCTTCCTCTGTCGGAGTTGCCGCAGTTGCCGGTGGGAAATTGTCAGGCAACGACCTGTCTGAATCTGGCAATCCAACTTTAAGAAAATGGACTATTTTTTGTCTCAATCGAAACAGTTTCGTTCGTACCCATCTGTACCTCCTTTCTTTTCGTTTGTACCGCAAAGGATTTGGAAATACAGAAACTTCCAATTTTTACAAGTGGCAACTTTCTGGTTTCTTGAGATATCTTAAATGTGCAAACGCCATTCAAAAGAGCGTCGTTTGTACCAGTCTGTACCTTCTTTCTTTTCGTTTGTACCTCAAGGGGTTCGGAGATAGAGATACTTCAAAATTTGGGAAGAGGCTCGGTCTCGTCTATGGAGATTAATGTATCTAGAAAGCTTCACTACGGCCTCACATTTAGATTATTGGTTTACTTGCTTTATTTACTTCATAAACCAAATAAACCAATAATCTAAACTTGAGGGCGTAGTGAGGCTTTCTGGATAGATCAATCTCCATAGACAGACTGAGCCTCTTGTAAAATTTGGAAGTATCTCCACCTTCGAACCCTTTGAGATACAAACGAAAACAAGGGAGATACAAACTGGTACACACGGTGCTCTTTCGATTACAAAAAGAAAAATTTCGGTATCTTAGAGTCGGGTGCCAAGTTCACACATGTCAGGCAACGACCCGTGTCGACAGTGTTTCATCGAAAAGGGCTAGAGAAATTCAAAGCGGATCGAACGAAAAATGCACAACGAAATATTTCTCGCGCGTTAAGAACTCCGACGAGAAAGCTGTGTTTGCAAAGGCGGATTTAGATTGAAGGGTGGCTCGTCGTCTCGGTCCAGGAAGGAGAAACGATCCCGTGAAATTCTCGAGGGATCGTCGCGCGGGGTGGAAAAACACAACGTTCGGGGATCGTCCATATGTCACGGGAGACGATAGGGAGCCATCCTCTTGGGGTTGCTTCGAGCGGACAGCAGGCAGACAGGGGAGAGGAAGATCGTCGATCGCCGTAAAAATTCGCTTCTTCCTTCTTCGTCGATGCTCTTTCTGGCCAGTATCGAAATTTTGGAGAAAACGTGAAAGCGAAAAAGCAGAGAGAGAGAGAGAGAGAGAGAGAGAGAGACGTAGAAGAAGCAACGGAAGCAGAATGTGATTTTTAGGCACGACCGTAAAGGGAGTGACTTATGCAATCGCCATCGCGAACACCGTTCGTGTGTGTGTGTGTGTGTGTCCGTGTAGATCCTCGATTTCGGAAAAACGGCTGAACCGATCGGGACGAAATTCGGCACAAAAATCAAGTACACTACTGTAAGTTAACACTAAGGTTTGCGAGCCGCCATCTTGAACCAACACAAAATGGCGGGAGATTCAAAGTTTGAAAAAATATAATTTAAATTTAATATTACTGTCATTTCTAAACGGCTGAAGATAGCGATACATAAAGTTTGCTGGCACCAAACGGATATATACTCAAAGTACATACCAAATTTCGTTGCGATCCGTTCAGCCGTGTCTGGCTGAAATACTGGACGAATGGAAATAGTGAAAAATTCATTAATCCATTAGTCCAGTATTCCGGCCAAACGGCTGAACGGATCCGAACAAAATTTGGCATGTACCATCGAGTATATACCCATTTGGTGCCACGAAACTTTGTGTATAGTCATCTTGAGCCGTTTCGAAATGGTGCCGGTTTCAAATCTTTAATCCATTATTTTATAACTATAGTTTGAAAATCCCGTAATTTCGAAACGGTTCAAGATGACCATGCATAAAGTTTCGTGGCACCAAGTGGGTATATTTTTAAATTACATGCCAAATTTTGTTTGAATCCACGCAAGCATTTCGCCGGAATACTGGATTAAAGATTTCAATTTGCCGCAATTTCTGAATAGTTGAAGATAACCATGCATAAAGTGTCACCGCGGCAAAGGTGTATATACTCGATGTACATGTCAAATTTTGGTTCGGATGCATTTAATTGTCCGGTTTCGATCATTTGCGCCTATTGCAGAAATGCTGCATTTGGCGGGCGAGCGCGAAGCGCGAGCATCCGACGACCTCAGGGGGTATGGCGCTTGAGCGAAGCGAAAGCGCAGAAGACTATCCCATAGTTTAATATCTCAATACTTGGATTTTTCACAATTTCGAAACGGTTAGAAAATCGTGGGCGAGCGCGAAGCGCGAGCAAAGGCGATCTGGGGGGGTTGGCGCTTAAGCGAAGCGAAAGCGCAGGGAGTCTGCCCCCTAGTTTTCTTTCTTCTCCTTTTTCTTCTCTCCCTCCGCGCTTGTTCTTCTTCTCCAAATTTTTTTCCAGAAAATTTGTCCTATCTCCAGTTCCTCTCCGTTCTACTTCCGCCTTTAGCATCAACTTTACTCGCTCCTTTTCGTTTCTTCGTCTTCAACCTCCTCGAATGTAAAGCGCCGGGAAAGAAAAAAAAAAGGCATTCTGGATAAAGCCGGAAGCGTGGTACCTACACCGGGGGAGGATGGATCCCGCGAGCGAGAAACGAATCGCTTCCTTTTGTCGTCGAGTCTTTTTCCACGCTGGGGAGCTTTCTCGCCGACAAAGGAGCGTCATGCTCCAGGGGAAGGAGGACGGTGAGGTAAGGGAGGAGGTAAAAGAAAGGGAAGAAGCTCGAGCGACGACAAATTCGGTCGCTCCTCGGAGAAGAAATAATTGCGAGACCGGCGCGTTTTGGCACGCTCCTGTTACGCAATTGCTGGACGCGCAGTTTTTGACGACACCGAGGGGTAGAAAACAGAAACGTCGAATCTTTCCGAAGAATGATTTCGTTTCGGGAAGTTCTCCGTCGGTCATCAGACGCTTGGTTACATTCGGAATTTTATATTTTTTTTTTTCCATTTCGTTAACACATTGCTCTTCATGAATTGGTGAAAATCGACTGTACTCGTTGAAGTATTTCTCCGATACTCGTTCTCTCGATCGTTCCACTCTTCCACTTGAAGAGACAAAAGCACATTTTCGAGCTTTCTTGGGCCACGGTGCTGGTAGAAAGTTTTCAGCCAAGAACTACCGATCTTTACACGACCATGGAGTAAAAGAACTTTTCAAATCGATCGTCAGTCGGATGTTTTAACGCGATTCATTCTAACCAACTCGAATCTTCATCCGCCGGAAGTTATTATCTAACGAGAACTCTCACATTGTAATCGTCGAATTACCTTCGACCCACCGTCTAATTTATCTCAATCCCAAACTCCGTAACTCTTTGTCATCTACTAAGGAAACATTTTCGACGCATTCCTCGGTCCATTCTCACAATCAGCCACGTGGGCCGCGCGACAGCACGGGGTGGTCTCCGTCTCCCGATGTGTCTCGAAATACAGGAAAAGAGGAAGAGGACTTCCATTGATTCTAAATTTAGGCTGAAAGCTCGTAGATGTTGGCTAGGTGAGCTCACGAGGAGAGGACGAAGATCGAGGGCACGGAGTGAGCTAGGAAAAGAGGAACGAAGGAGATAAAATGGCAGGGAATGAAACGAAAGCCATATGGCCCCATCGGCCTGTGGCTCTGGGTAAGGGCTGGTGGTCGAGGGAAAAACCGAAAATGGGAGAAGAGTAAGAGACCGATGGAGGGAGAAATAGAAAGGGAGGGCGCTTTTGCCTCGTGTATCTACTCGAGAAAATCGAAACGAACGGGACGGGAGGGAGGACGAGTGAAATGTAGGGCCCCTAGTCTGGTCTACCTTCTTCTCCTTCCTCCTTTATTCTTCTCGGCTCGCCTAGACGACGAGAGTTACGAGGCACGCGAGAGCCTCGACAAAATATTTCCACCACTCGACGGAAACCAAACGTATCACTCGAAGATTCCTCATGAGGAACCGCCCCTTTCCGCTTCTTCTTCGAGAGGGTCGCGGTAGCGCGATACTTTGGATCTTAGCTACGTCGATGATGCCGGTGATGGTGATAATGGCGACCATGGTGGCGGAGGAGGAGGTGCTAGTGGTGGTAATGGTGCGGTGGGTCGCGCACGGTGTTCCAACGTCCAACAGGGGCCTGAGAGGCGCGAACGACGAGAAGCTTATCGTCGAGATTAGGGACCTATAAATTACGAGCATGCACCTTCTCGCGTTCTTCTCCTTCTCTCTCTGTCTTTTGCTTTTCCTTTTCCACTTCTTCTTTGCCCACTCTCTTCCTCTTCTGGCTTCTCTTCTCCAAGTCGAAGGAGTCTTGTGCTTCCTCATCGTCCTCGTCCCTCACTTCGCATTTTCTCTTCTCCCTTTTCCAGTACTTCGCCGTCTCATTTTCTTTCATCCTTTCTATTTTTCTACTCCCTCTTCGTCACGCCTTTCTCCTCCTTCCTCTTTTCCACCCTTGCTCTTCGCTCGCGAAGTTTCTTCTCGTCGTTCTCTCTTTTCTCAATCCCCTCGCCTCGCTCTTTTCTCACCTTTTTGCCTTCTTGCCTTCTTCCAAGTCTTTCCGCATGTTCTTCTTCTCTTCGTTGACTTTTTCGCTTTCGCTCTCCTTGCCTCCTCGCGTTCCATTCCTACTCTCTCTGTCTCTTTCAATCCTATCTCGTCCTTCCTCATCCTTTTTCTAATTCGTCCCTCTCACCCTTTCCGTCTTCTCGCGTTCCACGCCCTCTCCTTGGCTTCTCTCCCGGCTGGTCTTCTCGCCTCCTCTCACCCCTCGACATTCCCTCGGCCCTTCGTCCTCCTTCGTAGGAAAAGGAGCCTCGGTGCGCCCCTCACCACGCGAGAACTCGAGAAACCGTGAAGGCCGCTAATGGGCGGCGAACTATTTTGACGCATGCGTGCGTCCGCGCGGGACGTTTGTCACGGCGAAACCCTCCGTGGAGGATAAGGAGCGGTGGAACGTGGATTACCATTAGCCTATCACCTGGCGTTGTAGAATCCCTTCTCTTCCTCTTTCACGTTCTCTCCTTTTCTTCTTCCTCTTCTCCCTTTCTCCACGTGGTTAAACTCGCGCTGGCGAAAACCCGGCAAACGTTCGCTCCGGACTCGTTCGAGTAGTCGTCGACTCGGTTTCACTGGAGAAAGCGAGGTGAGACTCGTGGAGAACGAAGAAGGATAGAGGGGCTCGAAGGATCGCGTGACTGATCGCCGATGGACTCCACCGGGGGCGTAGAAGGCCACCATTAGCTTTATCATCGGGTCTCCGGGCAGGTCGCATGCTGGACGAGGTCCGATAAGCGCAACGGCACACATTTTCTTATTATTCTCCCGCCTCTTCGTTTCTCTCGCTTCGCCACCTCTCGCGACATTCGTTCGATTCGATTCGCCACCGATCTCCCATGGACTACCTTGGAGGCGACGGTGAAGCGTGCCCAGCCAATTTTTCATTTCACTTGGAGCGCGTGCTCGACGAAAGTGTATAGAAACGTTGATCGAGCACTTGGATACCTCATAAGGACGTTTCCTCGATGAGGAGAGAAATGGAAAGGATCTTTTACTTCCAAGAAGATACTAATCGGTCGGATAGAAGGAAAGAAGGAAATGTACCGCGATGTTCATTCGCCGGAGTATCTCACGATGCACGCGTGACTCTTCCCGATTCGTGAGCTTAAATTTTCTAATTTCCTCCTATCTCTTCTTCGTTTCTCTCGTTACACCTCCTCTCGCGACATTTGTTCGATTCGATTCGCCACAGATCTCCCTTGGACTACCTTCGAGGCGACGGTGAAGCGTGCCCAGTCAATTTTGCATTTCACTTAAAGCGCGTGGTCAACGAAAACGTAGGTACAGAAACGTTGATTCAGCACTTTGATTCCTCCTATACTGAGAGAAAAAAATTGTTGGGTTTACTATAATCTCGCTACATTTCAGAGTTAAATTTGGCGTCAAACATATTTTTATAGTTCACTTAATCATAGAAAATATAGTAGAATGAACGATTTACACAAATGGTTATATCATTAACTATTACCTTTGTTCTTGTTACCATATGTATAGTAAAATGTGCTATGTGAATATAATTAGTTCTACGACTATGCATGAAATATTCTGGTAATATCAACTATATAAAATAGTTACTTTTCTTACCATTATATATTTTCAACCGTACTATATTTTTAGTTGAAATAACCATAATTTTGGGTAAAAACATAATATAATTGGTTGTACTATGCCTCTATCGTAATTATTACCGACATTACCATAAATATGATATTTCCAACTATAATTTTGTTACTATGCCATTATAGTTAGATATATCATATACTTTTCTCTCAGTGTAGGGACGTTTCCTCGACGAGGGGAGAAATTGAAAGAATTTTTTTACCTCCAAGAAGATACTAATCGTTCGGATAGAAGGAAAGAAGGAAATGTACCGCGATATTCATTCATGCACGTGTGACTCTTTCCGTTTCGTGAGCTCAAATTTTCTAATTTCCTCGGTCCCACGTGTGCAGGCACTCTCGCGTGCTACCGATGCCCCTATCCGATCGTCTCCCAGTAAATCATCGTGCGGCAAGCGAGAAGGGATCGATGGCATTCCTTCTCGGAAGTGATTCGAGGCAGGTCAAGGCTGTCGACTCGTAGGGACCAACTGCGATAGTAGTCACCGTGAACAGAAGTAGAAGGGCTTTTTTGGAAAATCGCTCGTGGGGACGTGGGTCACTCGCAGAAGGACGAAAACCAGACTCCTCTAGTTCATCGAAGGAAGAAAAAGAATCTTTTCCTGGTAAGACTGCGCCTCGTCAAATTTTCCTAAGCGCTTCGACACTTTTGACTCGCGCAGATTTGGCCGATACGAAAGCTCGTGGGTTCTTCGAAAAAAGAAAGTTTAGTTAGTAGTATTGAAAAAATAGGATGGATATGCTCGGACGATTTTATTTATGGAAACGCAAGCGTTCCACGGTGCGGTGCGGATAGGTGGACAATTTTATTTCGAATTACTTCTTCTACCCTCGTTTTTCCAATACCCCCGGGTGAGACGAACGGAGGAAGCGGGAGCGCGGTGGAGTACAATCCAATAATTGAACTTTTTAAACTCGTCGCGATGCGCCTTTGAATAATGAAGCCGCAGACGATTCTCTCGCGCTCACTCGTCCTCGTTTGGCCGAAATGGCGAGGGAGAGGGCGGGCCCGGTGCCGGGTCAATCCAGAAGCGAATCTCTCATATCTCGTCGCGGCAGGAATTCATCGATGATTTCCAATATCCCTTTGGAATCCGAAGTGGTTCATCCGAACGGTGGTGTCCTTTGATCGATCTCCTCTCCGCTATCCAGTCTTCTCTTGGGTGCAATACATTTCGAGAGAGTGAAAGAGAGAGAGAGAGAGAAAGAGAAGAAAGGGAGGGAGAGGAAGAAATAAAAACGCTACATACGTGAAACACTCCAAATTTAATAATGATATGGATTTCGTAAGGTCCATTCTCATTTGCTTTAGCTAGGAATTTTCAAAATGACGATGTGCATCGGGTTCATCGAGGTCTCGATACGGCACTGTTTGTTATGTCGAGGCCTTTCCGACGACTTTCTGAAATAACGCTTGTTCGAGTTAATCGATGTTTTATAGTCGACATTGCGATCGTGAGTGTCCTAGGATTAAACGAGAGGTTTTGCCGACTGAGGTATAAAAACGATAAATGTATTTACCATGGATACGATCGACCTCTCGCTTCTCCAGTCAGAACGAGAATAGGGACGGGTAGAAAAGTGGTTTTTAAAACATCGATATTTGAATGATAACATCGATGCAAAACATCCATTTTCCAAATGTTCGTTAATCGCTGACAAATCGATTTCTTGTTTCCTTTTTCACGTTTCCTTTTTTTACGTTTAAATTTAAAGCTTTGTTCTTTAATAAACTACTTATTTTGCTGTTCATCCTGTCCATTGTTGCTGCCTATAGATAATTTCCATTCGCAACGAGAACAATTTTTTTTTAATACTACAAACATTCTTTTCAGTCATAATTTGTTAAAAAATCGAACTAGAGTTACGTGTGTTACAATACAATGAACAGCGTCAATTTCATTAAATACACGTAAATCCTTTTGTCATAAATCGTGAATTATTTTAGCATCGATTTACATCGATGTTTTTCAATTCTCTATTGCGCATCGATCGTTTCTATTTTCCTAATCAACGTGTTCTAACATCGATATTTTTATATTCTGCCTATCCGTAGACAACAATGCCCTGGCCTCCGTGGGCACCTCTGGCCTCCTCCTCCGCGACTCGAGAAGATTATCTCAATCTACAAGGAGAAACCACGTGCCTACATCCTAATTGGCCGTATTTTTACCAATCGACGTTCGAGCGCGAAAGCGATAAAATACTCGAAAACTGGCCGTTTCGTATGGTTCGGAGGCACGCCTTAACATTCTATAGCAAGGAATTGCATAAAATTGAGAGAGAGAAAGAAAGACGAAGGGAAACTTAGTGAATGAGGCCATTCGAAAGGCAGGTCGGATTTGCGGGGTACTATGAACAGTAAGGGCGGCCCTGGTGAGGCCCACTTTGCCTGGCTCGGAGCTTACCAGCGGGGCCCGACCACGCTCTTAATTAAACCCGGAGGGGGATTCGATCCACGTTCGTACGGCTCGCGCTCGGACTTCGGGGCCTCGAAGAGCTCGCGATATTAGCCTTACTTTCACTCGCACGAGCGATCCGAACAAGCGAGCGGACGGTGCACGAGGCGTGCGTTTCGCAACGCGCGTTTGCTCGTGGCTTTTCCGCAGCGGGCCCCTCCGCCCAATAACAACGAAACGATTCGATTCGGTCGATTTTTATTGCAATTTATCGTCGAGGATATACGCAGGACCAACAGACCCCGGGATACGGCGAAAGTGATCGTAATTAAGGAAACTGAAACTTCATTTTGCACCAGAGAGCGATCGTTTCGCTAGCGTGGATCACTGTAAAACGGAGAACACATACAGGCGATCGCCACCACGATCGCGACCGCGATCAATGGATCAATTGTTCATCAATTGTTGATCAATTGTATGAATTGCAATCGCAATCGCAATCGTGGTCGCGATCGCCTATATGTGTTCTCCGCTTAAGTCGAAGAACAGTCGTTCGCTTCCGCAACGTTGCAACAATGTTCTCTCGATGTGGCAACATACTGAAACGTGGTTCGAATTTCAGGTTCTTCGTTCGACTGTCTATCGAGCTCGTACACACCTTGCACTCCGTCCTTTCGTTGTCTATCGCACTCTCCCTCCACGTATACGAGGTAGGCGTTTATAAGTTTCTCATACTGAAGAGACCTATAGAGCGGCTCAATTTGTTTGTTGGTTAACTGAGCCGTCTTAAGGCGGGTACAGATCAAGCGCGCCGATCCGCGCCGTGCCGTGCAAAACGGGGTGAAAAAAGTTAGCCCCCCACTTTTGGCTTAACCCAAATTTAAAAGTTGTGCTGAATTGTGCTAGACTTGTGCCACATTGTGCCAAAAGGAATATATCGAAATTTAAAAAATAGGCCCGGAAATTCAAAAAAACGGTTTTTCGAGCCAGCCCCCCACTTTTCGATTTTCGAAATTCTGTCGGCTGTGTTAGATTGTGCTAGGTTGTGCTAGCATTGTGCCAAAAGGAAATTTATGGAAATTTGGAAAACAGGCCCGGAAATGGAAAAAACAATTTTTGCGCCAGCCCCCCACTTTTCGATTTTCGAAATTCTTCCGGTTGTGTTAAGTTGTGCTAGGTTGTGCTAGCATTGTGCCAAAAGAAAGTTTATGGAAATTTGAAAAACAGGCCCGGAAATGGAACGTTTGCGAACGTTTACGAACAAAATTCGTGTATGCTCGCAGAACTGTCCAGACAGAACAAATGCGCGGATGTTTGGCTATGTTCGGCAAGGTTCCGAGTTTAGTGCGTTTGTTTCATTCGTAAATAGCAATCATGGCGGATGATGAAAATATTAAAGCAGCAAGTGCTGCGTTTATTGTATTAAGTGAAATATTAAAAAAAAAGAAGAAGAACAATCGCCGATGGTGGATGACAAGAATGTTTAAAAATAGAAATCGTTACAGCGGCAGTGACTTATTGTGTGATTTGTCAATTGAAAATACAGGGCTTCCACAACTCTGGACACTCTTCGTATAAATTGATAAAATATAAAACCCTTTCATGGTCCCACTCAGCATTATTGCCGTCTTCCATTTTAATTAAATTAAAGATAGACGATTAAAGCTGCTTGCGTTTTCTCTTGTGTTCGCTCTTGGCAAATGCATGCACAAACTAAAAGTCCGTGTAAAACGAACGCGCACGAACAAGCAAATTTCTTTTATGTACCGACAACAGGCGGATAATGTTTGCGAATGCTTGTTCATGTGCGTTGTTGCGCGTTTGTGATCGGTAACCCGTCCAAATTGAAAGCGCCTGCAACGTTCGCGAACGTTTTGCACGGCGCGGCGCAGATCGGCGCGCTTGATCTGTACCCGCCTTTAGGCTTCCAGTGGTTCCAGCGCTCCTCTCGCTGCTATTTTGGCCAACGCCCTTTCTTTCGATCTTCCACAATTAATTTCTCGATGATTATTGCGAATATTAAATAACGACCCAGAACTTTTGTGTTCGTTTTAAGCCGCTCTACGGATGACTTCGGTATGGTAAACTTATAAGCGCCCACCCTGTATACCTTCGTTTATGCGCGCACACGCCTCTTCCAGCTTGCTTCTTTCTCTTAGCCTTTATGGGTAAGCGATTAAGAAGAGTACGCGCGAAGAATGATTTATGCGGAATTCGCTGGAATCATAACGGGTCTTTTTCCATCCAACTTAATGCGAAAGATATTCCGCTTCTTCTGCACCCCTGTAATTCGAAAGAAAGAACGACGCTTGAAAATTTTTGCTCGAACGATGCCACGGGCTTAGAACCACGCCAGGAAGCTTTTTCTCAAGAATCAGGAAGAGATTAGTTTTTCCATCGCAAGGCCTTTTCGCGAAAATTTTTCCCCTGGCCAGCAACAGAGCGATACTTCCGTATGCCGCTCGAGTGCACCCTTAAATTTTAGCTGCGCTGGTGAAATCTGCGAAGAGCCCTCCTCACGGATGCTTCTCGCCTCTGCTAAAAGAGTTCGTCAAAAATTTTGGGACCTTCGTCAACCGATCTTCGGTCTCTCCTCCAAAGGCGGTTCCACTCATCTGTGAACTTATCCATCGTTAAGGAGCACTTCTCTTCTTCATTCCTTCTTCTTTTTTTTTGATTAAATACCGATTGTCACGCTTGATCCGCGCTCTCCACGTTCCAGCGCTCCTTTAGATTGTAGCAAAAGCCCCGTTGTTCCTCCAGATTTTCTGCGTACCGTGCGAGCCAGCATTTATCTAGTCCCAAGAGTATAGAGAGCTCGAGCGAATCGTACGGTTTTAGCTCTGTAAGAGAAAGAGACGAGAGAGAGAGAGAGAGAGCACCCGGTGATTCCAGTCGAGAAAAAAGTCACCAGAAAGAGAGATAGAGAGCCCCGCGCAATCAGCGGCTCTCGACGTTCCTTCGCCTACCTCTACGTCTACCGCGAGTGGCATTATTATTTTTAATTATACCGGGACCAAGGAGAGCGGAGAGGATGAAGGCAAGGGAGGGGGGGGGGCAGAGAAAGAAGAAAGATGCCACCGGCGGCGTAACTCGAATTATGCCTGCTGGCTCCGAGACGCCAAAAAAAAT
This sequence comes from Tiphia femorata, assembly GCA_944319695.1. NCBI lineage: Eukaryota > Metazoa > Arthropoda > Insecta > Hymenoptera > Tiphiidae > Tiphia > Tiphia femorata. Next base: position 3,286,984 of record OX090903.1, read on the forward strand.
TCTATTATACACTCTCTTTCTCCTTCTCTTTCTCTCTCGGTCCTCCGCTCGCGCTTCTCCTCTCATTCTGCCTTGGAAGTGCGAGCAAGCGCGAGACGAAGGCAGCGGGCTGAGAAACGAGAACTAGGTATTCGAGAAGGAGAGAGAAAAGTAGGTAAAGCGAGACGGTGCATTCGAAATTCAAAAGGCCGTTTTTAAATTCGTACCACCGCGAACCCACCGCAGTAAACTCCCATTTACCGAGGTAGAGGAGAATGTAGGAAGAGGAGGAGGATCGTGCGGGCTCGTAAGGCGGCAGAGCACGGCGGTAGAGAATCCCTGGGAAATAAATCTAAGCGCGCCGCGCCGTTTCCCTACTGCCAGACGTGTGCGCGCTTCTTCCTCAAATTCATCGGAAATAGAATTTGTCTCGTAGGAAGCGTAGCTCGTTCCTGCCTCGTCGACTACCACCGGCGACGACGTTTCGATCCGCGAAAGAAACCAAGTCGTGAGAATAAACGCGCGAATAAGCTGAGATCGCGTAAACGCGAAGATTCTCACAGATGAAGGTCGGTAACCTCTCTCGCTTTAGGGAAAAGAAGAGACCAGGAGCCGAGAGCGCCGATATAGCCCTTTAAAGTGGAATACTTTCGAACAATCTCTAACTCTCCCCTTCTCTACTCCCTCTTACTTCGTCCGTTCTTTTCTCCCTTCCCTTCCACCTGGTCGATAAATTTTTTCTCCCGTGAAACACGTCCTTCCTTTGTTACGTTTACGAGCCTCCTCGGACTTGGAGTAAAAAAATCCTCCCCTCCTTCCTCGCGCACCCTCGACTCGCCTCTTTTTCCGCTCTCTACGTCGCTCGTCCCGGTCGAAATAAATCCGTATATTCCGGTGGGCTCTTAAATTCAACCGGAAATAGAATTTGTCCCGAGGCGGTCACGGGCGAAGTAGTCGAAGGAGTAGGAAATGCCGAGAAGGAAGAGCGAGGACCATCGGGGTTTGTAAGAGAATCCGTATCTTTTGACGTGGAAGTGGATGAGCAAGGAGAGAGAAAGAGAGAGAACACGAAGACGGTGAAAGGGGAGCAAGGAAGTACTATCACTTGGCCCTGCTCCCTCGCGAGTAGAGCGCGTCGACTCCCGGCACGCGAGTGAAGTAGCAGCGAGGCGCGAGGGGATAGGAAAATTTAATTCCCTAAGGGAAACGCAAACAAACGCTCCCTGATTTACGAGAAGGACCGAGGGAAACGTTAAAATATTCGCGTGCTACCTACGTCTCCTCGAATACCGAAGCTAAAACGATTGATCCGCACGGTAAAAGGAAGTGATCCTGGCTCTTTCGTTCTTCCGATTTCCTTTCCGCTAGAAGCGTCCTCGATTCTCCATCAACGAAATCGTCTCGTCCTTGGTCCATCGGATCCGGTAGTAGGTACGAGTACTCGCGGTACGGCTTTGTCTCTCGCGATACCTACCTCCTCCACTTTCTCCATCAGGTTCTCCTCTCTTCTCCCTCTCGTTCGAAGAAAGGAACTAAAGAAACGAGGATAAGCACGGCGAACGAGTGGCGGGCCGGCAGGGATTTCTAGAAGTCCCGAAACAATGGGCAAAGATATATCCCCGGAGGAAGTTTCACAGTCTAGAGGGAGGAGTGAACGCACTCGAAGATTTTTCCGAAAGCAGAAGTGGTACTTCTGGCTGGTATCAAGGCACCTCCACCTCCACCTCCTTCTGCTGTACCCTCTCCCCTTCCTCTTCCATCGGTGGCGGTACTTCGCCCGTACCAGGGCTCAGCTCGCACCTGGTCGAACCTTCACGGATGCACAACGGCGTATCGGTACACCGTTGCTCGAGATGTTTCAGCGAGGCGAGCTTAAAATTTTCACGAGCCACTCGAGGCGGTCGGTCCTCTCTCCTCGACCTCCGTCCTCCTTCTCCTGGTCGGTGGGTACGTCCCGAAATCTGCAATTTGGCTGGAACCATCGTGGCGGCCGGGGGTAGGCAGAAAGAAGTCTGGCCCGGAAGAGGGTGGGGTGGATGGGATTTGGGAGGTTGGAAGGAGCCAGGGGTACGGAGGAGAGGTGGAGAAGGAGAGAAAAGGGGTGGGTAGGGCTTTGCACGCTGAAGAAGGTGGCCAACCACCTCCTGAGTGGGCGACTTCTCTGGCAGACGATCCTCGTCGTGTTTACGTCTGCTTCCTGGAAGGCGGCAGGGGCCAACGGAGGCGAGTAACGAGAAGCGAGAGGAAAAAGGAAAATGGAAAAATCGTGGCTTATCAAAGGAACGTTTCGCCGTGCAGCTTGCGCTAGCTACTTGCCGCATCCTTCTTCTCCTTCTCTTTCTCCTTCACTTTCTTCTTCATCTTCTTCTTCTTCTTCGCATCCTCAACCCCTCCTCACCTTCGTTGCACTGGGCTACTTTTCTCGCCATCAACCAACCGCTTCCTTCCGCTTCTTCCACCTCCTCTCTCGACATCCTCCGTCTCTTGAGACACCGAGCTGTTTTCGGCGATTGCTACCGGGTCTTGTCAAAAACTTGAAAGAGAACGCCCGGTGAAAGGAGGCACTACGGATTTCTAGCTCGTCTGAGGAGGGGCGGGGGAGAGGAGGAGGAAAAGGAGGAGGAGAAGGCGAGAAGGGGTGGAAAGAGCGCGAAGGAGGAGGAGGAGGACATCTTAAATTTTTTACGAAGGCACTCGTAGGCCAATGGCAACGATGGTAGAGCGAGCGCGCACCCCGGGGAGTTAGGAGGCCACCTCCACTACCGACGCGCCACCTTCACCATCGTCACCGGCGCACCGAGCTGGCCCAGCATTTCACTGAAGTCTGCAATTTTGCGGATGCATCTTGGTCGGCTCCGACTAGGTTGAACAAGACCGTGGAAGATGGCGGTGAAGGGGGAGGGAAGGTCTTTGCCCGCTTTAGAAGAACTCCTAAAGCGCTCCATCCTCCTCCTCCTCCTTCTCCTCCTCGTTTCTCTCTCGTCCCCCTCTCCCTTGTCCACCTTTCCTCTCTACTATATTTTGGCACTCTAGAATTTAGTCTCTCCTCCTCTCACTCCTTCCTTCTCACCCTTTCCGTTGCTCTCTCTCTCTCCCCCTCAAACCTCGGAATCTCTCTTTCCGCGGCACCCCTCCGAGTCCCCTATCTCTCCTCGCTTCTCCTCTTGTTCTTCCTCTCTCCTTTCGACGACGAAGAATGGCGAGACTCCGTCCAGACCCTGGGGCTGTGCCTGAGAGAAAGAGAGAGAGAGAGAGAGGGAGAAAGTGCGAGGAAGAAAGAAAAGGATGCTCCTTCTTCTTTCTTCTTCCTCTTTCTCTCTCTTTCTCTTTACGTCGATCCTCTCCGCGCGACTCGCCCTCTCTCTCTCTTTCTCGCTCTCTCTTACTACGCGTACACGAACGAGAAGGAAAGAATGAGAGAGAGAGAGAGAGAGGGAGTGAGAGATTCGGAGGGTGGAAGGAAGGTAGAGGAAAGGAGAGCGAGCGCAAGAGAAAGAGAGAGTGAGTGAGAGAGAGAGAGAGAGAGAGAGAGAGAGAGAGAGAGAGAGAGAGAGAGATGCATAAACGCATGGTATTGATCCTGGAAACCCCTCGCTTTCCTCGCACACCACCCTACGGTAGCACCTCTTCTTCCGTCGCCGCCGCGAACCCCAAACTTTCCTTCTCGACCCTCTCCATCTCCTTCTTTCCCACTTTTCTGTCCTCTTTCACACCCCTCTTCCGTCACAACCCTTCCCGTCGCAGTCCACCGGTAGACGCAAAGACGCTCGTCCGAGAGTGAAACGCGCCGTATCGCGTGCGTGTGACGCAAACGCGAGTGAGCGCACCCCGAGAATGACGTCAGGCCTCGATGGTTTGTCCTTGAAATTGGTCCGACCGCATCTGGCGGCCTTGTCCTTGAAAATTGGTCCGGCCGTCGCGGATCTTCGACGACTCTCTCCCCATTCCGACGATTCACCCTCGTCTCGTCGAATCCTCGCCGCTCCCCGTAGTCCTTTCGCTTCCGCGAACTCGAGACCTTCCTCGCCTCGTCCATGGGTGAAAGTCTTTCCTCCCGGTTCCCTCGCTAGGCTCCTCGCAATTTCCGTTGCTTCTGATACCGAGCGAACCTTTCGCAGAATCGTTGCTCACCACGAGCGTTTCCGTGGAACTTTTAACATTCTCGTTTCAATCGATTGTCAATTATATATTCCTTGAAAACAATATCCGTGGACGACCCACTCTCGAACTCGGTGATACTTCGTCTTTGGGACATTCGACGGTTTCCAGTGGAATGTAAATCTCTCATTAGGACTTCAAGTATTCACAGGATGACTGGTCTATCCACGACACTTAATAGTGACAACGATAATTGTAATCACAGCGAGTGGGGACACGAAAATTACAGGAGATCCACCTTTGCCCTTGTATCATTGTACGAAACTCCGTACGTGGACAAACGGCGAGAGTCTCTACCTCTAAGAGAAACGTTCAACCCGTGCCATGTGTAAAGTTCGATGTAATACGGGTGAAACCACCGAAGCTCCTCTACCGTCTACCTCTCTTCTTCCGTTCGATCGACTCGAGCTTCCCTCATACAAAAGTTTCGCTTCACCGTGAAGAAGGATACGCGCGATCGATACCCACGATCCGTGAAACTCAACGATCCGTAGAACCGGAAGAAGAGATTGCCTCTTAGTCCAGGCCTCTTCGGCCAACCGCCCCTTCATCCGTTCCCTCGCCAATTTTCAAAGCCGTGCGAGTAACGATTAAATACGCGAGTTTCAAGAACGTCGACGCGTCTCGTAAAACAGGAAGAATCTTCTAACGATAGAAAAGCTTCACCATGTCTGCGCAAAGGAACCACCACCCTTCCACTCTCCTGTTCTCTTTTCATTTCTCTCTCCCTCCTTCTCTCCTGACTTTTTTCCTACTTCTCTCTTGGTCTCCACTCGCCAAATGGCTGCGTCGCATTACCACTAGCCGAGCGTACTCTAATGCGCGCCCAGTTTTTTAGGTGGCCCGAGAAAAGGTGGAAGGGTCACGTACTATCGCGAACCCTAAAACCCAGTTGGGGACCGGCATATAATGCCCATCTTGTTAAAAACTCGTAACTTCGGGCTACGCTGGGAGGACGAATGCGGAAGTGGTGGAACGCGGGAAGGAGGTGTATAGGACTACTCCTACGAGTAAAAGGAGGAGAAGGAGGAAGAAGGAGGTAGTAACGAGGAGGAGGAGGCGCGAAACGGACGAGAGGGTAGAAGCGGGACGGTTGGGTGGTAGAAATAGAAAAAAGCACACCCCAGCGTGTCAAGAGAGACGTATTTCACAATTCTCCCGGACAATTCCCGCCACTTTGCACGTCTCCCCCCAAAAAAGCCGCCCCAAAGGTCTGAAGAGGGGACACTTCGGAGCTCGGGCCTCAGGTAGCCTTAGCTACACGCCCCATCCCTCCTGCCTCTGCTCTATACCACTCTCTCCTAGAGAGTGCACTGCCTTATACACGCGTGCGCGAGTACGAGAGGAAGAGGGTGTAAGTAGGTGTGCGTTCCACGATGCACCGGGGCATGTAGTCTGAATCTCGCGACCTAGCCTGACTCGATCTCCCGCGAGGACGGGACGCGCGCCAACGATGGTGACGACGACGATGGTGGAGGGAGGGAACGGCCGCTAAAAAACGACGACGACAACGCGACCGCCCTCCCTTTCAGGGATATCATTAGAAGAGAGAGATAGAGAGAGACCGCGGAGAAAACAAACACGCGAACTGGAGCCGTCCGCGTAGAGAATGAGAATGAGAGAGAAAAGGAGGAGAGAACCGTCTATCCACCTGCTAGAGTGGACGAGGCGGTACAAGGAGGTGGAAAGGGGTAGAAGGATATTTCGCAGATTTTAATTAATGCGGTTCATTTTTGTTCCTTTCAGGCGCCGTGGCGGTCCGGTGAAGAAGCCTTCTTCGCGGCGTCGCCTTCCGGACATTCGAGACGAGAGAAGAGAGGAGAGGAAAGACGAGAATTCGAAGAGCGGCGGCCTCCGGGGTGGGTAGTCGTTACGAGAAGAGAAGGAAGAAGAAGAAAAGAGACCCCTCGGTCGTTAAGAGAAGAGAAGAAGAGACTTAGCTCCTCGTTTCGGCCTCGTCTGGAACGTGGGTAACGAGAAGAAGGCGAGAAAGAAACCTAGAAACTGAGAGAATCGAGAGCCGACAGGAAGAACTCTTGTCCCCGAGTTCGTCGACCCACGACGATTCTCAAGGTCACACTCCTTGTCCTCTCTCGATGATTCGTGAGCATTCGTAGATGTCTATGCATCACCCAGAGCCTTATTATCTCAGTAACGACCGAGACCTCGTGGTCCACGGCACCAGGAGCCCAACGCTGGACACAATTTAAGGCACCTAGCTCCTCACAGGTGGAGCACCTCCAATCCTACCGTGGAAAAAGCTTACTTTACCCCCGGATCCATACCCTACCGGCACTCTTCGCACGATCACATCATCAACCGTCACCTGCTTCAAACAATCAAACCGTCCCTACCGATCGTGGAATCGTCGGTGACTCCCGCCTCCTCGCGAGGGTAACGCGATCTGGCGCGAGCAGCGAGGAGGAGAAGGAGGAGGCAGGCGAGGACCACGGAGGAGGAGGACGAGGAGGTGGTGGCGGAGGCGGTGGTGGGGTCCTTGAAGGTGGAGGACTCGTCGTCGAGCGAGGAGGAGGAAGAAGAAGAAGAAGAGAAAGAAGAAGAGGAAGAGGAACCGGCGGCGGTGGTGATCAGAGAAGAGCAAGGAGCGACGGTGGTAGTGGTGGTGGTGGAGGAGGAGGTTCGCGGCGACTCGGGTGGGTGCTCGGACGTCGGTGGCGTGGACCGTCGTCGACGTGCTGCTCGTGGTGCTCGCGATCGGAGCCCCTTGGGCCCTGGCCGGTGGTCGTTCGGTGATTCTTCCCTTAGGGAGAGACGACGAGGGGGAGGCGCGTCGCAGGAGGCATGAGGAGGAGGGAGTGACGACGTTTCGCTGCCCGCGCGCCGGTGCCCTGCACCAGCAGCAGGCCCCGTGAAGAAGGATCGCGAGTGTCGTGCTGGAACGACGACGGCAGGCCCCACCGGCTGGTGGGGGCCCACCGATAAGAATGGGCCCTTTCAATATGGCGGCTATAGCGGGCCAGCTACTCGCCACCTGCGCCGCTTCCGCTGCCCGCCTTCTGCCGTTCCTGCTGCTGCTGATCTGCCCTCGAGGGAGCCAGGCGGAACAAGGTAAGAGAGGATCCCGCTTCGCGGCTCTAACCGAAGCCTCTCCTCCTTCCAGTTGTCCTTCTTACCCCCTCCTCCAGTTGCTATCCCCCACCTTTTTCTCCTCTCTCGTCTTCAACCTCCCTCATCCCCGTTCTCTCTCCCCTGGGTATCCACGGGGAGCTCACGGCGATGGCTAATCCACCGAGATGATAGTCCACGGCGACACCTCGGGGATACTACGACGGATAGCACCGCGAGGCGATTGCCATTCTCGCACGTATATACTTAGCCAGATGCACTCGATTAGGGGAAGCGCGGGCGTGGAGGATAAGGAGGGAGATCGGGGTAGGCTAACTTGGCCTCTCTACCTAGGCTATACCCCTCCCACGTCACCTTCGTCTCTCCACGTCCTCGTTTCTCCTTCCGCTTCTCCTCCTCCGCTCCTTCTCCTCCACTCCTTCTCCTCGCTCGCGTCTCGTGCTCCTCTTCCGCTACCCCCTTCCCGAAACGCTCGGAGGATCGATCGCGCGCGCCCCGCGGGATGAATCGGCGCCGTGCGAGGCAGGCAAGCAGGATTTCCTGATACTCCCCATCGCCGTGAGAGTCGACCGATGTAGATGACTTAATTAGTATTCTCTTGGTCGAGAGGAGAAGGAGGAGGACGTGGAAGCAGGGCCAGGTTGGCTGGCAGGTTGTGCCCCCGGTGTACCAGGGGCGATATTTGTCGGACACTCGGTTTGCTCGCTTTGAGAAGCCTCAGAGATCGGGACAGAGAAGGCCCGCTGATCACCGTGCTCGTCGTCGTCGTTGCCGTCGTGCCAACGACGTCTAACGGGCCGTCCGACGTCGACGAACGGTTGGCCGAGAGCCGGCCGATCGATCGACCCCGTACTCGCGTTAATTGCCCTTCTCCGGGACGATTTGTCGATTTTCCATTGATTCGCCGGCCCGCTTCCGAATCCACTCGCCAGCCCTACCGGCTGATTCATCGATGGTTTCTACCTTGGGCACTCTTTATCGCTTATTTAATCTGCTTCTCGTGTATCTCCGTAATCGCTAGACTTTCCAAATTTTTAAACGGATTATAGGGGCCCCTTATTTTTATCCGGTGGGCAAAATACTTTCAATTTTGGCAAAAATAGCCGACGAGCTCGCCGCGACTCGATCTTCATATGGATTCTAAATTCTGCCGTTACCAGGGCAAAATCACCAGTGTGGAAAAGCAATTGGACGAACATCGAGCCATAGACCCAGCGTCTTTGGTGCTGAAGGCTACATTAAAAAGAGAGAGCAATGGTCAAAGTGAGTGTGTCTCTGTCCAACAGCAGCGTTGGTGAGAGAAGAGGAGAAGAGCGTTCACGGTGCTGTTTACGTTAGCCTTCCCCTTCTTGTTTTCCCCCTCTCTTACCATAGAGCGAGAGAGAAGACCTCACTTTTGCTATGTCTCTGTCCTTCAATGTAGTCCTCAACGCGCCCATAAGGAGGCGCAGTCTATGACTATAAGTCTATGCATCGGGTGTCATCCTCGTCCTGGGTTGTTCTATGCACTCCTCGTTTGGGAAATCTCGCGTTGGCTTCTCCACTCGAGCCCAACGAGCGGGCGCGTTACGCGCCGCATGCTCGTCCACTCGACGGTTCCTCACGCGCCGGACGTAATTTCTTGCCGCTCCGTGCGCCGCATGATTTATTACCGCGCGTGAGATGGAAAGAGGGACGAAGAGGCGAGGAGAACGGTCCTGCTCGGGGAATAAGAGGGGGCGAAGGAGGACCCCGTGAGAGAAGGGACCAAATTGGCACGACGCTAATTGCGTGCGCGCACCGCTATACTTACTCCTCTCTGCGAGCAACCCCGCTCAGATTCGTCTTATATCACGGCCCTCCTCCGCCTCCCTCTTCCAGGCTCCTTCTCGCGGCTCTCTGCTAAGTCCGTCGGGACACGCATCCTTTTATATAACCGAGACCTAGACCCCGTATAATATCTACCGCTGCGCGTAATGGCCGTGTTTCTTCGAGGAACGTATTCGAGGGAGCTAGAAAGAAGGAGAAAGAGAAAGAGAAGAAAAGAGTGTGTGAGAGAGAGAGAGAGAATGTCGAGGCCGAAAAAGTCAGCGGCCACCGTAGCGCCATTATGCGCGTCTGGGGAACACCGACCGGCCGACGTTTTCCATATTTTAAGAGGTAAATGAAAAACGGAAAAGAAAAAGATGAGAGGGAAGACGAAGAAGAGAGGAAGCTAACGCTCGAGGCCCACTGGCTGCGGCTCCTCCCCCAAAACTTTCCTTCCATCCCTCTCCCCACGCTCGTTCGAAGGATAACGATAATTTCGTAATGCCCGGGCGGGCCAATCTTCCGGAATTGCAAGATCGTTCGGCGGGGGCCGGTAGTTAGCGCAGGAATATCAAAAGAAGGAGAAGGAAAGAGTGAAGGAAACGCGGAAGGTCGGAACGGGTGAGGCGTCGCGAACGCGCGAAGTGGAAACGGTCGAGTGGGGTCGAGAAAACGTGAAACTTGGACCTTCGTGGGGATGGCGTGTTTACTTGGAGATATAGACTCCGCGAAATTGGCCGGCAAACTCGGCGGCGCGTGTTTACTCTACGTGACGCGATTCGAGACGACCGCCGCGGCATTGGAAATCATGAGAGGTTCGCTGGGGTCCGGGAGGGAGGTAGAGAACGGAAGAAAGAAAGTTGGCTCACCCTGGTGCGAGCCGTTCGAACGGACCAGAACCCCTCCGCACCCGTGGACAAACTGAGCAAGCATCCAGATTTTTCTTCCCGTTCCACTTTTCTCTCTCTTTCCTCCGGGGGCCGCTCGCGAAAATCGAATGAGATCGGCTCTTCCATTAGCCTTCCTCTTAAGAACCTTCTCCATTCTTTCTACGGCGCTTCTCGCGCCAGCCGCGGATCCCAGACTCCGAACTGAAGAAAAATGCCATTGCAATTCCGCGGATGTTCCTCGATAATCGCAAACCTACTTAAACTCGCTCTCCGGCAACCCTCTCGTTACGTCTGGAATGCCCGTCCCGCCACCCATTCGCGTCAAGTTATCTTCGCGAGTGAACGTGCCACGACGAGGACCACGGGGTCCGGAGAGTGGAGCTCCAGGGTCGTCGTCGTTGTCGTTGTCGTCGAGTATCTCGCCGCAATTAGCGTCAGAATTAGAGTAGACCCTGACTCCGCGACGACCGACGTGTACTTTAATTTCGACCAACGCTCACCCTGAGGGAAGGAGGGCTGCATGTTTCGAGCTTCGGGCTCCACACCTCCCCACAAAAGCATTTCCACCGATCGACCCCGCTGCCGCCGCCCAACCCCAGTCGAGCCATTTCTACGGCAAGTTTCGAGCGTAGCAAGCGAGGAAGCACGCGTACCCGCGCCTGTTCCCACGGGACTTCCACGGCGAGTACGTAACGCGTTTAATGGAACTTCTCAAGGATCCAGCGGTCCCGGTGGGCCGGGTCTGCGCGATGGAGACGGCTAACTTCGTTTCACCATTCCAACCCGTACTCTGGCGCACGGTGGGCGCGCGTGAACAGGCCAAACGTGCGGCAACTCTCTCCACCTTCCAGTTATCCTTGTTCCTTGAACCTACCTTCCGTTCGCGTTGTCTCGGAAGTCTTCTCGACCTCTTTCGCGATTCTCGCCCTTCCTTTCGTCCAAGGACGCGCTTTCGTATCGAGACGTGAATTAAAGATTCGCGGAAGTCGAGTGATAGAATTTTTCTGTACTCTTTGGGGTTTGCTGGTGGAACGAGGAGGACGGAGAGTCTCGAGGGTTATCCCTCGACGATTCCTTCTTCGGGTATGGAGTTCACGGAGGAGGATCCGAAATCAATTTCCTCGCGATCCAGACACCCTCCTCTCTTTTACTCTCCTCTCTCTCTCTCTCTCTCATTTTATCTTTCCCTCTCAACGTTTCTTCCTCGAAAAGTTGATTCCCCCGCGGCGTTGATTTCATCGACACGGGCAGCATTGGCCAGGAGCAGCATCCCATCCTCTGGTCCACCCCGAGGCTGCAACCCTTTTCTCCAGGGTTTCGGCCACCATCCCCGAAACCCATAATACGGCGGTCCAAACTCGATTACTTCCTCCAACAGTCTCGAGGGTTGGATATCCCAACCCCGTCTTCCTGGTACTTTCATTACATCCGCTTATTCGCGGAACCACTGTTTCGTGCAGGAAACGCGTTCTAACGCGGCAGATTCTGCCTCGCTTGGCTCCTTTGCCCTTCCGATCTCCTTTCCGCTGCACCTGATCGGTCGCCTTGGAGAGAAGAGAAGCGATCCGTAAAAGGTCGACCTCGACCTCGATGGGCCGTTCGGCATACCCCACCATCTTTTAGTCTCTTTTCGTTTTCGTTAATTCGGTCCCCAAATGAGCCGACGACGCGGCGATCTTATCCGAGATTTCGCGGGAATTTACTACCTACTTCGATCATTAAGCCATTTTATAGCCCCGTCCGTTTCTTACCACCAATGGAAAAGTTTATTCGCGAAGCTATGCACGATGAACGCGGTGGATGCTCGGCTCATTTACAAGAACGGGCTCCAGGGACTCGTCCCCCGTCAAGTGTTGTTTTTACGTAATGTTGCAAAAGAGGATTGCGGCTATTTACAAAGCCACGTCCAGAGGAACGCAGGAAGTTTGCGATATAATGTTGGTTGCATCCAAGCGTAGAGATCGTCCGCCGTGGCTCGTCGTCGAGGAAGCAACGATTTTTCAACGTCCCAAGAATCAATTTCTAAACACTCGCCGAGATAAAGACCCGCACGGTGCTGCGCATTCTCGCGTTCCGGGTAGACCGAGCGAACGAGAAACGAAAGGTTCGGAGATAACGGTGGAGCCATCGTGGACGGCCGAGTACGCGAACGGGATTCCGCGAGAGCGGTTTCTGCAAAATTCATTGCTCCGGATTTGGCTTTAATTATCGAGCGGAGGAGAGCACCACCTGGCCCCTTCGTTGATCCAAGAAGATCAGTCGCTCGGAACGCCGACCGTCACGACAGCAACGACGAAGGCGAACCGTTCGCCGGCCGTGGAACCGAATCAAGGATGCCTGCCTTCCTTCCAAGCGACCACAACTCATCGGTATACCACATTGAATTTCCACGAACCTTCTACTCCTTTATTCTTCCCTCCCCTTTCTACCCGTCGCGCACACAGCTTTGTTCCTTTCGCGTCCTCCATTAGTATTACCGTTACGAAGATTAACACGTTTCTCCTTACCCTGCACGTTACGTAAACGTTATCCGTATTAAGTTACGTTCTAGGACCCGCGCGTATAATATCGTTGTGGGTCCTTCCTTCGCACTTTCCCCGCGCTACATTATAATTTACAATGGGCTGCCACATCTTATCACGGCACAGGGACGATCCTAGACACTTGGGCAATATTACGAATCGGCGTAACGTTCAAATTGATAAACCGACGAATCAATCGTAGCCCAAAGGAATTTGCTAACAAGCGCCAAGGTAACCGAGCCCAAGGATAGATATAAATAGATATCTTTCGTTCCACGTAAGTTTGCTGGCTCTTTATCAGCCGTAACGTGTTCCTCCACACTCGCAAGGAACGACCCCTGGGTTCTTTCTTCCTTGTTCGTTGGTCCTTTGCCTTGCAATTTTGATGCACGAGCGAGCCGAATTCCCATCTGGGCTCGGCAATCGGCATCGGCTACTCTAGCAGAAACGGTGCATCGGCAAGAGGGAGGCCGGCTGCCGCGGCAGGTCTCCAGGTTGGGAGGCACAGTCGAGCGAGCACCAGCAGCAGCGTAGACGGCCAGCAGAAGCGAGCAGAGATCCTCTCCTCTTTTCGAGCAAACTCGATTGCCTCCGCGAGAGAAAGATAGAAACTCTGGTTCGTGGCTTCGAACTTTTCTCTCTCTCACTCGCCTCGACGCGCCTTCACCTTCTTCCTCCTTTCCTCGTATCTCCTTTTCGTTCTCTCCTGCCGAGCCTCACCTTCTTCCTCCTTCGAATTCTCCTCGCTCCAATGGCTCCTTCTTTCTCTTTCCTCTACTTTCTCGCGTTTGCTCGCTCGCTTCCCCGCGTCCTCGTCCTTCTACCCCTTCTCTATCTTTCTCTTTCCCCCTCTCCCCCCCTCTCTCTGCTTTTCTTACTCCGCGCGCACCGGCACAATACGACGGCGAGTAAGAAACGCGGCAACGCCGCAGGAATGCCCGGCCAGCCCACCGCGTGCATACCTGTACAACCTACTACTCCGGTCCAGGTCCAGGTCCAGTCTCAGGCTCCGGCTCCGGTCCCCGGCTGTACCACCGGCAAGAGCGGACAGCCTGCTGCTGCTAGCAGCGTCCCGTCCGCCCGACAAGGACGGCCCGAGAGACTTGCCCCCTGCCGTCTGAGAAATGAGAGAAGGAGAGAGAGAGAGAGAGAGAAAGATATGGTGGTACCAGGGGGTCGGAGGAACGAGGGAAGGAAGGAGCAAGAGAGGAAAAGAGAACGAAGAAGGAGAAAGGAAGCACGAGGTAGAGCGAGATGAAAGGACGAAGAGGAACGCGCGCCAGGGCCGAGAGAAACGACTCCGGTTACCTCTCGCGCGAGGACCAGAGGGGAGCGGGTGCGGTGCGTGGTCGAGAACGTGTGCCGGGATGCGCGCGAGTCGACCGAAGGAGAAAGGGAGGAAGAGAACAACCTGGGTGACGAGCGAGTGAGAAGGATAGGACGAGTAGGGGCATCGAGGGGCTGCGTAAGAGCGAGGAAAAGATCACACCGACGAATGTAGGCTACTCTCATTGACCGAGCCCAACAGAAGTACGAGGTTCGGCATGGGTAAAGGAGGAAAGAGTAGGAGCTTGCGCGGATGGCTTGGAAAGAACGAGGAGGAGAGAAGAGGAGAAGGAGAACGGTGGAAAGAGAGTAGCAAGGAGAAGGAGAAAATGACGCGGGGGACCCTCTCCCTCGTCCAAGCGAGCAGGACGAACCACCGTGGAGAACCCGGCGATCCTTGGGCTTACGGTGCATCCTACGACAATTCCTTAAGATCGCGCGTTCCACGCTCTTCTCCTCGTTGCCTTTATCTCTCGCGAGTCGTTACGTCCCGGCGATTCCACCGGTGAATTTAATTTACCGTCCATTTAATTCGACGCAATTGGATTTAACCTATCGACTTCACGGGGTCTCGGTTGGGCCTGGTCCTACCTATTTACAGCATTCTCCGCGTTATCCGTTCGCGAAATAGCCCAACCCTCCGGAATTTTGCGAGTGGACTTTAACTCGGCGAATCGCGCGATCGGCAAGCGCGACCTCCGATATCGGGACGCTCGTAATGCCTCGGGTACCGTTTAATCCCTCCTGGCCCATCCTCCTTTCCGGCCTCCCTCCCCCTTTTCCTCTGCTTCCATTCTCCTCTGTCGTGGTGCCCGCGCGAGTTCGGCCGAGGTGCGGTTATCGTAAATTTACAATGGGGACGGATTATCGGGTCGGTACGTCGCTATTAGTCGACCGCACGACTTAGGTGTCCTCTTACCATCCGCTCCGTCCTCCTTTCGTCGCCTAACGGAGGACACATGACGCGGTCCGTTATCGGCATTGGGCTAAACTCCGCTCCATATTCTTTATTTAATCTCGGTGGGTCACCGCGCATTCTCCTCCGGCGCCGCTCGTCCTACTCCCCCTTCCGACTATCGAGCTTTCAGGCCGAATCTCAATGAGATTTGAATATTCTACGTATCGATTCGTAGCACTCCGATTCCTGGGTGGCTGGCCGGGGTGGTCGACCGGGAGGAGACCGCGCTCGCGTTGCGTTATTCATAGGTCGCGGAGGTCCGGCTATCGGGCGGCCGTTTCGAGTCGATTTGAAAGCCGGCATTTCCGGCAGAAACGTTACCTCCTCTCCACCCTCCTTTGTTCCACCACACGCCACCTCTCACCGTTCCTTCCACCCTCTCGGACGTTATCGACGCATCGAAGGAAAACCTGCCGCTCGCCTAATGCCCAATCTTACTCGCCTCCCACCCGATCCGATGACGATTCCAGGACAGTTTTTGCGGTCCTAGGCACCGCAACAATTCGCTACTGCAATTTCGCTTCCGTTAAAGAGGAGCGCATCCTTCTGCGCCCGCGCTAAAACCGCGCCCCACGTCCACATCACCGCCGGTGGTCTCTTTGTGAACTCTTCGCTTCCTCTTTCTCCTGGGCTTTTTCCGCGACCGCGATCTCATCCGTCCGGCAGGGCAAATAAACTCGTCAAATACACGGAGAGCCGCGAACGAAGGAGGAGAATGGAAAGCGGACGATTCGGCGAGGGAGGATGTAACGAAAAATGTAAACGAGGGAAGAAAGATAGATGGACGAGTAGATAAAGAGAGAACGCAAAGGAGAGACAGAGAAAGAGAGAATGTGAAGAGAAGGATGGACAGAGATCCGAGCCACGTCCTCCTCGTTGCGCTAGCTCGCGTGCCACGCCGAGGCGCGGAGGGCGCACACATGCTCGTCCTCTCTCCAGAGTGAGACGCGCGCGCGCGCGTACGCGTGAGGAGAGAAGTGAAGAGGAAAAAATAAGAGGGGAGGGGGGTGGAAGATGGAGACGGCTCGGCGCGGCGGGTGCGTAACCCGGCGCAAAACGAGCATCGCGCGAGACGAAACGCGATATGCACGCACCGGGAACACGAGTGAGCATAAATTTTAATCGCCGAGAAAAATCTCGCGAGGGCGCGAAGGAGGGAGGAAGAGGATGAGGGGCGGGTATAAAGATATATAGAGAGGGTTAGGTATGCCGGGGAGTAAAACGCCTCGAATAGCGGGGCCCGAGTGGTGCGGCAACGAGCGATCAACGGCAGGAAAGGAAGGAGCGAGTAAACGCGAGCGAGCAGGAGGAGTACGAAGGCGGTGAGGCTGGTAAAGCGAGCGAGAGAACGTCGTCGTCCGGACGGCGGTAGGAGGGGAAGGCCCTCGTATTACGTGTTTCCAGGTTTCAGGCCCTCTTCCCCGATTCGCGCGATCCCGGGCCGCGCGCGGTTCGCTCGGGCGCATGCGCACCTACCTGTACGTACTAGGTAGTGCAGCAGGTACGTAGCCGCGTACGGTGGTGCCCCAAGATTATTCTCGAATCTTTTCATCCGCGCGAGATTCTTGGCTGATGCGTTCCGGAGACGGAACTTAGAACGTCCTATAAGTTAGCGGAACAAAATGAGCGGAATCAATTCTAATTAATATTTTAATTTGTTGCTCAAAAGTTGCGAAAGAAAAAAATTTGTTGCTCGCTTAGTTTTTTTTAAATACACGTTCCGCTAACGGAAGGTTAAGTTAGCGGAACAATATATTTTTTAATGACAAAAACAATAAAAAAGCACATCACGATTATAGAAGAATTTGTTACTCATTTGTTGCTTTCAGAATATGCTAGCCCGGAATGTATTGTACTGCTAGTTTTTTTTTTTTTTAATTTGATGTTCCCATAATGCAAGATTGAGTTAACGGAACTTTAGAATTAGAATTAGAATTCAGTTTATTGACCCTGGGCAGAAACACCCCTAGGGCCCCAACTAAGGCATACAGAAGGCAAAAGTAGCAAATCAAAGCAATATACATCATGCATACATCATCGTAGTAATATAGCGTAACATTAAACTTAACCTACTGATCAAAACAAAACTAAGCGTAAAAAATAAATAAAAGCAGAGAGTCAAACAGAGTAAATCTCTTTACGTACATAACAACGAATAATTTCGTCAAAAAATTTGTTGCTCGGACGTGCTTGGTACCAAAATGTTCGTAAAGAAACATAGTTTCAGAAAATGTCGATGACCGATTTTGTTGCTCGTCGCAAAGAGTTGGAAAAGAGTCAGGAATTCGCCAGACTTGCCCGCCGAAATGTGCATGACTAGTAAACTTCCACAAGGAACAATTCCGTCAAAAAATTAGTTGCTCGGACGTGCTCGAATGTTTCATTACAAAAATTTTGGCGCCAAGCACGTCCGAGCAACTAATTTTTTGACGAAATTATTCCTTATGAAAGTTTACGAGTCATACACATTTCGGCGTATAAGTTTGGCAACTTTGCGACTTTTTTCCAACACTCTACGACGAGCAACAAAATCGGTGACTGATATTTTCTGAAACTATGTTTCATTACGAACATTTTGGTACCAAGCACGTCCGAGCAACTAATTTTTTGACGAAATTATTCGTTGTTATATGCGTAACGTTCCGCTAACTCAATCTTGCGTTATGGGAACATCAAATTAAAAAAAAAAACTAGCAGTGCAATACATTCCGGACTAGCATATTCTGAAAGCAACAAATGAACAACAAATTCTTCTATAATGTAGAAGATGTTCTTCGTTATGTGTTTTTTTATTGTTTTTGTCATTAAAAAACATATTGTTCCGCTAACTTAATCTTCCGTTAGCGGAACATGTATTTTACAAAAACTAATGGAGCAACAAATTTTTCTCTTTAGAAACTTTTGAGCAACAAATGAGCAACAAATTAAAATATTAATTAGAATTGATTCCGCTCAGTTTGTTCCGCTAATTTATAGGACGTGAACTTAGACTCTGGTCCGCCTTATCCGAAGACGAGTGGTAGCGTGCACCACGTGGTAGGACGGGTAAAAATGACAAAATCTGGAAAAGTACTTTACCGCACTTGTAATTATTTTATTTATTAAGGAACCGCGAAATTGCGAATTAAGCAAGCGGTTTTAACGCGGTACACTGCTTCTGGCAGAATAAATTTTGCGCATAGCACGGATAACTTTCGTGGTGGCGAGGAGCTCAAGACGAGCATGCGTGCGTTACGCGATACGGAGCGAGAAGAAGGAAGCGGAAAAACAAATCTCGTTCGCTGAACCTTCTTTTCGGCGCTTGGCGCACAGCTGTTGCGCGTTATGTGTTACGTCAGTTACAGTCAATTGGTATGTATTGTACTGGTTTTATTTTTTGATAAATAAAATTCGACTCGATATCACGGGGTAGAGTCATTTCTCAAACCCGAACATTAGCTAAACGACTTCCTCGAGGAGACTGGTCGTTTTCGGACTTACTTTTAGAATGGAATCGCGGTGCTCGAGATTCTTTGAGGAGCGCACGAGAACCTGAAAGACTAGTGAGAGAAGGCCTATCAGGTGCCAGTGGCCCTTCCGCGACTCGCTATCTCCTTCGACCAGCGTTTACGATCGTTCGAGACGCAATCTGCTCGACCCACCTGAATACTCGCGTACCCGCCCGAATCAATGGCCACCCCGTCTCGTTCCACGGCCTCTCCATCCGCGTCCTCGCGGGGTAATTCGGGAGCGTGTGTGATCCGCGGAATAATTTAAAGGCGTCTCCCAGGTGAATACACCTCGCTTCGAATTCTTCGTCGTCGCGCGCGTGCCCCCACGATATTTTTCGAGGGGAATTAATGAGTCTAGAATTATCTATTTTAAAGAACATCGAGAAGCAAGAAAAGCGCCGTCGGTTCCCGGATAATTGGTATTTTCTTAGAAATCAAAAAGAATCGTCCCGGTGGATGAGCGGGTTCCATAGAACTCGGTAGGAAGGATGATTCGCTCTCGTTCACTTCCGGGGAAGAATATTTTCCCATGATCGCGATCGTGGCCTTCGCTTTTATCCACCACGAGGAGGGAGGACCCCGTGTTAACGCTCCTTCACCGGCAATCAACGGAATTACGATAAAGAATATTAGCTTTATTTAGTACGTAACGTGATCCGAAAAGCAGGAATTGCGATAAAGAATATTAGCTTTATTTAGTACGTAACGTAATACGAAAAGCACTTACCGAATACGCGTGCCTAGCCCTCGCTTACTTATCGAAACTTATCGGTTTCTCCATTAACGCGATAACAGGGTCGTGGAAACGAAGGACGCGGACTCCCTCGAGCTGGGTAACGGTAACGGTAACAATATCTACCTTCCCAATCCAATCGGAGGAAAAAGCGCCTGGGTGACCCGCGAGAGTGGAAGCGAGGAAGCGAGCGGAACAGTTTACCTTATCGCTCTTGGCCCTTTACGCGATTTGCGATCCACTCGCGCCCAACGTATTTACGCCAGATCTATTTCCATTGGTGCCGCGTCCCTCTTGCCTCCTCCCTCCCCTCCTTGCATCGCGCTTCCTCGACCGACTCTTCTCCCGCTCTTCCCAAGACGTGTCCTCGCATGCCGGCGCCGATCATCGAGCAATATCTTTGTTTTCCTCGATCTCCTCCACTTCCTCCTTCTTCACTTCATCCTCTTTCTCCACTTCCTCCTCCTCATCCTCCTTCCTCGACCCATTCGTCGAGGTCGTAAGTCAGTAGCTTACGCAGCGGCTCGTTACGTTTCATAATTCTAATGTGTTACATCGCTCCATCCCAAATTCTCTTTCACGACGAAATTCCTTCCAGTTTGCGCTAATCTATCGTCGTAATTGTCACCGATCGATCAACATCCGCCTCACCCCTCTCCAAGGGGAGGTTCGCGTTGGATGGACATCGTCTCCGCGCCTACGAGCATTCTCGAAATCTCGTAAATAACGAGGTACCGTTAGGCGCACGCACCCGGAGTCTGTTTTGCACTGGAAGTAGCGAGAACGAGAGAGAGAGAGAGAAAGAAAGAGAGAATGACAATGACAATTTATTGTGCCCTGAGACAACGTCTCCTATAGCACCCAACATACAAAAAATAATACAGCCAGAGGTAAGAAGGAACGCAGGAGTAAGCAGCAATCTTACTCCATCCAAGCAAGTAACAGTGCATAGAACATAATAAAACAAAAGAAAACAGTCAATACAAACTAGTATAACCAACATAAAAAGATTAAGATGTTTGCTGATTATAAAAATATTTAAAGGCCCTCTCTCTGAAACACGCAAATGTCGCACAGGATTTTACATCCTTAGGCAGAGCATTCCACAAGGACGCTGCAGAGCACGAAAAAGATTTGGAGAAGGTGACAGTTCTTCTCTGCGGTACAACAAGTTGCACCGTAGTCACATTCCCAGAGCGAAGATTAGATGCACCACAAAAACCGAAAAGGCCATACAAGTAACTCGGATTCTTTGTACTAATTACCTTAAAGATAAAACAAGCTGACATGTAGTGCCGCCGGACCTCGGCCTTAAGCCAGCCCAACTTAACGTACCAAGCTGAAATGTGCTGGTCCCGTCGAACATCGTAGATAAATCTAACGCACGAATTCAAGGCCCTATCGAGGATGATGCTATGCTCAGAGGTCACGTCAGTGAAAAGGACAGAGCAATAGTCAAAGAACGGGAGAATCAGAGACCTAACCAACAGCGCCTTGAGAGAAACAGGAAGAATATTCCTACACACCTTGAGTTGGTATAAAGTCTTGCTGACTTTACCCACAGTTAAACGAACTTGCGGGCCCCAAGACAGATTGGAACAAATCGTAATTCCCAAAAGCTTGATCGTGGAGACGTAAGAGATAGGCACATTGTCTATATAGACAGGCTGAAAAGTCGCAAAATCCATGGAGTTGACGAATTTAGAAGACCCTAAGATCATTGCCCTGGTCTTCGTACAATTTATGAGAAGACCATTAAGCTCAGCCCAACGCGAGATGCAAGAAATATCCTCATTCACCGCCTTAACCCCATCCTCAAAACAAGGCATTTCCACTGGGAGATAAATCTGGAGATCATCAGCATAAAAGTGGTACCTGGATCGACGCAATACGGTTTGAAAATCATTAATATACAGAGAAAACAGAAGCGGGCCCAATACAGAACCCAATACAGAAGAGAGAGAGAGAGAGTAAGAGAGAGGGGGGCGAAATGAAAACCTACAGATGGCAAGAGAGTTTCTTGTTACGAGGGAGGGGACAAGGGCGCCTCGTGCGGGTGAAAAATAATGCGAGCCGACGCCCGCGCGCACGCCTCGAGAGAGATATTTACAGGAGGACTCGCATCCATACGGATATCGGTATATAACATTTTATTACGCTCCTCCCACCTTCTCGTCTCCCTACTTTACACGTCGTTCCTTCTATCCGAACTCGCCACCCTTTCGCCCCATCCTCCTCCGGTCTCATTTGCTCGCCCTCGTCGCTTGCCACTTCCCTTCGTCCCCGTCCTCTCGGCCTCTTCCTCTCCTTCTCTCTCGCGCGTCCGCTTTTCTTCGATTTCTTCACCGTAAAGTCTCTCGAGGCGTCGCGACGAGGGCGCGAGCGGCGGGCTGCTTACATTTCCTAGCAGACCATTATTTCTCCCTTACACCCACGACAGTCTCCGTTACGGGCGAGGCACCGACGAGGAGCCACCCAGAGCGAAAGAGAGATAGAGATAGAAAGACAGACAGAGAGAGAGAGAGAGAGAGAGAGAGAGAGAGAGAGACAGAGAAGAGAGAGAGACAGACGGACGCATGCAGACGGACCAAACGCATCCTCGCGCCCCGCGCACATTTACATCTGCGCCTCGACGCACACATTTGCCGCGCGCGCCAAGGGTCGCCGCCGACGCGGACGCGCAAAGAGCCGCGTTTTCTCCCTTTTTGCCTCCGCTCCTGCATTACCTCGTCTCCGAGGAGGGTGTCTCGCTGCATATTAATGAAAAAAATTTTGTGACTTCCCTTCTCCGCGGTCCAGCGGACAGTGTCTGCGAGCGAGCAGGGTAGGGGTGGAGAAAGAAGAGGGAGAAGAGTCGGAGAGAGAGGAGAAGCGCGAGAGCTCTCTTTTTCCGTCACCTCTCACCCTCGTCGTCCTGAGTTTCATTCGACTCGGTCCTCCGGTCCTCTCGTTCCTCCTCGACTAGGGGTGGCAATAATATATCGATGTTTTTGATATATCGATATAAATAGGAAATTATATCGTTATTTTATAATCGATATATTGCTAGCGATACATCGAAAATATATCGATATATTATTATTTAGGTTTATCTTTGTATGTTTTTTCGTTATTATTGGTCATTAGATAAGAAGACACCACAAAACAGAACCTATATTTTAGACAATTTTTCGTTGTGTACATACTGTTGCACATATTTTTTTCTGTTTAAGTGGCAAAAGATTATCAAAACTTTGATTTCTAAGCTCTTTACCCAAAGATCTTCGTACGAGCATAATGTAAAAAAAACACGAATTCTTGTTTTGTTATTTTTGAAAGAAATAAATAATACCAAATTACTTATTGCATTTTCAATGCAAATATCGATAGTCCATATAATTGATATATCAATGTTTTACGTTAGATATATCAAATATATCGATATATTATTTCGATAGATCATATGATACGATGTATCGATGTTTTGAGATTTTTTGCCATCCCTATCCTCGACACGACCAAAGAACCGAAGATCGTCGCGTCTCGTCACCTGCCCATCGCTCGTCCCTCTACCCTCTGACAAGTTAGCATCGATTTTAATGCGATATGGCACAATCGATAGATCTTGGACAGTAAGAGAATGCCTTAACGGATTTTGTCTCGGAGAAGTCTCGTTTCGAAGATATGAAATGTAGGCCATTGTAGTCTATTCACTGAAATATCTCATAAAATGACTCTTCAAGATCAACCCAATGGTACAATCAATGGTGGCAATCTTATGGCTCTCTCGAAGCAATATAACTAGTATCTGGAACTTTATATTTAAAACTCATGGAATCTGAGATACTTCGGTGAATAGATTATAATGGTCTACGTCTACCCTGATGCGTTCTGCATATATTCCATATCTCCGAGACAAAACCCGTTAAGGCATTTTGTTACTGGTCAAGACCTATCGATTGCACCATGTCGCATGAAAATCGGTGCTAGGTCAATTCGCGCGGTCTCCTTGTGAGATTGGGGAGCAATTCGATATAATCCCGCCTTCCAGGAATTCCACAAGATATACTCGTCCTCGCTTCTCCTTCGCCTTAGTTTACCCACCGGAGAACTTAACAGTCCAACTCGTAAATCACGAATAGGAATTGAAAAGCGTTGCCGTTGGCGTGCTCATTGTTAGTCGTGGCGCGTCGAAGCGAAACGAACCGAACGAAACCCGCCTCCCTCTTAATCCTCGAGTAATATCCTTACCCAAGGACCCTCGATCGATCTATCTTTCCGAGCTAGAGAGGAAAGTACCAAGCGAACGAGGAAATCACTCGTGGACCGATAATCTCGTCGCAATGACAATACCGAAATGCAACGACGAATGCATTTGTCTCGGAGGAGCACGTAGAAAGTTTTCTCTCGAAAATTTCGAGGTCGAGGATGGCCTCGAAAATGAGACGTCCCTGCTAATCGGCAGTACCCTGGGTACCTGGATAAGGAGAAACGAGGAGAACGACAGGAGAAGAGCGAAGAGCTCGCCTACCGAGTGAGTTGGTAAGAAGAAGGGAGCCCTGCCACCTTTCAGCTTGACTTTTCGAGAAACGAGACGGAAAGTCTTCCGATGGGAGTGGCCTGGGTCGAGGATGAGATAGGAGGAGGGAGGAGGAAGAGAAGATAAGAAGAGACTGGCGAAGAAATTATTAGGGACTGAGAGTGAGAGTCGAGGAAGAAGACACCGAGAGAGGGTGGCACGAGAGAGAGAGAGAGAGAGAGAGAAAGAGAGAGGAGGATCCAAGAGAAGACAGTGTTTCCTAGCGTACAGGACGCGGGCCAATAGAATTTTACGAGGCGAGATAACCCAGGGGCTGTTTTTCGTCCCATTGTGCTGGCAGGCCACCGTTAATAATACAGGT
This sequence comes from Tiphia femorata, assembly GCA_944319695.1. Taxonomy (NCBI): domain Eukaryota; kingdom Metazoa; phylum Arthropoda; class Insecta; order Hymenoptera; family Tiphiidae; genus Tiphia; species Tiphia femorata. The sequence goes on from OX090903.1 coordinate 3,310,796, forward strand.
AGTTCGTGGCGCGGTGATAATATGCCGGAGAACCGGTGGGGGGTGAGGAAGCACGAGAGAAAGGGAGAACGGCTCGATGGTCGTCGGTGGGTGGCAAGAGGGGAAAAGAGGTAAAAGGAGGAGCCCTAAATTTTCGCTTTTCCAGATAAAGGACGAGCCTCGTCGCCTCGACGTCCTTTACCCACGTTTCCATTCCGACAACGAGACAAGGACTTGCACCTTGGAGTATCTTTTCCCTCTAGTTCGCAGCAGACCCAAAGCGCACCGCGACCAGTCTCTATTAGCCTCCCCGGTGGCTTTTACGACTCTCGGGTAACCACCGTTAGTCCCGTCTTTTCATTCTTCGTTTACTCGAAGTAGAGGAGGCTCCTGGCGCAAATAGGCGCAGAGCCGTGCGGACCGCGTCGCTTACTTTCGCGTACGACTCGTCTTATTGCCGTGTGCTCCTTACCCGCGATCCTAATGATTTTCTGGATCCGTAATTAAACGGTTTCTTCGTCGACTCCGCGGGTCGGTAGGAGCGCTATCCGCGCCGCGGGACGAAGGTCGTAACCGGTGAGCCGCAAGACGATCTCTTACCTACCGTCCACAGCTCCCGTGCCACGCTACTTTTCATCCTGTCCTTTTTCTTTTTCTTCTTCACCGAGTTCTTCGTCCAACGCCGGGTGCGAATCAATTGGAGGGAGAATGCGGAGGCTATTGTTTTTCCTACGAGGTTCTGCACTTCCACGTGCATCGACCCTGTTTTAGGCGTTGAGTTGCAAATACTGGTATATTTTCCGGAATACTCAACCCGGTTGGCAAGTGACGGTCAAGGTCATCGTAATATACGTTTTAATTTATTGGCATTCTGGCATTCTGGCATTCTTGTACAAATACCACCGACAGACGCGTTCCATCGAATAACGAGCACTACCGGATGACATTAGGCTTACTTAGTGTTACGTGGCGGATTAATTCGTTCACGTATGCTTACGTGTGGATCCTACACGCCAACTTAATATTGTGTAGGCTATTTTCGATAAAATTAACCTCTTAGGCACGGCTGAATTTTGCGCGGGGCTGTTTCTCTTTACGGCAGAGTTCAACGCGAATTGCGTGTAAACGACAGATACCCGTGAAAGCCACTATAGTGGCGCGTCGTTCAGAAAGATGACATCCGCGAAAGCTACTATAGTGGCGCATCGTGCCTAATGGCTCCGGCACACTGGACGCGGCAACGCGGCTACGCGTCAACGCGTCAACGCGGTGGCCAATCACTGTCTTGCTTTTCTGGTAGTACTAATTAGTTATGTATTAAAGCAACACAGTGATTGGCCACCGCGTTGACGCGTTGACGCGTTGCCGCGTTGCCGCGTCCAGTGTGCCGGAGCCATAAGGGAGGATTCACACCTTGGCAGAAAAACAGAAAGCAGAAAAGCAGAAACCAATCAAAAGTCGCGCTGGTACTGAGCAGTCATTTTGCTTTTCTGTTTCTGTGAAAAGCAGAAACTGTTGATTACCAGAGCGAGTTTTGATTGGTTTCTGCTTTTCTGCTTTCTGTTTTTCTGCCAAGGTGTGAATCCTTCCTAAGAGGTTAATAAAAAACATGGTGAAATTTCAACCCTTTATATGTCGATGGAGAGTCAATACTAGATTGTCCAGGCGTGCCACCTGCTGCGCCGCGAAAAATAATCGATACTCGATCTGATCGAGCGCGGTGTCGAAGTGAACCAAGTTTAAGGAACGGTACACTTAGGTTAGGGTAAAGTCAACGAAACTTTGCCAGAAGGATTTGTCGGTTCTAAAAAACAGTAATTTACAGAGACATTTTCTCCCAACCGAGCGGACTCTTTAGATCCTTACCGAGCTCTCTAATCGTCGCGATTCCTTTAAGTCGTTATCGCGAACGAGGTTGAATTTCCAAGGAAACCTGTGAGAGCTTCTTCTCTCCCACGTCGAACCTCGACTGGCTTTCGGTCGGCCGCGACGTCCGATCCTAAATGGTCGACTCGAACGGACCGTCGTAAGACGACGTTCTTACGGTTCGGTCCAGCATCCTCGCGTCACTCTCCCGCGAAACGATTCGGCCGCGCGACAACGACGACGAGGACCGAAGGATCGCGTCGTTCTCCTCCTCTTCTCCTCCTTCTTCCTCGTCGTTCGCCCGACGCGGACGTTATTTAATTACCGACCTGGCCTTCCTCCGCAAATTATAAAGCGGCGAGCATGGCCAAGATTATAAATTCGCGGCGTTAACGAACGTTTAAAATTCCGTGGAAGCGGGACCGCGCGGCACGCGTGTCCCTTAATAAGTAAAAGGGAAAATCGTCCGTCCGTCCGTCGGTGCCGTGGCCTTTCGAGCCTCCCCTCTCGTCTTTACGAAGCGAGTAAGACGTAACGACCGAGAGAGCTCGCCGGCGCGCAACTATGCGGCGACGGTGGTGTTCCAGTCGCGGAGGCACAGGCTGGAGAATAAATGGAACGGCCGTATCTGGTCGGGTACGCGAAGAGGAAGGAGGAGAGAGAGAGAGAGAGAGTGAGAGACAGGACGGAAAGGCCGCCTCGCGTGAAACCGAAGCGAGAAACCGAAACGAGTTTGATATCGAGCGGCGGGTGCCCGCGCGGAAATGCCGCGGCACAGTCAGGTGCGCGCAAATGTATTTCTAAGACGATATAATGGACCGCGCGGAGCTATCCGGAGTAGGCAAACCGAGGTGGCTACGAGGATACCGTTTTTGGGGGTCTAGATATGGATGGAGTCGAGAGAAAGAGACAAGGCACCGTGAGAATATTTAATGACGCATCCGTCGCTGGCCAGAGGATTGTCTCATGATAGACAATCATTCAGCACCAATTTTAAGTAAGAATTCGAGGGTGAAAAGCAGACGATTTTTGTGGTCACTCTTTGCATTCAACTGTTCATCGGGGGTGAAGCATGGGTTGCTCAGACCATTCGTCTAATTTACCTTCTATTTTTAGGCACGACCATAAAGGGAGCATAGACTTATACTCATAGACCGCGCATTCTGCGAGAAGCGTTGAAGACAACATGATACGAGAGAGCAATACTGGGAGTGAACCTGTCTCTGTCTAACTGGAGCGTTGGTGGGGGGAATAAGGAAAAAAGGAGAAGAGCAACGTTTAAACGCGAGTATACGTTGAAATGTTTAGCGCGTAAACGTATGCTCTTCTCCTCTTTTCTTTATTCCCCCCACCAACGCTCCAGTTAGACAGAGACAGGCTCACTCCCAGTATTGCTCTCTCGTATCATGTTGTCTTCAACGCTTCTCACAGAATGCGCGGTCTATGAGTATAAGTCTATGAAAGGGAGTGACTTATGCAATCGCCATCCTGAAAACCGTTCGTGTGTGTGTGTGTGTGTGTATGTGTGTCCGTGTATATCCTCGATTTCGGAAAAACGGCTGAACCGATCGGGACGAAATTTGGCACAAAAATCAAGTACATTACTGTGAGTTCACAATAAGGTTTGTGAGCCGCTATCTTGAACGGGTACAAAATCGCGGCAAATTCAAATATTGAAAAATTCATATCTTTGGTACTATTCATTGGATCCCGATAAAATTTTACACATACATGTACACGTATACAATGACAATTGCTGGAAAGTTTCAAATTTTTTGATTGGCCGAATCAAAAATGGCGGCTAATTCAAATCTTTAGTCCAGTATTCCGGCAAAACGACTGAACGGATCCGAACAAAATTTGACATATACATCGAGTATATACCCATTTGGTGCCACGAAATTTTATGTACCGCCATCTTCAACCGTTTCAAAATTATGGGAAATTCAAGTATGGAAACGTGAGTTACGCGGTCGTGCCTATGGCAGGAAGCGAAGCTTTTCTGCACTCGGTAAGACGAGCGCGAAGCGCGAGCACCCGGCGATCGTGCCGACCACTAACCACCACTAGTTCCTGTTTACGTGGTCACGAAGCGGGGATTACCTTCGAAATTTTTCATAACTGTATTTTTCCGGTTTTTATCACGGGGCGGCCTCGTCTCCGAAGAGATTTATCCGAAAAAGCGTAAAACGTTGAAGAGCCAATGGATATTGAAAAAAAATGTAACAGGGCAGAGATCGCAGCTGTGCGTGCGTTTGGCAGATCCAAGCGACTAACGACCTCGTAAATATTAGAACCTTTAAAACGTTGCGCACCTCTCTTTTTCCCTTTCGCGTCGGCCACTCTCCATATCGTCCACGATCACGAATGCCCGTAATTATGCGCGGGTATTATCCGCGCGCGCGCGCGCGCCTGCTGGCAGCGACAATGCGCGAATGCGAATCACCTCGAAGCGGGCTTCTCCGAAATTATTAACACCCTCATGCCCGTTCACCCATCGTTATGGATTCGACAAAGGGGATAGGGATCTTTCAATTATGTTAATACGTGCCTCGCCAAAGGGCGGTCGTCGCGATCGACGAAGAAGGAAAAAAAAAAGGAGAAAGATAGGGAGAAGGATTTCCTGTTGCGACGACTCTCCTGCGCGACCTTCTCTCCCTCTACTCCTCTCTCTTTACCGTGATCCACCGGCGCACAGTGGGCCAGATCCTTTTCGTAGCGTGACAAAAATAAAGTTTTTATTAAACGCATAATCCTATCACAAGTAGATATTAATATTCATAAATGATCAAACTATAATTCGCCATATTTATAAATATTCAGAAATGTACCAATTGTTATAGAATATTCCTCAAAAGGAAGTCAATTTTGGAGTTGGTAATCATGACAAGTGAAGCATAATTATCTTATTTTAATAAAAATCTGTATCATACGTTATATTAAAATGTTTACTTACAAAAAAGAGTATAAAAACCAACTTCTTCATTTTTGTCACGCTCCAGCCCAGTGTGCGGCGTCTCGGTCCTTTCGAGTCGGAAATTACGAATCCTCGTAATCCTTCCGCGCATGGGGCGGGGGTGTGGAGGGTGAAGGAGTCGAAAGGAGCAAATACGAGAAAACGAGAGAAATACGAGGAAGAAAGTCGAAAGAAAGAGAAGGAGGAAGAATATCGAGGGTCACGTATACGGATCTCGAGGATAACTCGAACGAGAAACGGGACGAGATAACGTATGCGGCGCGGGACGATGATGACTCAGGTTTCTCGTTATTTCGAATCGTCTCGTAAAATCTCCTTCTTAACAGCGCGCGGCGGGCGCTGCGCGGAGATGAGAGGAACGGAGGACGAGGAGAAGAAGAAGGAAGGGTGAGAGGGAGGCTGTGGCATAGCCCGCCTCTGCGGCTGGAATTAAAAGATTCCGGAGGAGCGGCGTCGATGGCGCGGTGAGTCGAGCTGGAGGAAGATCGAGGGGCGGGGACAGGGTGAGGACTGGTCTAAGGGAGAGGAAGGAGGGAAACCGCAAATATTTCCTTTCTTCGACCGCGAGAGAGCGAGCGCTTTGCTAATGAACCCACTCATCGCCCTCATCGCCCTGATTAACGACTTCTCGAACGAGGCCGGGTGGGGGTGCCTCGGTTCGTTCGACGCGCCGAATCGATCGCCCCTATTTTTCTCGAAATGAAGCCAAAGCAGGGAGGGACTCGTCGATGCGTCGCACTGTGGGCACAAAGTCATTTTTTAGTGCCAAAAGTCTTTCGACGGCTGAATTCTGAACAGATTACGATGAAATTAGTCTTAAAATAAGCGTTATTTATTGTACTATAGCTGAGACCTGCACTTTTTTTTTGATATTACAATTTGTTAACCTCTTCAGCTGGAAAGATGCGTTATACGCGTCGCTTGTTATCCGCTTCTAAAGTGTCAAAGACGTGCTACGCCATTTTAAATTTTGAAATTCTGTCACGGTTTCGTAATCAGCGAAGCCGAAAACCTTTGTATATCAAGATTGAAGGAATTATAAACACCTTAACCAAAAAATGATTGCCAAAAGTTTCGAACAATTTCAATTTTGTATTAATTAACAAATTGCAATATCAAAAAAAGTGCAGGTCTCTGCTATAGAACAATGCATAACGCGTATTTTAAGACTAATTTCATCGCAATCGGTTCAGAATTCAGCCGTCGAACGACTTTTGGCAATAAAAAACGACTTTATGCCCATAGTGCGTCGTCGCGAGTACACTCGCGTGGGACGTTCCATCTTCGATGCATCTACTCGCGTGCATTTTGTTCGTGTTTGAGAAATGACTCTGCTCGGTGATACCGAGTCGAACTGTGTTTATCAGAAAAAGCTATAGAATATATACCAATCGACCGCAGTCTATAGCGCCGTTCGTTGTTAATGAGATCATTTCCGTGAGATCTCTAGGGATAACACATAACGCGCGACACCTGTGCGCCGAAAAGAAGATTGAGCGAACGAGATTTGTCTTTCCGCTTCCTTCTTTTCCTTCTGTATCGCGTAACGCACGCATGCTCGTCTTGAGTTCCTCGTTACCGCTAAAGCTATCTGCAAAATTTATTCTGCCAAAAGTAGTGTACCGCGCTAAAACTGCTTGCTTAATTAGCAATTCCGCGATTCCTTAACACTATTTCTATCAAAGGTGTCAAAGGACACCTTCTCAAATTGTATTTTAAAATTATTTTCCAAGTTGAATCATTCTTCCTTAATTACTTATCTCACTATTCGTATATTAGTTGTTAAATTAACTTAGAGGTGTCATTTTCCAGCTCTGTGAAGTTGGCCCCCCACTTTGAAAAAAAAATCTTTTTTTTTCTTAAACATGCGCCAAATCGTTTGTAGAAATATGTAGTGAACGATTTTTCGTTTGTAGTTGTCCAGAAAAAAAGTTACAGCCCTTTTTTTTTTTTTTTTTTCTAAAATGTGGTGCCATTTTCTCCCCTGCAGGGGGGCTAAATTTATACTGGGTAGACTGTCTCAGAATCGTTTGTAGAAATATGTAGTGAACGATTTTTCGTTTGTAGTTCTCCAGAAAGAAAGTTACAGCCCTCAGAGTCTAAGGGGTAGCGCCATTTTCTACATTTACTACAAACGAAAAATCGTTCACTACATATTTCTACAAACGATTTGGCACATGTTTAAGAAAAAAAAAGATTTTTTTTTCAAAGTGGGGGGCCAACTTCACCGAGCTTCATTTTCCTGCAGTTGATCCTGGACCAAAAAAAGACACCTCTTGAATGAAATCAAGTACGTGCACGCGCACACTCTCGCTTTCAAATAAAGCGGACCAAGATCCAAGCTCCGCCACCGGAACGCGTTAACATTTCGTGGATCTTTAGAACGAGCAACAATAAACATCCAACTCCACCTTACGTCCTTTCCACGTCACTCTTCACATTGTTGTTTCAATACGTATCGCGAATTCGGTCGAAAACCGCAAAGGGTTAGATACTAGCCGGAGGGTGAAGAACGTCGAGCGTCGAGCCACCCACCGCGAGACAAACGAGAATTTTTTAGATACTCGCGGTTAGGCCGGTATGCGGATTATTTGGCTTCGGAGCTGTGCCGCGCGTCACGAATGCGCGACGAAGCTCTTCGCCGTGATGACGAGAGGAGGGAAGGGCTCGCAATTTTCCACGAAGCGCGCGCTCATCTGGAAGATGAGAGGAGGACGAAAGGCGAGGTAGTGGGGGAGGTAGAGAGAGGAAGAAAGCACCGAACGAACGGGAGGCCGCAAAAGGAAAGAAGTTAAAGAGAGAAAAAAGAAGGAAGGAAGGAAGGTAGAGGTATCTCGAGCGACAGTTTTATGGGGGAGGGGCGACGCGTCGGCGGTCGGGTCTTGGTCGATCGAGGGCACGGAAGGTGAGACAAAGGACGACGAGGGGTGGGATAGCTCGAAGGAAAGGAGCCACGAAACGAAAGAACGAGATGAGAAGAAGGACGTGGAGAAGGATGAGGAAGAGGTGGTGACCGAGAGCAGTAGAGAGGGTCGCGAGGGTTGGAGGCGGGGAGAAATAATCGTAATCGGTGGCGCGGCCTCCGCCGTAAAAAGGAGAATAGCGAGTGACTCCCTAATAAAATAATTATAATATTGGGAGCCCCGGTAATAGATTCTTGGAACGCATTAACCGGTCGAGATAAATCGCGCGCTCGCGCTTGCATCGTGGGTAAGAAAGATCGGGGGGTGATGGGGTGGTTGAGCAGGCACGACTCTCGCCCAGGGACGATTCTCGGCTGTTGTCGAGACGGAACGACGACGCGTAGGTGCTCATGCTCGGGGATAAAGGCGGCTGGTGGATAGTACCCGTGGTGCGGGTCGATGTCTAATATTCTCGGTATGTGAAATTACCGAGGCACATAAATTGCCGAGCGGACAGGTGGCCGACAAATGGAGTCGAGGGCTGGGTGTGTGCTACCGTGCTCTTGCACCCCCGCGGGAGGAATTACGCGTGGAGGACACGCGGGCGTAGCAACGCAGCCGGCACCTACGAGGGACGACGGACGCGGATCTCGGAAATGGAAAATTCTCACCGCTGTCCGTTTTGCTTTTTAGGCACGACCGTAATATAAATGGAGTGACTTAGGCCCTCGTCATCCTGAAAACCGTTCGTGCGTGTGCGTGTTCGTGTAGGATCCTTGATTTCGGAAAAACGGCTGAACCGATCAGAATGAATTTTTGCACAAAAATTAATTGTACCACTGTGAGGTGATATTAACATTTGTGAGCCCCCATCTCGAACCGGTACAAAATGACGGCAAATTGAAATATTGAAAAATTCGTATCTTTGGTACTATTCATTGGATCCCGAGAGAATTTTACATATACATGTAAACGTATGCAATGACAATTACTGGAAATTTTCAAATTTTTTGATTGGCCGAATCAAAAATGGCGGCTAATTCAAATCTTTAGTCCAATATTCTGGCAAAACGACTGAACGGATCCGAACAAAATCTTTGCATGTACATCGAGTATACATATACCCATTTGGTGCCACGAAACTTTATGTATTCCAATCTTCAATCGTTTCGAAATTGTGGGAATTTCAAGTACGGATTAATTTTATCTTGGAACTTCTTACGCGAGCGCGAATTCTGAACTTCACTTGCATCTATCACAGAAATGTTGCACTTCGTGAGCGAGCGCGAAGCGCGAGCACCCGGCCATGTCAGGGGACATGGCACTCGAGCGAAGCAAAAGCGCAGAGGACTCTGTCCCATAGTTTAATATTTCAATACTTGAATTTTCCACAATTTCGAAACGGTTTGAAATCGAGTTGGGTGGTCGTGCCTATTGCAGAAAGCTTTTCTGCACCCGGTGATCTGAAGGGGGTTAGACTCAGGCTCTGTCCCCTAGTCTTTTTTTTTTCAGTCGTTTTTATTAATTAAAGCAACGCGCGCGCCTCTCGTGCGTAGCTCGGATGAGTAAAACATAACGAGAGCAGAGCTGGTTCGCTTCTACGTACAAGGGCAGAGCCGTGTTTGTGGACGACGGACCAACGGGCTCTAACAGGGTCCGTACGTGGAATTACTGACCCGCATAAATTTCCAATAAAGTTCGCGCACAAGCAAGCAACCGGGGCCGTCGTCGACGTCGCGTCGGCGCGTTCGACGAGCGACGGTGGCGTCGGCGACGGCTCGGCCAATTTTCCAGTGATTTTCGCTGATCGCTTCGGGGAATCGATGGACCGGGGTCGGTGCTCGATGAAAAAAAAAAAAAAAAAGAATAATAATAAAGGCTCCTGCTGGGTAGGGGATGACGAAGCTGGGGAAATAAAGGAGACTGGGATGGCACAACTGCACCATGCGAATGGTGGAGAAGGAAGAGACCGATTAACCGATCGACGGACGCGAATGAACAGAGGAGGAGAGTCTCTTCTAACCGAAAAAATCTTTTTTCTCGTCCGGTTAGAATTCGCGAATGGATTAGGGAAAAAGGGGAAAAAAGTTTGGATATTCGAAGACTATAACCTTCTTCTCCTTGGTTCCTTTCATTTCTCCTCCTCCTTTCTCTTCGTCGTTCTCGCCAAGGGGTCCCCTCGATCGCCTTCGTCCAAGGGGATAAATTTGATTATCGTCCTCCCGCGACGCGGACGACGATGCTTTTCTAGAGGCGTCAAGAAGTGATTTAAATGGTAATATCCGGGCGACGAGTAAGAGAGTGAAAAAGAGCGGGACGAGGGAGAAGAAGGAGGGGGAAGATGGTCTGAGATAGCTGGAGACGAGAAGGTAGGAGAAACGAAGAGGAAGAAAGACTCGCGAGTGGCGAACGAAGGGAAAGAAGCTCGGTGAACGAGCAATGGAAAAGAAAGGGGAGAGAAGGGACACGGAGCACGGGAATTTTTTTTTACTACGAGCCCCTCTCGTTTTGCTTCTCGCGAGGAGCCTCGTGGATATTTTTTTCCTCCTTCTCCTCCTCCATCTAGCTTGCGCGGGTGTTTTATCGACGATCGTCTCTTCGTTCGCGATGATAAACTCGATTATCCGCGTACCCTCGTATCCACCCGGCCACCCGGGATGATTTACGCCCCAATAATGTCCAACGGCTGACGTACATTGTAGAAAAGGCTTACGATGCTCGGTTCTCGCGTTCGATGCTAATTAAAATAGGTTATTCCGATTGTAGAGAAGCCTCTGCCAAGATCTACGAGGTACGATCGCAAAGATAGTAATCTTAATTGCCAACACCCGTGGTCCGTATACATGTGAAAAGAGAGGAGAACACCTGGGCTCGTTTCCAACCGAGGGGGACGACGAGAACGGGAAACGAAAGCGAAGAATCGCGAAAGGAGAAAAATGGAAAGTCGATCGGCACCGTGCGCGCCTAAAAGAGTATTCGGAGTCTCTCGGGGTCGTTAACGTTGGCGAGAAAAATTTACGATGGAGAGAGAAAGATGGGCGAGAGTGCGAGAGAGGAGGTACGGGTCGCGATGGGCCGGAGGCGTGTTTTATTTATCCAGGCAGCTGGACGACGCGACGGACGGAAACAAATAAATATTTTGATGACTTGGCGCGCTACCAACGGATGATTGATATAGCTGCTACCTTCTCCTCTTCGTTCCCCTATCCGTCTCCTCGTTACATTCACAGCTTTCCCACTCTCCGACCATCCATCCATCTCTCTCTCTCTCTCTCTCTCTCTCTCTCCCCGTTCTTTCATGCTCTCTCGGCTTGTCACAGGCTCGCGCCTCCGCGGGTTTGTCGCGTAAAAGAGAGGAAAAGGGATTGGGCGAACGGAGACAGGGAGAGAGGAAGAGAGAAAGAGTGAGAGAGAGAGAGGAGGATGCGCGAAAGTGCGCGCGCGAGGGTCGTGGGATGAGAGAAAAGGGTGAGATGGAAGGAGAGAAGGAGGACAAACGAAAAGGAGAAAAGCCAGGGGCGAGAGGCGGAGGAAGAGTGCGGAGAGAAGCCGCGCCGTGGTGGGTGGGGGACGTGGGGGAAACAAAAGAGAGGGGCCGCACTTGAAAAGCACAATTGAAATTCAAGATCCATATGCAAAGGGACCACGCGAGAGAAGGCGAGGAGAGGAGAGGAAAGAGGAGAGAGGAAGAGAAAGAACAAACGATGGTGAGAAGGAGGAAGAGAAGAGGAGAGGAGCGCGCGCCGGGCGTAGTAACGAGAGAAAGAAGGAGAGGATTCCGTGGAGCGAGCAATCTAACATCTCTCGCGGAGCCGCACTCTGCCGATTCCTTTTCTCGGTACCACTGCTGCGATCGGTTCCCTCTCCCTCCCTTCTCTCAGCCCCTTCCCCGCCTCGTGGGTGCCTATATTGTTTAAATAATTGATTTAACATGTGTACATACATTATGCGCAAACATAATAACCCTATGTAAATGGTAATTTCGACCCGTAGCATGCCGGGCGTGGGCCGGCCCGCGTCCAGAACTTCTTTACACCCCTCCGGTCCCCGCCCACCTCCTCCAGTCGGACTCGAAGAAGAGACGATCGAGGAGGAGGGGCCCGTGTTGGGACCCCGCGGAGAACGAAGGGAGGAAGAGAGAGAGAGAGAGAGAGAGAGAGAGTCCGGGGTTAAGTTTCCGAGCACCTCATATTTTTTCCTTCGCTCTCGAGGACCTCTTCTCCCTTCCTTCGCTCCCTCCGCCGTGTCTCGTATCCAAAGGCGACGAACTCCTCGCGCTGTCCCCCAAAAACCGACCGATTCCTCCCACGAGGCGTTCGAAATCTCTCGAAATCTATCCGAGGCCCATCTCCCAGCGGAATCTCTCTTTCGGGGCACGACGTTAATGCGCGTCGCCTTTCTTGTCTCTGGAGTCCGCGCGTTCTCTTCATGGTCCGTCGGAACAACGGCGCGGGGCCAAGGGATACATTTTACGACGATAGATCATCTCAAAGGCAGAGTGGCGCGCCGGATCGTTAAACTCGTAGGACGTTAAGTGCCGCTTTTAGAAATTTATATCGCGTTTATTACGGGACGGTCCAATTTCTTGCGCGCGCTTCTCTTGCTCTCTCTCGTCTCCGCATCCCTTCGTGTGGCGCTCTGAGCACCAACGGGGTTCCACCGTTTTGTCTCGAGTGCGCTCCCAAGGTCAGCGGTCGTAACGGGTCCTCGATAACAGATTAGCGGGCTCGCGCGCGCGCGCGCGCGCTTGAAACGGTACCGGGTCTACCTTCTTACACCCGGGCGGTCTCGGCTACCTGATAATTAACCCCCGAGTTCGCCCACCGGACGAGCTTGCCTTCTCGCGCTCTTCTCAGATCTGCCGACTTCGAGGGAACGCGAATTTGGCAAAAGCATCGGAATGCTCGTCTGAGGTGGATGTATGTGTGTGTGTTTGTGTGTGTGAGTAAGCGCGTATACGCGATGGGTCAACGACACCCCGGTGAACGGTGTTCGAGGTGCGATAGACTATATACCGAGGAGGCCGTGGAGGTGCGGAAGCGGGGTGAGAGTAGTCGGCTGTGTGGAGAGATAGAGAGGGAGCGTAGAAGGAACGTGAGAGGGGAGGAGAGCCGCGCGAGATCCTGACAAATTGGAAGGCCATTAAGCCAAAGGCGCGCAACGGAGGCGTCGCGCGTAGCCCAGAGAGAGCCGGCGAATCCGCGATGGAACCGAGAAGGTGGAGTTGAGTATGAGAGGAAAGGAGAAGGTGGGGGAGAGAGAGAATGGAAGAGTCGCTTGCTGAGAGTTCACGAGAGGAGAGAGAGAGAGAGAGAAAGAGAGAGAATGGAACTCTCTCTCACTCTCTTTCTCCGTGGAAAAAGACGAGCCGCGCGCGACACTCGTGTCAAGGCGGCCCTCGTAGCGGCATTTTTAGAGCCGAAATAAAGTCGAGAAACGTATACCGTTGGATATCCTCTGGGCGCACGTCGTAAGAACGTAGGTGGTCTCCTCTCCCCGCCCTTTTCTCTCTCTCTTTCTCTCCTTTCTCATTCCCCCCCTATCTTAGCATCTCGCTCGTTCCGCCTGTCTTCTCGCGTCTGTCTTTACTTTACCGTCTGATCCAGTGGTGCGCGCATACGCCGCCAGATGGCCTCGTACCCCCACCCCGTTCCGCGCATGCGCCCTTCGATCGATGCACATGCGCCGCGTTCTCTGGGCATTCTCGTAGAATCCACTCGTTCTCGTCGTTTCTTCTCTCGTCCTCTATCTCCGTCTCTCCTTTCGCGTGCCGCGCGACGAGAACGAAGGAGAGAGGGGAAACGAGCGCGGCGAAAGACCGTCGGGCGCCGCCGTCGTCGTAGCTCGCTCGCTGAGATCGATCGTCGCGTTTCGCGTGATCCCGATTTACAATTCGACACGTCAGCGCGCGACGTGGAGGTAAATAAACGCGATGGGAGGCTGCGAATTTTCCGTGGTCTAGTCTGTAAGAAAATTCGTCCACGAAGGAACGAGATCGCAGGAGGAAGTTAAAAAGAAATCTTGCGATCTCGTTGCGCGAGCGAGCGCCAGGTGGAGGGGGTGGAAATCATTTGATCGGACCGCAAAACGTTTCGCGCGAAGATCCACCGTTGTTTGGGGAAAAGGGAGCTCTACGAAGATTTTTTATTTCATTTTTTCATTCGACGCGTTGCATATACATGATTTTGCAAATCTAGCGGTAGAAAAGTAAAAAAAGCGACAAACGAAATATTTATCTTTAATCGTCTAAAACGAGAGTACTGCATATAGTTGCATTTCTACATGTGGGAGGCGTTGGTGTAAAAGGGAATCGACCAATATTATGTAAAATGAGGTTACGATCATAGTGTAATATTTTATAATCGAGCAAGACAAAAGTCGAAAAGCAGCAAAGAATATACTAACTGTAAGAATTGAGGAAATTGTGTTACCAAACTATTTGATTCTGCTCATTATTTCACTATGGATATCACAACATTAAGAACTATTAAGCCTACAGATACAACCTCCGAATGTACAATCACTATTTGAAATAGAATCACCAGGAAATGAAAGCAACCCTTCCAGTAACGAAGTTAGTGATTCTGATGACACTAGCAAGTGCAAATGATTAAAAGTGGATTAGAATAAGTGTCTTTTAAATTTGAAGACTTATATTTAAATTAGAAATAAATTTCAATTAGAATCAAATTCTTTTCTTCCTATAAACAATCTTCTGCTAGATTTACAAAATCGTACACTGCGCGTCGGGCGACGGACGTTAAGCGCCCGGATATTTCCAACTTCGATCTGGTGCATCTATAGACGGAAGAAGCAAAGTAGTCGCGTCCCACAGTGGCCTCGCGGTCCGTTGAAGAAAAAGCTTCGAAGTCTTGTCCAAGTTTTCCCGCATTACTAATACCGTGTTCTCCACGGAACGTTAAAGGTCGTGCGAAAATAAAGATTGAACGGATGGCTCGACAACACGTGGGCCGACGCGAACTTCCGCGAAAGACAAGCGCGCAGCCTCTCGTCATGGGCCGCGTAAGCGGGTTTCGTGGCGCCACCCGCGCGCAATAATATCGCTCCCCCGACGGATAGGTACCGCGATCAATAGCGGGGCAAAAATGTGGACCGCCGACGGCGGCGAACGCGCGATTCTTTTTCTTCTTTTTTTTTTTTTTTTTTTTTTTAACGATAAAATTCTCGTCTCGGCTCCCACCGCTAATAACGGAAACCACGGCGGAGGACGGTTCGTACCGGGCCGATTAATAAGTGCGAGCTTAAGCGAGAGAATTCAATTTTAATTGCATCCGGTTCCATTCGATAAGCGGTGGAAATCTATTATCCCTCTACCGCTTATTCGATTCAGGTTCGAGAGTCGTAACGTAATTATTCAGGCTCGTCGACGGGCGACCGCATCGCGGATGATCTCGTGCCCCGTTCATTTCGCGTTAGCCCGATCTCTAATTTCTTTTTGTCGCGCGTGACCGATCTCTCTCTCTCTCTCTCTCTTTTTCTCTCTCTCTCTCTCTCTCTCTCTCTCTCTTGCGTATCCACGGGCGTGAGCACGCTCACCGCGGCATGGTCTTTGAAACCCGTAGATCGAAGAAGTAATTATCCAGACTGCGGCACAATTTTCGACGTCCACCTATGCTGCCCGAAACGCAGACGCGCGCTTTCGACTCAGCGATTCGAGCCGAGAGATTATTAGAAGCGGCTGAAACGCGGTGAAAGTTACAAAGGAGTTATCCACATGGCGCATATGGCGTGGGAAAATCTGCCATGGCCAATATCTGAAGATAGAGAGAGAGGTGAGGTGAGGAAAGGGTAGGCATCGGTGGATCATGCGAAGAATGAGATTTCGTCTGACAACGGTGAGAAAGTCTCGCGACTAACTCGGTGAAATTCGGCGAAGGTGGGATGCGAAACCTGCGGAGCAAACAATCCACGATTAGTTTTCCAACGATACGAGAAAACTATGGCGCATCTTTGGAGCGTCCGGTCGATGAGCGAGCGCGCGATGAGTAACGATCACTTTCCATTAGCTGTAATTCGCGCGCGAATCAAGAAGAGTGGAAAGAGAAAGTTCACCTGGAGGATGGTGAACGTGTAAATGAAGGGAGCGGGTGGAAAAGGATCGAGATAAAGGAATCTCAATAGTCATAAAATAGGGTTTTCCCGCCCAATTCTTTCAATTTCCACGCGCTTCGTCGGAGGAACTTAGAATATACATCTTTCTGTCCGGGTAATATTTGACTGACGATCATTCCGAGCCAGAGTACTCTTGCAGTCTTCTCGTGAATTCACCAAAGAGAACTCTAATACTGAATTTTCTTAACGATGGACAAATGAGTCTTCTCGTGGCACCGAAACCGATATCCTCTTCTCCGTACTCCTGTCCTCGGTTTTTTCCACTCCTGACGTCAATTAAAATCAAAGTACGCATATAGAGCGCCTTACGACAAAAGACACCCATCAACGTCGCAGCAACCGAACAAGATCTCAGGTAGAATCACAAGCGACATTCTTACTCTTCTCCTTCCTCATCGACAACGTAATAACCAAAAGAAAAAAGCCATCCTCGTTATTACGACATACCTCGGGTCACTTTGGTGCGCTTCACCAATCGATTTTCCCCAGGAGCAATAAATAAATACTTTTATCGTCCTTTCGAGCCGATTATCTTCCGGACGTGGTCGTTCCTCGCGCCGACCACGAGAGCGGTCGGTGTTCTTTCCACCCGGTGGTGGACCACGTTCGACCGATAATAATAATCTCGTATCGAGATATCGAATGCTCGGCCCGCGAGGATCTCATGGGTGCGACAAACGCACCGGGAGATCGAGGCCGGGGCGGTGGTCGCGAGGCATCGGCGTGCGTGGTTGGCGCGCGTGCGCGCTCGCCCAAGAGGAGGCGAAATCGTAATCTTAATCGCCTCGGTGAGGAGTAGCCCAGGCCGGCTGCTGGTCCCAGGCCGAGGGCAACAGGTTCTTCCCCGTGGTTCTGCCCGGTGCGATTCAATCGTGCCGTCTTTCTCGATATAGGCCTCCACGGGTCCAGGGGAGAAGAGGGAAGGAGAGAGTCGATCGACCTCTTAAGATCGGCCACGCTCGAGGAACGGACCCTCGTTACGTCACTCATCCATCTCTCCATTCTGGCGACCTCCATGCCTATTGATTTATCGTTCCGCGTCTCAGCGAGGCATTTCCATTTCTTCCTTCGGTTCTTCGGCGCTTACGCGCCTCTGCATCCTTCACGATTAGCCTTCGTCGCACCCCGGCAAATAGAGAGGGACATCGAGAGTCGTCACGTGCGACGCGGAGTGACGTCGAGATACCGTCGATCGTCGATCGCGCGAGAGAGGAGCTGGAAATGGAAGGGATTAGAAGTGGAATTTATCGTGGTGCGGGACCCGTGCGGTCCCGTTCGAGCGATGACGAAAGAACGTTGTACCGGGATGCGAAGGAGAGATAAGAGGAAAGACGTTAGGATAATACGTAAGAGAATTTCAAATGCGAATAGTCGGGCGCGTGGTATCGTAGAGATAGCGGATCGTCGGCTACCTTTGTCCTTCGAGGTTTTCCTTTCTCGGTGAACACCTTGGGTACCGAAGTCCGTCTTGGATACTCGGGACAATGACGGGTAATAAAGACGTACTTTTCTCCCCGTTTTGGTCCGAGCGGCTGCCGGTGCTCGTAGCTTCGTGCTCCTTTGCCTAGCTCTAAACGAGTCGATACCTATTACAGTAAGATACGTTCCAATAAGTTCCAGTGGTAAATGAAACAGCGTTAAACGAGATCATCTTAACGCGCAAATAATAGGGATAAGTGAAACAAAAAACAGAATAAGAACATTTATCATTTTTTTTGTTTTGTAATATTGATTGTTAACTCTTTGAGTGCTAAATACTCTCGCGGCCTATGCGGTTCGTACGGGAGGCGCGTGGCTGGCGCTAACGATCGCTGTGGACGGAATACTTTTTCGCTAAACTGAACTCTGTTGATTAACTATTCAAGGCGTAAATAATAATAAGTTACAGTAATCCTTTTGCACGAGATTAAATAATTAAAGAGCGTTATTTTTGAGTATTAATTATTTATTATAAACATTAAAACTTACAATGAACTAGAAAACTAAATTTAAAAGGAGTGCACTTGATTTCATCTCACATAAAAGTAATTGTAATACTTCTATGTAGGTGATCAAAAAAATCGACAAATGCATATATGCGTCCTTAGTCCACACCGATGGCTTTCGCCAGACGCGTATATGCATCCATAGGGCTGAAAGGGTTAAATACTTTTTTATTATAGTAAGTATAGCTTCATTTATTGCTAATATCGATTTTTATTTATAAAACATCCATGAAAATTAAAAAAAATTCGGGTAACGAAGTTATGTTTGTGATAAGGAAGGTTCTTGTTCATTTGACATTTTTTGTTTTTTTTGTGAAGTAGTGATCTAACGTCGTTTGCCTGGTTGCATGAATCACATCACGCTGTAAATGGAACACGGGGGCACGTTGTGCATTATTATGTAGTTTTTATCTCTTTTATGAAACTTTATTTTCGTGTTAAACGCTTTTCTCGTCCCTCAAATCCTATATATATATTTTCGATCGTGCGATTATTGCGGCTTTTTATTGCAACTGCCACACGGCTTATGATTGGTGCATGTTCGAGCAATCCAAATACTACCGCGTAATATTGAAACAGCATTAAGCGGAGCAGCGTTAATCCTTTCACTACGGAAGGCGTATATGCACGCCCTCACAAATCCATCGATACCCTACGAAAGGCCGTATAACATTTCCTGTTTTACCAATTGACTCAATTTATTTGCAATTATTATTTTTTTTTAAACCTTAACACTAGAACTACCAAGCCGGTCAAAATGACTTGTCAACAATCTTTTGTTAGCTTCTTAGCTTTCATATGAAAACAAAAGTAAATGGCAACTCAGTGATAAAATAAACGCTCTCTCTGTTAAAATGAGTGATCAACAAAAGAAGTTTCCATACGAAAAACGAAATTGGTAGTTCTAATGTTAAAGAGAAATTCTTGTGAAAAATTCACCCGGTCATTTTGACCGATCGGTCTTCTAGTGTTAAGAATAGTATCAATTCTTCGAGTACTGTCACACCAACGAATTTGTGAATATCGCGCTGACTGTATTGATGATTTGCTCCGAAAATGCACCGGAGTGAAAGGGTTAACACTATTCCTACCAACCGGTCAAATGACCATTTTTAATATTTCCATTGGGAATTTTCTATATACAACTTAATTGCATCGCCTTTAAATTTCACGACTTTTTCTAAAATATACGTATAATACATTTTTCAATATTTTAGGAAAAGTCGTGAAATTTAAAAGCAATGCGATTACGTTGTATATAGGAAATTCTAAATGAAATTTTAAAAACGGTCATTTGACCGGTCGTGGTAGGAATAGTGTTATAGTACATGTATAAAGTACCCCTTGTTATACCTCGTTCAAATAATGAGTCGATAGCTACGGAATGGTAATAAATCTATAATTCGTTAGCAAAGAAAGTTTAAAGAAATATGTGAGATGTGTACGTTCAATGGCACGCACGGATGTACGAGATTACAAGTAGTCTGGAAGAAAAAGAAAGAGAAATGTGCTAATCGATTTAGTGAATCATTTTTGAATGGCCAAGATGTTCGTCCATCGCTAAATTAACGTCGATGACGTTCTTATTAGGATTGTTTTCAATAAATATGATGAGAAATTAATTGAACTACGCGTATAAAGTGCACCTTGTTATGCCTCTTTCAAATAATGAGTCCATAACTACGGAATTTTTTTACAGAACGATACAACGTGATGCTTATCATATGGGGCATGCTTGGTACTAAGATTTTAGGCACGACCGTAAAGGGAGTGACTTATGCAATCGCCATCCTGAAAACCGTTCGTATGTGTGTGTGTGTGTGTGTGTGTGTGTGTGTGTGTGTGTGTGTGTGTGTGTGTTACGTTACGTTACGTTACGTTACGTTACGTTACGTTACGTTACGTTACGTTGTATATAGGAAATTCTAAATGAAATTTTAAAAACGGTCATTTGACCGGTCGTGGTAGGAATAGTGTTAAGTGGAGTATTACTGTACTTGGGAAGCGCGCAAGCCGTTCCACGATTAGAAACGAATATTTCTACGTTAGCTCGGAAGGGCAACGCTTCTCTCCATCCCTCGGCCGTCGTCCGGCGTAGCTCGCGCTTCTAATCGTTTCTAATCGCATTCAGCGGAGGTACTTAGAACGAGGCACCGCGTGTGTCCATCGAGGCACATTACCGAGTGAAGGATCGGAGACGGCCGATCGGACGCAATCGATCTTCCCAAAGTGAGAGGGCTCGCTCTTACGCAAGATCCTTCTTCCTTATTCTTTTCTTCTCCCCCTTTTTTCTTACCCCGGAGACGTCACTTAATCTCTAATATCGAAGATCGAATCGATCGCGCGCAAGGTCGGAAGAGAGGAGAGAGCCGTGAGAGGCTTCTCATCCTCATTTTTATCTACCTCCTTCCCCTCTCCTCTCCTTATCTTCACTTTTTTTCTTCTCATCGCATATCGATGCACCGGGCTCTCCTTTCTTTTCTCCTCATTTAAATAATATGAAAAATCGAGGATCAACCGGCCTCGCTCGCTCTTTACCCTCGCGCCAATGGGGGCGGGAGACCCGCGGAGGGTGAACGAGAATGCAGGAGAGAGACGGAGGGAGGAAGATAGATAGGAGGATAGATAAATGGAGGGAATGAGAGGTGAGGTGAGAAAGAGAGGAGGAGAGAACGAACGAGGAGCATGAAGGATATATGGTGAGGGGCGCGGGGTTGCGTGGAGAGAGGACGAGCGTGTTTCGACGGCGAAAGCGAATGAGAAAGGGCGCGAGAGGGTGAGAGGAGGAGGAGGACGAAGATGCACGATCGGTGGAGTGAGTTAAGGCCGGCGGGCAACGCTATGCATACCGTCACACCCTGCGACACGCTCCAAATTTGAAATTTAAATTCGGTACGTCTCGCGGGACCGCGCGCGCGCGCGTCGTACCACCGGTTACACTCGTACACGCACGCGCGAGTGCGTGCCCTCGTGGTGAGAGAAAAGCGGAGAAGGGATGGAGAGAGAGCGCGAGAGAGTTAGAGAGAGAAAAAGAGAGAGAAAAAGGGTTGAGAGGCCAGCTCGTGGAGAGTGCAGCGCAGTTTTCACGAGAACAGAGTGACCTGAGCGCAGGACTCGTTCGCTCGTTTCCGCTCTTGGGCAAACATGCTCGAAGAATAGTAATTCGGAAACTAAACTAGCCTCTTCGTTCTTTTTCTCGAGGCAGTCCGAGGTCCTGGGTACACGATGGAGAAAAGGTTACGTCACAATTCACTTGGCTTCATTCGATTCGCCTACCTCTTTTCGATGGCTCCATCGCTCCCGTCGGATAAGCTTAGATAACTCTTATCGCGACTCTTGTCCGCGAAACGTATAAATTCGATTTAATGGGATCGTTCGATCTCTCTTTCTCGTTCGTCCCAATTTTCGTAAGCGATTCTTCTACGAGGAAGTAACTCCCTTTCCGAGATTATATTTCTCTCGCCACGATTTCTTATTTCTCCTCTCGGTCTTCTTTCCGTGTCAACCTAGATATTATTCCCGGCCTCTCGTCGGTTCCACCCTCGCGCGAGGATAGAACGTACGCGTGTAGGACGCGCGTGGAATTCGCCGTCGAGCATGCCGCTTACACGAATTCTTCCGTCGCCCGTGACTCCATGTGGAACCATCCCTCTCGTCGTTCCAATTCCTTTTTTCCTCCTTCCTCTTATTCTTGTTCTTCTGATTGATAGAAAAACGCATCCATCGAGTCGTAACGCACGCGCCGCCCTTAAAACGCGCATTCACCTTATTCGAATAACGAGGCTAATCGGCCGTTCATCGATTTAAGCTGGATTTATAAACTTTCGTCACCGTACCATTACCGTTGCAATTCTGAGCTAACGTAGTAACCTTTCTTGATTTTCATACACTGAGAAAAGAAAAGTGTTGATTCAATGATATCCGTATGATTGGAATTAATTTCGTTGATTCAATTATAATGCGATTGAAACAAATATGGTACACCGTTGTGTCAATTACAGAAGTACTTGGTTCAATAATATAGCATAATTGAAGAAATTTGATTGAACCAATCATACATTTAATTACTTCAATGAAATAAATATTTGTTTCAATTATATTTATTATTTATTTGAATAATACAGCACTGATTACAAACTTCATTGATTCAATTGCATATGTAGTTATTTCAATCATATAACGAGAATTGTCCCAATTACATAATATGAAATAATATTGTTTCAATTCAATATGCTTTTGATACAACATTATGTATTATTGAATTAATGATGGCCTCATCATTGTTTCACACTATACTTTATTAGAATCAATGACATACAATGTTGAATCAATTACAAATGTTTATGGCAGCCCGTGTCACACACGTATGATTGAATCAACGCATTTTTTTATTGAATCAACAGCTTTTTTTTTCAGTGTAGTAACTTTATACATATATCTGTGGGATCAGGGATTTTGGAAATGCTGATGATTACTCACACACGAACTGCGTAAAGTAAATGTTTTATTGTATTCGCGACAGGGTTCGCCTCCTTGCTAGCAACCGACTGCTGCTGCGTCTAAACTACGACGACGACTGATCGACAAAGGGCGCTTTTAGCCTTTGTGGAAAATCGACGTGAAAATCGCACGCATACACACACACACGCAGCAAGATCACACAGACGCACACAAACACACAGTGGCCCCGAGATTCGGCCGTCGCAGAGCTTATCTCCCAGTAGATAGCTCAACCCGAATTTCGACCCTACATATCTATGAGAATAAACAATGGTAACTACGTTACTTGCGAACGGCGACGGTGGCGGAACGGTGACGAATGTTCATAAATCCAGCTTATAAATCCAACTTTTATCTTTCACCGTTGTCGTTCGCCAACATCGAAGTATCAACCAATAGGATGATAGAAAATTTGCATTGTTTGCTTTGACAGCTAGTCGCGTGTAACTTCGAACAATGCACCTATTTCGTTGTAAGGGTGAGTTTATAAACTGGATTTATAAATTTTCGCCACCGTTCCGTCACCGTTGCCATTCTGAACTAACGTAGTAACCTGCGAACGGCAACGGTGACGAAATTTTATAAATCCAGCTTTACCCTCTCGCTCTTTCTTTTCTCTTCTTATCTTTATCCCATTTGCTCTTTATCTTTGTCTCTCCATTCCATGACCCTGCGGATAACATCCGCGAGATTTCGTCAAGCAGATTCGTCCTTCCTCTCTCGTAGTCTCTTTAACGCGTCCTTTCAAGACAGTATTCATCTCCCCCTCCTCTCGCTCCCTTCCTCTTGTTCTTATTCGTTTTACGTCCTCCACCTCTTCACTCCCGATGAAGTTGTCGCGCATCGTGTACGAAATAATTTCACGTCGCCTCACGCGACACGCGCGTGCACTCGCCCTCGCTCCCTCGATGCCCCGCGCTTGCCGCTCGGGTGCATCTCGGACGGTGCATAATGCACGTGTCGCACGCACCCGTCCACCTCTCCCTCCTCTTCTTTCTCCTGTTCCTTCTCGCGTTACTCGAAGCAAGCGCACGATGACCACCACGGTGAGTCTCGTCTATGGGAGAATCGTGAGGTCTCTTCTCTCCTTCTCTTTCTCTTTTCTTCTATTCTAATCTTCTTCTCTCTATCATATCGTTCCTAGGAAGGATTTCTCTGCTCGATTTTTCAGTTTCCGTGGTTTCGGCTGCTTCTGCTTATTCCTCATTCTCTTCTTATTCCCCACGGCCCACTATGGCCATAAAGCCGTTTTTTAGTGCCAAAAGTCGTTCGACAGTTGAATTCTGAACCGATTGCGATGAAATTAGTGTTAAAATACGCGTTATTTATTATACCGTCGCGGAGACCTACACTTTTTTAGGTACGATCGTAAAGGGAGTGACTTATGCAATCGCCATCCTGAAAACCTTTCGTGTGTGTGTACAGGGTGTCCCAGACCACCCGTCCATCCCTTTTAAAATCAAGGGGAATGGATTTTATGAAAAATCCAAAAAATTTTGATGACTAAATCGGGTATGCTCTATCCGATGATGGTATTTTCAACTTCCGGTTTGAACCGGAAATGGGTTATTCAGAGCCGAAGTTCATTTTTTTAAATGGAACATGGTATTTTTTATTACAGATTCGGGTTCTACGGGAAAAAACATGGTACTTTTGTATCAAACATTTTTTTCAAGAAACGTCAATTTTGACCTTGAATGCCAATGAAAACACAATCAGATATTATTTGTTAACGAGATAACAAAACGAAGAACGAAAAACGAAACGAAAAACAAAACAAAAAACAAAACGAGATAACAAAATGAAAACGTTTGCAATTCAGAAAACTTTAAATAATTAATAATTTTCCAAATTTCTGCCACCTTCATGAAGACATTTTTCCATTCTTTGTCTCACGCTGTGGACGGCCTTTCGAACTTCTGCAGGATTAGGGTTCATAATCGAGCATCATAAGAATTGCAAACGTTTTGCAAATTGCAAGTACATTACTATGAGTTCACAATAAGGTTTGTGAGCCGCCTTCTTGAACCGGTACAAAATGACGGCAAATTCAAACATCGAAAAATTCATATCTTTGGTACTATTCATTGGATCCCGATAAAAATTTACACATACATGTACACGTATACAATGACAATTACTGGAAATTTTCAAATTTTTTGATTGGCCGAATCAAAAATGGCGGCTAATTCAAATCTTTAGTCCAGTATTCCGGCAAAACGACTCAACGGATCCGAACAAAATTTGGCATGTACATCGAGTATATACCCATTTGGTGCCACGAAACTTTATGTACCGCCATCTTCAACCGTTTCAAAATTATGGGAAATTCAAGTATGGAAACGTGAGTTACGCGGTCGTGCCTATGGCAGAAAGCGAAGCTTTTCTGCACCCGGTAAGACGAGCGCGAAGCGCGAGCACCCGGCGATCGTGCCGACCACTAACCACCACTAGTTTGATATTGCAATTTGTTAATTAAGGGGGAATTACCGTCTAGGAGCGTGTTTTTTAAGTAATATTTGGGAATTAATTTTGCGAAAACTATCAAACCTACAGTGCCGGGATTTTTCACTCATATTAAGACATGTTTAAACAAGTAACACAAATTTTTATGAAATACTCCTCTTAAAATGTATACAAGTTATGCAGGTCGCGGCGTGAGCACTCGTCCAATCGGGCGCACGGATTGTGGCGATCCTAGTTATCTGAAACAAAAAACTAATTTTTTTTTCCAATCTATATGAGTGTAATTATCGTCCGAACTAGAACTAAGCAAGTACAAATATTTTTATCGAAATCACAGTTGTTTAAAAATCAAAATTCAATATTTCCGAAAAATTTTCAACCAAAACGTTAGATTGGAACTGAAATATTCAAGCTATCAGTATACAGTAAAACCTGTTTTTGTGCGGGGGATAGGGACCGCATAAAAGAAATCGCATACAAAAAAAATTTCGCGTAAATTCATAAGGTTTTCGTTTGCAACACATTTTAAAAAAACTTTTTTTATGCGGTAAATGGAAAAATCGCACATAAAAAATCGCATAAAAGAAAACCGCACAAAAAAGGACCGCATAAAAACAGGTCTTACTGTAATCCTAGTTCCAACCATAAATAAAGGTTCCTTCAATATGTGTGCCAAACCGCAAGTCAATCGGTTCAATGGTTTTTGAGAAAAACGTGCGCCCGTCTTGAAAAATGTCATTCCGAGAAAAACGCGTTTAAAGTTTGCCATACATTTAGCACCGATACGGGTGAACTTACGGTGGATAATGACTGATTTAAGTAACTTACCTTTAATCAACTGTCCGGCACCATAAAGACCACCTTCCTCAGCTTCAAAACAAGATAACAAAAGAAATTCACCAAGCCGGTATACTGTTTACTAGGTAAACAATAAACAACGATCCAGATATAAGGCTCTGTAACTATGGGAGTTCTACGAATTTCAAATTAATATTTTCGAGACACATTCTCAAAACCCCAGACTATAATAAAATGCAAAAAAAAAAAATCGAATTTTTGAATTTTCTAGACGGAATTCCCCCTTAATACAAAATCGAAATTGTTCTAAACTTTTGGCAATCTGTCTGGGGCCATTATTCAATATTCGCAATAATTATCGACAAATTAATTGTGGAAAATCAAAGGAAAGCTTGAAATTTGACAGCGTTCTTTCGAGAACTCGCGAGCGTCCACACATGAGAAAATCACTCGTAGACCACTGACCAATGCAGTTCGACTATTAGGGGGTCACGTGGATGTCTTCGATTATGCTATCACGGGACTCCGCCCTGTCGTATAAACGACAGAAATTGTAGGAGATCGTAATAAGTAATGCAGTATTCTCTCCGTGCCTCGAAGTGTCCATGGCACGCGCGTCCGTGAAATCGTAAAGTGCACCGCGACGAGAACCACTCGCCAGTTTCCTTTTCCAACCTCGGAGTCCAAGTCGCCTCGTGCCTCTTCTTCCATCTAATTCAACGAGGCTGCCTATTGCGCGTAGTTCTCTCTCCTTTCCTCTTCTCATCTTATCGGCACCCCGCGACGATTCGCGCGCTTTCACTTCGGATCCCGCGGGGCCAGCCGCGCGAGAATGTCACATCGATGCCGCGTCGGATTCATCGGCCAACACGCGCCATTTGCGTTTACGTGAAATTCTTAGCTCGCGTAATACGCCGCGCACTCGACGCCTTCGTCCACGCTCGGCAATTCTCCACGATAAAATTCGCTCATTACGTATCGGGGTTATGAAATATTCTCGATACGCGTCGTACGTTACTTCGACCGAGAAGCTCGATCCTACTCTCACGGATTTTCGATCGTT
Organism: Tiphia femorata; assembly: GCA_944319695.1. NCBI lineage: Eukaryota > Metazoa > Arthropoda > Insecta > Hymenoptera > Tiphiidae > Tiphia > Tiphia femorata. The sequence goes on from OX090903.1 coordinate 3,337,466, forward strand.
TTAGAAAGCTTTGCCTACGACGCGGAGTGATTTTTCCAATTATTTCAATTGTGTCTCGAAAGAAACTTTCTCCCGAGTATCGACGATGGGTCGGTTCGCTCTCTCGAAGCTAGCTGCTTTTGCGTATTAATTACGTCGCGCGACAGGGAAGTGGGTATCTGCCTAAGTACCTGTCTCCCGATGTCTTCCATCGAGGAGAGGCTCTATTCTCACCACGATTCGTCGATCCTATCGTCAATCTTCTCGAACGCGCGCCACGCACACGAATATTTCCCTTTCGCAAATTCTAACCTTTTCCTCTCCACGCGTCCACGTACAATCACGGCTTCTCTTCCTAATGAATACGTTCTCGCTTGAGCACGCGCTTGCGTAATTTCGATCCTTTCTCGTTTTAAATCTCCCCGTCTCTCTTCTTCTTTTTCTCGTTATACGCCCCCTTTCTACGCTACCTTGCACCCCACTTCTTCTATTCACGCTCATCGACGACACCCACGGCCCACGGTTTACGATGCTTTCACTCGTTCGTGCCAACCTCGAACACTTGTCCCCGCATACGCGACGTTCGTTCGTTATCCGCGTGCATTCTTATGCGAGAGACATTAGCCGGCACGCGTGCACTCTTTGCTTCGTCGATTCTCGATCCATGCGCGTTTCGTTCTCGCGCATTCCTATGCAGGAGCATTCTCGAACAAGCAAGCGTGTATTCGTTCTTTCGTCGTACACCCTCTGCTCGTGCACGCACGTACGCACCTTCGAGAACAGAAGCATCGAAGTCGACCTCCGTTGTCGTCCTCCATCGAGCGGAAACAACGGCTCTAACACTTTCTCCTCTCTGGATCTTACGACGAGGACGCGAGCATTCGACCAACCACATAGATCGTGTCACTCGTCTGGAATTTCTCGCTGAGGCTCTTCTCCATCCTCGAGTTCGCTAAAAAAGAAACTCGTTACGCGGCCGTTTTCAATGGCCGAGGTCATAAGGCAGTCGTCGTGGCGCTTATTCCAAGGACCCTCCGAGGATCTCGAGATTAGCTTGAGATTAGGCGAGGAACTTTCTTGGGTTCGTGATAATTTTCCGGTAACGGAGAAAGTGTCGACGATTGTGAGTGTCGCGGTGAAAAAGACGAGGTTATTAATTAACGTAGCTATTTCTTATTTATTTATTGACGGGACAAGACCTGTAGGGGAAACCGGGGCGTTCCGCCCGCCTAACGTTTGGAGTAAATTTTTGAGGTCTCAATGATGAAATTTTCTTTTAGAAAAATTACGAACCGTTTATTCAAACATTTTTCTAACAAAATTTGCAAATGAAGATAACAAAATAATATATTTTGTTTGTTATAGCAATAAACTAAAAAAGTGTCTTTAAGTCCGTTCCGCCCCATACACGGGGCGGAATGATTATTGTTAGGTTATTGTTAGTGTAGTCAGTCTGTTCCGTTTCTTCGCTCGCTACATTATACATACTTTCGGAGTAGTTGGTAGCCCACTCAAATGACTCGGAGTTGCTGAAAGATCTTGTCAAAAATTGCTGAGAGTCTAAAGAGTTAATATTTCACCTTATACAAATTCTTCTCGCGAGTATTTGTCTCAAAGAGAAATAAAACACCTATTGATTATCGACAATAGAATATTTAGATTACTCGGACGAAGGACGAAGTGGATCGGCGTAATTGTCACAACGGAGAGTCTCGTGAATTCCGATTCGGTTGGATCCATCGTTTATCTCCTTTCGAAAATTCTGACACGCGGCACCCGGGCTAGCTCTGCTCACTGGCCGGATAAGGAAGCGCGATTCTCTCTGGAGATCGTTAGACAGGATGCACTCGAATAATAGGGTCAATCCGGGAACTTTGCCATACCCGAAGTTTATCGGAGGCTCGATCCCGTGGTGCGCGAGAACTGGTGCGAGGTAAACTTTAATTCTTCCCGCGTTCGCGAATTCCTCCGACAGCAACGACCGACGGCACCGGTTCCCGTGTATCCGGAGAGTGCCTCTCGAGGGCACTCGAATTAGGCCGGTGCTCGCAAAGCCCATTACACCCAATGAGATGGCTTAGACAAGGTTGCGAGGAGAGAGAGAGAGAGAGAGAAGGAAAGTCGACGGACTCGGGTGGCTTAACGTCGAGTGCCTATTCCCAAGGATCCTCCGACGAAGGTGGCACGCCGCTGTCGGCTCTTCTATACGCGAGATGCGCGAACTTTCTGCTCGTTCCGGATGTTTCGAGAGGCCCATCTGGAGTTCCAAGCGGATCACGAGCGAAGGTGGGAGACGAGATAGGAACCCCACTGCGATTCTTCTCGATACTCGTACTCCACCTGTTCTTTCTCTCTAAAATTTCCTAAACGGGTGTATTATATCAAGAATGTCTTTAGCCATCATATTTTGGAGAGAAGAAGAGGACCTGGGTGAACTTGGCACACGACTTTAAGATATCGAAATTTTTCTTTTTGTAATGGAAAGAGCATCGTTTGTATCAGTTTGTATCTCCCTTGTTTTCGGTTGTACCTCAAAGGGTTTGGAGATGGAGATACTTCCAAATTTTACAAGAGGCTCAGTCTGTCTACGAAGATTGATCTATCTAGAAAGCCTCACTACGCCCTCAAATTTAGATTATTGGTTTATTCGGTTTATGAAGCAAATGAACCAATAATTTAACCTTGAAAGACGTTGTCAGGCTTTTTGGATAGATCAATTTCCATCGACAGACCCAGCCATACCTAGACTAACACAAACGTCTCTTTCCAATAAACCAAATTAACCAAATTAACCCCTTGAAGTACAGACGAAAAGAAAAGAAGTACAAACGGGTACAAACGATGCTCTTTCGATTCAACTTAAAGTTGGGTGCCAGGTTCACACAGGTAAGAAGAGAATACCTTATGACAAATGAGCGTCAGTCGGTATTCCGAAATATCCAACTATAGGTGCTTTTACAAGTGATCTGATACGATCTGATATTTTGTGATCTGAAATATTCACATAACTTCAGTAAGTGAATGGAACAAGCATGTATCAGATCGATCAGATCTGGCATTCATATTTCTCTTCTCCTCGTAATTCTTTCGTGGATTTAGGTTCACACCAGTTCGTACTAAAATATAAGTAACCTCAAAATTTGTATGTACGCTCACATTAGTTTGTATGATCGATAAAAGGCACTTCTTTGTTACAATCTGTGTTTATTAATTGCGTTGAGATTGCACAAATGCAACGCGAAAATAACCATCTCATAGTTTTCAAAATAATTTCCTAGTATGGACCAATAGGAAGCGAGTAACCGTAAGTGATACGAAAATATCACCTACTGATCTTAGTCCGTCGGTAGATCAGCAGCGGTAAGGGGGGAAGTGATCTGATCACTTCAGTTTAGCTAAAGGAACATGCTAGTTTCTGAACTGATGTGATCTGATCTGATCAAAGCGGTAAAAGGAAAGCACCTTATGTATTTTCCATTCCATAACAAACGAACGCCAATAAAAACTAGTGGTGGTTAGTGGTTGGCATGATCGCCGGGAGCTCGCGCTTGGCGCTCGCCTTACCGGGTGCAGAAAAGCTTTGCTTTCTGCCATAGGCACGACCGCGTAACTCACGTTTCCATACTTGAATTTCCCACAATTTCGAAACGGTTGAAGATGGCGGTACACATGGCACGAAATGGGTATATACTCGATGTACTAGCCAAATTTTGTTCGGATCCGTTTAGTCGTTTCGCCGGAATAATGGACTAAAGATTTGAATTAGCCGCCATTTTTGATTCGGCCAATCAAAAAATTTGAAAATTTCCAGTAATTGTCATTGCATACGTGTACATGTACGTGTAAAATTTTATCGGGATCCAATGAATAGTACCAAAGATATGAATTTTTCGATATTTGAATTTGCCCCCATTTTGTACCGGTTCAAGATGGCGGCTCACAAACCTTATTGTGAACTCACAGTAGTGTACTTGATTTTTGTGCCAAATTTCGTCCCGATCGGTTCAGCCGTTTTTCCGAAACCGAGGACACACACACACACACACACACACACACACACACGAACGGTTTTCAGGATGGCGATTGCATAAGTCACTCCCTTTACGGTCGTGCCTAATGAAGACAACGAATTATCAAAACCTCCCCTTTACAAAATACAATCTTCACCTTCTTCCCCATCTCAAAGAAAATCCCATTATCACCACTCATCTTATCTTCCCCTAATCCTCTCTCATTTCCACGTCGTCTCGGTCTCTCGTTGAAAATAAATTCCCATCACTTCGTCAAGGTCTTCCTTCCTCTCCCCCTATCCCATGATGATTTCCTTCTCTCGCCTCCCCTCTCCGAATAATCATCGACGACTCTCGAGTCTCTTCTCATTTAACTCGCGTACACGTCATTGTCGAGGGACCTGGAAGAAGATTCCCTCGATACGTCGCGTTGCGCGTGGGCAACGTGAGAGCCCCTGGGATTTCGCGGGCTCGTGGAAGCAACGAGGGGAGGTGAGAGACGAGGTGGTCGAAAGGGGTAGCAACGTGGTAGGAAGCGACGAGAAGCAGGGACGGAAGATGGAAGGGAAAGGACGGAGGGACAGAAGAGGGTAGAGAGGGTAGAGGGTAAGGTAGGGTGGCGGATGGATTTTGCAGCTCGCAGTTTTCACCTTTGAGATTCCATCCGGCGACGACGACGGCGGCGGTGGAGGTGGTGGAGTCGGTGGGGTGCAGCGCGTCGGCTGGGGTACTTTGGTCTAGGAATTCAAGGACCCGGAGTCTGGGGAGGGTTGTGGGTGGGGGTGTGGAGGTGGCAGGTGGGAAGGGATCGACAACGACGCTCGTCGGAGGGGGTGGCACACGGTTGATGACGGCGAGTGGAGTCGGTGGCGAGCACCCGTGTCGAGGGAGGAAGGAGAGGGTGAGGTGGGTAGTAAGAAACAGAGGGTGGATGGAGAGAGTGAGAGAGTAGGAGGAGGAGGAGAGAGGCAACCGAAAGAGACGGTGAGTCGCGCGACGACGCAGAAAGCGGGAGCGAGGATGAGCGAGGGGGTGGACGAGTCGGAGAGCCAGTTGGGAAGAGGGTGGAGAAAGAGAGGAGGGTTGCCACGACGGGAGTGAAAGAGGGTGGCTCCAACGCGCGAGAACCGGTCGATACGGCACCACTACAGCACCGCCCGCGCGACGCGTCGCAGGACACAACGCGGCACTACCTGCTGTTGCCCGTGCCGGTAGGTATCGTTGCTGCGCTCGCAACGATACGCAGCAACTGCAACAGCTACACCACCGCCACCGCCATCCGCCCGAGAATACCATCGGCGGCAACCACCCTCTCCACCCTTTCGGTCCTCGTCTCGTTCCTCCGCCTCCACCGCCTCCTTCACCTTCTCCACCGTTTCTCTCTCACTTTCTCCGCTTACTCTTCTTCCTTTCTCCTTCTCTCTCTCTCTCTCTCTCTCCCATCCGCGCTCTTTCTCCTTTGCTCGGTCTCTCCCTGTTGCAACCCCCGACGGCCCACGTCTCCTCCACCCTTCTACCGTGCGCCCTTCCTTCCTCGCACGAATCGCGACAGAAGAGAGGGAGAGAGAAAGACGTACCGAGAGGCAAGGTGTTTTAGCGCGGTCTCGAGGATCCGCCGCCATTTTGAGGGGGAAGCCGATTCTCCCATCCCCCGTCAAATAGTCGACTTCTTCTTTTTTTTTTTTTCCTCCTTCCCTTTACCCGACGCGCGGCGCGACGGGCATCGAGTCGCACGCGCTTTTCTCCATGTGCATGCCTGCGGGGGTGGGTGTTTTTTTTTTTTATGCCCGGTGCAATTGCGGATTACACGAATCGTCACTGTCGTTCTCGTCGACGTTGCTTGCTGCACGTACGTCGTAGGTTCGATACTTATGGATCGGGTCTCGTCTATTGTTTCTTTTTTCTTTTTTGGGGGGATGGTAAAGCATTGGAAATTTGGTTTAAAATAAAAGAACGTCTGCTGGGTAAAGTATGGAGTGTCAGGGAGGAAAAAGTGTATATTTATTTTATGCATCTATCGTTAACGACTTGGGGCCCTAGTTCAGGACGAACTTTTTAGGCACGACCATAAAGGGAGTGACTTATGCTATCGCCATCGCAAAAACCGTTCGTATGTGTATGTGTGTATGTGTGTGTGTCCGTGTATATCTTCGATTTCGGAAAAACGGCTGAACCGATCGGGACGAAATTTGGCACAAAAATCAAGTACACTACTGTGAGTTGACAATAAGGTTTGTGAGCCGCCATCTTGAATCGGTACAAGATGGCGGGAAATTCAAATTTCGAATAAAATTTAATTTTGCCGCCATTTCGAAACGGTTGAAGATGGCTATACATAAAGTTTCCTGGCGCCAAATGGGTATATACTCCACGTACATGCCAAATTTCATCCAAATCCGTTCAGCCGTTTGGCCGGAATACTGGATTAAAGACTTCAATTTCCGTAATTTCTGAATGGTTAAAGATAACCATGCATAAAGTTTTACTGCAGCAAAGGGGTATATACTTGATGTACATGTAAAAGTTTGGTTCGGATGCATTTAATTGTCCGGTTTCGATCACTTGCGCGCATTGCAGAAATGCTGCATTTCGCGGGCGAGCGCGAAGCGCGAGCACCCGACGTTCTCAGGGGGTATGGCACTTGAGCGAAGCGAAAGCGCAGAGGACTCTCTAGCATAGTTTAATATCTCAATACTTGAATTTTCAACAATTTCGAAACGGTTTGAAATTCGTGGGCGAGCGCGAAGCGCGAGCAAAGGCGATCTGGGGAGTTGGCGCTTGAGCGAAGCGAAAGCGCAGGGGGTTTACCCCCTAGTTTAATTATAGAGTGATTATTTTGCTTTTCACGACTCGGTGGAATACGATAAAGAAAATTTAGAAACCTGCGAATCTACATAGTTCTATTTTAACGTATGTCTTTTTCTTGCTTACAGTTGTCCTCTTGGACACGACGACAGAGGCTAAGCTCGACTGGACGAGGTACCCTTACGGACCGCAAGCCAGTACTCCCGGGGTAAGTGATTCTATTATTTATTTTTCAATTTCAATGCGAAGATTCGATCGAACTCGCGAGCCACCGACGTCGGAGTTCCACACCGCGTGCCGTGGCGCGCACTTTATTCACAATGAATTCTCCCGAGTGTTTCCGACTGAATTCCAGTAGAACAGGTGCGCCTGGTCGCTCGTACGTTGTTCCATAAAACGCGTTTCTCTCATGGCCGTCGTGCGTTTCATCGGTACCTCGAGATATCATCCTGGACCACGAGAGATATCGTCAAGCTCGCTCCACTCTTTACTTCTTCCGGTGAAAATATCGTGGCTCATCGCGGAAGTTGTAAATCTATTCTAATTACCGATCCTTCGATGGTAGATACGCTTGCCATCTGGGACATCAGCGGGTTCTCGATCGAAGCTTAGATCCAATTAGGGTTAAAAACTACCTTTTTACGTATATTCGATGCAGAGTTAAGGACACGTGTTAAAGGATGGAGACATTGGACCAGGGTGATCTTTGAAATACTTTAATTCGCTCTTCGAGGAATCGAGAACGGACGCAAGCACCGGAGGATAGTTTCCTTTATTTCACTTCTCGGATTATTTTCTACTTCGATCGTAATCGTCACCCTTGTCAACCAAGTCCTTCTCGTTAGCGTGATCCACGGGACGACTGGCAATTAAACATCGTTATTGGTCGATCTCTGTCTCGAGTGTCGTAGGTATGCGCAGGTTAATCGCATCCCTCGACGAGATAAGACAACGTTATTTATTAACGACTAGAACCTCCTTGGGAGAAATCGATAGACCATCCGAGGCTCGTACGAATCATCGGAGCTGACGTTTATCGTTCGTAAACACGTCGTTCGGCGACGTTGAAGGCAACCGTTGCCCGGTGGTAGTCCGAAGCAATTGGCGCGAGTCGAGAAGCTTCACTGAAAAGGGATTCTCGCCACGCGGGGGTGGATCCTTCTCGCGCTTCCGCTGTCTCTACGAACGAGCGGTGCTTCCTTCTCTCGAGTGAGAAAAAAAATCTGTCGTTGCTGGAAGAGCAGAGAGACGGTCGGTCACTCCTGGCGCGTTACCGTAGAAATTTTCAGGGGCATTGCAAAACGCGCCGAGAAATGCGCGCCGGGTCGAGAGAAAGAAGAAGAAGAAGGGTGGGAGGGGGCGTGCGGACAAGAGAAAGAGAGAAAGAGAAAAACAGAGAGAGAGAGAGAGAGAGAGAGAAACGAGCGGGTTCTGGGGGTACCAGAAGCACTTTATGGTCTCTGGGTGCTTGCGGCATACGTGGGCTCCCGCTGGCCGGTGCGCTCCTCTCTCGGCGCCATGTTTGTTTTTCAGTTGTTAAGCGCGCAGCGGGCCGCCAGACAGGTTTAAATCGGCCTCCACCTTCTCCTCCTCGTGCCGCTCTGCCTCATCCTCATCCTCGTCCTCGTCCTCATCCTCTCCTGTTGCCCTTCGCTTCTCTTCCTTCCATGCCTCGTCGTTTCCTCTCCCTCTCAGCTGCTGTCTCCCTATTCTCTCTCTCTTTTTCTCTCTTTCTCTAGCCCGCGCGCACGCCCGCCACTCGCGCGATGCTCGACTCGAGAGAAGGAGAGTCAGTCCGCCGGGTAACAAATTGCTTTTTGTTTGAACGGACAAATTAGAGAGACGGCCGTTGGGCGAGAAGGGAATGGCGCGAGAGGGGACAGCGTGGGAGAGAAAGAGAGAGAAAGAGGGAAGATCCGTGGTGGAAGGAGGAGAGCGAGAGGAAGAGGAGGGAGGATGCGTTTATTTAACACTATTCCTACCGACCGGTCCAATGACCTTTTTTAATATTTCAATTAAAATTTCCTATGTACAATGCAATTGCATTGCCTTTAAATTTCACGACTTCTTCTAAAATATACGTATAATACAGTTCTCAATATTTTAGGAAAAGTCGTGAAATTTAAAAGCGACGCGATTACGTTGTATATAGGAAATTCTAAACGAAAATTTAAAAACGGTCATATGACCGGTCGTGGTAGGAATAGTGTTAAACGTAGGAAGGGTGCAGGACGTGGCCGGGCCTCCGCCTTCCACCCTCTCCTACTTACGTATCTGTAAATACCGTGTACGTACACGAGCCTTCTCTCTCTCTCTCTCTCTCTCTCTCTCTCTCTCTCTCTCTCTCTCTCTCTCTCTCTGACGTCGGGCTGTTCTGTTGTGGAATTCCCTACCTGAACGCATTAGGCACAGTCAGGACCTCCTGATTTTTAGAAGTAGGTTGGTTGTATGAGCATCTTCTTGCTGCTAACGAGATTTTACTTTTGCGGATGTTTTTGTTTGTTATGTTTAGTTTGTTGTTTCGTTTATATTTTAATGTATGTATATGCTTCATTTTTTGTATGGGCTTCGGCTCAAGCTCTCTTTTAACTATTTGTACAGCGTACTTTTTGTAATTGTTGGTCGGGCGCCCTACGGGTTCACCTCAGGGTGCAATAAATGCAATTTTTCTTTCTTTCTTTCTTTCTCTCTCTCTCTCTCTCTCTCTCTCTCTCTCTCTTATACCTTATACCGGCTGAAGAGAAATAAGGAATTTTTGGATGTCTCCCTTCGCAAGCATCTTGTTACTGCGCTGATCTTTCCTCTAGTTGATTACTGCTCACCGGTCTTCCGTGATATCACTGATGAACAGATTTGAGGTTGCAGCGTGCTGTTAATTCTTGTGTACGATTTATATTCGACTTGCGGAGGGACGTTCACATCTCGCCTTATTTTAAGACACTGGGTTGGTCGAAGATCGACATGAGAAGGGACTATTTCCTTGCTTGTGCCCCCTACAAGATCTTGTCTACCGGGGCTCCATGCTACTTGCGCGATCTCTTTTCTTTTCATAGTGCCTCCTCTTCGCGTGACCTTCGGGCGGATAAGAATGAGTTAGATCTGACTATTCCCCGTTGTCGTACTGTAACCCTTCAGAAGGCTTTCTACGTAAAGTCGGCTTACTTTTGGAACGCTCTGCCGTGTACTATTCGTGAGTCGGTGTCTATTAGTAGTTTTAAGTCTAGACTATTTATATATCTTAAGGATAAGTGTGAATAGTTTCTGTTGCGTGCGCTATTACCTTTGTATTTATTATTATTATTTTCTATAAAACTTATTTTTGTTTTGATTGTTCGGAGCCTGAAGGATCTTGGGCCCAGGCCTGTTAATAAATTCTAATTCTAATTCTCTCTCTTTCTCTCTCTCTCTCTCTTTGTCAATTAATATTTAGAATTTAAAACTTAGAAGTATAATGATAATTAGATTCTTTCTTTTTCTTTCTAGAAATTGAGTTTCCCAGGCATGTGTTTACATTAATGTGATTGGATGTAATATAAGGCGGGAAACTCTTTTCCTTTGCCTGAGATTACTTTACTTCCTCGGTAATAGTTCGGTATTGTCAGGGATTAAGTTAAATCTACTGCTTTTTCTCTGTATTCTTCTTCTGTTATGTTCATATGGGACATTGTCCCTGAATGTTTATTAATAAATCTAATCTAATCTAATCTAATCTTTCTTTCTCTCTCTCCATGAAGAGAGCGAGAAGGGCAGGCTGAAATTTTCACTGGAACGACGCGCAGGGCGGCTCGTCGTGACCCTACGTGGGTGTCGGCCGGATATCTCCTCGAATCGTTCGAGCCCCACTCTCTCCGGGGGGAAGCCGCCCGCTCGCGATCGTAATGATAAACTGTTCGAACTGTTTTACGGTTCGGGAAGATCGTTAGATCCCTCGGGCGTACGACGTCTTCTCCCTCTCCTCCTTCGCGTCTTCTTCCTTCCTCGTCGAGTTTCCTCCTTTTCCGTCTCACTCTCGCACCTTTCGTTCTCCTTCTCTTCTTACCTCGTGCCGGGGTGGACGAGGAGGACTCCGCGGACCGGACTACGTCGACTGCTGTAATTGTTCCACCGTCGCTCGTAACTTCTTCGCGAATGAATTTCCGAATGTCCCGTTTCTATGCCCGCGAAACGAGAAACTTTGTAACGAGGAGCAGCCAAAGGAGCGTCCAAGTACTCTCTTCTCTTTGGTTGTCTTCTCCGGGTTCGTCCTTCCTCGTGCTCGCTCATTTCGATTTTTGCGGCTCGAGGGAGAGAACGCCTTTCTCGTTCGTTAACGAGAAATCGTTGAGAGGCGGAAACGGGAGGAAACGAGGGAACGATCTTATCGAGAGTCTCCTGACGATTCCGTCGAATTATCTTCTCGATCTTTCGCCTTCTTTTCCCTTACCGAAGGTTGGTCCTGTTCGAGCTTTACGATAAAACTAGATTTTAATCGATCGAGCTCCACGCGTCGTTATAATAGGAACGATCGTAGGGCGATTTAATGCCTCCATGGGTAAAGTCTTTTTTTCTCTCTCCAATTTTGCTTTAGGTTTCTTTTTTTCTTTTGCTAAATGTGAACAGTGTTACGCAGGAGAGATTTTTCTACGCGCTCGCAAACATCGCCCCACCTTTCGTGCGAATCGAATTACGGGACGATCCTGTCGTCGACGGTGCGTAATTACGTTGACCCAAATCAGAGGGGGAAAATATTTGCCGATTAAATCGAATCAGGGGGTTGGGCAGGGTAATATTAACTTTGTATTGGGCCGACGGCCAAATAAATTGTTATCGAGAGTCGGTGAATTTTTGACCGCGATATAAAAGGATTCATTTGCATCCTCGATTACCACGGTATATTATCCGCTCTGTAACCGCGAGAAGAAAAAATCTTCGTAGGCCGATTATCGGATTGTAAATATAAAGCTGGATTTGTAAACTTTCGCCACCGTTCCATCACCGTCGCCGTTTGCAGGTAACGTAGTTACCGTTGTTGATTCTCATAATAACTGTATACATCTATAGAATTTTAAATTCGCAGTTTAATTTTTTATATTAAAATATAGGATTAAAGCTGGATTTATGAACTTTCGCCTTCGTTCCATCACCGTCGCCGTTCGCAGGTAACGTAGTTACCGTTGTTGATTCTAATAGATATACGTATACAGTTACTATAAAAAACAACAACGGTTACTACATTAGCTACGAACGGCAACGGTGACGAAAGTTTATAAATCCAGCTTAACACTATTCCTACCAGGACCGCTCAAATTACTGTTTTTAAAATTTCGATTAGAATTTCCCATGTACAACGTAATTGCATTGCCGTTAAATTTCACGACATTTCCTAAAATATTGAAAAATGTGTTATACGTATATTTTAACACTATTCCTACCACGACCGGTCAAATGACCGGTTCTAAAATTTCGATCAGCATTTCCAATATACAGCGTAATTGCATCGCCTTTTAATTTCACGACGTTTCCTAAAATATTGAAAAACGTATTATACGCATATTTTAGGAAAACTCGTGAAATTTAAAAGCGACGCAATTACGTTGTATATAGGAAATTCTAATCGAAATATCAAAAACGGTCATTTGACCAGTCGGTAGGAATAATCTTAAGAAAAGCCGTGAAGTTTAAAGGCGATCCAATTACGTTGTATATAGGAAACTCTAATGGAAATTTTAAAAACGGTTTTTGACCGGTCGGTAGGAATAGTGTTAAAGATCGCAGGATCGTAACGAACGAGAGGGCTCGAAGCGGAGAATTTCGAGTTCGGCACTCTGATGAAATGCAGGGCACGGAGGTACCTCCCCGAAACCCAAAAACGACGTACTTCGAAACATCGGTCCGGTGCCGATTTCCGCGTCGTTAGGCTCGTTCGATTGGAAAGCGCGGCAGAAGGTCAACGGGCGAATCGGCGGACGAAACGTGTCGAAGCGAAGCTTCGCACGTGACGCAGTGCTCAACGACGCGTAGACACTGCGCGTGTTTCCTCTCTTGTATCCGATTTTCCGTTACCATTCGTTCGCGCTTCCCTATGCTAGGGCCGATCGTTAGTACCGTGGCGCTAATCGCACTGCGTAACGCTCCGTTTGAAAAGGCTGCTTTGAGCACTTCTGTTGATTTTTCTGGGTGTTAAACGTCAGGGACGGCTTCTCCTCTCCTCGTCTCGTGGTACCCTCACGAGATGAGCGCGGATGAGAAGAAAGTGGGCGGAGAAGGCGGACCACGGATGAAGAGGAGGTCGTGCGCGGAAGCTCGAATTTTTTTTTCCTAGTAGGAGATTAAGGCGCGTTCTCACGAGTCAAGTTTAGTTGATCCACAAAAGTTGAATATCACTTGAATCAGTCTTTGTTCACACGTTTCGATAGAAACTGGTCGACCGTTTCAGTTTTAAAATGGCATCGAGAGCAGTACAGCCTAGAGCAAAATCGATGTCCCTTGACGACAGCCAATAGCAGACCGAGTAGTCACAAGTCACCACGGTCCGTCTATTTTCACGATGATGTCTTATATTTTTGCCTACGATTCCTTTACACTCAATAAAATATATCGAAATGATAATTTCTGATAACAAGATTGCAAGATCTTTCATATTAGAACGTGAAAATGTTTCCTGGTTAGAACGGCGGAAGGCCGGTTCAAGCACCCCAGAGGGACACCCACTTTGCACTTGGGTGTACAGGTATGGGCGCGTGACGTGACCAGTTGAACGCGAGGGTGACAATCAACCAAGGTGCACACGTTTCAAGACATATTTCAACTCGAAAGCAATTCGTGATGACTCATCCTTGGAACGACAAAAGTTTAACTGGATCAAACTTTTCTTGTTCAAGTATAAAGTTGATCAACTCTATTGAAAGAAAGGTTCTCGCTACAGTTTTCGTTCAACTTTTGTTGATTAACTGAAATCGGTGTTTTTCGGTGTTTATCGCTGAAATTAACTAAACTTGACTCGTGAGAACGCGCCTTTAGGGAGAGACTCTACCGAAGAAGGAAAATGCGTATATGAACAGAGAGAAGCGAGATGGAGCAAGAGAAGAAAATCATCGCACGCGAACCACTCGAGTTCACTTCGCACCTCTCCACTCTTTGTTTGTCCTTACGGTGGATCGAGCACTCGACCAGCGCCTTCTTTCCTTCGTCTCACCCTTCCACCTTCTCTCTTCTTCTCGCTCCAATTCGTCCGTTCTTTGAAGCGCATGCGCTTCGCGCCCAAGCGCGGCCAGATCCTTAAAGTCGTTAGACGATTTTCAACAGCCCCATGTGCATTGTCGCTCGCCAAGGATAAGAGGCCTCGCTAGAAGGAGAGGGAGAGGAAGCTCGTGCGCTCCGAAATTTAAGAATGCAAGGAGCACTGGAAAGCAGACATTCTCGCTTCAGAATCTCAGATTAGAAGTATCAAAGCGTTTTCGACGTTCGAGGATCCTACGATAGATTGTTATCTAGAAAACAGTTGACGAAGCGACGGACTGTGGACACAAAGTGGTTTTTTCAGTGCCAAAAGTCGTTCGGCGGCTGAATTCTGAACCGATTGCAATGCAATTAGTCTTAAAATACGCGTTATTTATTGTACTAATAAATTGATACAATTTGATATTACACTGAGAGAAAAAAATGGTTGGGTTTACTATAATCTCGCTATATTTTATAGTTAAATTTGGCGTCAAACATATTTTTATAGTTCACTTAACCATACAAAATGTAGTAGAATGAACGATTTATACAAATGGTTATATTATTAACTATTATCTTTGTTCTTGTTACCATACGTATAGTAAAGTGTGCTATGTGAATATAGTTAGTTCTATCACTATGTATGAAATATTCTGGTAATATTAACTATATAAAATAGTTACTTTTCTTACCATTATATATTTTCAACCATACTATATTTTTACTTGAAGTAACCACAATTGTGGGTAAAAATATAATATAGTTGGTTATACTATGCCTCTATCGTAATTATTACCGACATTATGGTAATATTTACCATAAATATGATATTTCCAACTATAATTTTGTTACTATGCCATTATAGTTAGATATATCATATACTTTTCTCTCAGTGTACAATTTGTTACCTCTTTAGCTGGAAAGACGTGCTACGCCATTTTGAATTTTGAAATTTCTGTCACGGTTTCGTAATCAGCGAACCCGAAAACCCTTGTATATCAAGATTGAAGGACTTATGAAGACCCTGACCAAAAAATGATTGCCAAAAGTTTAGAACAATTTCGATTTTGTGTTCATTAAGAAATTGCAATATCAAAAAAAGTGTAAGCCTCTACTACAGTACAATAAATAACGCGTATTTTAAGACTAATTTCATCGCAATCGGTTCAGAATTCAGCCGTCGAACGACTTTTGGCACTAAAAAACGACTTTATGCCCATAGTGCACCGTTGGAATTAACGGTAGGAAGCTGACCGACAAGTTTGTTGCTTCGTTCGTATAAAATCCGGATGAAACTCGAGTCGACTCGTGCTGGCGTCGTAACGATAAAATTTCTCATGACTCGGTGAAATCCGGTACTCGCGAACCGTTTGTCCTACTCTTTTACGTCGATGTCTATCACCGCGATGGTGTTACCGATTCTCTCGCGAGATTCCTCTCGATCCGAGCTCATCCATTGTGGAGGGTTGGGTGGTTGATGATCGAATCGGACGACGATGTCCGATCGTTCTCGAACCTCCTGTCGCTCGCGCGAACGCGCCGAGTGAGCGGAGGACAATGACGACGATTACCCTATAATTAGATGCCGACCGATTACCGCGTCCGGACGCGATGCCGAGTGCCTTTGTTGGTCGGAGAGAAATGGATTTGCGATGGAGAAGAAGTCGATTGACCGTACAACGCGGGCACGTGGACTTTCAATTTTCTCGAAATTCAACGGTACGTCGAGCTCGAATCGCAGGATAAGTGATTTTATATCACGAGACCCGGTTCATAGGAAATTTCCACGATTCTATCGCCTTCCGCACTACATAAATTCGCCCGTTCTCTCTCTCTCCTGTTCTCAGACAGCTCTCATATTATCGGAAATCTAATCTCTTTACGATCCTTAACGAATACCTACTCTCCGCTCGATTGAAACTTCAAATTCGTGCGTTATCGTTCCTCGAATTTAAGGCGCGAGCATTAACGACACGCGTGCTGGTCAACGATATAGTCCATTGCACGATGAAAATGTTATGGAAATTTTGTGAAATCGATGCACGATTGAGCCAAGCGGGTGAAAGTCGGTGAGCAAAGAGAGGAGTCTCCTTATATTTGGGCGTGAATATCCTACCTCAACCCGCTCGTTTCGCCTACTTCGTCCACGCGAGTACAGGTCGTTACGCAATTTGCCTCTGGAACATTGATTTCGTCTCTGGACCCTCGATCGAGAGTTTCAGAAGCATACCAGGGTCTTACCTATACTTTGCAAGGAAGAAAAAAAAATCGATAGACTCGGATTGAAATCCACTAGTTCGGCGCACACCTGCGCAATGTCAAATAATCACCCGTATCTCCTTTCCGTAAGAGAAAAAAATGGTTGAGTTTACTATAATCTCACTATATTTTCTATCACTATGTATGAAATATTTTGGTAATATGAACTATTAGGTTGTTCCATAAATTTCTTTTTCTTTTCTTGATAGGAAACAAAATTCAGGATATTTGTTGTTTAAGGTTGATTTATTATGTTATATATGAACCGTTCTGCTTTATCGCCTTCTTCCATTTCTCAAGAAGCCTCATTATTCCTTATTCCTAAGAGTGTTGGGGCTTACTTGCAAAATATTCCTCGTGGAATTAAACAAATTGCGGACGGGCGTAATAGACGTAGCATCACTCATTCTTGTCTGCAGTATCCTTTGCACTATTATCATTTTTACAACAATGAAACATAACATGTTGCAAATACTTCCTGTGGCTATCCATCTTGAACGTGGTAGAAAAAAGTTTTAAAGGAGACTGTGTCACCGACGAAACGTACTTTAAAAGAGCTCTGGGACGACTGAAACCGACATAGACGGCTAATAGATAAGCCTGCATGATTATATAAACATGACCAGTTACAGACATTCCTAGCGTGGCGCGAAAGAAACTTATGGGACAACCTAATATATAAAATAGTTACTTTTCTTACCATTATACAGTATGTCTGATTTAAGTGGAAACAGGTAATTATCTCGTAAAAAAGTAAAGATACAAACAAATTTTTGAAACAAAAGTTGGTCGGTTGGAAAGGGCGCATAATAGGGCGTATTTTGTTTTTTTTTGTGATTGGAGGTATAAAGAAGATTTCAAGGTCATCAGCGTTTTTTTAAATACAATACAGTATTTTTCTATTCATAGTGTGATAGTGGTTGCCGAGACGAGTACAACGACCTATAATGTTGGTGAATTACGTGCGTGGATTATTGCTGCATGTACAGTGTGTTCCGAAGTGATACGCGGCAGTTGATCGGGTTGCCTATCCACAGATCTGCAGGCGCTCGCTCTGCTGACCGGCAAGAGAGCGTGGAGGGGGGCAGGCTGCCGGTCTACTGGCGCTAGGTGGCACTGGACAGGGGTGGACGGTTGATGTTCGTGACTCGTGTATCGTCCTTATATTAACCTTACTTCAATTATAACGCATATTACCGACCGGTATTAATCGGCTTTTTGTCCCTACCGCTTATCGGCCGGTAGACTGTTAATCTAACCATATAAAAGTTACTGTTTTGAGCGATATCACAGTTTAAAAAAATATTAAATCGTAGCATTTGAAGAACATTATTATATGAACTGTGCAATCTCATATAAATATTAACCTGAAAACATTGCTAATAGATAAATTAGCGCCCCGCATGCACAAGAATTCTATTTTTAAAGAAGGTTAAGTCAGTTTAATTTTTTCAATTTTTTCAATTTTATTTTTTGCACTTACAATATAAATCTGTGCGGAAAAACGGAAACATTTTGAACAATTGAAACGAAACGCATATATCTAATTAACAATAATTGAATTGAACTTGAACGTAAGAATTTAACACAATTAATAAACAAGAATTTAAACTAAAACAAATAATAGAAAATCATAAAAACAAAAAATAACAAAATTAACAGAATTCTTGTGCATGCGGGGCGCTAATTTATCTATTAGCAATGTTTTCAGATTAATATTTATATGAGATTGCATAGTTCATATAATAATATTCTTCAAATGCTACGATTTAATATTTTTTTAAACTGTGATATCGCTCAAAACAGTTACTTTTATATGGTTAGATTAATAGTCTACCGGCCGATAAGCGGTGGGGACAAAAAGCCGATTAATACCGGTCGGTAACGTGCGTTTAATATAATTGAAGTAAGGTTAATATAAGGACGATGTACGAGTCATGAACATCAACCCTCCATCCCCGTCCAGTGCCACCTCGCGCCAGTAGACCGGCAGCCTGCCCCCTCCATGCTCTCTTGCCGGTCAGCAGAGCGAGCGCCTGCAGATGTATGGATAGGCAACCCGTTCTACTGCCGCGTATCACTTCGGAACACCCTGTACAAAAATAAATGATAAGATATTAAAACGCGTAGAAAGAGAATTTTTGAGAAGATTGCAATGTTGTATTCTAAATGACGAAGGACATGTTGAAGGAACGGCCAAATACAAAATATACTGAAAAGTTCTTGTTAGTTCTTGTTGTTGTAACTAAATGCTGTATGAAAAATATAAATGTGGACATGTTTTTTGTTAATTTACGACTTTTTTAAGACCTTAAATAACCTTTCATTATAGGTCGTTGTACTCGTCTCGGCAACCGTTATCACATTATGAATACAAAAATACTGCATTGTATTTAAAAAAACGCTGATGACCTTGAAATGTTCTTTATACCTCCAATCACAAAAAAACAAAATACGCCCTATTATGCGCCCTTTCCAACCGACCAACTTTTGTTTCAAACATTTTTTTGTATCTTTACTTTTTTACGAAATAATTACCTGTTTCCACTTAAATCAGACATACTGTATATTTTCAAGCATACTATTGTATATTTTTAGTTGACATAACCATAATTTTGGGAAAAAAAATAATATAGTTGCTTATACTATGTCTCTATCGTAATTATTGCCGACATCATGGTAACATTTACCATAAATATCACATTTCCAACTATAATTTTGTTACTATGCCATTATAGTTAGATATATCATATACTTTTCTGTCAGCGTACGATCATTGCATAATTACCGTCTCGTTATTTTATCCTTGGCATCCTTGCGATATGCAATAACTGAATTACATTTTGAACCAGTGCCCGTCACTCCCGTCTCTCGGCGCCTAGATAAGGCCACGTTTAATCGTATCGGAAAATTAGCACCACCTCTGGGTCCCCTTAGTTACTACCTTCGAGAAAGCGATCCATCGCTTCTCGCCTTCGCCAAAGTCTCCACGAACCCTTTCCACCTCCTCCTTAACCTCCACGCGCCATGCATCAAGGCGGCATCCTCGCGAATGCCTTTTAGTCCCGTTGTCGGAAGCATTACCGACGATTACGCGAGAGACCCTCTCGCCTCGAAGGCATTAAGAGTAGACGCACGAGATCCGATCACGCGGTGGAAATTCTCGAACGACGTAGGGGGGCTTCTAAAGGAAGGGCTGGATACTAAGAGGATAGATAGATAGATAAGTTTATTAGAATTCAGGGACAATGGCCCATATGAATCTAACAGAAAACGCATACAAGAATAGGAACATGACACACTAACTAGACTAAACTTACCTTAAACTAACAACAACTGTGTATGTACAGAATAAATCAAAAATTAAAAGAGTACGTGCACTATATTAAACTAACTAAAATCAAACCGAAGTGAGTCCAACTTAAACGCAAACTTTCCTAAACACTAACAGCAGCATTCGCCTAGAAAAGAAGGTGTGCTTGTAAGTTATTTCTAAATCTAGTCAAAGACGTGGCTGTACTTATATTATCTGGCAATCTTCAGAGGAGAGGAACGAAAGCCTCGCTCGAATTCCTCGGTGGTCCTTTTCTCTCTGTATCCGGATCGATCGCGAGAGCAACGACAAAGGAGGTGGAGAAGGTGGCTGAGGGCTCCTCGTCCGTCGTCTTAAAGGGGGTCCACGAAGGACGACGAAGGGACGTCACACTCGCGCGTCGTGGAATTAACGTTCGACCGCTCCGATCTCGCCGCGTGGTGATCCTCTTGGAAGCGACGTCACCGTGAGTGACGTTCCTGCCCGAGCTCGTCTTCGTCCTCGAAGAGAGAGGGAGAGAGAGAGAGAGGGACGAGGAAAAATCCAAGCCACCGAGACCACCTCACCCGAGGAAATCCTCTTACCCGAGTCGTCCGTCTACGTTGATCCGCTCCTAAGTGATGATTTTTCCACCTGAAGCACGGAGATAATGCGAGGCCGGAGGGTCCTACACCCCTGTCCACGCGAGTGGACCTTTCGATTCGTCTTGGAGTCTTTTCTAGCGACGAGTGGGAGGAAGCGAGGATTGGTGGATCCTCCTGCGATTAGAATTCGCTCTTATCGACGAGCACAATCGTTTCGTCGAACACTCGTCGAACAAAGGAAGGAATTTTACGTGAAAAGTTATTCCGGTTTTTTTTAGCCCGCGATATTAGCGCCTCGACTGTTTTCCTTGACTCCATTAAGGAGTCAGGGCTACTCGTAACGCCGAAAAAAACGCTTTTTTCGGGATTTTTGTTTCCAAACATGCTTTGTTATTCAGTGGAAAATGTTTTCCCATATGAATAATCAATATTTCTAGTAGCTACAGTAAAATTTTCATTGAAAAATAATGATAAATAAGCGAGATGCAGTCAGTCTGCGAGGGGATAAAAAAAAAAGGTGTTTCGCGGTGATCACCGCTGCTCATCACTGGATCATTTAAAACCAAAAAAATTAACGGGGATCATTAGTAAATCACATTGGGCTCAGGATGGACGAAGGGTTAATGAAAATTTCGAATTTTTACAAAATGGCAAATGTTCAAAGTCAAAACTTGTTTTTCGACTAAAATTTCACTCATACTTTCAGTTATAAAAAAAAAAACTATTCACCGCCGATAAAAATCCTTCGTCCATCCAGGGGACAATTACGCACAGAATAAGTGACACAAATTTCAAAATGATCGGTCAAGCCGTTCTGGAGTTACAGTGATCACCGACTTTAAAAACGTGCTTTCGAGAAAAACGCATTTAAAGTTTTAAGTACAATTTGCATGCAAATAAAAAAATTATTTTTGGACTGACATTGAATCATCTATTCCGGCACCATAAAGTGACTCTTTTGAAATGCTGTACTTTGAGAAAATGCAGAAAAAAAAGAAACACGATTTTTTGAAAATGCTGACTAGCCCGCACCCCTTAACCTTTTGAGCGCTATGGATGCATATATGTGTTTGATGAAAGCTATCGGTGTGGATTAAGAACACATATATGAGTTTAGTCTAAGTTGCCTGCATGGATTGAAGGCGCATATATGCGTTTGTCGATTTTTTCGATCACCTACATAGAAGTAGTACAATTACTTTTGTGTGAGATGAATACAAGCGCATGGTTGGGTACTGGATTGTCCGGTTATTGAAACGCAGCACATTTCAATTTTGGTGCACATTTTTTAAATGAGATATGTGTCATTCTGTTCCACAACTTTTCTCCATCTCTCCGGCAACTTGAAAATTCCGTCCTTCCAGAACCACTCAGGTTTGTCGGCGAAAAACTTTTCGGAATGATTTCAAAAAATCCGAACTTTCCGGACAACCCAATAATAATTAATACTCAAAAATAACGCTCCTTAATTATTTAATCCCGTGCAAAAGGATTACTATAACTTATTACTATTTGCGCCTGGAATAGTTAATCAATAGAGTTCAGCCTAGCGAAAAAGTATTCCGTCCACAGCGATCGTCACCGTCCGTATGGATCGCATAGGCCGCGAGTATTCAGCACTCAAAGGGTTAAACGAAGATCGTCTCGGAGTCCTCTCTTGATTCAAGACGAGAACGCGTGGATTAGAGAGCATGTCGTGAGAATAATTTCATCCAACGAAGGAGAACTTTCAGTGAAAAGTCTCACGAATTTTTGTATCGCTCGATATTAACACCTCGACTACTTTCCTCGATCGTAGAAAGCTACGATTGCTTCCGAAGATTGGATTATTCGTCGAGAACCCATAGAATGGAGTAACACTCGCGACAGCCTCGCATTATTCTCCGAGAGGCACGGCAACACCCAAGAACACCCGTCATCCTTTATCATCCGGTCGGTCCATAAGTATTCGTAGCGCACGAGATAGATTAAATAAGAAAGTTGTGGGATGCCGAGCGGACGGTTTGATCGTCAAACGGCAGCCAACGCGAAGCCGGGCCGAGGATATTTGTCTTTATTAAAGGAAGGAGGAGACGGAGGACGGAGTAGGAGTGCGACGGACACCGAGAGGCAGAAGCGAATAACTGAGAGAAGAGAGAGAGAAAGAGAGAGAGAGAGAGAGAGAAGCACCGAAGGAGATTCTTCTCGAGACCCCTTAGGTCGCTCTAATCACTTTTCTCGAGCGGTGATTAACATCCTAACGCAATAAGTACGTGCCTTTACGGGACCAGAGGTTGCGGGGGTTATTAATATACAGTACCTTAGGGCGAAACACCGTCGGAACAAACAAGCCAAACAGAATTAGCTCGGAATATTTGAACAACCTGACGAAGGGTTGGAAGGGATGGGACGAGGGAGACAGAGAGTGAGAGAAGATCAAGAGAGTAGCGTGAGAGTGAAAGGAATGGAGAGAAGAAGAGAAACCAAGCTGCTCCAGTGGTTGGCACGACGGACGGATGAATCGAGTGGGGTGTGAGCGTGTTGCTAATGCCGAAGAACGTAGTGGTGGGGTTGGTAGGACCCGTAGGGTGGCGAACGCACGACGACGACCAAACTCAAAACCGAACCTACTCGCGCAGGGACCTTACAGAGGCGATCCACTCCATACCGCTAATCTCGTCTCTGGAACTCGACCCGGGGCCAACTTCCACCCTCGTTCCTCGAATGATCGGCTAATAACGAGTCGGGGATAGAAGAAAAAAAGTAGATGCAAAAAAAGAAGAGAGTGGAGGAGGAGGGAGGAAGAAAGGCGAAGCCGAGAGGGAAGCATTCCGGCGGAATTAATCGCGAACGTTCTCTCGACCATCGAGATCCCTCGTTCTAGGATCGATTCTCCTAGCCGGCCTTTCTCTCTCTCTCTCTCTCTCTCACACACACACACACACACACACAGAGTCTCTCTTTTCTTCTTTTCTATCTCACGAATGAAAAATTTAAAACGTACGAGGGAATATTGCATGCAATGGAATTAACTCTTTCTCTTCTCTCCCTACCTCTCTCTCTCTCTCTCTCAACCTTTTGTACGTTCTCCGATCCAACTCCTCACACGATCGTTCGATTTATCGATTTTCCGGCTTCACTTCCCCGGGGCGGCGCGCGCGCTCGCGTCCAGAGAAAGCGAGGACGGAAGTTGAGCGATGAGATTCGTCGTGTGCTGGTCGCGCGGAGTTTAGAATCTAATCCGAACCCTCGCTCGAGTCCCTCCTCGCGACGCGTACGTCCAGAGTTTATATTGGAAGCGCGAAACGTTTCACGATGAAATCAATTAACGTCCTTCACCTCGGCGCTTTTATTTCTCTTGCGAGCAATCGAGGAGGAGGAAACGCTCGTTGAAATTAAAGCCACCGGAGGTTCTCTCTCCCTGCGAATAACGGAATAGCAGGGAGGGACAATATAATGCCGATGGAATTATTGGACGAGGAAGAGGAAACGTAGGCGATTTCTAACGGTTGCGAGCTCCTTTCTACGAACGTTCGTCGACGGATCTCTCCTCTATAGACGAGACCGTTTCTGATCTTCTCTCTCACCTTCTTCTCTATCGTACGTTCCTCCCCTTCGGAGAAAAATTTATCGTCGTTCCATTGCGCTCTCGTGGAGAGACCTTCTCCGATGGGTGACATATCCTGGTGAGGTGTCTGTGAAGCTAGCGTCCCATCCGGTGGAAACTCACAAACTATTGAGAGTTCTGGCTTCCATTTCAATAGTTCTAGACTTCCTGATATGTTAAATAAAGAGTTCTGCTCATTAACCCCTTAACAGTGTATGTAGCATATATGCACAAAAAAAGTCGTGCCACTGGAGTAAGATGTGCATATATGCACATTTGAGAAAAAACCAATTTACCCTTGTACGATTTGTATGAATTATGGTATCCTACTGTTTTTGCGGTCGCTGAATTCGAATATGATATCAGAATTTCAAAATTCAAAATGACAGATCCAAAATGGCGAGCGAAAAAATGAGAATTTTGTTCGATTGTTATGAACCTCGGTATCCGGGAGTTTTTCGAGTCCCTGAATACGTATATGATACCAGAATTTCAAAATTCAAAATACTCCCGGATACCGAGTTTCATAACAATCGAATAAACTTTTATTTTGCGGTCGCCATATTGGATCCGCCATTTTAAATTTTAAAATTCTGATATCATATTCCGATTCAGCGACCTGACAAATATGGATACCAAAATCATTACAGAAATCTAACAAACTTTTTTTTTCGCACACTGGTGGCAAGTAAAGCTCACTTTCGCTACACTGTTAAGGGGTTAAAGCCGAAAATTGAGCTCTCCAAGCGTCGTGTACCATATTTAGAGAGAAGAGTGTGAGACGCTGAAAAAAATTAGGGAGTTCCCGTTGAAATAAAATGTTGTCCGTACAGTTCTAAACATGCTACATCATATTCTAAAGCGTTCCAGGCACTAGCAATGTTGAATTATTTTTAAATAAATCCATAAAAAAAATTCGAAGAAAATGCTACAACACGTTCTGAAGTGTATGCGACGATATTTTGAGTAGTTCCGGATGATTACTCGGAAGGTATTATTTCTAAATACACTAAACAACATTGTTACTTCCCGGAACTCTTTAGAATATGCTGTAATATGTCTAGAACTATATGGAAAACATTTTATTTCGACCGGAACTCAGTAATTTTGTGTGTTCATTTAGCATTCATTTATTTAAAAATAATTCAACATTGCTAGCGCCTGGAACTCTTCATAGAACTGTTTAAAAACTGTAAAACTTTCGAAATCTTGTCATGCCGAATGTCGGAACTTGTTTAGGACTCGTTTTCGGCTTTAGTGAGCAGAACTCTTTATTTAACATATCAGGAACTCTAGAACTATTGAAAAGGAAGCCAGAACTCTCAATAGTTTGTGAGTTTCCACCAAATGAGACGCTAGCTTCACAGACACCCTGGCGAGTTCTCCTATGGGTGAAAGGGAGGAAGGGAAGGTGAGATTAGAAGATCGACTGAGAATGGTTAGAAAGTTTAATAGACAAGGACGAGGTGGGGAACAATTTTAGGTGAATACCAGTAAGGTAAGGTTTTTTTTTTCTCTGTAGTTTATGCTCGATGTCTCGTTAAAAGTAAGTTATAGAACTTCTCCTTCGTTCTCTTCCTTGGAATCCACATATCCGAGATCCATCTCTTTTGAGAGAGTTCTCTCTCTCTCTCTCTCCATCTTTCTATTTCTTCACTCTTCCGGGCGAGGAAGGTCGAGAAAAAGTCGGACGATAATAGTCTGAAATAGGCACGGCCGGCAATTCGTTTTCTCGAGAGTCAACCGGAGGAATTGATACCATCGAAAGGAGAATATCCCGGAATACGCGGACGAGGAGAGTAGGTAAACGTGGGTAAACGTCGCGATGCGCGCCTACGTTCGAGCGCAGCCCCCTCGACATTCGATACCTCGAACGGCCTGCGCCTACCTCCGTGAAACGGTCCCGAGACGAGTTCGGATAATATTACGAATTTTCAATTAGGGGGGTCGATCGACGTTTCTAAGCGGGCCCAAAGTCGAGAACAGTTTTGCGTTCTTAGAGAGTGAGAAACGTTGGCACCTGATTAATACCTTGGGCCACGAGAACGGTCAGACGCATCGGAATTGTAAAGTATCAGCGGCATGCTCGAGTATAGCTTCTCCTTTTAACGCTTTCGTTTTTCTCCTTTACTAAGTTTGAAGAACGATATTTTTTCGAAGCTCCAGCGCTCATCGATTTCGAATTTCACGTGTCCAGTTTCGAGAATAAAGACGGACACCACTATCTGAAATTAATGCGATCGAGCACCTTGACTCGATGTTCCACTCGTCGATGTTCGAATTAAGGACAAACTTTTTCGGAAAAACGAGAAAAAAGCGAAAAAAATGGCAATTCCATCGTATCTTTCTCCTATCGATTTTATATTTTCCATAGCAACGTCTCTACTTTAGGTTCCGACGAAAGCGCCACGGTACAATTGCCCCAATTCGATGATTTTTCTCGAAGCACCTTATCAGTCGTTGATCTTCAGATAGGATAGCCGATACGTGAGAAGCCTCGTTTAAATATTTCCAATCGTCCGATAAGCATTATCGGTAACGAATCTCGCCCTTCCCTCCAATCTCGCAAATTCTGGTCGTTAATTAATTGCAAATCGATCGAAGCCAATATTTTATCCGTTCGCGCTTAATCTAGCTCCGAAACGACCTGACCGCGTCTCGAAGCACATTTCTCCACTTTTTTGGACAAACTTTCTTCTCGTCTGTCGCCAATGGCGAGAAGAAGAATGAAGGAGGAACTAGAGAAGGAGGAAGAAGAAGAAGAAGAAGAAGTAGTGGAAGAGCATCGCGTCGAGTTCATCTTCTCTCTCGACGAAACGTGGCCCGTGAAAGAACTTCCGCTCCTCTCGCACGTGGCACTCCTCAGGGTCTATCCGATCGTTTCATCTCGATCGCTCCCTTCTTCGTCTTCGTCTTCATCTTCGTCTTCGTTCACCACTCCTCTACACGTCCTTTCTCCATGCTTTTCCCTCTTCCATTCTCGGGCCTTCGTCTATCTTTCTTCTTCATTTATCTCTCTCTCTCTCTCTCTCTCCTCTTCTCCGTCTTCATCGTCGTCCTCCCCTTCGTTCTCTTCCTCGTGCTCGTGGTCGTACCTCTTCTCGTCTTTTTAACCGCGTCCGCGGGCGTATCTGCATCTAAATGCGCTCCTCCGATGCGAAATTCTGAGGACGTCACGTGGTGATATGTGACCCGGGTACCCGGCGTCTTCGTCGTCCTCTTCCTCCTTCATCCCTCTTCGTCCCCTCCTCTTCGTCTTCCACTTCCTTCTTCGTCCTCCTCCACCCTTGGATCCTCTCTCACTCCTCTTTCTCCTTCGTCTCCTCGCCCCCGTTTCCCGTCGCGCGTTCTCCACGTGTCTCCTTTCTTTTCCTTCCATCTTCTCTCCTGGGCTCTCGCTCGTCACGAATCGCCTCCGCGGAATGCGAGACCATGTGCGAGAAAACACTTTGCTCGCGAGCGGCATGCACCGTTTCGTGCCACGCGCATCCGTGTGTGCGTATATTGAAAGAAAAAAATGGTTGGATTTACTATAATCGCACTATATTTTATAGTTAAATTTGGCGCCAAAGATGTTTTTGTAGTCTACTTAATCATAGAAAATATAGTAGAACTATTATAGTTCTATCATGAACTATTACCTTCGTTCTTGTTACCATATGTGCATATAGTAAAATGTGATGTGTGAATATAGTTAGTTCTATCACTATGTATGAAGTGTTCTGGTAATGGGTGCTTCCGATAACCTATAGTTGAGTTGATTTTCGTAGGAGTAAAATATACGATAGGTACAACCATCTAGTATCACCATACTTCATGACAACTCAATGCTGTCTTGTAGCACCATTGAGTTGAGTTGAGTTGAGTTGAGTTATATTAATAATTTCTCAAAATTATACAAAATTATAAAGTATATTGAACTTTAATTAATTGATACTACAGTTACGTTCACCAACATTTATTATTATGCAAAATTACGACGTATCAATTAGTTAAAGTTTAATTTACTTCATGATTCGTATAATTTTGAGAAATTATTACCTTATATCGTATCCTTGGTTCTACCTTATATCGTCCTTTGCTGCTACCTAACTCAACTCCACTCAACTCAATGGTGCTACAAGACAGCATTGAGTTGTCATGAAGTACGGTGATACTAGATGGTTGTACCTATCGTATATTTTATGCCTAGAAAAATTAGCTCAACTACAGGTTATCGGAAGCACCCAGTATTGACTATATAAAATAGTTACTTTTCTTGCCATTTTATATTTTCAACCATACTATATATTTTTAGTTGAAATAACCATAATTTTGGGTAAAAACATAATATAGTTGGTTACACTATGCCTCTATCGTAATTATTACCGACATTATGGTAATATTTACCATAAATGTGATATTTCCAACTATAATTTTATTACTATGCCATTATACATAGTTAGATGTATCATATACCTTTTCTCTCAGTGTGTGCTCCGGAATTCAAGAATGTATGGAGCACTGGAAAGCAGACCTTTTCGCTTCGGAATTTACCTAGAATCTCAGATTAGAAGTATCAAAGCGGTTTCGACATTCGAGGATTCTACGATAGATAGATATCTTGAAAACAGTTGACGAAGCGCCGATGAAATTAACGGTAGGAAGCTGGCCGTCAAGAGCTGCGTTCTTTTTACACAAGATCTCCGATAATCTCAGCTCACTTCAGTTGGCGGTCGTTCTTTTTGATTGACTCACTTCACAACTGAAGTGAAACTAAGTGAGATTTTATCCTCCCCCTTACCGCAACTGCCTTACCCCTCAAATTGTCTCAAAATGAGATCTCACAATCAGCTCTTTCTACGGTTGTGTAGCGTTAGTGTGATTCGGTGAGGATGCGCTGCAATAATCTGAAGTAAACGCCGAGTAATACCTATACTCGCTATTGACCGTTCTTTTAGAAAAGTTCTTACAATTAGATCACATAATCTCACCAAATCTCAGCTCAGTTCGGCTCAGTTAATCTCAAGCTGACAAGGGGAGGCTCACAATGTGTTGTTTCCAATTTCGCTGAATTTGAAATATGTCATAGTTCAGCACCCCTAGATGCTCATGGTACCCGGTTTTATATGAAGATGGCCCGTAGTTTTCGAGAAAATTGCAGTTAAACATTGCGATTTTTCGGCCTAAATTGAGGATGTGGCAGCGCAGTGAGACACGCGTATCGACGAGACAAAGACATTTGATTCTCTGTTGTTTTTTTTCCTGTCTCTCGTTCTCGGGCGCTGCGCTGCCACATCTTCAATTTAGGCCGAAAATTCGCAATATTTAACTGCAATTTTCTCGAAAACTACGGGCCATCTTCATATAAAACCGGGTACCATGAGCATCTAGGGGTGCTGAACTATGACATATTCCAAATTCAGCGAAATTGGAAACAACACATTGTGATCCTCCCCTTGTGAGATGTAAAAAGAATGCACCTAAGTTCGTTACCTCGTTCGTATAAAATCCGGATGAAACGAGTCGACTCGTGCTGGCGTCGTAACATTTACCATAAATATATTTCTAACCATAATTTTGTTACCATGCCATTATATTTAGATATATCATATACATTTTCAGTGTACACGTAGCATCTCCGGACTTGCCCTCCGAGTGAACCGCCTCGACGGATAATTCCTTCGAAAAGTTTCAGAACGTCGTGACGGCTTAAAGTCGGCGAGAATTCGTCGAGAGAATTCGTTACTCGGACAATTTCCCCTCGCTCGTAACGAAGCACGACCTACTCCCGTTAACCAATCTTCCCACGGTGTTCTCGATAAGGCGAGGTGCGATAAATTAGCGCGCTCTGGACGACCAAGTGCCGCCTCTGGTGAATAATCTGACCGGGGGTAGCGGACAAATAAGCGGGGCGGTACTTGCGAGATGGGGTGGAGAAGCACGTGGCGCTTTTTCTTCCGGAGACGCTCGCGTAATAATCGCAACTGCGAAACTTTTCGTGCTGTTTAGCTCTAGTAGGGCGGTATCCGTGAAGAGGAGGACGGAAGGGAGAGAAGGACGGCAAGGACGAAGGGAAAGGATAAAGAGGAGGAGGTGGCAAGCGGGAATAATAAATATCGCGTTACCTTCGGGGGTGTGTCCAGGCATAACTAACTGACTATTAACTAAATATTTATTACCTAGATAACTGCTTGATTTATCTCGCGGCGCGATACGTTTATATTTATACACGCCTCGTGCCCGTGGCCGGCTCGGTGATCCTCTAAGTATTTAAAGGGAGAGACGAGCTGAAAAAACGTCGTCGCCTTCTTCCTCAATCTTTTCTCTCTCTCTCTCTCTCTCGTTTCTTTTTTCTTTCTCCCCTCTAATGGCCCGGGCGGAAAAGAAGATCGTGGAGGCGCGACAGGGGCGGTCGTGCGCGCGCACGTGCGTGTCTCCAGCTCGCGTCGATTATCTCAAATTGGCTTATCGATATAAATAAATCAACTCGAGCCGTCCTACGGGACGATAGCATCGCCTTTAAATCGTCTCTTCCTTCTTCTCGTCTCTCCTTCTCCTCGTGTATTTTCGTCGAGCGATTAGCCTGGACGAGCTGCAGCCTCCGCGACGACCCCGCGACCGAACATCACCGACTACCTCCCCGACTGCTTCCTCTCTGCTACACCGATCCGTCTACCCCTTTTTTTTTGCCGTATCCTCGACGAACTCCATCGATTCTCTTCAACGGACACCGAAGGCTCACCCCTCGCCTTCTACCGTCTACGTTACTCGACGTGGTTCGCGTTCTTTATCTTCGAACCATTTTATCACGATTTTATCGTCGATCCCACGAATTCCGACGGCGGAACGTCCTGGATGAGCTTCGAAGCAGGAGAAGGATATTGCAGCGAATAGGTCTTTTAAATTTCAATTTTCAACGAGAGACTAGAACGTGGGTGTATCGTCCTGGCTTACCGAGGCGCGGACGATCATGTTCTTGGGAAAACCGGGCAGGTATAGTCTTCGAATGCGTCTAGTAAAGAGTCGTTAATCGCTTTTTGATGCTCATCTTTTGCGCGAAAGTATTTTACGAATTCGGGTGAGGTTTCGGGTGAAGAGACTGAGAAAGGATGCCAGAGAAAGAGAGAGAGAGAAAGAGAGAGAGAGAAAGATAAAGATATAAATTTGTTAATCCTGAGCATGGCGCCCCAAGGGTTCTAACTGTAAGGCTCCGAATGGCGGGTGAGATGAAATAACAGGCTCGTTTGAAACTCAACAAAACTGTCTATTAAAAATATAAAAAAATGAACTTTAGACAATTAGAAAAGCCCGACTTGGTCACTCTAACTCCGACAATCTCCTAATTCTATCGATTCGCTAACAACCCTGTTTGGTTGTTATCCGCACGCTTATTGCGAACGAAGAGACTCTCCTTCGCCGGTTTTCCTCTCTTCTCTTACTGCTGCCAACCTAATTTATTAAGGCTCTTACACTGTTACCAACTTAACCTATTAAAGTTCTTACACAACCAAGATACAGCAAACATCAAAAGAAATGCATAAAAGCAAAACAGCATATAAACGAAATAAAGATGAAGATAAAGAAAATAGAGGAAAGGAAAGAAGAAATAGAAAAGATGAAACACTTACAAGTATCCCAAAGGATCAGCCTGCACTTTCAAAAGAAAGTCGCGCAAACTGCTCTTAACACTATTTCTACCGCAATTTTGTATATACCTATTTCGACTAATTGTAAGAAGCCTCCTCTTGGGTCCAGGATGAGCTGCAGGAAAACGATATTACTAAATTAATGTAACAATTAACATGCGAATAGTGAAAGAAGTAATTGAAGAAATACGATTGAACTTGGTAAATTATTTTAACCCTGCTGGTCTGTTCGCAATTGCTATACAGTTGTATCGTTCGGGTAACGGTACATGAGTAACAATTGGAAATATAATTAAAAAAATATATAATATGTAAAAATTAAATATGAAGTAACAATACCCCAATATTGAAATAAAGTATTAAATAAAGTCACCAATGCCTGATAAAGCAAAATTTGAAACAAAAGCACACTTGCGATTTAAATTTTCTGTCGGGTCAAATAGACCCGAACAGACCAGTAGGGTTAAAATACGATTGGAGAGGGTGTCTTTTGACACCTTTGGTAGAAATAGTGTTAAAAGTGCCAAATGTCCCCACTGCCCTTATACTGAGCGGAAAGGACTTTCATAATTTCACCGCGGAAAATCGAAAGGAGCCTCTGAAGGCCTCAATTCTGCAGTAGAGATTAGATTAGATTAGATTTATTAATAAACATTCAGGGACAATGTCCCATATGAACATAACAGAAGAAGAATACAGAGAAAAAGCAGTAGATTTAACTTAATCCCTGACAATACCGAACTATTACCGAGGAAGTAAAGTAATCAGGCAAAGGAAAAGAGTTTTCCGCCTTATATTAGAGAGAGAGAGAGAGAGAGAGAGAGAGAGAAAGAGAGAAGCAGAAAGAGGAATGAGAACGGGGGGACGAAATGAGAGGTTCGGAAATCGTTTCCGCCCGCGAGAGGGTATGGAACTTCTCGAATTGCAAAATCTCCCTTTTTCTCTCGGACGGCCGAGTCCTGGCTCGCAGGCTCGTAAAGTGTCACCCAGGCGAGGCGCGACCACCCCGTATAAACCGCGGCGGGTGTTTTGCATATAGGCGTCACGTACGGGCGCCCGTCGAACGAAAAGTATCGATTACAGATTTCTCTCATCGAGAGAAGGAAACAACGCGCGGCTCGCCGATCGATAAGGAGCCGACCGCCTGGTCCCACTCCTCCTCTTTCTCCTCCGCCTCTCATACTCACCTCCACCCCTTCGTCCTTATCCCATTTTACCCGTTCGAATTACAGGAACGCACTCGGCGCGCCTCTTAACTCACTCTCACCGTAAGTCGTAAGTCTCTCCCGTCTCCAAGGGGTTCTCCTCTCAAAATCATTCGATACCTCTATTTTCCGATAAGTAAGCGTAATCCCATCCCTATTTGTTCGCTCGGTCTACCTTGCGTAATAGGCCGTCTACGTTTACCCCTCCGTCTCCTTCTCACGCTACCCACTCCTTTCTTCTCTCTCGCGCTCCTCGATCTTTTCTCTCTCCTTGCCACCTTGCGTCAGAGTTACGCGTACGTGGAGCCAACGCATTTGTCGGTAATAAGATTTTAATGGAACGTTGAAAATTGTGCGGTTTTTGGGGAATTTATTCGACCACCGACACGACCGTGACGAATAATAAGATATTATGATAAGAACGTGTGGTGGGGAGGGAACTGAATGTTGTAGGTATTATATTGTAAATTAATCCTTTGACTGCTGAATACTCTCGGCCGAAGTACTGCGCCTGGACGGCGATCATAGCGATTGGAAATCGTAGGAAATGAATGTATACAGTATGTCTGATTTAAGTGGAAACAGGTAATTATTTCGTAAAAAAGTAAAGATACAAAAAAATTTTTGAAACAAAAGTTGGTCGGTTGGAAAGAGCGCATAATAAGGCGTATTTTGTTTTTTTGTGATTGGAGGTATAAAGAACATTTCAAGATCATCAGCGTTTTTTTAAATATAATGCAGTATTTTTGTATTCATAATGTGATAGCGGTTGCCGAGACGAGTACAACGACCTATAATGAAAGGTTATTCGAGGTCTTAAAAAAGTCGTAAATTAACAAAAAACATGTCCACACTTATATTTTTCATACAGCATTTAGTTACAACAACAAGAACTAACAAGAACTTTTCAGTATATTTTGTATTTGGCCGTTCCTTCAACGTGTCCTCCGTCATTTAGAATACAACATTGCAATCTTCTCAAAAATCTCTTTCTATGCGTTTTAATATCTTATCATTTATTTTTGTACATGCAGCAATAATCCTCGCACGTAATTCACCAACATTATAGGTCGTTGTACTCGTCTCGGCAACCACTATCACACTATGAATAGAAAAATACTGTATTGTATTTAAAAAAACGCTGATGACCTTGAAATGTTCTTTATACCTCCAATCACAAAAAAACAAAATACGTCCTATTATGCGCCCTTTCCAACCGACCAACTTTTGTTTCAAAAATTTTTTTGTATCTTTACTTTTTTACGAAATAATTACCTGTTTCCACTTAAATCAGACATACTGTATATTTGGGCTAATCTGAATTCCGTTGATTAAGTATGCAAGACTCAATTGAGATATAATTGTATTTTTTCACGCTAAATTGAACGATGCAAAAAAGTCTTTTTTTAGCATTAATATTATTTTATCAGATTGGCAAACGCACGCATGCCGGTAACGTTTACCGAGCGCATATATGCGCCCATAGTTCACACGAATAGCTTTCGCCGGATGCACATATGCGCCCATAGCAGTCAAAGGGTTAAAGGAAAGGTTTGATCGAACGTTAACATCCGATGAAGTTTTACTCGTTGCTTCCATTCGCTCCCGCCTCGGTTTCGTCTCTATCCGCGTTTAGGTCTACATGCTCTCTCGTCTGTATCTCGAATCTCGACACGTCCTGTCTTTATGTCCTCGTCTCCATGCGCACGCCCGTTTGTTCATGCGGAAACTTAGAGCCGCCGTCACGCAGCCCCTCCTTATCCGAGAGTTTCTCGAATCCGAGGCTGATCCCGCACTTGGCCTATTTAACATATCCTACCTATGGTGTTTGGAAGAAGGGACTTTCTAATTAGATTCTTGGCGAGATTCTGACTAGACGTCATTAATTTTTCTATTCTCGGGCGTTGCTTCTTAATTTGATTTCGAGATTATCGTGATATCCGGTCTTTCTTTATTTCTTTGTATCTGTCATTGTCCTTACCTGAATGCAACCCACGGGACTTTGGTTTCGCGCGTAATAATTTAGGTTAGTTTAGGCTTAAGGTCGATAACCTTTCTGGAGGTAAGAGCTATTTTTTTTACCAATGTGATAAATTATTTTTGTAAAATGCCAAATATAGGCACATACATCGGTAATATGTATTAGAAAAAATAATATAACCGTTATCTGCTGTGAAACATTTATTGATTGTGAAATCAAAACATTCTATTTTGCGTAGTAACAGAACATATAAGACAACGTATTAAAGGAAACGGAAACACTTTTTTTATAACTTTTAAAAAAAACTAATAGTAAAAACCTAATTTCAGTAGGTTATATAGCTTTGCTTAAAATACAAATTAACTGCAAAAAATAATATAAACGCTAATATGTAATATTAGTGAGATTTAGTACAGGCAGAAAGTTGTTCCAAATTTGGTGAATATTGAGAAGTTTTTAATTTCATACAACTTTCGAGGCTTCCGTTATTAAGCGAACTTGTTAATTTGTTTTTAATAATCGTCATGCTTGAAAATAATTGTTCACAGTAGTAAGTAGATCCAAAAATGGTCAAGATGCTAAATGCACATGTTTTCACTTGATCAATAAACTCCTCAAGAGCCACAAGTATGATTCTACCGTGCCGCAGGTTGCCGACCCCTGGTTCAGGCTAACGAACATTCTAGAACATTCTAAAACCTTCGAGAGCCTTCCATCTAGTTTCCGTCATGCCATGCAGGATTGGACGACCAATCATGCGTCGTCCTTGAAACAAATGACGATCGGCTACTTGTCGATCGATGGTAGACACACCGCGTGCCTGGCATTATTCCCTTTGCAGCCATTGAAAGCGATATCACCTCTTCCAAGTTTCTTGTTCCTTTATAATAAACTTTTATTCTGCTTATTTTTAACAATTCATTACATTAAAACTGAACAAGCTTAATTGGGCGTTCGGTCGTTTGCGACGATTAGTTCCAAGCATAAAACAGTATCTTTCCGTTACACTTATCCACAACACGTTAACGTACCCAGGTATTGGCGCGTTGTTTCCTTTTTCATCTTACCTTTGCCACTTTGTAGTCTGTCGGAATGAACATTATTCATTCGTAATATCGTTGCATTACGGTTATTCTGTCCTCAAATTCACCGTCTACGTCGCGTTTGTTACAAATAAGCCATTATTTGTCGTTCGCGTGTAAAGAGTGAATTCATCGCGAGGCTCGCGTAGGAAAGCCTACCGTGTTATCGCGTGCTTCGGCGTTAATCCGCGTCGTGAACGGCGTTAATTGCTAAACGGTAATCTTTATTTTTTTAATTATACAGGGAGAGCCTCGACTTATCGCGACACGTGCGAACGAGCTCGCGACTAATTGATACCTCTCCCGAGATTCTATAGCTTCACGGCTCGATAAACTTCCACCGAGGGAATTTTGCGCTAAAGTTTTCAGAAATTTCTCGAATTTCGAAGACCCCGCGTATCGTCGCTCGAGAGCCCCTCTTCGCCCTTCGTCCTCCCCGGAATTCCATTTGCAATCGGAAAATTGTGACCTGTGTTGGCACAAGGAATATACGAGCGCGCGGCCGGAGTGCGTTATGGAATAATGAGATGTCAGGTTAGGTACTGTTTATACTTTAATTCGACGGTACCGTAAGCTTTTCCGGTGCTAAATCACATTCGGCGCATAATTATTCGCAATTAGCAATTACGCGATCGCAAACTCGTGAATATCGTGCTGAAAGAACTGGGCCAGTATCCGTGTGCTTATACAATTGTTCGACATTCGCCGAAATATATCTTCCCTCGTAATGGTCGTATAATAATTCACGATTACTCCAGATCGGGGAGAATCCGAAATCTCTACGAGGATCTCTCGTTCTAAACTTTCGACGACTATCTGGCGATTGCAAAAATAGCAAGCTTCCTTTTTCGAATTTTCTCGCGAAGGAGAGTGACAACGACTTTTTTTCGCGCGGGAGAACGAGAGAGGAGGAAAGAAGGAAGGATTCTCGAAGAAAGTAAACGAGAGTCGAGTGGGTAGGCGTTTCTGGATTCTCTTCCTTCTCTCCCTCTCTCTCTCTGTCTCTCTCTTTCTCTCTTTTTTGCTGTCTCCTTTTTTCTCTCTCCTTCTCCCTTCTACCTTTCGCCTTCTTCGTTCGAAGGACCATCCGACCGACCCTGGGTAGGGTTTATTCGCAATTACGAGCGCGCCCTTGAGTCCCGAAAGGAGCGAGGCAGGAGAGGCGAAGGAGTATAAGGAGAAAGGGGATGGCGCGGCGCATAAACACCGTCCCGAATCGTGGGGATCGCGTCGCGCGGGCCACCTCGTCCTCTCTCGTGGCCCATGGAGGATCGATGGTCGTAACCGGGCCTGACCCACGAGTCGCGCTTACGCATCTGTTTGCTGATTTGTGGCCCCGGCGTCGTTTCGCCGAGGGATTTTTATCGCGAGGGAAGGAGGAGGTATACGGTGATTGCGTCGTTAAGGCCTTCCGCGGCGGTGGCAGGTAGAGAAGGACGAGGAGGACGAGGAGGATGAGAAAGACGAGGAGGATGAGAAAGACGAGGAGGATGAGGAGGACGAGAAGGACGAGAAGCACAAGGAAGACGAGAAGGACGAGGAGGACGAGAAGGATGAGAAGGACGAGGAGAACGAGAAGGACGAGAAGGACGTGCAGGACGAGAAGGACGAGAAGGACAAGAAGTATGAAAAGGACGAGGAGAACGAGAAGGACGAGAAGGCCGAGAAGGACAAGAAGGATGAGAAGAACGAGGAGAACGAAAAGGACGAGAAGGACGAGGACGACAAGAAGGATGAGAAGGACAAGGAGAACGAAAAGGACGAGAAGGACGAGGACGACAAGAAGGATGAGAAGGACGAGGAGAACGAGAAGGACGAAAAGGACGAGAAGGAGGAGAAAGACGAGAAGGAGGAGAAAAACGAGAAGGACGAGGAGGACAAGAAGGATGAGAAGGACGACGAGAACGAGAAGGACGAAAAGGACGAGGAGAACGAGGAGAACGCGAAGAGAAGAGGGAGAGGAAAAAGAAGGAAGGACCCTTTTGCTCGGACCCTTCGTGTCTTTTGTCGCCGGGTCGTCGTTGGCGGCTGGCCGTTTACGCGCTCATATGCGTGCGCGCCCTGCTACGCGCCTCGGACCTTCACCCGGCGCGTACCTCTGACGTTCTACGAGCACCGATCATCCTCTCCCTTCTCTCTCGTCCTTTCCTCCTTCGCCTCCTTTCATCCCTCGTCCTCCATTCCTCACCCCTCTCATTTCTTTTTCCTCTCCTTCGTCTCTCCCTTCTTTTTCTCTCTTCTTCGTTCCGCATCGCGAACCGCTTCCAGCCTCCTACTTCTTCCTCTCTCTCCGTCTTACCGTCTCGATTCCGACTCCAGCTCCTTCCTCGTTCCTCGACAACCTCCGACCGCGATGAGCCGAGACGCTTTATCGAGACCCCCGATAGATGTACGATCCTGCGCCTTCCTGCCTTCGATCGTTCCACTCTACCCCGGCCGTCCCTCCGGATCCTCCGTGTCGCGTGATCTGCATCGGACGGTCCTTTATTTCAACCCGCGCCTCGTGACCGCTCGAGCGTGTACAACTCTCGTTCTCTCTCTTGCTCTCTACCATTCTCTATGTAGGTTTTGCTCGGTGCGGATAGATAGGATAGACTCGCGGACGGACGAGCGTGCTCGGATTCCGTTTTCGAGAGGCGCGCGCGAGTCGGTCGGTCGGGCGCGCGCGACTCGAACGAGAAGAATTTCAATCCATTTTAACGCGCTCCATCTCTACTCTAGTGACAGATGTTAGAAACTACTATTTATTTAAAATAATATCGATACAATAGCTGCGTTCTTTTTACACGAGATCTCAGATAATTTCAACTCACTTCAGTTGGCGGTCGTTCTTTTTGATTGACTCACTTCACAACTGATGTGAAACTAACAATAAGTGTGATTTTATCCTTCCCCCTTACCGCAACTGCCTTACCCCTCAAATTGTCTCAAAATGAGATCTCAGCTCTTTCTACGGTTGTGTAGCGCAAGTGCGATTCGGCGGGGATGCGCTGCAATAATCTGAAGTAAACGCCGAGTAATACGTACTCGCTATTGACCGTTCTTTTAGAAAAATTCTTAGATCACATACGGTGCTTCCGATAACCTATAGTTGAGTTAATTTTTCTAGGCATAAAGTATACGATAGGTACAACCGTCTATTATCACCGTACTTCATGACAACTCAATGCTGTCTTGTAGCACCATTGAGTTGAGTAGAGTTGAGTTAGGTAACAGCAAAGGACGATATAAGGTACAACCAAGGGTACGATATAAGGTAATAATTTCTCAAAATTATACGAATCATGAAGTAAATTAAACTTTAACTAATTGATACATCGTAATTTTGCATAATAATAAATGTTAGTGAACGTAACTGTAGTATCAATTAATTAAAGTTCAATTTACTTTATAATTTTGTATAATTTTGAGAAATTATTAATATAACTCAACTCAACTCAACTCAATGGTGCTACAAGACAGCATTGAGTTGTCATAAAGTACGGTGATACTAGACGGTTGTACCTATCGTATATTTTATTCCTACAAAAATCAACTCAACTATAGGTTATCGGAAGCACCCATAATCTCACCAAATCTCAGCTCAGTTCGGCTCAGTTAATCTCAAGCTGATTGTGAGATGTAAAAAGAATGCACCTAATAGCTGCGTTCTTTTTACACGAGATCTCAGATAATTTCAGCTCACTTCAGTTGGCGGTCGTTCTTTTTGATTGATTCACTTCACAACTGATGTGAAGCTAACAATAAGTGAGATTTTATTCTCCCCCCTTACCGCAACTGCCTTACCCCTCAAATTGTCTCAAAATGAGATCTCAGCTCTTTCTACGGTTGTGTAGCGCAAGTGTGATTCGGCGGGGATGCGCTGCAATAATCTGAAGTAAACGCCAAGTAACGTACTCGCTATTGACAGTTCTTTTATAGCGAATTCGGTTGGATGTACTAGTGCGTACTGAGTGCGCCCTCTTTCAGTGTTTAGTATTCGATTGGCTTACACTCGACTGGTTCAGGATCTATTGCGTGTTCGATTGATAGTGCACCGAAGACGAGTGCTAGTAAAATCGTGTTCGATTGAGCTGCACTACCCTAGTTCAGTGATACTTATAGGTTCGGTTGAGGCGCACTACACAAGTACGAAACGCACTGAACTGCACTGACATTTTTCATCAGTGCGGATCAGTGCATACATGCAAAATTGATAGTAATATATAGATATGGTAGCTAAAATATTATTATTAGACGAACTGCTTGATAATTCAAGCAGTTCCAGCGATGAGATCATGGCAGTATTAAAGCAAGGTGAAAATAACAAAATTCCAAAAGTTGCAAATATGATAGAAATTGGGAATGAATATTCTGATAAAGAGGTATGTTGTGTTATACGTAATTTCAACTTAATTGTAAATATTTATTAAATTATTTCAGATTTAAAATATTATTTGTTCATATTGGATTTTGGCTTTCGCCAATACCACGCGATTAGGGTTGGTTACCAGTTGCACTGAAGTTGGATAACCGAACCCAGGTTAGTGCAAATACCCGCACTCGGTTCAGTATAAAGACGCACTCCGAGCACGTGCGCCTAGTAATGAAAAGTTACTAGACACTGAAGCGGAGCGAGTGCACGTCAACCGAATTCGCTATTTGAAAAGTTCTTAGATCACATAATCTCACCAAATCTCAGCTCAGTTCGGCTCAGTTAATCTCAAGCTGAGATGTAAAAAGAATGCACCTAATGGTGCAAGTAAAGAACGCGTGAACAAAATCCGAAACTTTACCGTTTCTGAAACTTTTCTCTACTCTAGTGACAGATGTTAGAAACTACTATTTATTTAAGATAATATCGATACAATGGTGCAAGTAAAGAACGCGTGAACAAAATCCGAAACTTTTCCGCGTTGTGACGCACGTGCTCTCTTTTTATACGTCGTCGTCGTAACTCTATCGATCTATATCGATTGATTCAACGTCGCCTCGAGTGCAAATCGCTGAGAGACCGTAGACATGAAGTTGGAAAAGGCGATATACATATCAGGAGTTTTTCTGTTAAAACAAGATAGACATGTTGCACTTGCAACCAGAATGATGTCCAAACTCTTTCCGTTCTCCAGGGGGCACGCGTACCTACCACACTTTGGCAAACACTGCACCAGGCTACCACACTACGCGCGCGATTATCCGAGAAATATTCATTACGTCCAAGATTGCCATTATGAATCTTCTTAGCTCACGACGAAGCTCCTCGTTTCAGTTCGACGAAAGGGACGAAGGCGTGATAAGAGTGATTTGTCTGCGTTAATTTCGGATGGACAGCGACTTCCGGCTTACCTGGCCCCACAACGACGTTACCTCGAGATGTTACGTAAGATCGTTTCCCTCGAAGAACGTGCGAGCAAGGCGAAGGAAAGAATTTCGAGCAAAACACACCTTTTATCTTTCGCATTCTCCCCTCTTCGCTCTTCTCACCGATAGGCGATCTCTCCCAGGTGCTAATTCGCACGCGCACGCGAACGCGCCTTCGTTTCGACGAGAACACTCTTTCTTTCTTCCTGCTTTCTTGCGTTCCATTGTCGCGTTTTTTATTCGAGAGGGATAGTGCCGGTTGTCAAATTGTTTGGCAAGAATATTTTCCAAGAGCTCACGTCCTCGATTCTAAATTTTCTACGTAGCCGTAATCGAGCCTCGAACGATCGTTATGCCTGCCCTAGACGATCAATATTTTCGTCAATATATTGCACAATGTATTGCATGATATTTTACTTAGGAGGACCCACACGGTGCAATATTATTGCCCAATAAGTTAGTTTATAGCCGACACTTTTGCTGTCAACATGTGGAACAAAAAGAAAATCTGTACGACTGCGACATTCAAACTAAATCGATATTGCACAATATTGCCTACAGATGACGCAATATTTACCAGATTGCACAATAAATATCAAACTGTTTTTGATTGACTCAATATATTGCACAAACTTTCAATATGATCTACAGACGGTCAATATTGTTGTACAATATCAATTATTGTGCAATATATTGACGAAAATATTGATCGTCTAGGGGCCGCTTTACGTATAGTATATTGGCTGCCAACACGTCCGATCGAAAAGAAAAGGCGATCGACGTCGTAGTGAAAAGACTACGCGCAAACAGCAGAGTTAGGGTTATGCGTCTTGAGACCTCGAATCGCATAGTGCATTGCGATACGTCGCCCTTCCCAACTTCTATTGGACCGAGTTAAGTCTTGTGAGTTTTAGCTAGCGTTCAATATAGCCATTCTAATACAAGGTGTCCCAGATCGCCAGCCGCGGAATTTGTGGAGACATAGAGCGGCTTGCGCTGAACATAAATGTCCTGTACCGTTTTGCGATAATCGCAATAATTTTCAAGTAATTAATTGTGGAAGATCAAAGGAAAGGGCGTCCACCTAAATAGCAACAGGAGGAACGTTGGAGCTACTCGAGCCATAGGACGGCCCAGTTTACCGACAAACAAATACGGGGCGCGGTAAAGGAAAGGATAATGTAAAAGAAGCTGGTCGTCCAGCCCGTCTTATCCTTTTCCCCTCACCGTGCTCCGCATTTGTTTCGTGGTAAACTGGACCGTCCTACAGCTCGCAGTGGCTCCAGCCATGATGTAAGAAGACAAGGTGAAACATTGCGCATAATGGCGGCCAGCTAATAAAATTTTGCCCCCAAAAGTTGCGCGACATTCAAATATAATATAAAAGTTAAGCCATTAAATACCCCTCTAAAATGCGGTGTAATTAATTACACAAAATTAAGTAATACAAGATAAGTATAAAAATAAAGTGAATATAAATGTGTAAAGATTTAAGTATGATATTACCGAACTTGTAACGACCCAACCTATAGGATTTGGGGGCAATCGTTCATTGGTCAACACTGCGCATCCTCCAAACTGTTTCACCTTGTATTCTTACATCATGGCTCCAGCGCTTCTCCCGCTGCTATTCTGCCCAACGCCCTTTCCTTTGATCTTTCACAATTAATTTCTCGATAATTATTGCGAATATTGAATAAAGGCCCAGGACTTTTGTATTTGATTTAAGCCGCTCTATGCACTGAGAGAAAAGTATGTGATATATATAACTATAATGGCATAGTAACTTAATGTTGGTTACTTTAATGTTGGTAATAATTACGATAGGGGCATAGTATAACCAACTATACTATGTTTTTACCCAAAATTATGGTTATTTCAATTAAAAATATAGTATGGTTGAAAATATATAATGGTAAGAAAAGTAATTATTTTATATAGTTAACATTGCATACGTAGTGATAGAACTAACTATATTCACATAGCACATTTTATTATACATATGGTAAGAAGAACAAAGGTAATAGTTAATAATATAACCATTTGTATAAATCGTTCATTCTACTATATTTTCTATGGTTAAGTGAACTATAAAAATATGTTTGACGCCAAATTTAACTATAAAATATAGTGCGATTATAGTAAACCCAACCATTTTTTTCTCTCAGTGTGGGTTTCTTCAGTATGTTAAACTTATAAGCGTCCACCCTGTATATTCACCTCGAATTTTTCCTAATCCCTTCAGTTTTACATCTGAAAGAAGAACCACCAGTCTCTGACCACGCGTGGAACGTCGAATGCGGTGAATGGACGCGTTTTGCCACCGGACGGAGGAGGCCCGTTGAACGGATCGAGCAGTCGCGAAAAGAGGAACGGACGCGAAGCTGCTACTTTATTGTTCGCGACGGTATTGTTGTACGCATACTCGAGCGTGGGTACTCGGAACGTATAAATCGTTCATTCTACTATATTTTCTATGGTTAAGTGAACTATAAAAATATGTTTGACGCCAAATTTAACTATAAAATATAGTGCGATTATAGTAAACCCAACCATTTTTTTCTCTCAGTGTGGGTTTCTTCAGTATGTTAAACTTATAAGCGTCCACCCTGTATATTCACCTCGAATTTTTCCTAATCCCTTCAGTTTTACATCTGAAAGAAGAACCACCAGTCTCTGACCACGCGTGGAACGTCGAATGCGGTGAATGGACGCGTTTTGCCACCGGACGGAGGAGGCCCGTTGAACGGATCGAGCAGTCGCGAAAAGAGGAACGGACGCGAAGCTGCTACTTTATTGTTCGCGACGGTATTGTTGTACGCATACTCGAGCGTGGGTACTCGGGCCGCAGGACGCGAACTTAGCATGTAAGATAATAATAAAGCGGCGAGGAAATAGTCGGCGGCGACCCCTGAGATTTCTTTTTCAACGAGGGGCATCCTGTTCGCTCTCGCCATCTTGTGCGCGCGATCTTACCGGGCGGTCTCGTTTCTCGCTTATCTAAGCGGCACGGAGCTTTGATCTACCTACCCAAAAACGTTCTTGTCCCCACGTCTTTGTAATTACAAAAAGGCGGATACACGAACGCGCGAAGATTCGAAGGAGAGAACGTATCAATGCCAATTACTTCTAGAGACGAATCAACTTGCCAGCCAAACGTTTCACTTTCTCGTGCGCGTTTTTTCTCGAGGAAGTTGCGAGTGTTTGTCATAGGCGAAGGCGAAGGTAAAGAGATCGCGTGAGAGAATTTATCATTCTTTCGAGTCTCTCCTTCGTGGTTTCTAATTAAGCAGGAGGAGAGCACCTCGTGCGTCTGACGAGGAACACGAGGAATTTCAACTTCCTCTTTCCATGATTCTTAAGACCACCTAACCTTCGCGCGCGGTTCCACGATGCTTTGAGATCTTCCGTGGGCCACATCGAACCCTTCAATGGCGTTTGACTGAGAAATTTCCAGAAGGATCGAAGTCGATTGGGTAAATTGCATTCGTTCCACGGGAGTCGCGCCCTTTCGTGCGGCCAGAGTTATCCCACCGGTCGTTGTCGAAGGGGACTTCTAACGACGGTCGAGCCAACATTCGGAAATACCAGCTCAAAGTTAATATTCAATATCCAGTTGTACAAAGTTGCTCGTTAGCAACGTCGAAGCAGGTGGTACTGGCAGGTCCTAGGTTCATTTGGAAATCCACG
This sequence comes from Tiphia femorata, assembly GCA_944319695.1. Classification (NCBI taxonomy): domain Eukaryota; kingdom Metazoa; phylum Arthropoda; class Insecta; order Hymenoptera; family Tiphiidae; genus Tiphia; species Tiphia femorata. Next base: position 3,382,128 of record OX090903.1, read on the forward strand.
TGCCGGGCTCGTTCCACGCGTCCCAAGTCGGGTTAACCGAGGTTCGTTACATCTACGAATCTCGTAAATTCTGTCGCCTCGCTGGCGAATAAGCGACCGATGCTGGATAAACGTCTCCATTCTGTTATCCACCGTATATCGTTCCGCGTCGTCCATCGACAAAAATCAAATTGACTTTTTACTAGAAATAGAATTTATCATTCTTTGTTAATGTAAGACTAACCCGAGGATACTCGTGAAACAATACGATACACGTATTTCAAAATTATGTTTGTATTTGTGAATTCTATAAATGGCAACGCTTCAACGACGACAGTCTCTTCCGAACTGCCCTTTCTTCCCAGCCTTCAGGTCGACGAGGCCGTTTTCCTTTCTTCCCTTATCGCATCGGTCCACAGGTTCTCATTGGTCGGCCCGCGATTAGGCTCTCTAGAAGAAAGGCCCACCAAGCATCAAATATGCGCATAGCACCTTTCTTACGCCTTACATTAATGTACAGATAGCATCTAGTGTCTACACTGAAAATAAAATAAAATAAAATTCAATCAAGAAAAAATGTAATTGATTCAATTACATGTCGACATCACGGGCGACCACTAATATATACAATCAATTTAATAATATTTGTAATTTCTATTGGACGTAACCGTGAGGACGTTTTCATCCAATAGAGATTAGCATTGAAAGAATATTATACGATATTATTTCAATCATTCATAGCAATTGCATTACAATTCGATATGTATCAATTCAATATTTTGTGCAATTCGTTCAAAGATGATATATTATTCTGGCAATTAAATATATTACAATTCAAATCAATTACAAATATTATTAAATTGATTGTATATATTAGTGGTCGCCCGTGATGTCGACATGTAATTGAATCGATTACATTTTTTTTTATTCAGCTTTATTTTATTTTCAGTGTACAATAAGGTAAAAAATTGAATCCGTACATAATATACAAAATTCAATTATTACAACGACTAATATGTTTCAATGAATAAGAATGCGCATTTGAATCAATCCTAATAAAATTGACCGTATCGTATAATTGTGTTAATTATTTCATGCAATTGAATTAATGGAACAAATAGTTGTACAGACTAAATTATTTCAATTACATTACACTACACATTTTAATTACATATGCTATCAAAATAATAATTCATTTGTTCGAAGAGATTGCATATAAAATTCACACCATTAAGGATCAATAATGTGATCATGCTATTGAATGAAAAGCCTCGATTATTAAAACAAGAATATGGCGCTTATGTTTCAATATCATTCTTTATGAATCAATAAGATTTATTCCAATTACACCGATGTTATTGATACAATAACATTTTTTTCCCCGTGTAATCGTCGTAAACAACCGAACGCCCAACTAAGCTTCTTCGGTTGTAATGTAAAAGGATCCAGCGATCGTAGACTTGTTAACAATAAACAAAATAAATTTTATTACAAATAAACTTGGAAAAGGTTGGGTCCCAGTGGCTGGTCACATATGACTATCATGGCAGTCAAAGTGTTAATCGGCAACCGCGACGAAACAGTTTGCAAATTCGTTCGACAAAAAGAACGACTGGAAGAAATTCCTCGGGCGATCCAACGATCCAAGCGCGAAACAATCGTCCATTAATTCCTAGCGCGATCCTCAAGGCGCGCGGTTCCTCCTTGCACTGACCCACTCGGAGAAAACTTAGCCACGGGCGCGTATCTCGAAACCTCGAGGGTTTAACGAGGCGTCCCCCTACATTATTCTTCGTTACGGCCAAGCGTAAAACGCGTTCCATCCCGATCCGTCATCCTCACGGATTGGAGTCTCGCGCGCGTGTGGCCGAGAGACGACGCCCGAGTGAATCCGCCCTTGGTCTCTGGCTCCGCGCGTCATTCCACCTCCGACGATGAATCTTCGGCTCGTCTCGCGCGATAGCGCACGGGGGCGCGCACCGGACATCTCTGGAATTCCATTTTCGCTTTCGTCGTGGCCCGCGCCGTGTGTCCTTCGGTCCTTTCGTTGGTGCGTCCCTTAGGTGTGTCGCATCGAGCACCGACGTGACATCGAGAGTGACCTCGGAATGAAATTAATGCCAATCCCCGGGTATTAATCCCCCGAGCCGAATGAGAGAACGGAGGCGGATTATTCGTAGGCACCGGGGCATCGGTCACGCGCCAGTGGTGCTTCCTTTTCCTCTCTTCGTCGCTCTTCTTCTCTTTCCACCCTCCTCTTCGTCTCTTTTCTCAGCCCCTCGTCCCGCGTCGCGACATTAATCTCCCTGCGTGCTGCTCTCTGTCTTTCTTTCTCTCTTTCTCACTCTCTTTCTCACTCTCTTTCTCGCTCTCTTTCTCTCTTTCTTTCGCTCGCTTCGATCGTTCTTCCGCCAACGAGGAACGAAGGGAGTCCACCCGCGGTGGGGCCTCTTTAAAACCTTCGTGCGATGTCGTCCTCGTGGTTGGACGGACCGCGGGTGTTAAGGCAGTGTGTAAGACTCGTTGAAAAATTTACTTCGCCCCGGCGAGAAGGGTTGATGCCGCCAGCCCGCGAGGGGAGAAGCACGGAGGACCCGAGAGCGAGAGAAAGGGAAAGGTGAAGTAACGGAAGTAAATTCCACGAGGCACGTAGGTCGTTACACCTTTCTTCCTTCGGCTGATTTCAAGCTGAAATTATAAACTTTCGTCACCGTTTCGCCACCGTCGCCGTTCGCAGATAACGTAGTTACTGTTGTTGATTCTCGTAGATATGTGTGTACTGTAGGTATAAAGCAATATTACCCAAAGTGTGGTACGCGCACTGAGAGAAAAGTATATGATATATCTAACTATAATGGCATACTAACAAAATTATAGTTGGAAATATCATATTTATGGTAAATGTTACCATGATGTCGGTAATAATTACGATAGAGGCATAGTATAACCAACTATATTATGTTTTTAACCAAAATTATGGTCATTTCAACTAAAAATATAGTATGGTTGAAAATATATAATGGTAAGAAAAGTAACTATTTTATATAGTTAATATTACCAGAGTATTTCATACATAGGGATAGAACTAACTATATTCACATAGCACATTTTACTATACATATGGTAATAAGAACAAAGGTAACAGTTAATAATATAACCATTTGTACAAATCGTTCATTCTACTATATTTTGTATGGTTAAGTGAACTATAAAAATATGTTTGATGCCAAATCTAACTATAAAATATAGTGAGATTATAGTAAACCCAACCATTTTTTTCTCTCAGTGCGTACCTCCTGGGGAACGGAGAAAGTTTTATTTGATTTATATTTTATTACGAATGAATTTTATTTTTCGTTTGTCATTATTTCGCTTATGTACTAAAAAGAGAAAAATGAAATATATTTTGTTTTTTATTAAAGTATATGCAATCTTTTTTCTTTTTTTGACGAGGAGTACTCGGTGTTATGGAAATTACAGAAGGGGTACACAGATGTGGAAAGCTTGGGAAACACTGTTGTATATGATACAGTATGTGTATAACGTGTATAACTGTATAGTTACTATGAAACCTGTGTGAACCTGGCACCCGACTTTAAGATATCGAAATTTTTTTTTTGTAATCAAAAGAGCATCTTTTGTACCCGTTTGTACCTCCATTGTTTTCCTTGTACCTCGAAGGGTTCAGATGTACAGAATTTTCAAAATTTTGCTGGCACCTGACTTAAAGATATCGAATTTTTTTTTTTTTTGCAATCGAAAGAGCATCGTGTGTACCCGTTTGTACCTCCCTCGTTTTCGTTTGTACCTCAAAGGGTTCGGAGATACAGAATTTTCAAAAATTCACAAGAGGTAACTTTTTTGTTTTTTGAGATATCGAAAATCGGCCAACGCCATTTGAAAGAGCGTCGTTTTTAGGCACGACCGTAAAGGAAGTGACTTATTACCCGTTTGTACCTCCCTTGTTTTCGTTTAATTTCGATATCTTAAAGTCGGGTGCCAGGTTCACACACAGGTTACTATGAAAATCAAACTATAGCTGCGAACGGCAACGGTGGCGGAACGGTGGCGAACATTTATAAATCCAGCTTTAGAGATTCAACCTTCCGCGCCGACTCGTGCAAATTTATTCGTAAGGATGGCACGCGAATTGGGAGACGTCTCGATCGACGGTGGGCGGTGCCACGGAGTTTCGTAGATCATTGTCCTGGGTGTCGCATCTTCCTATCTATTCTCCGCCCTCGTAAATCCTCCCTGACATCTGGATCGTTCTACGTACCTACCGGATCCTCTCCTGTCGTGGAAACGAACGAGCCCGAGGAGGCTTAAAAAAAGACAGTCTTCTCGGTGCTACCACTCCTCCAGCCTCCTCTAATCCTCTCGCTCCCACCTTCGCTTCGATCCGCCTCCACCGACGCACTCCGTCCCTCCTGTTCTTCGGCGACCCGCCAAGGAGGATGAAACGCATACGAACGATCGTTTATTAGAACTGATAGCGTTTTAACTGGCTGAGATATTTCAGCTCGAATGGAGAACCGCGAGGAGAAGAAGGAGAAAGAAGGGCGAGGTGGCGAGATGGTGGGATCGGTGATTATGAGAATGCCAAAGGGATGAGAGCGATCTACGAGCCATTCTGGCCGACCCACATGTGTTTTCGTTTATGGCCCAGTGTTTTCTATCGCGATGCTCGAGCCAGTGAACGTGCACCGTGCCACGAAGCACGTAAATACACACTTGGTTCGTCGTGTGCGTTTACCCTGGCCCATCTGGTGCGCGCGGACGTCGACGAGCGAGGGTGGGCCGAATTCCAGTCGATTAAGATTTAATTTTTAAATCACGACAGCCTCGCTCGCTCCACTTTAAGTGGAGCATTCTTTAAAGCGACGCGACACGTGCTCTCCTCCTCTCACCTCCTCCTCCATCGGTCCTTCTCTCGCGACAAGCGAGACAATATTTTTTCTCGAATTTATGATGAAAACCTCGTCGTGATTTCATCTTCGTTGCTCCTTGCGCGCCAGGCCGCACTGTTGGGCATGAAGTCGTTTTTTAGGGCCAAAAGTCGTTCGACGGCTGAATCTTGAATCGATTGCGATGAAATTAGTCATAAAATACGCGTTATTTATTGTACTATTACAATTTGATATTACAATTTGTTAACCTCTTCAGCTGGAAAGACGTGCTACGCCATTTTGAATTTTGAAATTTCTGTCACGGTCTCGTAATCAACGAACCCGAAAACCTTTGTATATCAAGATTGAAGGAATAATGAACATTCTAAGCAAAAAATGATTGCCAAAAGTTTAGAACAATTTCGATTTTGTATTAATTAACAAATTGCAATATCAAAAAAAGTGTAAGCCTCTACTACAGTACAATAAATAACGCGTATTTTAACAATAATTTCATCGCAATCTGTTTAGAATTCAGCTGTCGAACGACTTTTGGCATCAAAGAACGACTTTATGCCCATAGGCCGATTCGAACGAGACGCGACGCTCGCGAAGGGCAACGAATTTGGGAGAATGATCGGTGCTCCTTCCATTTGTCGTGAATTTGTCGTCAATTTGTCGATACGCGCCTGACGTTCTCGTCGTTCGACGACCTCACGGGGTCGTCAGCCGCCTTCGTGGTCGTGGTCGGATGAGCGACGAGGCTTGCTCCACGAGTATTTTTAACGTCGATCGTGACGCGCCGGTACGTGACAGTTCGTGTTCCGCCTTCGTCTTCGATTGGCGGCAAACGCGTCCTCGTGGCGGGAGATTCGAATCGGACGGCTCCGTGTCAGTCACCGAATAGACGCGGAGGAGGGAGAATTTTGATTGCTCTTTATTTCGTGGGTGTCGATCGCGCGCCCGATGCTCGCCGGAGTAAGCGGAGCTAGCTTCAGTTGTTTTTCTTTTTCGTCGCTGACGATCTTAAGGTGATCCGTCCGGACTAGACTTTCTCCTCAGTGTTCTAAAGGGCGGGAAAAAAACATGAAAAATTTGAAAAAAACCGGTTTTTTTCGGCTCTTTTTCTTGCCAACTTTTCCAGCAGGAAAAATATGCAAAAAAATATTTTCTGTAGATTTTTAGTTTAATGTTTTCTGTTTTATCAAGATTTTAGCGGGAAGTACACACTCATGCATAAGCGCATAATACAGAACGTAAAAGGAAATAAAACAATCAGAGTCCTTCATTTTCATCGTGGCAATAGAAATGAATGAGGTCTCTGATTGGTTTATTTTCTTATGCGTTGTGCATTATGCGTTTATGTAAGAGTGTATATTCCCCGCTTTATTACTATCATTATTCTGAGAATGATTAGTTAAAGGTGAAAATATGTAGTTATAACATGTGTAATAAAACAGAACAAACTTAGAAGTTGGCTTCAACTGTTTATTTTTATAATAAAAAAATTTTAAATTAAATAACAAACCAATATTTGTTACAAACTACAAACAAGTACATATGCAATACATATTTTTCGTTCTTTTCGGGAAAACAACCGGTTTTTTTTCGTTTTTTTTTCCATGGTTTTTTTCACGAAATGTATTTTTCCTGCTTTTTTAGAACACTGTTTCTCCTCGGGATTACACCGAGAGCCAATAGAAATTGGGGAAATGAGAGGAGAGTTGGACCAAATTGTTCGGCTCCATTTTACATTATTTTCTAACGACAAGGTTATGTATGGAAAGTTTGAAGTTCATTCTATTGACGATGACAGCGATATGTGTGCGTAGTGCGCGTAGATTGGAGAAATTCGTTAAAATATAGTCGCGAGAGCGGCCATATTGGAATGCCCTTGACAGCTAGAGGGACCGATGGTACTTGTGAGTATAATTACTCATTTAACATTCTTCGATGCACATATATCGCTGTCATCGTCAATAGAATAAACTTCAAGCTTTCGATACATACCCTTGCGGTTAGGAAATAATGTAAAATGTAACCGAACAATTTGGTCCAAATCTCCGCTCATTTCCGCGATTTCTATTGGCTCTCGAGGTATTCCTGAGAAGAAAGCTTAGTGAGAACGGATCCCCTTAAGCTGGATTTATAAACTTTCGTCACCGTTCTGCCATCGTTGCCGTTCGCAGCTAACGTAGTTACCGTTGTTGATTTTCATAATAACTGTACACATCGACACAATTTTAAATTTGCAGTTCAATTTTTTATACTGAAATATAAGATTAAGGCTGGATTTATAAACTTTCGCCACCGTTCCGCCACCGTTGCCTTTCGTAGCTAACGTAGGTACCGTTTTTGATTTTCATTGTTGATTTTCATAGTAACTCTATACATATGGTATATCTATGAGAATCAACTACTTTACGAACGGCGTCGGTGTACTTATAGACTGCGCCTTCTTATGGGTGCGTTGAAAGCCTACATTGAAGGACAGAGATGTAGCAAAAGTGAGGCCTTCTCTCTTGCTCCGTGGTAACAGAGAGGGAAAACAAGAAGGAAAAGGATAACGCAAACTAACGCACCGTAAACTCTCTTCTTCTGTTCTCCTTATCCTCTCCACCAACACTCCTGTTAGTCAGAGACACACTCACTTTGACGTTTGCTGTCTCGTTTTAATGTAGTCTTCAGCGCCTCTCACAGGACGCTCGGTCTATAAGTATAAGTGTATGTGACTATCGCTCGAAGAATATAGCGACCGAACGTGGGCAAGCTAAGGTCTGCGCAAGCGTGCCACGCTCTTTAATTTTCACCTGCCTGATTGTTAACCCTTTGCTTGCTGAATACTCTCGGCCAATGCGGTCCGTACGGACGGTACGTGGCTAATTTCATTTCCGTTGATCAAGTATGCAACACGCAATTGAGATACAATTACATTTTTCGCCAAATAAAACGATGCAAAAAAGTTTTTTTCAGCATTAATATGATTTTATTAAATTGGCAAACGCATGCATGCTGGTAACGTTTACCGGAGGCACATACGCGCCCATAGTAGTCAAAGGTTAATCGTCGTTATCGCATGCGTCGAATTTGTTAATCCCAAGCTATTTCCAACGAACCAATCGAGCGAGATTGAAAGTTTAATAGAATCCGTGTTGGATTTCGATTACGGTCAACGAGTTTTCGATAAAGTTCCAGATTAGTTCGGACTTCACGCGCGATTAGGGCGGTACTCGACGATTCGAGACGTCGAGGTGGGATTGTTTCGAAGATTACTTGTTCGCGACACACTCGTGATTCCGTCTACGAGCTTATTCTGGATAAATAAAAAATACGATTGGAATTTTCGAACGAGATGCCCATTCGCATTTCGGATTAGCTTACACACTGAGAGAAAAAAATGGTTGGGTTTACTATAATCTCGCTATATTTTATAGTTAAATTTGGCGTCAAACATATTTTTATAGTTCACTTAACCATACAAAATATAGTAGAATGAACGATTTATACAAATGGTTGTATTATTAACTATTACTTTTGTTCTTGTCACTATATGTATAGTAAAATGTGCTATGTGAATATAGTTAGTATGGTGAAATATTCTGGTAATATTGACTATATAAAATAGTTACTTTTCTTGCCATTTTATATTTTCAACCATACTATATTTTTAGTTGAAATAACCATAATTTTTGGTGAAAACAATATAGTTGGTTATACTATGCGTCTATCGTAATTATTACCGACATTATGGTAACATTTACCATAAATATGATATTTCCAACCATAATTTTGTTACTATGCCATTATAGTTAGATATATCATATACTTTTATCTCAGTGCAGGATCGTCGACTAATCGTCATCTGAATTATGGGAAAAGTCTGGCTTCGTTCGCGAACGCGCGTCACTCGAGACGAAGTGGATAATCGCAGGTTACTCACGTATCATTGTGGGATCATAGATTTTGGAAATACTGGTGATTACTCACACACGAACTGCGTAAAATAAATGTTTTATTGTATTCGCGACAGGGTTCGCCTCCTTGCTAGCAACCGACTGCTGCTGCGTCTAAAGTACGACGACGACTGATCGACAAAGGGCGCTGTTAGCCATGGTGGAAAATCGACGTGAAAATCGCACGCATACACACACACACAGACAAGATCATACAGACGCACACAAACACACAGTCGCAGAGCTTATCTCCCAGTAGATAGCTCAACCCGAATTTCGACACTAAATCATTTACAACAAAAATTCGTCCGAAAATCTGTAAGTGAGGAGGACTCTCCAAGAAAATCAATTTCGTTCCACTTGTCTCCTTTGATATAATGTTCAAACGAATTGAAAAAAGAGATTGATATGGTCGCGCCTACGGGACATTAAGCGGAATGAAATGGGATGCGAGCCTTTCGGTCCTTGATTTTTTCCTTCGCCTTTCTTTTTTCCGCTCCGCTTACGAGTGTCGCGCTGGGAAATCGTAAAAAGGGGTTCGCCGGAGGGAAGAGTCGCAGGCGGCGCGCGAGTCACCGCGAGATATACCGTCCCAGAGTGAAATATACGCGGTGTGCAACGAGACGAGGGATTAAATTCCACGCGGCGCGCTCTAATCCTTCTCGTGCGTCTCCTCGACGTGGCCCAGCCTGTCCCAGCCGCCTGCAGGCCGCACGCGGGAGCGCGCAAAAATATCCGTGTAAACGACGAGGTAACTACCGGGCCCGCGTGGCTGGTGCCTCCTTTTACGATTTTCCCTCGCTCCTCGTCGGCCTAGCTCGCGATTACCGCCAGAATGGAATTTTTCGTTTACCACGATGGGGTGGTTTAAGGTCGCACGGACCACCGCACAGTGGGCCAGATTCTTTTCGTAGGGTGACAAAAATAAATTTTTTATTAAACACATAATCCTATCACAAGTAGATATTAATATTCACAAATGATCAAAGTATAATTCGCCATAGTTCCAAGTTTTCAAAAATGTACCAGTCGGTCATAAAACATTACTCAAAAGGAAGTCAATTTTGGAGTTGGTAATCATGACAAGTGAAGCATAATTTGGTTAGGTTACAGTCGGTCGTGCTTCTGATTTATGACATAAGTAACGAAATTTTTATTATGGAACCTTTAGTTCAAGGTATACACTTTATTTTGTATCCATTCGTTTCTCTAAATTCAATGAAAAACTGCCAGAAAACGAAGTTACAACTAGAAGTGTATTTTTGTCGATACGTTTTCCAAACCCAGGTTTCAGTTACTCATATATTAAAAAGTAACACTTAGTAATAGTTTTTCTTTTATATTTCTAATTCTTTATTTTATGACGATTTTAAAATGATACGATAATATTGGTAAAGACCGGTACAACATTCTTTTTTTTTCGTCTATAAGTAAGTACGTATGCGTTTTACGCAATGAACTATAAGAAAATTCCGTAATTTTTTTAGTATGTTATTATTTTATCATAAAAAGTGCAATTTATTTTATCAATATCAAGAAGAGTATTATTTCGTGTCATATATTAAATCTGTGATCTTATACTGTGATAAATACGAATAGTAATTAAACCGTTTAATTATTTTATTTTAATAAAAATGTGTATCATATGTTATATTAAAATCTTTACTTACAAAAAAATGTATTATATAAAAACGAACTTCTTCATTTTTGTCACGCTACGAACAGCATCTGGCCGACTGTGCACCGTGGACGCGAGAAAATTGTGAAGTGTTTTCGGAACCCTCTGTACGACTATCGCGACGAAATTGTGGGCGCCGCACTATGGGCATAAAGTCATTTTTTACTGCCAAACGTTAGTTATTTTTTAGTGTCAGAAATTAGTGTTAAAGTACGCGTTATTGATTTTAGTATGCGGAGACCTGCACTTTTTTTTGATATTGCAATTTGTTAATTAATACAAAATCGAAATTGTTCTAAACTTTTGGCAATCATTTTTTGGTTATTGTGTTCGTGATTCCTTCAATCTTGATATAGAAGGATTTTCGGGTTCGCTGATTACGAAACCGTGACAGAAATTTCAAAATTCAAAAATAGTTTGCCATCGCAAAGTGCGATGCTGCTCAAAATTAGGGAGTTCCGGTTGAAATAAATATTTTCCGAATAGTTCTAGACATGTTACGTCATATTCTAAAGACTTTGAGGCCCTAGCAATTTTGAATTATTTTTAAATAAATTAATACTCTCCGAGCATTGTGCATTTAGACAGAAACTCCTTAATTTTGTGCAGCATCTCACTCTTTTCTGAGGAAAGTGTCGATCGATTCTTCACGAACTACATTGTAAATTGCGGATCTAATATTTTTCGAGATGGCTCGAATTCAGATGGTCCGTATGATAACGTATATTTTTTTTAGACGATCTTCGTCATCGTTGAAACCCGCCTGTCGGTTAACAGTCGGCTCGTAGTCTACTTTTCTGTCGGGCGGAGCAAACGCGGAACCGCGGCAAGAGTAGCATACGAAAACTCAGCGCGAGGCGGCGGCCGCCTTTAAACTCGACTGGTCCCTCGAATTCGAATGCAGGCAACGAATTTCGTGTAAGACGCGCAAAGGGCCACGAGGCTTCGAGCGCTTTACGAGCATGTACGTGAGGAGAGCGTGCGAGCGCCTACCCTCTTTCCTCCTCGTCTCGTGACTTCTACGCGAGCACGCGTCTACTTCTCTCGCAGTTCTTCCTCGTCATCTTCCTCTCCTCGAGTCTTTCCATTTTCAAAGTGTCCTTCTTCATCTTCTTCCTCTTGCTCATTCTACTCTTCTTCCTACTCTTCCTCGTTTATCCTCTTTCGAAGAAGAGCTCCGATTCGCTTCTCTTCCCTGTCTGCTTCCTCATGCTCATGCGCTTCTTCATCTTCCACGTTCTTTCGAAGAAAGCCCGTGATTCGCTTTCATCCTTCTTCTCTCGTCTCTCTTCTTCGTCCTCCTCATCTAGTTCTACCTTCTCCAAAGAAGAGCATCAAGCCACTCACCTGCTCTTCTCCACACTGAAAAAAAAGCTGTTGATTCAATAAAAAAATGCGTTGATTCAATCATACGTGTGTGTCACGGGCTGCCATAAACATTTGTAATTGATTCAACATTGTATGTCATTGATTCTAATAAAGTATAGTGTGAAACAATGATGAGGCCATCATTAATTCAATATTACATAATGTTATATCAAAAGCATATTGAATTGAAACAATATTATTTCATATTATGTAATTGGGACAATCCTCGTTATATGATTGAAATAACTACATATGCAATTGAATCAATGAAGTTTGTAATCAGTGCGGTATTATTCAAATAAATAATAAATATAATTGAAACAAATATTTATTTCATTGAAGTAATTAAATATATGATTGGTTCAATCGAATTTCTTCAATTATGCTACATTATTGAACCAAGTATGTCATTGATTCTAATAAAGTATAGTGTGAAACAATGATGAGGCCATCATTAATTCAATATTACATAATGTTGTATCAAAAGCATATTGAATTGAAACAATATTATTTCATATTATGTAATTGGGACAATCCTCGTTATACGATTGAAATAACTACATATGCAATTGAATCAATGAAGTTTGTAATCAGTGCTGTATTATTCAAATAAATAATAAATATAATTGAAACAAATATTTATTTCATTGAAGTAATTAAATATATGATTGGTTCAATCGAATTTCTTCAATTATGCTACATTATTGAACCAAGTATGTCATTGATTCTAATAAAGTATAGTGTGAAACAATGATGAGGCCATCATTAATTCAATAATACATAATGTTGTATCAAAAGCATATTGAATTGAAACAATATTATTTCATATTATGTAATTGGGACAATCCTCGTTATACGATTGAAATAACTACATATGCAATTGAATCAATGAAGTTTGTAATCAGTGCTGTATTATTCAAATAAATAATAAATATAATTGAAACAAATATTTATTTCATTGAAGTAATTAAATATATGATTGGTTCAATCGAATTTCTTCAATTATGCTACATTATTGAACCAAGTATGTCATTGATTCTAATAAAGTATAGTGTGAAACAATGATGAGGCCATCATTAATTCAATAATACATAATGTTGTATCAAAAGCATATTGAATTGAAACAATATTATTTCATATTATGTAATTGGGACAATCCTCGTTATACGATTGAAATAACTACATATGCAATTGAATCAATGAAGTTTGTAATCAGTGCTGTATTATTCAAATAAATAATAAATATAATTGAAACAAATATTTATTTCATTGAAGTAATTAAATATATGATTGGTTCAATCGAATTTCTTCAATTATGCTACATTATTGAACCAAGTATGTCATTGATTCTAATAAAGTATAGTGTGAAACAATGATGAGGCCATCATTAATTCAATAATACATAATGTTGTATCAAAAGTATATTGAATTGAAACAATATTATTTCATATTATGTAATTGGGACAATCCTCGTTATACGATTGAAATAACTACATATGCAATTGAATCAATGAAGTTTGTAATCAGTGCTGTATTATTCAAATAAATAATAAATATAATTGAAACAAATATTTATTTCATTGAAGTAATTAAATATATGATTGGTTCAATCAAATTTCTTCAATTATGCTACATTATTGAACCAAGTACTTCTGTAATTGGCACAACGGTGTACCATATTTGTTTCAATCGCATTATAATTGAATCAACGAAATTAATTCCAATTATACGGATATCATTGAATCAACACTTTTCTTTCCTCAGTGCACGCATCCTTATCTTTCCCTTTGGTGCTCCTTCTCTACCGAGGAACTCATCGGTACGCTCGTTCCCTCTTTCTCTCTCACCACCATCCTTTTCTCTCCATTCGTAACGGGGTCGGCGGGGCACGAAGAAATTCGGTCTCGAAATTCAAAGCGCATCGCGGGGCCGAAAAGCGAATGAAGATTTAATTTCGGCGCGCACCAACTCAAGCTCTCCGCGTAGGTCTGTCCACGTCTCGAATCGCTAAGTACCACGATGTTCTCGGGCCAATGGTCCTCTCGTTTCTCGCTCTCGTATTCCCCGAATTATGTACGAGGACGTAACGGAGTCGGTGGGTTGCGTAAGATGAATTTGTCATTCGGTGGAATTTATGGTTCCGACATTATGGAAGGAAGGTCGGGACGGTGAACGAGAGTGGTTCGTGGAATGTTTGGTAGGGCGCAGGAGGATTGGAATAGGAGAGAGAATGTAGTAGAGATCTTGGTCGGACGGCAAAGAGTGGACGGAGAATTAGAATACGGAATTGGAGTTTAATTTATCGATGTTCTGGTTGGACCGATGCGTCGCGGGTGGAGGATGATATAAGCTATTTATTTTGAAACTGCCCTAAGTCCATTTAAAAAAAAAAAAAAAATGAGATATCACATAATTCGTGAATAATCCAGTGCAATAATTTAATGTTACGTGATATCTTATCTTTTTAAAAAATCGACTTAGTCCACTTTCAAGATGAACGACTCATATATACAAGTAGCGAGGCTGAATCTAATGTAATAATGACGATAAATTGCATTCGAAAAGGACGCTTTCGTGGGGTTCGAAAGGACGATGAAGACGAGAGAGAGAGAGAGAGGACGAAGAAAAGTTGGAAGGTGAAGCGACGGGGTAGAAGCGATGCGAATAGAAATGATGGGATGCGCGGTGGACGAGGAGGCGCATGGAGAAGAGAAAACGGTGGGCGCCAGATGGAAACTGGAGTGGATGAAAAGCACCGAAGAGATCGACGTTAAACGCTCGACACAGCGTACACTTAAAGTACACTCGGTCCGCGGGTATTTCGGTGAGAGCGTAAGAGGCACCGAGTCGCGTTCTCGTTTCGCGAGATTTAAATGTGGATCATCGTCGGTGGGTCGTCGTAAAGGGAAAAAAAAAGAAAAAAAAGAGAAGCGTTGCAGGAGGAGAAGGAGGTTGGAAGAATGAAGATTCGCGGTTCCGGGAAAATGTACTCTCGGGCCCTACCTCCCTTGGATAGAGTAACGGAACGGTTCACTTTTTACTGAACCTCCGCTAAAAAATTGTAAATGCAAAATCGAGGTCGCCGAGTTCTCCCACGTTTCTTTTGAATTCGAGCGATCGAGGTGGGAGTGGGTGGTGTGGAGAGAGGAGGTTGATGGTTGCTCTTTAGTGTTCCTTCTCACTCTCTCTCTCTCTCTCTCTCTCTCTCTCTCTCTTTCTCTCATTCTCACTCGGATGCGTTCAAGCACAGCGAAACTTTTAAACGCTCCGCCGGCATGCACCCAGTGTTTATGATTATTTTAGCCAGGCACCCGCGAGAGAACAACGAAGCTTTCCCCTGAAAACAGAGGAATAATCGCATTGGCTGTTCCACTTCCGAAACAACGGAAGAATGTTTAATTGGACGACGACGAGGGAAAATCATATTTTCGTTTTCGGTGGAGTAGCTTCCAGGGGACGAGATCGTGGAGATTTTAAGCGTGAGAGAATTACCGTCGCGTCGCATACCAATGTTATATCCTACTTTGCGAGTCGACATTCGTAGGCACCCAGGAATACTCGAACGGAATTCAGAAATAGTCGAAAATTTCCTAGCCACAAGTCGTACGTTCCTTCGTCCGCCCCCGTAATTTCCGGCATGAGAAATAAATTCGTGCGGTATGCCGATGCAATTCTCGACGAACCTACGACCTACATTTCGCACATTCGGATTTACATGGTAATTTTAATCCGACGAGGGTCGCAGATTCCTTGGGACTTCGAATTAAAATAGCCACCTCTATATCGTCGGCACGAGCTTCGGTTTTCGCTTCGAACACACTTCTTCCACTTCCTTCCACCCTATCCCTTTGATCGGTTTAATCCAAGAACATCGACTCACCTCCAAATTTTCTGCGACACTCGCAGCCATTTCCTTTGTACGTCGATGAGAATCACTAGGTAGTATCTCTCGACGAGCAACTCGGAGGAGAGGAGTGGTACGAAACCGTAGGAATAAATTTATGCCGGTCCTCTCGTCGTCTTGAGGGTGCATCATCGGCGCGGAGACGCGACTATCGAAGACGCACGAGGACCCAGGGATTTGGTGAAAAGAGGGGGAGGAAGAGAAGGAGAACGCAGGAAGAACGATAAGGAGAAAGAGAATGATGGAAGATGAAGATACTGGAACGAGCGAGAGTAGCTTCGAATACCAGCACCACCGCCTCCACGAACCCCTGCTACTCGTGGGGGTGAATTTCTAGGATGGCAAAGCCTCTCCTAATGCATCTGTACGTTTCCCATTACGATTCGGCGCGCGCGTGGGTTAAACTAACGAGAGCGGGCGAGAAGCGAAGGAGTGGAGGAGAGGGGGTGAGAAGGAGGATGAGGCGACAGGGGGGTGAAAGGACGAATAAGGAGAGGGACGGCAATCGAGAAAGAGAGAGAGAGAGAGGAGAGAATCGCGGAGCAGACGAGGGTGAAGACGAGGGAGAGAAGAGAGGGCCGAGGAGGAGGGGTGGTGGTTTTCATCCCGATTCGGCCTGGTCTCCATGGCGACCGGGACGTGACCACGTTGCCCATGAAGGAGAGGGTAGGAGAGATAAAGAGGACGAAAGAGAGAGAGAGAGAGAGGCACACAAAGAAGAGATAGCGAGGGTCGGAGGGTGGATAAAGTGCGTCGAGGTGAGGAAGATCGGGAGAGAATGAGAGCAGGGGGTGAGAAGAGGGCGGGCCAGGAGAAGAGAGTAGTAACGGTGTCCAGAGTGCTGTTGCACGTTCGTTCTTCTCTCTCTTTCTTTCTCTCTCTCTCTCTCTCTCTCCAAATTCTTTGCTTCTCGCCATCGACCCTCCTTGGAGCAAGTCGGACGGAGAGAGAACGAGAGAGAGAAAGAGAGAGAGAGAGAGAGGGTGGCCACGGATAAATGGCGACAGGGGCCTGGCCAGATAGGTTGGAAAGAGAATCGAGAAGAGGCTACGAGAGAGAGTGAGAGTTAGTTAAACCAACCGTGAGGTCACGTGGGAACAGCAGAGCGGGACTATGCCCTTCGAAAAAGTTTCCGGGACGATTCTCCCAGCCCACCTCCTCGTCCTTCTCCATCCTCCCTTCGATTGCCTTATCCGCGTGAGGACGAGGAGGAGCGTGAAGCCTCCTGCTCGACGCGCCCGTGCTGTCCGCTCGAAGCCGCTCGGTTCTCCTCGCTCGACGGAATTCAATTCGGTCTCGGAGGTGCCCCGAGTAGAGGTGCACGTCTGCTGGCAGGGTTCGTTTCGAGGATAATGCAATTTTGCCACCGGTGGAACGGTCGAGAAGTACGAATTCGCGAAAAAAGAGAGAATCGGAGAGAGGAGGGGACGGAATGGAGAAGTTCGAGAATCTTCGGACCGTGTCGATTTAATCGGCGAGCGTATCGAGCGACGGATAAACGTACGACCGGAGTCGTCTACTTCGAATGGTATTTATTTGCAATAATCGAGTTCCCTTAGGTCGACAAAAAATTTCGCCAGAAATGTGGCAAAAATATTCTTGCGTCCACTGCCGTTTCATTTTCTTCGAAACCTGTCGTCTTCGGTATGCGTCTCCAGGTGGAGGGACAGTCTTGTAAGGCAAGGACAACTTACGAGAGTACTAAAAAAAAATAAAGAAAGGAAAAAGATGTACGAGTGGAATAGCAGACGGTGGAACCCCGTGGAGGGCGTGCGCTCGATCGACCACGAATTCTTCAATTCCCTCCCCAAGACTTTCCGTGTAGATGCCCCAGGCACGGCGCGCGTGGATCAACGCGCAACGATGCGTCGGCGATTCGTCAAAGGGCGACGTTAGGGTGGAACTTCCTAAGGGAGCCACTTGCGCCCTCTCGGATAACCCCCCGTTCTCGCAGCCAGCGCACGGAACCTTCTTCGAAGAGAAAAGATGCGACGTCGACAAAGAGGCTGCATCTGCAAGCAAGCAGAGCCAATCAAAATGAGAATGGGTACTCCTGTAGCTGCAAAAAGTAACGAACAAAGGAGGGGCGTGAAATTCGAACGAGGTCAAAGTTCCTTTTCGAATTCTTTCGCAAAATGTCCAACGCAGGAAAATGAATACACCGTGAGAAAAAAATGGTTGGGTTTACTATAATCGCACTATATTTTATAGTTCGATTTGGCGTCAAACATTTTTATAGTTCACGATTTATACAAATGGTTATATTATTAACTATTACCTTTCTTTTTGTTACCATAAAATGTGCTATGTGAATATAGTTAGTTCTATCACTATGTATGAAATATTCTGGTAATATTAACTATATAAAATAATTACTTCTCTTACCATTATATCTTTTCAACCATACTATATTTTTGTCGAAATAACTATAAGTTTAGGTAAAAAAGATAATATAGTTGCATTTACCATAAATATGACATTTCCAACTATAATATTGTTACTATGCCATTATAATTAGATATATCATATAGTTTTCTCTCAGTGTACGGAGAAATGAGAACCTACTAATTCGTGGCAAAGACGCGACGGCGCGTGTTGAATAGCGGGACGTCGACGATAGTGAAAGGAAGAACAAGGAGCAAGGTACGTTTTGCAACCCCCTCGATGGAGGCCAAAAACTCGTGCCACGCAGACACCAAGGTTTAGTCCTCGCGTCGGCCCGGTGCTGACTGTCGGGGGTCCTCGCATGCCGAGCGCATATATGCTCCACAGGATCGATGATTCATCCTACGGAATTGTTGCTCCTTATTTCGGAGCAAAGCATCGGTGACACCCCCACGAGGCTCGTGCATCTGGATTGTTCCTCGAGCTTTTTCCTACCCTCTCTCGACCCGAGACTGGCATACCGAGCGTTCCGCACCCGCCAGAGACGTACGAAGTCTCTCGTTCGTACCAGAACTGGGGAGAGAAACGAGAGAGAAGGGGAGGAGAAGCGAAGAGAGAAGATCACGGAGGTGGTGCACAGTGTGCCAAAAAGCACTTTTTAGGGACAAAATTCTGCCTACACCCCAATTCTGCATGGATTGCAATGAATTTTATTTTTAAATACTCGTGAAGGGTTTAACTTTGAGATCTTACTGCTAAAAATTCGATCAAGGTGAATTAAAAGAGCCCCGATAAAATTCCAAACTCTATAACCCAAATCCTGAGTTGTTGGCTGTTATTAGTTGATTGTCATAGAAGAATTTCTATGAACAATACTGAGGCCTCTCTACCACGACAAGATTACAGCCTTAAGACAGATTTTTTGAGTTTTTTATTGCATTTTCTTTATTTTCTTCATCTTTCTATTTTTCTTCCGTCTTCCCAATTTTTCCAAATACTGTCCTTTGATCGTGGCATCCATTCTCCAATCTCCATTCTCCAGAGCTTCTAAAAATTATTTCTTGAATATTACAAAACTGTATGAATTGGATCATAAGAATATGATCACTGTAATGGTGGAGAGCTCACCGCGGCTCAGAAGAAAATGCAATAAAAAAACTCAAAAAATCTCTCTTAAGGCTGTAATCTTGTCGTGGTAGAGAGGCCTCAGTTCATAGAAATTCTTCTATGACAATCAACTAATAACAGCCAACAATTCAGGATTTGGGTTATGGGCTTTGGAATTTTATCGGGGCTCTTTTAATCCACCTTGATCGAATTTTTAGCAGTAAGATCTCAAAGTTAAACCCTTCACGAGTATTTAAAAATAAAATTCATTACAATCCATGCAGAATTAGGGTGTAGGCAGAATTTTGTCCCTAAAAAGTGCTTTTTGTCACACTGTGTGGTGGTACAGCCGTGATGTCGGAGCGAAAGTCAATTTGGAAGCGCCGTCTTGGCAGGAGGGGACGAATGGACGACGGAGGAGGTGGAGGCGCGAGCGGTCGAGGGACGAGAGGCAGAGAAGGTGAGGCCCTTGGGTGCTGTATGAGAAGAGCAGACGAGAGGAACGCGATCAATGGTACCCGCGAAACTGGCATTTTCCAGGAGGATGGGCGGTGAAGGAAGAGAAGAGACAGAAAGAAGGGTGAAGGAAGAGAAGAGACAGAAAGAAGGGTGAAGGTGCGAAGAAAGAAGAGAAGGATCGTGCTCGTTCGTCCTTCTCCTCTCCCTCCTCTCGTCCTTGGAGTCGACCGTGGAGACTTCTCTCGCGACCTCCGACCCACCGTCCTTTTGTCGGCCGAACTCACGGAGTCGACCTTTCGCCCGGATACTTCCGCGCGAAATTCACTTTACTCCCCCTCCTGACAACCTGCGGTCTACCGTTCGACAAAATTTTTCCCTTGCCTCGAGCCGCGGGCGCCTCCTCTCTTTCATCGACGCGTGCCAAACGACCCGATTGGGAATACGCTAGCAGTACCCTCTACCTCGTAGCACTCGCGCGCAATTTTCCGACAAAATTCCACCTCCGCGGTGTTTATCAATTCTCAATGTCGAGCTCGAAGGAACTCGATCTTCGAAGGGACCAATCTCGACCACTTTCGCGATCCTACTCGATGCTACAATTGCAAAGAGCGACGTAGTCCGTCGAGAGTACCACTGAAATCGATCGTGCGACCCTAACCTGTTCTTCGCCTTCTGGAGTCCTTTAAGAGCCCTAGACCATGTCCCGTGAGTCTCACAAAGGAGCCGTTCCCACCCCTTCTGCTCTCGTCCCTTGCTCTTCGCTCCTCGCGCGCTGCGTGGCGCGCTCCAACGTTTGCCTTCTCACAGAAAAAATGTGGCGCTCGTTAAAATCATCTGTCGGATGCCCCGTGGGGGTAGGAGGGAGCCGGTGGACCCGCGCCGCGTGTGAGGAAAAGAAGAGAAAAATAAGAGAGGAGAAGGAAAAAGAAAACGATTTGATAAGGTCGGAGAGCTGTCCTGCCGGACGACGGGGTTCCTCTTCTACCTTAACCTCCGCCTGTTTCACCTTCTCGTTCTTCTTCTCCACCTCCACCAGCGTCGCCACCTCCACCGCGGGACGCGCGTGGCTCCTCGAACGAGGAGGTGGAGGACAACTAAATTAACTCCTCTAGGTATTTCGGGGGCCTTTGCTCGTTTTGTCATTGTCCCGTGCGGATAAGGATCTACCGTGCGGGGCGCACCCCCTTCGTGCGTATATTTTTACTCGCTTGCTGCTCGGGACTCTGGCACGGAGCAAAGTGAGAGAGTGAGAGAGTTAGAGAAAGAGAGAGAGAGAGAAGAGGTTAAAGGCGGAGAAGGACGAGAAGGGTGGAGAAGGGAGGAAGCTCGGAGAACACGATGCGCGCGTACCCCCGCCTCTCCTCGTAGTGGTTCTATAAAATATGAGCGACATTAATATTCTGGGGCCCTCCCGAGAAGGTGGAAGTAGGTGGAAAGTGGGTAGGGATGAGGCACCGAGAGGAACGACGGTGCCGGAGGAAGGACGGGAGGTGGTGGAAGCCGAGAAGAGAATCCACAAAGGTGGAGTGGAAATCGCGTTACCACCTTCTCTTCTCTTCTCTCTTCTCTCCTTCTCCTACGCTATCCCAAAGGACGGGAGGAACTCACGGGAACTCTCGGGGCTTATGTACTTACCGTTGCGTAATTGCTTTCTCACCTTCACGGACTAACGCGCGCACGAAGATATCTCAAGAGGAATTTTTCGATGCTTCGCCAGTCTTTCGGCAACAAAAAGATCCAGAGAATTTTCGCAAGCTGTTCTTTAGGGGAAAATGAGAGAGGGAGTCACCCTTCTAGGCTACGTTCCAAAACGTCTTTTTCGAGGAAAATTTTCCTCAATGGCTGTTACAAAACTTTACGAGTGTTTCCGATTGGTCGCTCGAAGGCGTTCCAAAACTACGGAGGAAACCTTCGTGTTTCTTCTTTCGAGTAAAATTCTCATGTATATTTTATCAAGGTGAACTGCGGAGAATTAATTGGCGGGAAGATGAGAACGAAATTATTCGTTACAGGTACATTCCTTGGTTTACGAAGTTTACGTAACCCAGTCTTATACCGTCAAAACCCTACGATTCCTTTCTCGAAAAATTATTACAGTACGTTTGTGAGCAGTATCGAGAGATTTTGGTTTGAAATAGTAATTCTAGGTATAACTTGAGTCAGAAAGTTAACCTAGGTGGAACATTTGAACACTCGCGTATATGTTTTCTTTTAGTCAATAGTAGAAGCATTATTTGTTCCTCATCATCTGCATCTTCTTCTACAATAAAAGGGGTATTATGAATAAGAGAGAGTAGTACTAGACCGAGTGAAATATTTCGTGCCATTTATCTTATCAATATTTGTTAACTGAGAGCACTGTAGTATTGAATTCAACGGAATTGAACGAAATGCATTATTGCGCCATTACGTATTATCGCGATCTTTTATTTTCCTCTGATATGTGTTCCAAAACATAGATCACTTTCGTTTGCCCATGCACTTCGGGTCTTTCCTCTTACATTACCTCCTGTTTCCTCTAGCGACGGTTTTGGAATGTACCCTAAGACCGGATCGTCGAGGAATCTCGTACAGGAAAAATTCTCAATGCTCGCGTATGCCGTAAGTAGGTAGTCGCTTCGGACGATTCCTCGGAAATATTAACCCTTTGGACTCCGAGCAATTTTTGACAAGTTGTCTCAACAACTTCGAGTCATTTTGATCGGGCTACCAACTACTCCGGGAGTATATACAATGTAGCGAACGAAGAAACGGACCAGACTGACTACACTAAGCTTGAGCCAAAAGATCTCTTCCTACATGTATAAAGATACAAAGTATCTTCGAGATGCTGACATGCCATGACAACGGAGTCCAAAGGGTTAAAAGTAGGGGAGAATGGGGTACTTTGGGACATGGGGCACATTGGGACATTTCGATTTTTGCGGCAATTATTGTGATTTAGCAGTTGGCTGTCTTGTCAGAATCAGTTAGACACTAATTCCTTCAATGTCAGTCGCTTTCACAATCACAGATAAAAAGCTGTTGAAGATATTAAAGTTTTAGTGTTTTCGGGTATCCACATAAGCATTTCTTGTGTCTGTTCTTAAGGTTATAAGTTGAGTAAAATAAATAATGAAGCTTTTGTTTGATATTCAACATATTCCATCTTGTATTGACTTTATACAGTCAAGTTATGTTTATGAAATGCATAGAAGGAATTGTTGAATAGATGCGTTTTCCACTCGAAGTACCTGTGGGGTAGATTGGGACAACCTAAGTGGGGCAGATTGGGCTTGTCCTCTCAATCCCGATGATCGCACAGATCTAAGACAAAAGTTCGAAGAAAATAGCACCCGTGAAAATACAAATAAAAAAACGTCATAGAAAAAGAGCAGAGTTAGATTCAACAGATGAGGATACTGAGACAGAGGAAATTATTTAAAAAATGCGAAAAGATGAAGCAATGGATTCAGACATCGAAAGTAATTTTGAATTAGAAGAAATTCAGAAGTATTATTATAACGCACAGTAACATTTTTAACATTCCTAATCTGTAAAAGGTACATTATTTGTTTATTAACAATTCGCACTCGGCATTTTCCCGGCACCTTTCATATTGTCCACTCAGAGGGGATAACTGTATGCAAAGGATTAAATTGTGGACGGTAGTTTTTTCCAATAAATAGATTCTTGTGTTTTCTAACTGTAATTTCTAAGGAATTCCATCGCAGTCCCAAACTACCCCACCGCAGTCCCAAACTACCCCACCGTGGGGCAGATTTGGACATTTTGCACTTATTAACAAATTACTTTATTAACAGACGGTTTTTTTTGCCTATTAGCCTATATCGTCCTTTAACAAAAACCTCAACATATCTTATGTTTCTTACAAATTTTAAATTGGATGAAAATTGTGGAAAATACAGGCTCAAAATCCTTAACAGTCCCAATGTGCCCCACTTTCCCCTACTCACTTAAAGGTGCGTTTACATCAGACGAGCGAATGCTCATTCTATCCCTACTCTATTAAATTCTTTTAGTGTAAACAGACGTAGAGCATTCTTTGGTTGTTCTGTGTGCGTTCACAAAGATTCTATGGAATATTCTAAGAATACTCGCTCGCTTGATGTAAACGGCACTAGAGTGTGCGAACAGTTACTTAGAGCGTTCTTGCGTGTTCGGACGTGCTCGCTCCCCGGGGCGGTCTCTTCAAAGCGTTCGAGCAATGAGCATTCGTTCGGCTGATCTAAACATCTATTGTGCAAGAATTTTATTTCTTGGTTCTCATTCTTGCTCGTTGATATTTTGGTATAAACGCTGAAAAGGAGCTTTCGTTTACACTAAAAGATCAAGAAAGAATGCTCTTGTTCTACCTCTAGCTCTTTGTTCGTTTGGTGTAAACGCACCTTAAGAAGGTAAATTCGTAAGAATCGGTTTCGCAAGGCTGAGTCGCGCGAACGTCGCCTCCGCGTACTTTCGTTACTCCTGTTTGGTATTAATTATCGCGAGTGGGAGCACCACTTTCGAGGGAACTTCTATTTCATTGTTATTAGCCGCTTCGCGAACGAATATCGCGCGATGAGAGTGGGAGGGTGAAATCAGCGGCATACGCTCTCCGAGAGTACACACGGAGAGAACATCCCGCGCGGCAAGGCAAGCAGAAATTACGGGATTGAATTAACTGCGATGCTATCGCGTGCGCGCGCGCGCGCGACTGCTCGGCGCAATTTCGCGCGACCGAGTTTGCACATTTTCAACCCTTGCCACCCTCCTCCTCCTCCCACGAGGAGGGGCCGAACTCCGATCTCGAAGAGCAGCTTTTCGTTCGTATGCGTAAAATTTCGGAAAATTTTTCCCTCTGGCCCCGAACAAAATTGCTTTAGCGAAAGTAAAAAAACAGAAAAGAGAGAGAATAAACTCGTGCTTTTTTCTCTTTCACGTGGAAAAACTAGTTCCAGGTTTCTCTCTCGTTATACCTCGAAGAACCTCCGTCCGACATTCCCGCGTCCTACGTAATTCTATCGAGTCGAGCAAAATTTATACCCCCTTGGCTTTCTTGACTCACTTCTCCTATTGCACGTTAATGCCATTCCCTTGTTCCGTTAGCGGCCGTCCGACGCCCTCTTCCTTTATTTCATATTTATGGAAGTCTACTTCATATGGAAATGAATCCTTCCTCGGGACAGACTCACCTCTCGTAGACTCCTCCTCGAGAGGCTCGACTCCGCGAGACGTGCACGGTCTATTTCGCAATTTAACATATCAAAGACCTTTGTGTGGTCGCGTGCGCGCTTGTCAAGCGCAGAAATGAATGGCAGGAATTTATATATGGAAGGAAAAAGCCATCTCCTCGAATAGAGGGAAGGGGATGGGGATTCGAAGTCGTGCCGATCATCGAGGAGAAAAGCATTTCTGCGAATTCTCTTTTACGATTTTCTCTCGACGCTTTCGTTTCTTCGAACGGGTTCGTGTATCCGTGAAGAAATTTAATAGCTCGTCCGTCATCGAATTAATCGTTGAAGTGGCATTCCTTCTTTAATAATAAAGAATCTTCTGGTACCCTCCCCTCGGTTTAGAGACCGACGACCTCGAGATCGATACGCGTAATCGACTCCGATGCGAGATACTTCGATAATAATGGAGGACGACGGGACATACGCCGCGCCGCTGGGTGCATAATGAACGTCCAGATGGCACGCGGCAACCGATCCTCAGCTGCTCCACCGACTACACCAGCAACAGCAGCACCAGCACCAGCTTTACCCACCGTCACACATTGTTCCAAGTTCTTCCCTTTGTTTCCGCGACGACTGCGACTGCCTAAGACGATCGTCTTCGGCATTCTCTACTCGTTTCTTCGTCGAGCATCTCGCTTGTTCCACCGTGTTACCCTTTCCTCTCGAGAAGAGGCACGCCTGAGGATTTCCGCGCGTGTCGCAACGTGGAGGGTGAAATTATCCTATTCATTGATCGGCGCTTCGTTAGGAGGTGTCTTAACCCTTTCACTCCGGTGGATTTTCGGAGCAAATCATCAATACAGACGGCGCGATATTCACAAGTTAGTCGCTGTGACTGATTCTCCACTGATTACTGACCAAAACAGTACCCATAGAATTGATACTATTCTTAAGGTTTAAGAAAATAATAATTGCAAATAAATTTAATCAATTGGTAAAACAGGAAACAATTGCGGAGGGCGTATATTTATGCCTTTCGTATGTATCGATGGATTTGTGAGGGCGTGTATATACGCCTTCAGTAGTGAAAGGGTTAACGAGATCTTTTCTCCATTCTCGTTTAAATTCGGTGGGTCGGGGACGATCGTGGACGTCGAATGGTAGTCGTTCGATATTCGTTGAATTTCCTTGGTATTCCATGTTTAGTCCAATTACGTCGCTGCTACCTTGGTTCGCGATAGATCTTTGTGACTAATTAACGTACGACAACGAAAAGAATGGAATCTGATTATGGGCAGAAAGGATATCTAGTATCCACTGAAATTAGCGAGTAGGATAAGTAAATATCTTATTATGCGATATTATCAGGTGGCTCGAGGAAACTTCACAAGAGCCGATTAACTCTTTGTGACCAAAACAGTACCCATATAATTGATACTATTCTTAAGGGTTAAGAAAATAATAACTGCATATAAATTGAATCGATTGGTAAAACAGGGAAGGTTATAGTAAATAATTGCAGAGGGCGTATATTTACGCCTTTCATATGCATCGATGAATTTGTGACTTCCGTAGAGAAAGGATTAACAGAGCGGAAGATCAGAACGAAACGGAGACTACGAGAATTCGATAAATAAGGAAACGAATGGAAC